>CAWUFW010004874.1:362500-1077500 GCA_963921515.1 Calotriton arnoldi | reverse complement strand
CGTTTTGTGGTTCCTCGAAGTGTTCACCTCTCGCATTTCCTCTTTGGCTTTTATCGTCCCTCCACACATCCGTACCTCCCTCCTACCCTCCAATTTTGACACCAGTACTTTGATTTTTAGGTCTCGGCCTGCACCAGCGCTTGCGCTGGTCTGGCCGAAGTTTTAGTAAGCGGGTTTTGGAAGTGCAAACACTGGCTTTCGGCTGGCGACCAGCTTGAGTTCACGATGGCGTGCACGCGCAGCTGGCATCTGGGTTTCCTATCTCTTCCTCATTTCCTCGTCATGGCTCATTAACTCTCTGGACTCTGATGTTTCAATCGCAGCAGCAGCTCACATTACCAACTGAGGGCCCTGGACTACAGTCACATGAAAAACAACAGCGATTAGCATTGAAATGCAAGCTTTTTTTTGTCTAGTTAGAAATATTGCTTCGGTGGGTTGATTTCACCTTATATCGCTATTTGTTTTATATTGGGAGTCACAGCCTAATTACCAGTATTTTTGTCTCTCACTGTTTTTTAATTTTTATATTTATTCGCGCAAAGCACAAAGCTATATTTAAGGTTACTTTTTCCGCGTCACTTCTTCACTCTAAACTCCACACCCCCCACTCTTATTGTCTCTCTCCTTCTCTCTCTCTCCCCTCTCTAATTCTCTCTCTACTTAATTAACTCTCCCCTCTCTATCTTTTTTAGCCTTTCATTCTCTCTCACCCCTTTATCTGTTTCTCTTTCAAACTCCTTCATTCATTCTCTCTCCCCTTCTTTCTCTCTCTCTATCCCGCTCCACTCTTTATTCTATGTACACCCTTTCTCTCTCTTTCACCACCCTCTCTAATTGGGCATTATGTCTTCACTCTATCTCTCACTCGGCAACACCACAGCATCACTCAGCGCAACCACAGCATCAATCAGAGCCAGCACAGCATCAATCAGAGCCAGCACAGCATCAATCAGAGCCAGCACAGCATCAATCAGAGCCAGCACAGCATCAATCAGAGCCAGCACAGCATCAATCAGAGCCAACACAACATCTCTCAACGCCATCACAGCATCACTCAACGCCATCACAGCATCACTCAACGCCATCACAGCATCACTCAACGCCATCACAGCATCACTCAACGCAACCACAGCATCACTCAGTGCAACCACAGCATCACTCAGTGCAACCACAGCATCACTCAGTGTAACCACAGCATCACTCAGTGTAACCACAGCATCACTCAGTGTAACCACAGCATCACTCAGTGTAACCACAGCATCACTCAGTGTAACCACAGCATCACTCAGTGTAACCACAGCATCACTCAGTGTAACCACAGCATCACTCAGTGCAACCACAGCATCACTCAGCGCCACCACAGCATCACTCAGCGCCACCACAGCATCACTCAGCGCCACCATAGCTTTACTCAGCGACACCACATCATCACTCAGGGCCAACACTGCATCACTCACCACCACCACAGGATGACTCGGGACCACCACAGGATGACTCAGGACCACCACAGGATGACTCAGGACCACCACAGGATGACTCGGCACCACCACAGGATGACTCGGCACCACCACAGGATGACTCGGCACCACCACAGGATGACTCGGCACCACCACAGGATGACTCAGCACCACCACAGGATGTCTCAGCACCACCACAGCATCGCTCAGCGCCACCACAGCATCGCTCAGCGCCACCACAGCATCGCTCAGCGCCACCACAGCATCGCTCAGCGCTACCACAGCATCGCTCAGCGCCACCACAGCATCGCTCAGCGCCACCACAGCATCGCTCAGCGCGACCACAGCATCGCTCAGCGTCACCACAGCATCGCTCAGCGTCACCACAGCATCGCTCAGCGTCACCACAGCATCGCTCAGCGTCACCACAGCATCGCTCAGCGTCGCCACAGCATCGCTCTGCGCCGCCACAGCATCGCTCTGCGCCGCCACAGCATCGCTCGGCGCCGCCACAGCATCGCTCGGCGCCGCCACAGCATCACTCGGCGCCGCCACAGCATCACTCGGCGCCAAGACAATATCACTCAGCACCACCACAGCATCACTCAGCGCCAAGACAATATCACTCAGCACCACAGCAGTATCACTCAGCAACACCTGAGTATCATTCAGCATCACCTCAGCATCGTCTCCGCAACAGTCACCACCACCACCACTACCACCTCAGCATCACTCAGCACCACCTCAGCCTGCTCTCGGAATCTGGCATCTGTTGATTCTCCCCTAGCGTCTGGCCGCTGCTAGTGTTATAATACAGGTACTAGTTCCCAACCTTCACCCTCCGATTGTTTATGCCCCCTCAAAAAAAAAGCTTTAACAAACAACCATTGCAATAGGCAGAAACAAGTTGCCAGCATTGCAAGAACAAAAGAAAACTGAGGAAATTTTTTATTGTAAATACTTTTTTTAATATGGTTGTTCAGTTTTACATAATGCCTTCTTGGTCATATATAAAGTATCAAAAATGCTTCTGACACTTTTTTATTATAACTTTTCAGCATGCCGCACAGCAGCCACACTTCTCTACAGCACAGCTTGAAGACATTGGCAAAGTCAATAGCTCTGGCTAAACACTTATAAGGCCCCAAAGGCGAGACCTATTGGCTATGCCAATGCTTGTTTTTTCCGCTGCCTCGCCTTAGTACTGTTCTTTTCTTTCATTATTCCCGCGTGACTTTTTTCCTCTTGTCTCTCTACCACCCTTCTGTCTCTGTCCTGCAGCCAAAAGGGTGTGTATTTATCAGGAAGCCAGCGTGTATAAATAGTTTCTCCCGGCTCACCTGCGGTGTTTGCACGCAGCCTGGCTACGGTTTCTCAGTTTTTGGAAACCTTGCTGGTACAGTCATGTGGTGTCATTAGGCTGAGTGCCAGCAGGGGTGGGCGGTGGCACAGGGCGATGGGACTGTACGCTAAGGGGAGACTCAGTGGCTCTAGCATGGTCTTCTGGTCCCACTGTTGAGGCACTCTTTCACAATTACAGTACACGTATTTGTAATTATTTGGCATTCATTTGGCACCACGTGCTGCCTTACTGTAGCTTCCTGGACTTTTCTAGCAACCTGGCTGGTCAGACCCCGAAGACCACCATGTGTTCTTCACCATAAGGTATCACAACTTGTTCTTTGAAGCTTTTTTTTTTTTTTTAGGACGTATTTGATGGCGGACATCCACTCTAGGCCCTTCCCTTATCAGATTGACTTCCCAGTTCTTGATCACCTGGTCCTCAGCGCTATACTCCACAAAGCGCTATCTTTCACTCTGCACACCTTTATATATACCCACTCCCAGAACAACACTGAGGCCGCTCTTGGGTGGATAGTAGCCCTGAATAAAAATCGCAAGCAAATTAAAAAAAAGAAACAAGATGGAAGCAATAATCAAAATCTACATTAATAACAAGGACCCCCAATATGGTATTTGTATGTATTGATTTGGAGGCCCTGCCCAACCTCTACTTCTCAGTAAGTGAGAACTTGGTCAAGGGCCACTTACATGGAAATAAGCAAATGTCTCACAATTCTGAGTGGCGAGAGGAGACAACTGCATAAGTGTAGAGCATATATGTGTTGAGCATGCATATTTAACCTCCTAGGTTGGGAAACTAATTTGATTACAAAGTTTGTCATCTATGTACAGGGCCACTGGAATTATGCTATTGTGCGGCGATTTTTGCATAATTGTAGATTTGCCACAGTGTCCATCTGCCGCATAATCTGCAGATTTTAACCAAAAAAAAGTTTCTAGCTCAAACGGTTCAAAAGTTAGTAAAAAACTCAGCGGCACGTGCAGCCACGCACTGTAAGGCCCTTTGCAAAGGTTGACTGGTCATCCTTTCTGTAGCTCATTGCTATGTTTGTGTGTGAACTAGTACTAATGAGGTGCAACCAATGCCCAGGCAGTGTCAACAAGTGTAACAATGAGAAAATGATTAAGTAATACTATCACAAAATGTGCAGCATAATTTGCCTTTTCTTGCCGCATAATTGATTCGGTCCTGCCACATAATTTGACCTTCCCCTGCCGGCCCTGCCAGTGGCCCTGTCTATGTAAGAAGCGTGGGTGATGGTAAGCTGAGCATCTTTTCAAGCTTTCAGTACATGAATGTTGATTCTTTGAAATTCCGTGAGTGGTGGAAGTGACATCATACTCCCTTGAAGCACTGAGGACATCACAGGATGAGCCTCTGTCCCACCCTTCAACACCCTACAGCCTCCTATTTGCTGCCGGATGGTCAAGGCATTGGCCAGGTCACTAAACTATAGATAGTAATGAGGCTTTCAGAGCCTTGAACACTATCTCTTCTGCTTCATGAACCCTGAGGCTAGCAGTAGCTAGGGCAATGCTAGGGGCACATTTGCTGACCATAGGTTTCCTTAAGTGACGTCCCTGCGCAAGAAGGGTTTTAATGGTACACATGAATTCTGGAATGGAGAGGTGGGTGGCTCAGGCCTGACTAAGAAGGGCATTATTTAAATCAATCAATCAGGGTTTTGTAGAGCGCACTACTCACCCGTTAGGGTCTCAAGGCGCTGAGGGGTGGGTGTGAACAGCTCCGTAGGGGTTATTCGAAGAGCCAGGTCTTGAGGTCCTTCCTGAATTGGTGCAGTGTCGGGCTTCACCAGAGGTGAAGGGGGAGATCATTCCAGGTAAGCTTCTGACATCTTGGAGGAACTGAACCCTTGGTGCACGCGTATAGTCAATAGTTTTTGGTGGGCAGGAAACTTTCGGGTTTGTGCCAAGTTGAACTTGCCCACAGCTGAGATGGATAAAAGGGTGAAGTGCCAGGATATAGGTTTGCCCCGGTGCCAGGATGCTTGATGTCTGCAGCCTGGGCAGTGCATTTAATGTCCAGGAGGTTAAACATTGTTGTTTGTGGCAGAATCAGTCTTCTTTTGGAGTTTGGTGGGTACTCTGGCAGGTCCAATAACAAGCTGCTGCTGCAGTGACCCAGCTGTCTCATCACCTGAGTGTTGTTGGTTTGGGGATCAGGAAGGGAAGGTGGGGGTTGCATCTTTTTAACATTTAATAAGTGGAACCTGGCGGCTGTGGCGGTGGAAGAGATAAATGAGTCTCTTGGCGAAAGTAAAATGTGTACAAATGTACCCCGCTGAGGTGGAATAGGGAAATCTATTTTCTACACTGACATCCATTTTCTTCAGAAATGTAAACTTACGCAGCCTTTTTCTTGCACTTTACTTCCTTTCATATCTATGTCTGTGTTTTATTTTGCACCAAAACACCGCCCTGCTTAATTCTTTTTAGGTCCAGGTAGACTTACAACTTGTTATTGTGAAATAAACAATTAAAGCTGTCATGAAAGTGCACAGAGTACCTGTTATAGTGAATGATTAACCTGATTAACATGGGGCGGTGCATGTCCCAAGGTTATAGAACAGAAAGAGTCTGTTGCCCAGTCTATGCCTTCAGCACATTCTATCATACTCGCTGACTGAAGACCATGCTATCTAGTGTCCATTATAACAGGTCAGATTCAGCACCCTGGATATCAAGGGCCCAGATGCTTCTTTTCTACAGGGGTTGCACATTTGAGCATGCATAAGGGGAGATAGAGGTCTCCAAATCAACCCCAGTGGCAAAATGTATGTATGAAATGGTTTTTTTGAAGTTAAAGCGCCCTTTCTTAATAGTTTGTCAAGTGTTCCAGATACAAAATGTTTCATAAGCTTAGTAAAGTTGTAGAGCAGAAATAAATACTATGAGGCTCGTGGCCCTTTCTGCTCATTGGACTCTGATTCAGTTGCATCAGTCAATTGCCGATGAGTCTAAATCGAGGATTTAGGGTTGAGTATCTGCTTTTGAAAGCATCTTGGAGTACCTCCATGTACATGCTGGTGGTAGCAGCCCATCTCAGGAAGAAGGGTAATTTAGTCTCCCTGTGCTCAGTTGATTGGCCCCTGAATGCAAGCTGTTACCAGAATGTTTCTCTTACAATTTCATCCAGCCTCAAAGCCCCCCAACATCTGGGACTAAAAATAATCTGCTACATATCAACATCTTCCGCAGTGTCTATTATCAGGGCTTTTTTTTTAGCTCTGGGACCATGCAAATGTTTTATTTTGGAGTAGAGTTTTTCTTTTAATAATCAGAAATGTCCTTGACCTAAAGCCAACCGGATCTTGCCTTTTCTGCTATTGATAACAACCTGCTTTTTCACTGTAATGTGTGGAGTTGCCCAACAATGAATGCTAATGCTTGGAGTGTCTTTGAAGAGATTAGAAAGTAAAAGTAATTTTTTTCATAATTTGATCACAAAAGGCTCAGTCTTCTGGGAGCTGGGGCTACACTTGTGACAAATAATTGTAATGCCACAGAGCAACTTGGGGGTTGCATGCATAGACCACATCTGCAGATTTGTGAGACAATGGAGGAAGTTTGGGTGCAACAGCAAGCACAGTTCCAGTGTACTCTTTCAGCAGGTGAAGGAGCACAGTCTAGGCCTCCTCTGTTTAAGAGGCCTGCAAATCACTGCTTCATCACTACTTTCTGACTGAAGTTTGCAAATGCGTTATTAACTACAAGGTAGTTGCACAAATCTATGATCAGTGGCAGGTACCTAGATCTTGCCACAGTAGCAAGAAATGTGAAATGCCAACACATTGCTCCCCGGTCTCCGAAGCTCTTCAAGCAGAGTACGCTTTTGGACATAAGGTCACTGTGTTTCTCCCACGCCTTATCTGTTAAAATAATTCTAAGTCTGAAGAATTCATTATGAGGATGTCCTTAGTAGCTCTGATATTCCCACATCTGTGTCTGATTCAAGACCTTCTTCTGTGAGAGAAGGTGTTCAAGGGCTTAATGTGCACCCTGATCTACTTTCTAGAAGGGCAGGCGGGTTTCTACATCCCAGCTTTCCAAAGCTGACCTTAAACAAATTAATACCCAGCAGAAACTCTATTATAATTTACTTAAAGATACATCCCTCCTTTCATGAGGGTTTCTCTAAATTGCTTATGTTGTAAACTGATGTACCCAATAAAGTGCACATGAAACCATTTTAAATTTGATTACTAATATAGCGAAACAAATTCACAAACAAGTCCGATACTGTCATTTTTGGGTGCCGTGGATGATTTTGAGTCTGTTGAGCTCCTTCTTCCTTGATGTCCTCTGTTGATCTGTCTTCTCCGAGCTTGGCCAATGTTTCGGGTATTCTTCCTAAATCATGTTCTTTTCCCTCTCTTTCAGTCGGCGGCATGGGTGGAATCAAACGCCCTCCACCAGGATCCAGCGATGAGCCAAAAGAGAAGAAAATGCTTTCGGATGTGAATAACCCATCTGCTCCCAAGTCATCCCCAGCACTCCCATCGCCTAAGGACAGGACTATAACCTCTGTACAGAAACACAGCCCAGTGACGGCAAACACTCCAATCAAAGCGCCTGTACGACACTCATCTTTCCCATCATTTCAACAACTTCCCCTGTCTATAAACCTATTGAGATTGCATATTAGGCTAGTGCTTAGATTAGTCAATACATTGAAATCAGGCCAGCTACAAGGCTCAGTGAGTTAAATGCTTATCACTGATACCTGTTGATTTGTGAGGCACGAATTGGAATCTCACAAGGCCAGCTCAGACCTCCATCCTTCCAAGATTGGTAAACTGAGAATCTTTAAATTTGGTAACAGAAACATTTGTGTTTAAAATGTTTATTTAGAGTGCCAAGAAACACTCTAAGTGAAATTTGAAGTTCAATACAAACAAAACATTATTATTTGTAATGATAATGTTATGTCGGGTCCTTCTTGAGAGCCAGTTGTGTGAGTATCAAATTCTAAATCGGGTTATTCACTGCTACTTGTGGTTCTGAGTGACATCATAGGCAACTCAGAATCTTTCAGCGAAAGACATACCCCTTTTCACATTTACCCACCTATAATTCTCTGTGTCTTCAGAACTCTCTTTCTTGGAAAAAAGGAAAGATGATATGTATTAGTACCTCTGAGCCAGAGCATCTCAAATGCAATACAGTTTATATAGTATTTCAAAATAAGAGCTTTTATCTTTGAAAAGTATTCTTGCTTCAACAAAATGTCACCAAAGCCTGTGGGGTGAGGGTGGGGGTTTATTTTTTTATGATCCGGTTTTTTACTACGGGTGAGATAATAAAGCAAATAGTTTGTATGCACTGATATCATGCAGCAGCGTTACATAAATGTACCTTTTGATTTCTGTAAGGTTCTTCAAGTAGAAATTGAAACACTACACACTATCTTGTCCTCAACAAGAGTTCAATTAAAAAGGAGTGGGAGACTGATCTTGTAAGCATATTCCAGGGTTGGAAGCAGTGCTTAGTTTGTACCGGTGGCTGCCAGTGGGCACCACCAGTACTTAATTCATGGTGCAGCCAGTCTGTCTCCTTTCTTGCAGTCTGCACCCTTCTTTTATTTTCACAAATATCAGTAGGAATACAGCCAAAACAGTGATCCTCTGACATACAGTGTATTGACAGTCCTTCTATTTCAAGAAATATGTAAGTAAAAGGACAATGGTTTTCCCTCTTGGGCAATATGCATGCTGCATTCTAGGCAGGCCGTTAAGCTGTTTGAGGCTGTCGAGGGGTGGAAGGGGGGGCTTCAGGTCAGTAATGCCGTTAAATCTGCTGCCGTGATCAAAAAGTGAAGAAGTTAAGGCCCGCCATCACGGCCCATATCCATCCTTACTCCACTTCTTAAAGAAAAGTATTGCCCCATAGTTGTTAAAATTAAGCACAGTGTTGAAGCTTGGACAACTTTACCATGGATATCTGCCGACCATTTGATAGAGGCTGTACCTAATAGTATGTCTTGTTAAAAAGAATATTGCATCTTTGTAAAAGTAAATCATCACATTCTTCTTCTTTTAATTTGTAGACCAGAGATTTTTCAGACAGAATCAACCCCAGCGGCACTCTTAGCAGCAACTGCGCGATGTGTGGCAAGCATGTTCATCTGGTGCAGCGGCACCTGGTGGACGGGAAGCTCTACCACAGAAACTGCTTCAGGTAAGGCAACATTCGAACCCAAGGGACACTGGGAGAGTCCAAAGAGCGTGTATATATCAGGCTTCATGGAGAATTAGGTGCTGTAATGTTACGATTAGTACAAAACGCGGGTTCCAGAAGATCAGCCTTTATTACGCGTCTCCACTGCTCCACCTCTTCTCCAGTCTGACGTCTCACAGTTCACCACCTCAACATTCTAAGGCAAGCTCTCTGGCCAACTGTTGGAATGTTCTAATGTTCTAAAGGGGAAAGGAGGGTAGGAACATACTATCTATGATTGCCTCCATATTACAACATGTAACATCTAGAGACTGTGGGCCCGATTCACAAAAGTAATCTGAGACAAAATCTTAACTTTACGACTTTCGGTATTCACAAAAGGCATTTAGTAGTAGTAAAGTTAGGAATCCTAACTTTACTACTACTACTAAACTGAGACAAAATCCGAACTTTACGACTTTCGGTATTCAGAAAAGGCATTTTGTAGTAGTAAAGTTAGGAGTCCTAACTTTACTACTACTAAATGTCTTCTGTGAATACCAAAAGTAGTAAGTTTAGGATTTTATCTCAGTTTAGTAGTAGTAGTAAAGTTAAGAATCCTAACTTTACTACTACTAAATGCCTTTTGTGAATACCGAAAGTCGTAAAGTTAGGATTTTGTCTCAGTTTAGTAGTAGTAAAGTTAGGAGTCCTAACATTACTACTACTAAATGCCTTTGTGAATACCGAAAGTTGTAAAGTTAGGATTTTTCTCAGTTTAGTAGTAGTAAAGTTAAGAATCCTAACTTTACTACTACTAAATGCCTTTTGTGAATACCGAAAGTTGTAAAGTTAGGATTTTTCTCAGTTTAGTAGTAGTAAAGTTAAGAATCCTAACTTTACTACTACTAAATGCCTTTTGTGAATACCGAAAGTTGTAAAGTTAGGATTTTTCTCAGTTTAGTAGTAGTAAAGTTAAGAATCCTAACTTTACTACTACTAAATGCCTTTTGTGAATACCGAAAGTTGTAAAGTTAGGATTTTTCTCAGTTTAGTAGTAGTAAAGTTAAGAATCCTAACTTTACTACTACTAAATGCCTTTTGTGAATACCGAAAGTTGTAAAGTTAGGATTTTTCTCAGTTTAGTAGTAGTAAAGTTAAGAATCCTAACTTTACTACTACTAAATGCCTTTGTGAATACCGAAAGTTGTAAAGTTAGGATTTTTCTCGGTTTAGTAGTAGTAAAGTTAAGAATCCTAACTTTACTACTACTAAATGCCTTTTGTGAATACCGAAAGTCGTAAAGTTAGGATTTTGTCTCAGATTACTTTTGTGAATCGGGCCCAATGTGTTTTGATGGCCACTAGAAACTCCTATTGACAGGAGAAATTCAGGCTAGAAGAAGGTTTTGCACAGAAATGTACAGAGTACAAGTGGGGAAGTATCTGTGCATTGTACGTCTAGCAACAAATGTAAGACAAGGAAGGGAAAAGGAATGGCATAATCCCTGGGAGGAGGAAATGTAAAAAAAAGAAAAAAAAGGATAATGTTTGAGTTGTATCATGGTCTTACCCCTATTTACAGAACAAAATGAGAACATTTTAATTTGCCTCTCTCTGAAATATTAAAATAATAACCTGTTATTAATATTGCCTTTTCAAGAGTACCAACAGTGAATCTGCTTAAATTATAGTTAATTTGATTGTAAGAACTTGAACGTCCTTAGTTTGTGTGTTACTATTATTTTTTCTACAGAGCAGTGTTTTGTTGCTTGATGGTTTCATAGAGGTTTTGCTCTGATTATTGTGCACTAATATTATGACGCCCATGCTTACATTTTATGGCAAGGAACCTTATATAAACTCTTGCATTCAGAAAGCGTATATAGTCAGCTTGTTTTCATTGTGACAAGCACTGTGCTGTCTGTTCTTACTTTTTTTTTTTACTAATTATTTGCAGGTGTAAGCAGTGCACTGGAACTCTGCACCCAGGCACCTATAAATCTGGACTTGAACCTGGAACTTTTATCTGCATCAACCACCAAAATAACAACACTGCAGGCCTTGTGACCACCGCCAATGGGCACGCCATAAATGTAACTAACCAATACAAGCCAGGACTAGGGCCTTCAATCTCCAGTCAGCCAAACAGGTTGGATACGGCAAAGACTGGTTCAACAAACTCTGGATTTCTCCCTACACCACGTGAAACACAAAAGTTGCCTGAGGACTCTTGGAGAATTGGCCAACAACCAAAAGTCCAGTCTCCCATGAGCAGTTACAGCGTCTCATCGCCCACTGGCTATAGTAGTAGTTCAACCTTCAGTAGCTCCGTTCCCGCCTTAACTACGACAACGACTGTCAACAGCAATAAAACACCTTCCCCTTTTAACCTTCACAATAGCACCCCTAAGAGCAGCAACGCTGTTACAAACCTCGGTAACAGAAGTGCCACACCTTTCAACAGCAATATTACTACCTCATCGAACAGTACTAGTACTCCTGCCAATAACTACAAAAACGCTCTAAGCAGCAGTGCAAGCAAAACGCCTTACAGTAGTGTTCCATCTGCCCACAGTGATAAAAACAGTGTTCTTCCTATCTCTAACACTACGCCTACCACAAACAGCAAACTGACTGTTAATAGCAATGCACCCTACAACATCACTCCCGCAAGCAGTTTCAGCAATGTTGCTCTCGGCAGCAAGGACACACCCCCTGCTAGCAGTTACAGGACTGGTCCCAACAGCACGAGTGCAACTAATGTGTTTACCAATAAGTCTACTACTCCCTCTAGCAGCACCACCACTACTGTGTACAGCAGTAAGTCTACAACTCCATCCAACATTGGCTTCACTACAGTCTTCAGCAGCAAGCCTAAGACTACTGCTCCTTCTAACAGCAGCACCACTACTGTGTTGAGCAGTAAGTCTGCTGCTCCATCAAGTAGCAGCAGTACTACTAATTTTAGCAGTAAGTCTACTACTCCATCCAGCAACACTATAGCCTTCAGCAGTAAGTCTCCTACTCCCTCTGACAGCAGTACCACTACTGTGTTAAGCAGTAAGTCTCCTATGCCATCTAGCAGCAGCAGCTTCACCCCTACCATCTCCAACAGGACTACTACTCCATCAAGCAGCACCAACACTACTGACTTTAGCAGTAAACATGTCTCTCCCTCCAGCTCTACGAGCAGTAGTACTGGAACTGTCCCAAGCACTAAAGACAGTGCTCCTTTCAGAGGGTTCAGTGTTCCTTTCAGCAGTAACGCCGCGACTGTCCCCACCAAAAAGGACAATGTCCCATCCAGCAAGTCCAGCATGGCTCCTGTCACTAGTACGACCACTGGATCAAGTAGTAAGAATACAAGTTTCCCAGGCAGTGATGGCACTACTCCTAGCAGCAATTACAGAACTACAGTCACTGTCAATAATAAAAACACTACACCGGCCTGTAGTAATAGTACTAATACTTCCAGTACACTTTCTTCTGGAAAGTCTCCTGCTGTTACTATTGTGGTCCAAACTGAGCAGAATCAACCTTCCAAACCCTGGACCACGTCAGCAGCCAAAACACAGGAAGCGCGTGAAAAGTTTTTCCACTCTGCAATGGTTGTTGCTGGGGCAACAAGTGACGAAGCTCCAGCCGGAAAGGATCCGCTCAAGGACACGCATCATGGGGTGTTGGGGAAAGGGACATCTGGTGAAACTACTGCCAAGTCCACTACAGGAATGAGTGAAAAAGACAAGGCACGGAGTCACCTTCTAAAGGCACTTCCTGAATCTTCCTCGTCATCAGCTATCCCAGGGGGAGGAGCTACTACTACTAGTACCCAGCTCTCCAGCAGGTAGGAAGCTGTATATTTCCATTGTGTAATTCCTGGGATAAGTTTGAGTTCCATAGAAATTGACTTTTATGTGCACCGCAGTCTTTGGTCTGTCTCTCTGTTGCTTTGTTTTTCCTTTTGGCTAGATTGGTTTTTAGATTTTAACCTGCTAATAAGTCTATATGTTGCTGATGGACCACTCAAATGTTCATACTATTAGGTAAGGGTCCACATGGTGGATACTGGATCTGGAAAGAACCATTTAACTTGCCCATGCTTGTGCTGTGTTTTACTGCAGGTTCCCCCCAGGTGATTCCCAGTCACACATCACGAGTTCCAAAAGAGAGTCTCCGAAACTCGGCCGCAAAACAAAAGAGGAACATACACCATTGAGGCCATCAGCACCACTTCGACCATCAACTCCAGGTTTGACGACTCTGTCAGGAGGCGGGGTTTCCACAAAGAACGCTGAAAAGAGCCCCCCATTGCATGGAACAGATCAATTCAGCAGTGGAACCAGCCACAAAGCTGAGGCGCCATCTTCAACAGGTCAGCCTCCCTTATTTCATGTTCCATATGTGGTATTCCTGTTGCCTCCTGTAAGTTACTGTCTAACTCAAGTGACAGTCCACATTCCATTTATATGCTCAGTGACTGTCTTTTTATTAGTACATCACAATCTTTCTACTTTGTGCACAAAGAAACCTTTGTGATTAGTCTCTTTCTTTGTGAAAAACAGATTGGAAAGGGTTAGTTGAATCCAGAACATTTGCAGAATTGGGCTCAGGGTTCCTGCATGTGATCAAGGATACTGTCAATGCAGCATTTGTTTAGTTCTGATCTTGGAGCCAGCATAGCTGTAGTTGTGTGTTCATAGAGGTGGTTGATGTCGAATCACCAGTAAAGATGGATTTTGTTTGAGTGCTCTGGTGCAAGTTGAAAGGTAAATACTATACCTTACATTTTTCAAAGGTTCGAATCTATCAAATGTATCCTGAGGTGATATTTTGTAAAAAGAAAAAAAGCTCATAGCTGGATCTTCTTTGTAGTGCAGAACTTCTTTCAATAGGCTTGCAAAGGTTTATCGTTTACATGTACTAAGTTTTTGTAGAATTTTAGGATAAAACATCTAATTATGCCATTTCACTGTCTTCTTTTAGCACCAGCCACCTTACACTGTTCTCATGCTTTCCCATTCATTCCAACCACTATTATCAATGTCTCATCAGCATCCACATCTGTCCATGATGTTTAGATTAACATTTTACAAGAGATAGCGTTTTCAGGTCTCGCCTACGCAGGAGGGCCTTTAGCCGTCGCTCTGCTCATTTTCAAGCACACACTCGTGCTTGTGGCGGCATCCACCTTGCGGGAGCGAGCAGAGGCGCGCCACAAGCACGAGTGCAGTGCTTGAAAATGAGCAGACCACGCACGCACCACTCCCGGGCTCACCTCCTGCTCCCCCTCTCTCTCACGCGCATTCCTTGTTTTGTCATCTTGCGGATGACTCATCTCCCCGATTTCCCGGATCTCCTGTGCCGTACCAACACCATCTCACCCCTCCCACTTGCCCGCCCCCACCACCACTCCGAGTTCGAGACCTCTTTCCGCTCTGTATTAATTTCCCCCTCCTCTTTTGCTTTATACAAAGGGATCTCAACGCTTTACATGAGCACCGGTTTCATTACACATTTTTTTGTCAGCTTGCCCATATCTCATCTCCCCAATCTCCCGTGCAGTGCCCAACGCTGTCTCACCCTCCCAATTGCCCACCTCCGCCACCCCGCCCCCATCACCCCATACAGTGCACTGGCCAGACCTCGTGGCTAAAAGATAACTTTGCAAGAAATCCATCAGAAACGTTGTGAGAAATGCTACACTTTAATGCAGACGTGGCATGTTGCATTTGTCATATGTAAAAGGGTTTTAAAGGTCACTTTATGAGTACACTTGCCGGCAGTATTTGCCAGACCTGGAGAGAACATAAATGCACAACTTTACTTGGAGGATGTCTGCCTCCTTCTACGATTGGTTTTAAAATCTGCTTTTTTTAAACTACGTAGGAAAACCTCCATCCCAAGAAAGAAGATAGGTAACCATTCCTAGGACAGGGACATGTAAGCTCTGCGTCCCCATTGGTCCATTCCAGACACCAGCTCATGAAGAATATACGTTTTTCAGACAAAGCTGCTACTCTCACAGTATAACTCTATGCTTGTAGCAGGCAGTACTCTTAATCTTAGTGCCTGCAGCTGATGCAGGTGGCGTTGGTGCTGTCACTTTGCTTCTGTGTGCCTGATGCAGTCACTGTGTTATGTACACGAGGTGTCGCTAGCATTGCTGCTGTTTCACTACGTGTTTACTCCATGCAGATAGTGCTGCAGCTGTTTCTGTGTGCCTGCAGCTGGTGCAGGTAGCATTGTTTCTGTCACATTCTTCCTGTGTGCCTGATGCAGTCACTGTGTTATGGAGCGCTTTACACGAGCACCGGTTTCATTACGCATGGTAACATTCTTTTTTTTAGGAGTTTTATACAGCGCAATTTCGACCCGAAGCTATTGGAACGCTTTACACGAGCACCGGTTTCATTACACATTCATTTGTGGTAGTATGGTACATCTTGGTGCATTTGGTGAGGATATTAGCTCTCTTTCGTAACGTCATTGCTTGTTTACAATAAAATACATCTCTCCCTCGCACCTTCACCAACCCAATCATCTCTCCCTCACACTCCAAATACCCCTCTCATCTCTCCCTCCCAATCCCCCCATCTCTCCCTCCCAATCCCCCCATCTCTCCCTCCCACTACCCCTCTTATCTCTGCCTCACACTCGCACTACCCCTCTCCCTCCCACTTCCCCATCTCTCCCTCCCACTCCTCCCACTTGTGGGGCGCAAACCAGAGGTGCATGACTTGAGGCCGTTTGGCGACCGTTCACACTGTTGGTCAGTCCTGCTACCATGTCTCTGCCTCCCCCTGTTGGGTGCCCCCCTTCCTGGGCAGGGAAGGATTTCCCTGACAAAACCTCATCTCTTGTAAGTGCGGGAGATGGGATTTATGTCGCT
This sequence comes from Calotriton arnoldi, assembly GCA_963921515.1. Lineage (NCBI taxonomy): Eukaryota > Metazoa > Chordata > Amphibia > Caudata > Salamandridae > Calotriton > Calotriton arnoldi. The sequence goes on along the minus strand of CAWUFW010004874.1, from coordinate 1,061,607 downwards.
TGTTCATAAGATGCAGATTTATACAAAACACTTGTGAAACAGCTGTGTAAAAGCGTCTCCTTTTTTTTTTGGACTGCAGGCTAAAGCAGTCAAGGGAGATCCAATGCTATCGCATTGTACACAGATCTCTGCAGCAGAGGCTCTAAGGTGTCTAGTCCGCTGGCATAAGTTGCAGTCCTTCTTCCTTTTCTTTTGACTGTAGAAGGAGAGGAGCAGGAGTAAAGCTAAGCGGCGTCGGCAGCCAGGGTGGCATGGCGGGTGCATGATAGCACAGCCCTCTCATTCTAACTGACCTGCAATCTCAGAAGCTGACCCCCTCTTCCCAGCTCTCACCTCCTCCACCACTATCCTGGGGGTGATCTGAGATGTGGTCACTCTCCAGCTCCTGCTTGTAAACAAAACTAACTCGAGCTTTCCAACAGTAATACCATCCTAGGTGTCTCCGCACTGGGTTAACATATGTAACAATTACCCAACTCCAGTGTACTTATTTCATTGCTTCGTAAGGATTAAAGGCAGAGTCTTCTTTGCAATATCAGGTTATAAATAGCTGCAAGAGGTGCAGGCTCTTGAGCTATTTTACTTAAAACTCCTAAGCTTTGCATTAATCCCACAATTATTTAATCTGTATATAAACAACGTGGGAAGATTTCTTGCAAATCTAGTCCTTGACATTCCAAAAGGCAGAGATAGACAAGCATTGGTATAGCCAATAGGTCTCGCCTTTGGGGCCTTATAAGTATTTAGTTATGCAGCACAATATCCTTGGTGCAACAACACCAACTGTTGCATGGCTAAACACTTATAAGGTCCCAAAGGCGAGACCTATTGGCTATGCCAATGCTTGTTTTTCCTTTACCGGCTATTCCGTCCACTGTGTCTCCCAACAAGACTCTTGAACTCTCCGTAGGATTGTCTCAAAAGCTAGAAAAAATATGGTGTCCTTATGTGGTAATCTCTGTATCCTCTTCCCTTGACCTGGCCATTAAAATTCAATTTTCCAAATCCATTTACCACTTTTGATGTTTTGGGCAGGTGTTCAGTGCAAGTGATCTAACCTCCAGATGACCCCCAAGCCTCAGAGGTGTCAACATATTAAACATAGTAAGAAAGGCAACTAATATCGGATGTAGTCCTTGCTCAACTAGTAAATCTGATTAAACCGATCTAGAGAGTACTTGGAGTTAATTAAATCCTGCGTTCCTACTTTCCCTTAATCCCTAAGCAGAGGGATATTTTGTAAATTTTATAAAGGATAATTGGAAACTTGTTTTAGCAAACTTAATCCCATAAAACAATCCTTTCAAAACTGCTAAAGGTTTACTTGTCCCCTCAAATAATTCCTAAATAGCTCTTTTGAAGGCTTTCATACAAATGACTTCCTGAAGAGTATACCACAGCCAAAGGATATAGAGAATGCATTTGTCTGCATAGTTTGCAAAGCAGGACCTGGCCGGTTATGTATTCCAGCTCTTCACCACCTAACATGGAAAGTCTTGTGACCACTCTTAAAGCGGAAGGATCCTCCTGCCAGCTGCAAGGTTACGATGGCAAGTAGATCTGACTTGCTCAATGAAAAGATGTACTTGTATTAAGAAGTTAAAAATATTTTGAAGATTATTTTCCAAGGCCTGTTTTCTGTGAATTAGGGGAATGTGATTGGGTCATGCATGGGAAGTGTTGGGTTCTTGACTTGGATTTATTTTGTTTTGGGAATGTTTATGCTTCACAGTGATTGGCCTCTGGTGGCTCTTGGTCACTTTGCATCGGTCAAGTCACATCTGAGCTTGCTGAATCTAGATAGCCTTGTGAATGGATGCAGCATACGTTTCGGCGAGGAAGAGAGAGAAGTGATACCGATGCAAGTGGCGGCACTCTCGTTTTGGAGTCTTAGTAAATTAGCGGCCAAAAAGAATGGGTATAATATGTAAGTGAACTACATTCAAGCAGCTTCCTTTGGTATTTTGCCAGTCAGCTAGGCTACTGAGTTTTGTGACTACATACAAAAGTGTATGTTACATATAAACAGAGAATTAAAGGAGTAATAAAAAGGTGGACATGAAATTGTTAAATATGTCCAAGTACCTCAAGTATTCCAATTTTTGCTTAAAAGTCCAGAATCCTGGAGAAAGTGTGTGTGTGTGTGTGTGTGTGTGTGTGTATATATATATATCATCCATATCCCAAAATGCATTATGTCTTAAGATTGAAGAAGAGGCAATAGAATAGAATGAATATAGATAAGGAAATGAATGTACTTCACAATAATTTCCTTGGAATCCTCCATTTCCCAAAATGCATTATGTCAGAGAGATCATTGTGCGACTGCATTAAGATACATATACAAGGACATGCGAGACAATAAGCACTTTAAATTACAAGTATAATTTTGATGGTGACGTAAGCAGGTTAAATACGAGGAATGAATTGTATTTGGCGATCTGTATACATATTGCTAATTTTTTTAATTTATGGTGGGGGTAATATAGGGCAATGGCCCTTTAAATGGACACTCTATGTGGCAGCACTCTATGGCCCAGTAGAAGGCTTCGGCTGAAATGTGTAGGTATGTTTTTAGAGCACGATGCACTTTGGCTGAAAAAAGAAAAATATAGAAAATAAATTGACGTACCTGAAATATCCATTTTCTGGCTGAGCCGCTTTGTTTTGTTTGTCTGAGTTCCTGGAGATTGGAGCACTGGTGTCTAATGGCGTGGCGGAATATATATATATATATATATATATATTTATTTTTTTTTTTAAAGCAAAAAGAATTATGCCGCACTCCAGGAGTTCATTCACAAAAGTACTTTAATTGCACAACTAAGGTGTTAGTGGTACAATTAAAGTACTTTTGTAAATGAACTCCTGGAGTGTGGCATAATTCTTCTTGCTTTTAAAAATGATTACGGGTTGATTCCACCCGGCATGCCTATATATGAAATTCGGTCTGGCTTTTTAGCTTTTGAAGCTCCTTCATTATTTATCAGGAGACTTGGATTATGTCTTGAGCAAAAAACACCATTTATCTGTAATGTGGCAAGTATTGTAATTGCATTTATATAGCGCTTACTACCCCTGACGAGGCGTCAAAGCGCTTTTTCGGCGAGTAGCACACTACTCCGGGACCCATAGAGGATTAGTGTTGAATTAGTATAGTGAAATATAAAAAGTAATTTGAGTGGTGGATAGGTTAGTCAGTTATTTGGATTCAGAAGGATAGGGAGGGATAGAAGAGGGAAAAAGGTTTGCATTTATATAGCGCTTGTTACCGCTGATGGGGTGTTGAAGCGCTTTTTTGACGAGTAGTATGCTACTCCGGGACCCATAAAGGATTAGGGGTGAATTAGTATAGTGAAATATGAAAGTAATTTGAGTGGTGGATAGGTTAGTCAGTTATTTGGATTGAGAAGGGTAGCGGAGGGATAGAAGAGGGAAAAAGGTTTGCATTTATATAGCGCTTGTTACCCCTGATGGGGTGTTGAAGCGCTTTTTTGGCGAGTAAGAAGAGTCAGAGGGAAGAGTTTAGAAAGGCTTGTTTTGGGCGATCGGTGTAGTAAAAGAGGTGTCAGATGGTGCAAGGAGGGGTAGAGTAGGGGAGAGTCTAGAAAGGCTGTTTTGTGGATCATAGTAGTGGTCTGGGGTTTGGGATGAATGAGAGAGTGGATGTAGAGGATATATTGATAGAGGTATAGGGTAGTGCATTGGAAAGAGTAGTAGAAAGAGGTTTGAGATGAGCCAGAGAGTTGAGGTAGAAGATATATTGATAGAGGTATAGGTTGAGAAATAGGGTAGTGCATTGGATATGCTGAATAAGAAGAAAGTAATAAATATATAGATCCATAAGTACATGGAAAGTATATAGATGCATAAAGGAAGTAAGTATATGTAGATTAAAGATATTGATAGAGGTATAGGGTAGTACATTGAATATGCTTTTCTTTTTAGAAAAGTAATAAATATATAGATCAAGTAACTAATATGCTCTCTCAGTTTGACACAGCAGGCAGGGTCAAATCTGATTTACTCCAATGGCCTCTGGTGTAAGCATGACTTACTCCCCCCTTCCCCGCTAGTATTCCACACAACTCCTAGTCATTCCCTTCCCACTTATCAGCCTATGTACTTCTAACTGCTCTGGACACTGCTCTGCTGTTCCCCAGCTAGGTTCACTCTATAGTCCTACAGATGCATACATTCAGTGATTAGCAAGGCATGTGACCTGAGCTGCAGCAGTTCTTCAATGGGAATCCCTGATGGAATCCCTGATCTGGTTATTGACTTTTGCATGACAAACAAACTGCCCTATTGGGTTTAGATGACTGTTTGCATGATTGTTGACTAGAGAAGTGGTTGTACTCGTCCTGTGCACCTTTGTGCGTGTGTGTGTGTGTCGGTGTACACGCATGCATTCACAAAAATAAGGCCTGTTTTGCTTTTGTCCAATCTTTGAAAGTTTTGTGCACATTGATCAAAGTTAAAGTGTGGGGTCCCAAACCATAATTTCTCTTTTAACACCAGTGAAGAGTTTTGGGATGATCTGCAGAAAAAAATAATACCAGATTTGGCATAAACACAGAGCTCAATTTTGCTTTTCTAAATTTGGTGTATAACCACTCGGCATTTTTTCAATAGTTTTAATTGAAATGTCTAGTTTGAAAACACATAGGCCTGCATTATACGGAGTATGCCAGGGGCACCACGGCTATTTGTACCTGCGGTTTGCGCCACCGGGGCACTTCTGCATTACAGGAAGGCCAGCAGATGCTTGCGCAGCCCCGCTGTAATATGAATACGGCTGACACACATCTTGCGCCAGTGCAGTCGCAACAGTAAGTGCCCTAATTTGCATGCAGGCATTGCCCCATTCACATAAGGAAACCCTTTTGCCTTTTCACCTTTGCCATATTGCAGACATGGGCGCAAGGCAAAAACCCATTGGGAGGGGGACCGATTTTGGTGCTATCTGTGAGGTAGAGCCTAGTCATTTTCCATCCCAAAGACTCTGCTTTGAAGGGTAACAAGCGACAGGGACACCCCTCGGGTATCTCCTGAAGGCAGGTGCAGTCTAATGAGACACCTGCCTCGGGGGAATGACTGTTCCACTTTGAAAGCAAGGCTCGGCGTCTGCCTTCAGCCAAAGACAGACAGGGTGCTTCAAACAGTCATGCTGCCTTTCACTAAGGCCCAGTTCACAGTACAGATGAGAGTTTGTTCCTGCACTATGAACAGCACATTTGCTGTGGTAGGGCACATGGTTTCGGTCTGCCGCATGGCAGAGTGGGACAGTGTGCCCTGTGCACTATAGGGCCCCTGAAGTCTATGGACAGCCTCATTTTTAGGTCGAGCCTCGAGTAGCGCGCAAGCGCTGCTTAGAGGCGAAGACTTAATGTAGCAGTTTTCAAAGCAGTCCAAGAAACGCTCGTGCGTCGTGGCTGGCCTTTTGAGATGGGTACGCGCGGCAAACATGTGTTTCCAATTATCGTGCCCAGACGCGGGCGCGATAAGTGGAAACACATGTCTGCCGCGCGTACTCATCCAAAGGCCAGCCACGACGCACGAGCGTTTCTTGGGACTGCTTTGCAGGCTGCCGCGCTCGCTCGCCCCCGCTCCATGTCCCCCGATGCGCCCCGTAGTTTTCGGCTTCGCTCACCTTCTGCGGCTCACCGCTCGCGGCCCCGCTCCCCACATGATTTCCGTCGCTCGCCGCCTCGTTCCCATGTCTCCCCACATGATTTCCGTCGCTCGTTGCTTTTTTTCACAGGTGAGTGATCTAGAGTTATTTGACCTCGAACACTGCAACCCCAGTACTTTCTTGGCAATGATTTATTCAAATCTCCTAGGTTCCATTACGATGGGTTGGGTAATACTGTGGTGGTTGCCTGAAATTGCCCATTCAGCTAGTTGTTTCCATGAGCATGTTTTTTTGGCTTGTTTTTGGAAATTGCTGCCAGGGAGACGAGGCACTCGAACTGTTCTGTGCTGTTTTTGTTTGATAAAATCATTCCTTCCTGTAAACGCTCTGGTCTCTAGGAGCAGAGGGCTCTGTGAGACCGTTCTAGAGCCTCCGGCGAGAGAAGCCCTCTAAAACCCTCTAAAATATTTGTTTTCTGGGTGACTGATCAGTTGTCAGACGTGAACCTGTAGGCTCTGTGTAACAGGAAGATTAGCTCTATTGATGCCTGAGCCTGTGAGATCTGTGTAACCCGAGAGACGGCTATAATGACGGAGCCTGTGAAATCTATGTAACTTGATAGATAGCACCGATGGCTGAGGCGGCAGCCTGTGATATCTATGTAACCTGAAAGACAGCACTAGTGACTAAGCCCTGAGCCTGTGAGGTCTGTGTAATATGAGAGACCGGACTAGTGAGCCCTGAGCTTGTGATGTCTGTGTAACCTGAGAGACAGCACTGGTGGCTGAGGTGGGAGTCTGTGACATCTGTGTACCCTGAGATACAGCACTAGTGACTGAACACGGAGCCTGTGAGATCTGTGTAACCTGAGATACAGCACTAGTGACTGAACACTGAGCCTGTGAGATCTGTGTAACCTGAGCTACAGCACTAGAGACTGAACACTGATCCTGTGATATCTGTGTAACCTGAGAGATAGCACTGGTGGCTGAGGTGGGAGCCTGTGAGATCTGTGTAAGCCAAGAGACAGGACTAGTAACTGCACCCTGAGCCTGTGAGGTCTATGTAACTTGAGAGATAGCACTGATGGATGAGGCGGGAGTTTATGAGATCTATGTAAACTGAGATACAACGCTAGTGACTGAGCCCTGAGCCTGGGAGATCTGTGTAAACTGTAAGATGCTCTACAGGCTGTTGCTGTCATCTGTAACATGTATGTAACCTGGGAGGCATCTCTGCTGGCTAACGCCTCAACCTGTAAGAAATGTATAAATCTAAAGACAGCTCTGCTTGTATAAACTTGCATGGTAGGTTCAGAGTAAGCTTTCGGCTATCTCTGCCGGTGAAGGCCTGGACCTGTATAACCGTGTCATCGGAGTAAGCTTTGTTGGCATTGGCCTGATCTGGGGCCACTGGAATTATGCAATTCTGTGGCTGTGGCTTTTTTTTGCATAATTATGGATTTGCCACATAATCCAGATCTGCAGATTTTAACCCAAAAATTTTCTCTAGCTCAAACCGATCAAAAGTTACTAAAAATGTTGCAGCATGTTTTCGCACACAGTGGAAAGCCCTTAGTGAAGGTTAACTGGTCATCTTACAGGTCCCTATTTCTGTATTTTTCTGTTAAACTGGTACTAATGAGGAGAAATCTTCCCCAGACAGTATTACCATTCCGTATAATACATGCGGCCCTGGCCTGGGCCTGGGCCTATTCTATCTTTGTAACTGAGGGCTAACTCGAATCACTGAGCCCTGAGTCGCTATGATTTGTGTACAGGGTGAGCTTACTGCTAGGATACACCTGAGTTGTAATACGTGGTTAATCTGTGGGTAGTTCTATTGTCTGAGATTTAAGCCTGTATGATCGGTATAATCTAGGGGTTGCTCCACTGCCTGAGGTCTGAGGCTGTGCATTCTTTGGGACCTGCGGGATAGCTCCACTGTATAAGGACTAAGCGGTCTGTCGTGTCTGTGCCTACAGAGAACAAGCGAAACCCATGAATATTTAGGGACCAGGGGTGCATAGTGCTTTAAAGGAACAGAGGTCCCTAAAGAGAACTTATCTAGGCGTTTAACTGGGAAAACAATTATGACCAGACATGCGGTCAATTTGAAAAAATACAATCACATTTATTAGACAATTTAGTCAAATCGGTGGGAGAAAAACACAAATGACACAAAATTAAATGAGCAGAACAAAAACAGAAAAACTCAGGCAATAGTGTGTGACATAAGTCAAAACATTTAATTTATTTAATTAAATTTAAAGCAACACTTCTGCCCCTATGTGCCTTACTCTGTACATTATAATATGGGTCAGTGTGCGAGAGTCGACGTTTCGATCCTTACAAAATAACAGGATCGTCATCTGTGTCTGTGCCCTCAGATTTAAAACAGTGGGTTCTAACCTGTTGCCTGCTTCAGATTACCTTGGACAGGTTGTCAAATAGCCTCCTGAGACTGTGTGCGTCCCCATCAAAGGGTGCATTACACACCTGATTGGATGTCCTTGGATCACCACAGTGCTTAGAGACGCTGCAACTCGTCTGGAGCTAGGCCCTTCACATCAGCACTGCTTCCCTACTCTCGTCAGTGAAAATGTATTGGGGTACCAACATTATGTGTATTTGTAGGTCGAGCTTATCACTCAGGAGGATATCCTGCACCTGAAGAAGGACGGTGCGATCCTGGCTGGGACCTATTGTAAGAACCAGGTTTTCAGCCTTTTTTGCGGGATTCAGGGACTGAGCTGGTGGCTCTAATGTGCCGGGAAGGTCGTTCCAGGCTTTGGTAGCCAGGTGGAAGAATCCATTCTCGCCGGCTTTGGCTCTTCGGATTCGGGGTACATGGGCGAGCAAGAGGTTGGCAAAGTGGAGGTTGCTGCTAGGGGAGAGGATGTGGTCTTATGTCTAGAGCGGTCGACCTCGGTGCTGGGGAACTGGGTTCGAGTCTCGGCAAGGATGCTCAACATCATTTATTCTGGGCAAATCACTTAATCTCCCCGTGCCTAACAAAAACAAGCATTGGCATAGCCAATAGGTCTCGCCTTTGGGACCTTATAAGTTTTTAGCCATGCAACAGTTGATGTTATTGCACCAAGGATATTGTGCTGCATAACTAAATACTTATAAGGTCCCAAAAGCGAGACCTATTGGCTATGCCAATGCTTGTTAGACTGGACATGGACATGGAATCCATTTGGTGATGTTGTATGGTGACTCCCGACGGCCTTGACGTCCACATTGTGAATTGTTTTTTTTTTTCGAAGACCATAGAGCGCTAGAAAGGGCTGGTCCAATCCGCAGAGCTCTTCACTCAGAAAAAAATGGCTGTAAATAGCAACGTGAGTCAACAGAAAATATTTCAGTTGTCAACCAAGGAAATGATTACGGTTGTAAAACCTGCTCTAATTAAGAAAAGTGCCAGCATAGCTTTTGCAAACACTAAAGATCAAAGTATTGCACCTTCTGTCCTCACCCTCCATCCAGCTGTCCCAATTGCAAAACTAGGTTGAGTGTATTGCTCTGTGCTCTCCTCACAATCACGCTGCTGTCTTGATGAATGAAAGATTTCTAAAGCGCATGGCCACTCCATGGTGTCACCCAGCATTAAACCTGCAAAGGCACTTCCACTAACTGCCTGACTATAGAGATGAGAAAGTTGCTGTTAGGGCCTTTCTGAATGTGGAGTCTTGAGAAATGGCTCAGAGTGGCCATGGGAGCGGATTCTGTTCTATGCTAGCGAGAACCGAAAAGGAGTGCCAACCATTCCTAAAGCAGCAAAATCCCTGACACTGCAGCAAGCAGCCCTGAGGCAGATCGAAGCGTTTTAGAGGGTTGATAATGTACAACCCCTACAATCCTGTCAATCAAATACTGGTCTGAGAAGTGAGAGTAAGAGCCTTGAAAAGAATCCTTTTCCTGAAGTCGAACCCAAAAATCCGCAGTTGGTTAATATAGGTCAAACTGGCCAACCATTGGCTTTGCTTTTCTTAGCTCAGACTTGCGTATCCGTTCAGCAATTCAAGAAACGTGTCAAACGGCAGATATTATTGTGGGAGAGTTGGAAATTAAGTGTAGGTAAGATTTGAACACCAAGGTTAGGTCTGTGTCCTGTTACCACATGTCCCGCAGAGCATCCATCTTGTCAATACGTATTAAGCTGATAAACTGAAAGCTCCCGGAGAGCCAAGTCAATTCAGACATGTTCTTTCAAGTATGGTATACGTCTGTATTCAGCGTTCAGTTCCTATCCGTTCCAGCCCTCCATAGAGATACACCTCGGTGTATCGCCCTACCACACATTCAATCTCCATTTGACAACTTTTCTGTCTGATCATGTGACTCTGAAAAGGCGTATCTTGATTTACTGTTGAGTAATTTAATGGGATATCAGATATGTAATGTAACAGGATAACGTCAGGTCATCTTCAGGTGCCCCAATTAATGTTTTATGGGTGTGCCATCAGCCGCCTCCTAATCTCATAATTGTATCTAAAGGTTAGTTCATGGTATTGAGCGTGTAAAAAGAAACAACAAAAATCTAAAGTAGAAACCTGCACTGATGTTCATCCTTGGGCATACTTTTATGTATTAACAACTCTGAAGTGCAGAGAAAGGCAGCCAGTAGGGAAGAATGTTGCATCGACTTTGGAGATACACCTGTAGAACCTTCCATAGCAGAGGTCTTCCTTTACCCAAATCTTGTTTTCTTGTGATTTAGGAAAATACCAGCCTGGCATAGTTTGCAGATCTTATTCTTCTATCCCAGATTTAATGTGGTCATCTCAGTTTGGTGCTCTGCTTGTCTTCCACCTAAAGCATAAATATATCACTGTTGCCTCATAGTGTGATAGGTTAACATGTGTTGTACCCTGATATAAGCTCAATTGGGCTTACTCACAAGGGGAAGCAGTACCACAACAGTACTCTTTTACTTACTCTAACATACCTTTGCTAATCAGACCCCAAACCACCAAGTCCTTGTTAGTAAAAGTCCAAGGAGAGCACAGTCCTTTCTGTTTGTACTAACTGCACATAAATATTCTCTAAACATTATCATTTTAGAAATCTTGGGGCCAATTCACAAAGGCGTATACGAGTACAAAACTAGTACTACTGGATTTCTAAATTATATATTTCAAAATGCCTTTGTGAATAGTCTCTATATTTGGACTTTTCAATCTGGTTTATGGCCCTGACTGAGAGTGACAGATTGTGATGTATAGATGGATTACATAGAAGTAAAGTAAGGTAGATTTACTATTTATTTCATCCTGCAATTGAAATCACGTTGTTTCAAGATGGCAGAACTCTTGCTCCCAGGCTATTGGTTAATAGAAGTAGAATAATTTAAAATTGAGAGAGGAATTTGCTGTACGTAAAGCCACTGCCATATAGTCTGCTGTCTTGAGACTTTCATTGGCACGGTCTGTGGGCAGTGAGGATGGGTTTTGTGTGGAGCAGCTAGAGGTAGATGTATAAACATGTTCTGCTATTGGTAGGGTATTAGTGTCTCTGTATCTGCTTCAATAAAGAACCCTGCTTTTAACAGAACTGTTTCTCAATGCTCTTACTGGGATGTCACTTCAGAACATCATATTTTCTTTACCACTCCACCTAAATACACAGTTGCTCCTGTGAACTCTCAGAAAATGACTTTTCAGGTGCCGCAAACCTCTTCACCAATCTTTCTCTCTGAAAATGCAATCACTCGAGAGCACCATGGGCTCTATTACACATAGGGTGCACTTTCCCTGTTTGCGCCTTAAAGCAGGTGCGCCGGGTGCAGAAAGGGAAAGTGCACCCTATTACATGGAATGCGCTGCCCCAGGGCAATCACGAAGTCATGCTGCTCTGGGTGCAGCGCATTTCAAGTGAAAAACGGAGTGGCTTTGAAGCAGCCGCTCATTGTTTCACTGTGCAGGCGGCAGCCGCCTGTACTTTTAAGAGGGAGAGATCCCCCTGCAAGCGGGTGCAGTGAGTGACCGCATCTGCCTGCAAAGGGGTGTCTGGGGGGGGGGTCCATAGGACCCTCTTTCCCCCCCCTCCAGAGGGCTGATATCAGGGGGTGCACTGACAGTGCGCCTCCTGACAGCTTATTTGCCTCTGCTCCAGCGTCTATAATGCGGCACGGGCACAGAGAAAAGGGATTCCCTCATTTGCATGGGGCCACGCTATATGTGTGCCAGCACTATCTGTATTACAGAAAGGGATGCACAAGCGTCTGCGGCCCTTTCTGTAATCCCAAAGTGCCCCGGCACTTTCCTTAATACAGCCCCCAGTGACCAGAGCACTAATGGTGAGTCTCACAAGTCCACCATATGGGACAAAGGTGCTGATGCCTCATCCTTCCTTGTGGCAGAAGTCAATGTGCCATCCTCTTCACAAAAAATGATATATTCTTGGGAGACTATTGTAATTTACGTGTGAAGAAGTAGAGTAGCATTTATTTTACATGTAGCTTCCTTTTGTTCAGAGGTACAGACCCCTCACTCTATCTACACACAATGCTGGTGCCCTACTCATACTCTATACAGACCTAGACCTCGCTATGTTAGGGGAAAAATGCACAACGCACAAGGTATAGGCGCCATCTTTCTATGTGTGTGCGGTGCATGAATGTCCAGGAGAATCTGCGGTGGACTGCAAGATTGGAGAGGTTCCTCAGGGCCACAGTAAAAGGCCCTTTCGAGTTGGCAAACAATTAGAATCCACTATTATTTCAAAATGGATGTGCACCTCAAAGATCTTAACATATTATCTTAGAAAAGAATAGGAACTATTCCAGTTTTTACCAGATACTCAGTGCGCAAAATAAATGTGAGTGAGTTGATGGCGTTCTTTTCAATGGTAGAGCTGTAAGATCTCATAACTTACAACACTGAACAACTCATTCTAAGGCAATGTTCATGAGCTTCAGAGCAGGGAGGGAAGTTGGAGAGGTGCCTGGACCTTGTAACAAGGGAACCTGAAAGTAAATTGCTGGGATGAGATTTCCTTCCACAAGACTGAGGATATTGTATTTTACTGTGGAAGAAAGGAAGTGAGGATATACAGTAATATGCTCCAAGACTCACCCAATGAATGAATATTAGTGGTTCTAGGACTTTGTGGGCCTGAATGTTAATGATGTTGTACGCATTACAAAACTAGGAGATGCATTCCCACCAACACCCCCTCCTTAACCCCCCCCTTTCCCGAGCTACATGAATTTCCCAATTACACAGCATAAAGATGTGTCTACAGACATCAGGTCTGAAATTTGATAATTTTGCATTATAGGGGGTAGAGTCTAGCATTATTGATATGCATGTTCATTACACCAGATTTGTGATTACAATTTGGTTTGCCGGTTTTCGTTGTAGTTGATTTGTAGCAGATCTTGCTCATCTATTTTTGCCTGTTTATTAAAAACATATCTGCCTCTTTTTTCTCAGTAGGTCCTTTGAGCACTAATGCAACAGAAGCACCAGCAGAATGGAGGTCCAAGCTAAAGCCGGTGACCAAAGGACCCATTGCCAACAGGTGAGTTTATTCCACACGTGTGCAAGCATATGCCTTTAGCAATACAAGAAAAACATGTCGAAAGTATGCCGCTAACGTACCTTACCAAAGCAGCTCGATACCAACCTTCCCCACAGAACAAAATGTGCTTTTTTGCTCGATTCAAGGGCCCATAAGTAGTCTACTCTAAAGATGAATTGTCTGCGCCCACAATAGCACATGGAAAGATAGAGCGCAGAAACACATTTTACAGAAACATTGACGGAATCTCAACTTTACATAACTATCACCCTACAAACATGTTGAACTCTACCTAATACCACTATCCAGCACGAGATATGACAGGAGTGAAATTAAAATTGTGAATAAATGTTGGGGAAGAGAATTTTGCTGGATTTAGACTTTAAATAAAGGTCAAACTATTTGCAGGAATATATGTATGCTGGCTCAATATTTTTCACAATACTTTTTGTAGATTGTTCGCGGAAGGGACCATACTTAGCAATTTGTGGCAAGTAGTTCCTCAGTGAAATAGTTATCTTATTCTTTTATTCTCTTGCCAACCTATGTGGTTAATGGGATCAACAATAATACCTCCAAAGAAATCCACTTTTATATATGGATCTTCTCCAAATGACTAGTCATCTCAAATTATACACAAACTAAATCACACTACTTTACAAGCTACAAATGGCTGCAGATTGCCCAGAGGACATTACTCACCAGAGGCAACGAAATACAATGTAAAGCTTCCTTTCAGCTAGAAACAGACACATAACACAGGAAGTACAATGTAAAGCTTCCTTTCAGCTAGAAACAGACACATAACACAGGAAGTACAATGTAAAGCTTCCTTTCAGCTAGAAACAGACACATAACACAGCTCCTTTTCCAGTCAATGGGCAGGGTTATAACATAGCAACTCTGATTTGCAAAGTTGCAATACCGAATGTGTTAACTTAATTTATTTAATAAAGTGCAAAGATGGTAGACATTTTTTAAAAAAAGGAATGAGATGTGTGCCCTGCTGGAATGTTTCTGGAGCTGCCTAGGGCTGCCAGCCTGATCCAGGAGAGCAGCTTACCATTTCCCAAAGTGAGTCCCTACCTCAAACATCCCATTCCATGCTGCTTAATATCTTACGCTTCAAATGCATAAAGAGAAGGATAGCTGTCAGTATTTTCGCTCCACTGCCTCTCAGGACAGCAGAGACACCTATTTCCTGCAGTCTGAAGTCCTGTCTGCTTGTTTGGTATGTCTGCCTGCAGGGAATATGGGTTGGGCAAAGTTAAACTTTACCTCAGGTGAAGTCAAGAAACTTCACCCGTCTTCATGAAGGAAATAGTTTCCCGGCATCACAGGAGCTGTAACAATGCAGATCTGTTACTGATTTACTTTGCCCCAAAGCTCAAAGTATTGAGTGAACTTATAAAATAATATAGAACAACAGCACTAGGAGTACACAAATATTTCACATCGTATGACAACATGCATATACTAACGCTGTTATGCTGTTATATGCCCAACTTCCTCCTCTGCTGCTGATCATAAACCTGGGAAACCTTGACTTAGTGCAGTCTCACAGATTGAGAATCGATTAGAACGTCGGGACAGTGAAGGCTTGTTGATTTGCACTTTGGACTTTTGTGATAAACCAGTCAATCAGGTCCAGTAATTGGCTTTATTAAGATGCTGTCATGGGAAGTACGCATTTCATTGTAATTGTGTGCATTGGAACACTTTTGGTGCTTCCGCGTTGTTTCTGTGCACTTCTGTAAACTGCCCAATAAATCCCAGACTGTTCGCTCTGGACATCAAATTTGGAGTTGACATTGGACTTTATCCTGTAACTGCAAATCTGTCACACTGAGCAAAGATGTGTGATGGTTGACCTTGTCCAGAACCACACCCCAACAAGAGCAGTCTTTATCTGGTTACACTTACCATCAGTGGCTGCTTATGTGTTCTTGGTGTAGATACAAGAGAAAAGCTTACTCTTTTGCAGAGAATTTGAGTTTCAATTCTTGTTGGCAGAGTAGTTTTATCTTTATTTATCTTAGTTGCCAAATCAAACTGAGGGAAAAATACATGTTTGTTTCAAAATGGAGCAATAATCCTAGCACGTTTCAAACTAGAGTTTTACGAAATCAAGATAAACAAATACTCCTTCTAGGATTTCTATGAATTATGCCTGATTGTCTTATGAGCATTTGTCATTATGCACAAATATCACTGTTATAAGATGGCTGGTGAAACAAAACTGCTCGGAAGCATATAGACATCCACATTATCCAAAACAGAAGAAAGACTGAAGCATAAACTGCCTTCTTAGTCATAAATAAATGCAAGTGAAACAAACCAATCCACAGTAACTCTCCAGTTTAGCCGGCTCAGCTGTCGATAGTCACTCGGGGCCCGATTCACAAAAGTAATCTGAGACAAAATCCCAACTTTACAACTTTTGGTATTCGCAAAAGGCATTTAGGAGTAGTAAAGTTAGGAATCCTAACTTTACTACTCCTAAATGCCTTTTGTGAATACCGAAAGTCGTAAAGTTAGGATTTTGTCTCAGATTACTTTTGTGAATCGGGCCCTCAGTGTTTAAGCAATGGATTACCAGTGCATCATCCTCAGAGCCACAAAGCAATGTATTTACCACGCTAAGTGGTTTGGATAATTAAGATGGCTCCAAATCCCTCCAGGAATATAGTAAAAACTCTTAACCTTGTCAAAAGAGTGCAACATAGACCATACACGAGCAGGCTATTCAGCATGAGTGAAGCAGTGCCATTTGGAAGCCTAAGAGTAACCAATAATTTATGCAAAACAGAAGGCACTCTGGGAAAGCCCCAATCTTTAGTAAGAGAGTATATAAAATGAAACCCTTTAAACTAGCAGAGGCACCCTACTTTAATTTGCTCAGATGTCGTTTTGCGGATGCCTGCGTTCGCTTTTCTGATGCAGGTGGGCTTGTTTTGAGAGGGGATGTGGAATAATGGCTTCAGCACCTTGCCGTGACAGTGGTTGTTGCCAGAGATGATACTCTTCGCTTGATCTCTACATACTCGGATTCTCTGGGAGCAAGCATTTAGTTAAATCCTGGATCTAATGTATTATCCCATATAAGTTGAATATTTAAAGCTGTAAGCATCTGGTAATGCAGTAGTGACCTGGTGACCTTTGTAGAATATAAAGTATTTTGCAAACAATCTGTTATGGTTGCTTCAATTTTGAAGAGAAAGAAGTGTCCACGTACTTGCAAGCTCTTTAATAATCCTTCCAGAGGCGTCTAGTTTTCAGCTCACTCACAAGGCTCACACTAGAACGCTGTTGTGACATTTTTCTAAACACTTGGCACCTACATGGTGTCATCATGAGTGCTTCTCTGCTGAAAGATCATGTCCGCATGCTTTGAAAAAGACCTCATTACATCTTCATTTAACAAAGGAAAATACAACTAAACCCAGCCGGAAACAGTAGATATTTGCCTGTTGCATGACAACCTCGGCTAAGTAATCAGAAGTCAACCATGGCTTCAGCTCCGAAGCCATCTTTACACTTTTAAACTATCGGCTTTTATCGGTCTGGATTCTGTCCCAGCCGGGGATGAGAATTCGGAATATAAAAGATCTGGGATGACTTGTAAAATACAGTGGATAAAGGTCGCTTGGCTATGGTAAACTCGCTCGAGTGTTCCACCCTCTTTGATACAGTGACCATCTCACTTTACTTCATCACCTGGAACTGTTTGCAGGCATCACTGATACAGTCGCCAAATGGGGTTCTCTGTCCAAAGCAAATTTCGGTCCAGAATCAAATTATCAGACTTTTTTCTTTCACTTCTTCTTCTGTTTACATAAGTAGCATCATAGACAAAATGATCGCCCGCACTGAAATCCTCATGTTGACTCGGCCAATCACAAGGTGTAAAATGCAGACATTAACTACAGTTTGTTCTCTATTTCTATGCCTTCTTAGACTTCAGAGGTCAAGGAAATAGAAATGAGACTATCCCTATAGCTTGAACAGACTTCCACATAGATGAATGGTAGCTTAATGTTCTAATCACTGAAGGAAAGTAGGGTTGTATCATTACTAAACACATTCATGTAAGAAAACAGAAGCATGATGAACTAGCATGTTAGCAGTGAAAGATTAAAAGCTCATCTTTCTGCCCAAAAGTCCAGGGCTGGTTCAGAATGGCGAGCAGGAAGAGGATCCGTCAGGTATATTTACTTGCTCCTACACCAGATTGACGTTTGTATCCCTGTTTGCACGTCTGTGTGCCGTGTGTCAGTGATGACAGTGTAAATTGAGCTTGCTAGCATGCATTTACAGTATGTTGTACACAGGTGCCTGAGACTTATGTACATTGTGTATGCCTGGAACTTGTTTTGTCCCTGCTTGCACAGGCGGGCATGTTTGCATGACTACGTTTTGGGATTTTTGCATGTTTGATCATGCATACAATTTTGCATTCACTTGTGGTTCTATCCTTGTTTGCCAGATGTATTTGAATGAAGAATCTGACACCACTGGTACTTTTTTCCACACTTGGATTCTTTCTTTTGAAAAAACAAGACTCGAACTTGCCTAACTAGGGACCATGAACAACACATTCTATTTTAATTTCTGGCTGCATAATAGAATTCCCAGCTTATTCATCCCAATAAAAGAAGTGCTCTGACAGGGCTGTCTAGTGTTAAAGCCGTAGTGTGTCATTTGTTACCTGCTGGGTTAGATAATTTAATGTTTTTTTTCCTCTTACAAGAGTTAGGTTATCAAGTAGATCTTGGCCAGTACCCTTGATGAAATTTATTAAAGAAAAGCATTGATTAAACTGAATTGACCAATGAAGTATTAACAATGCACATTGTTTAAGTCATCACTGCAGTTAGTAATGGGAATGTTGCTATCAAACTGCCCCGCTCATGATTCCAAACATGGCCTTTATCCCAATTTACGAGTTCATGCATATTCCTCTTCAGTGTTATAGCAAATTTTGGTGGAAGTGACACAGCACTTTCTGCATTTGTTGAAACTACATTGTGCACTTTCCAGAATTGATTAATTTCTTTTGCATCTGTTCCACCGCCTGCCTGGCTTTGATTTTGTAAAAGTATCTGCAGAGAGGGAATGGTGCAGTGGAGTTGGGTGAATCACCTGACTGTAAACATTAGGTCTAAATGTGATCAATCCTTGAAATTGTTCATGAGTGGTTGAACATTGTGAGCTGGTATCCGTTTGTGATATTTTCAAGGCAGCGCTTAGTTTGAACTAAAATAAGTACCGGTTTCCAAAATGTGTCTGAGAAGGAGCTGTGAGCAGGAGAGAAAGGCAGGCCTTGCTTGTGCTGCCACTACCACCTGGAACCTCTGATCATCTCTCCCTGCTGCCCAGCTGTAGACTGTATTGCCTCACCATAACAAGCATGCACATTGGGCAGTAGAGAGAGCAATACTCTTTAATCTTCACTGTGGTTCATGGAAATGGAAGAGGTCCTGATACAGTGAAATGGTTAAGGTGTTGGCAGTCCTACTTCTATGCCCATGCTTCCCTGCTAATTATATTTTTAAAGAAACAATGGTCCCTCACAACATAAAATTATAACTGTAATTCACATAGAAATACAAGGATGTCTATGTTCATATGTCCAGGTGGACGTAATCTTTTAATGTAGAGAGTACAAAACCACATAGAAGTTTACCACAAAGAATTAGAGGAACAAAACTCGGGCATTGACGTGTAGTGGCCAGAATGCAATTCAGTGATTAGGCCAAAGAACATACCTGGTAGCACCATAGCACATATTAATAATAAAAGTATGAGATTGTGTCAAGGTACTGGAAGTCGATGACATTTCAATCCTTTAACAGAATAATGGGATCATCATCAGGACATATCAATTGATGCCTGAGACGGATGCCAAGGTGCGGTAGTATGACCGGTCCCGCATGGAGGAGTTAGGGCAATTGGCCGTCATGAGAATTCCGGTAGGCTCTACGGCAATGCAATTTGCATATGACACATGGAGTCCAAGCAAATTTGCTGTTCGTGTTATGGGGTGAGTCGCGGCATGTCCAAATGGAGGCGAGTTGCCATGAGGAGTCCGGGAGGACCGATAAATCCTTCACAGAGACTGATGAGCTCAGGAACGGGGTCGCAGTTCCCACAGAGAACCAACAACACCGTTCCTGTTCTCATCAGTCTCTACCAAGAATTTATCGGTCCTCCTGGACTCCTCATGGTTTTTACAGCAGGAGCAAAAGGAATGTGTGGGTTATGCGTGTGTGTTTTGAGCTTCAGGCATTCTATTTCCCTTGTTCTGCAGCCTCTTAGTTCAAAAATGTGTTTTTTGAGGCGGGGTCTACATATAGTGCTGGAATTCCACATATTGTCAATTTGCCCATTTATGCTATGCACAGCTGCATTGACCAAAGGAATAAAAGAAAGCTCTGTCAAACAAGACAACATGATTCTTTGCATTATGCACAAGGGTAGGCCCTTTGTCAGGTAAGGAGGAGTCTATTGTTCATGCCCTTTGTCAACACCTTTGACTTGAGCTCTTTAAGACACTAACAGTTTTCTGCCATCTGGTTGTAAATCTGCTCCAGACATTTAGACCTGGGCGACTGTGTGTAAATCCAGAGCTTTAAATTGTGTGACTCAGTTAGCTTGCTTAGGTGCATATGTGCATGTTAAGCAGCATAAAGAGTCTTGCTTCATGCTGGAATTTCAGCTTATTTGAAATCTTCAACTTCAAAATAAAAAATACATCATAATATCCCTGTTTGGTTTTAGTGCAGTGTGATTTCTGCTAGTCTTCCCTCTGATGTGGGTACAAAAGCCATGTTGGAATGGGGATTCTTTAAAGTGAGAAGGAAACCGATTTCTGGCATAATCCTTCCTACAATTTTCACTTCAACATTTTGAAATTAAGACTGTGGTTTTCAACAAAACATACATGATAATCCAAAAAGTAAGAAACGCATTCAGAGAAAATTTTGGACCATGCAAAATTATTTGAAGTCTAATTTCCTTCTCAAAAATTGTCTGCATGGTGCATTGTTTCCTAAATGGCACATAAAGTGAGTATTTCATTAGCAATGTTACTCTTTTGCACAATTTAGAGGCTTTTTTAAGTCAATGCTTTGCAGATCTAACCTGCCACAGTTTGCTGGAGGAATCTGAAAATGTTGCAGCAGATTTCGGTAAGCCTAGCTGTATTGTACCAGAGAGCTACTTCAGGGCAAGCGGTCACTGGTATTCTGTACAATATCATTATTTGTATTGGTTTATCCACCTTCCAGCAGGGCTGCGGATTCAAGAGACAAGCTGCCCGTGATTGACTCAGTGGGTACTGCTGTTCCGAAGAACCCTACCTCCAGCATAGTGAACCAGAAGGTGACCATCAACATCAGCCCAAGCCCAACTGGGAAGGAGAACAAACCTGAAGAATCCAAGAATGTCCCTCCAGGGCAGGGCACCTCTGTGACAGGTAAACAATGCTCTGGTGAGAAGAGTTAATTTGAATGGAAAAAAAGGTTACTTTCTCTTTATGTACCATGCCTGAAGCTGAAAACAGTTTTCAACCTGAAAGCTTAAAGTACCTTGATTTGGGGAAAAAAAAAAGAAAATAGTTATAGAACTCCACACAACACCTTTCAGTCACTTCAGTGTGCTGTAGTTATGCAAGAGAACCATTAGAGAAAGATAGTGTACCTATTCAATTAGTTTCAATCGCGAACATCATTTGCATGTGGTTTAGCTTTCAGGCAAGTCGAATTTGTTTGGATATAAGAATTGTTCAAACACAAGTAGTTTTTCTTTCATTGGATTATGGTTATAATCATTACACAGTCGAAGGCCCTGAATTCCCATGGTTCTGTATATCTGTGCATAATTCGTAAGCTATTTAAAAGCTAGCTGGCTGATCAGCTGTACAGTTACAAAGCACATATAATCCTGATCAGCACATTGCAGGGTATTTGTGCAGGTTTTCCAGTCCTTTGCCCAATCAGCCTAGTGTGCTATGGAGAACTTTAAAGTTGATTCTTGTATGCTCTGTCAAGAGGGGTATTGTAAGGATCAACAGGCCAAGCTTTCCTGCCCATTTCCTTGCCAACCTTCGGCACAAAATGTATGGCCACATGCATCAAGCATTTTTGCCCTCGCAAACGGGGCGATTCACAGAATTGGCCCATTTGCGAGGGCAAAAAGGCCTTTTCTGATGCATCAAAGGCTTTCCATTCGCAACTTTGGTAATCACAAATTTTTGCGATTACCTAAATTGCAAATGCATTTAGGGAATCGCAATTTGCGATTCCCTAAATGCGAATCATCAAGCCTTTCCTAAATGCAAACTGTGCATTTAGGAAACGCTAATTACCATCAACTTGAAGTTGATGGTAATTTGCGCAATCTTTGAAAAATGCACAAAAGGGCGGCCAGGTGCAGAGGTTTTCTGAGGTTTCGGGTTTTCATCACCGGAGGCATTTGTGGTAGAGGGGGCCTGCACAAAAAGGCGGCATCGGTGAGTCACTGTGGACAAAGCCAAGGTAGGCTTTGTCTCTGGAGGGTCGAGGGACCACACTGGTACCGTTGGCCCACTTCATCTCGGGCTAGGGGGCATGGGTGCAGTGGTGCTTTCCTGTGTCAGATTTGCGGCAGTCTGGAGTCCTCACAGTTCTTTTGGAGTGCCTGCAGGATGCAGGGAAACAGCTTCGCTACTCCATGGAAGTACCTGAGTCTTTGTTGAAGGCAGGCAGTCCTCCCAGGCTTTTGGAGGCACAGCAGCTGCAGGACGAGATGAGTTTTGCATAATCTGGCGGGAACAGCAGACCGGCCGGCAGGGTTGGCGACAAGTCAGTTGTGTATCCCTGGCTCTTTGGTGTCCTTCCTCTTAGGTCAGCAGGAATCTGATTTTCTGGTGCCAGGGGCTCCCCTAAATGCTAGATTTAGGGGCGTTATGGGAGTGTAGGGTAGTAGCAAATAGGCTACTTACCCCTGAAGTCACTAGGCCCCCTATATGACCACATCCCGTGGGAAATGGGCATAACCCTGTACCAGAGTTCCAAATTCTGCCATCACCAAGATTTCAGACTTTTAAATGTCGTATCCACATCAGGTAGCCCAACTTAGGGGTGGAATTAGCCTGAGGGTGGACACGACTCTCTGACTACTAATTGTCCCACCTGTCCTGGTGCCAAATGGGCCCTGGTCATGGGGGTTGGCATCCCGTCATCTCTGAGGGAAGCCAGATTTGCATACCAAAGGCAGTGGGCTCTTTGAAGTTCCCTGCCCTGGAATGCTAATTTACCACCCTTCCTGGAGGAGTTTTAAAACACCTCCCTCCAGAGCAGGCATTGTTCCGGACCTTCAGAGAGTGTGACTCTTACCCCTGGAGTCAGAAACTGGTCTGTGGTGGCAGGTTGGACTGGACTAGTCAGCCAGCACACCAGAGGGCTGGTAGGTTTCAGGGGGTACCTCTAAGGTACCCTCTGGGTGCATGTATTAATAAATCCATCACTAGAATCAGTGTGGGTTTATTAATATGAGGTCCTTGATACCCAACACCATAGGTTTCAGTGAAGCTATTAGGTAGCTGGGGAACTCATTTTGACCAGTGCCCAGTACATACCTTAAGATGGCTTCCCAGCTCACTTGTAATGTCTAGTAATAGAACTAGACATCACAGGGGCATATCTGCTCATGCAGATATGTCCTCACATAACATATAATGCACCATGCCTTAGGGCTCAAAGGACTGCTGTTGGGGTGACTTCCTTATATTAGATGCAGTGGCGTTGACATAGCACACAGGAGTGTGTCATGTCATGTTTTCACTCCTGGTTTATACCATGTCATGTAGCCTGCAGGAGCAGGCTGTGTGGAATTTTGTGTGGGTCCCTTAGGGTGGCATAAGATATGCTGCAGCCCTTTAGGACCCTCTTTCGCACTCATGGCCTAAGTACCTGGGTACCATTTGCTAGGGACTTTCAGGGTTGCTAAGGTTCATAGCAAATTGTTGCACAGTTATACAACACCTTGTTTTGGGGAATGAGTACTGGCACTGGGGTCTGGTTAGCAGGCTTCAGTGCAGTGTCAGAGTCTAAAATCTGCATCTAGTTGCTAAATAGGGGGCAACAAGTTGGGAGAATACTGCAACAAAAGCCCAGTTTCCTACAGTGAGACCGAGTGAGTCAGATTGACACTGCGAATGAGATTGAGTGAATCAGAGTAAGACTATGTGCCTGATTTAGATCTCAGTGGACGGATATCCGGTGTGCTGAAATATAAATCCCATAGGATATAATGGGATTTATATTTTGGCGGATGGGATGTCCGTCACTGTTGTGATGGAGTAACCCATTCTGCCGAGATCTAAATCGGGTCCTAAGTGAGTCTGAATGAGCAGGACTGAATGGGAAGGAGCGAGTCACTGAGAATGAGTGAATAGGCTTGCACTGCTAAATAACGCCAGCTGAGGAAAAAAAGTGTGTCACTAAGCTAAGGAAACAAGGATACATTGCAAAACAACTGTATTAGGAAATAAGAAATTGCAGAAGAGAAAAGACAATTGAGGAAGGGAGGGTTCAGTGCTCCACATAGTAGTACAAATCAGTGTGTGGTCAGTATAGGAATTTTCAGTGTGGAAACGTGGCCTCAATGACCAATGGTGTATTGAAGCAAAGTTTAAAAGAGCTGGATAATGACCACATGACCCAAAAGTGATCAATTGAGACTCAACACCAGCCACCCACAGGTGTACTAATTCTTCCACCCTGAACATATTTCAAGAGATTCCAAATTGGCATATTGATATGCCATATTGTCATCGAAAAAAAACACCCATCTTGCAGGTGCAAATGTCGATATAGTGAATTGTGACTATTACTTTATATTTAACCTGCCATTTTTGGTGGGGTTTAAGAGGACTTGGAGGAATATGCAGCATACCGTTCCACTATGCAAAAGGAGGTCTTGGTAAAGTTCTCCAGTCCTACCAACAGGCAGCAGGCACAAGAAGAAGAGCTTCATGACAAGTAGATAACAATCTCTCTATGCCGTTCATCTTGTTTTTAAAAGGAAGGGCTGGAAATATATTACATACTATAGCAACTTACTAAAGGTGGCCTTGGTGAGGAACTTTGTGATATGGCAGAAGAGGAACGATTTAGATTTAAGGCATTTTCCCCCTCCCACATAGTCTCCCAACACAGCACAAATGAAGGTCCTTGCATGATGAATGGCTTTAGTTTCACTCTTGTGAACCAAACAAGCTCACAGAGGGTGCTATGTTATGTTCATTTGGGAACAAGCTGGATATGAGCTTAAGGATTCCAAATGTTTTCAGAAAATGATTATGGTTAAGGCAAAAGGGGAACTTTTCTGAGTTTTCACCTGTTTTCAGAGTTGTCACCTTTGGAAAACACTGTAGCAACCGGAACCTTTTCTCTTGTTGAGCCTGGTCAGAGAGCTGAGAACGATTGGGTGTCCAGCATCTGGAGCATCTTCTTTTTTTATGTAGGAACATTCTCAGACTTGTACTTCTTACGAAATCTTCAGAATATTTTAATTATTAATGGACGAGATTACTCAGAAGATGCAACAATTAATTTCATATGTTGGCTCCAATGCGATCATTAATGTTTCTGGCTCGGTACTTCAAATTTAGCTTAAATTGTCTCTGAAGATATTCACCAATGTATTCTCAGCCATGTAAATCCGTAGCTAATTTGGGTACAATCAGATAGAATTCAATATGTGAAAGTTACTGGATGTTTCAATCCCTTGAGTGGTAACTGCCTCAATTGCAGCACAGTCACTGTCTAGTCTTACGAAAGCATAGATTGGCAACAACACCTAGAGGAGAGCCAAAGGAAATTCTTCTAAGGCATCCACACCAGCATCATGCAGAGCTTTTACAATGCAATACAAACAAAAGGGTTTGTATCCTACATGTGATTTATAGCATAGCCTGTAATGTGTTAAAGATGTAGGATGCCAGTAGACCGAGAGCCATTTGAGCTCACAAAGCTTTTGTTGTGGTTCCCTTCTGAGGTTGAGGATTATTTATTGTTGGAGCTAGTGTCCAGTCGAGAAGATGGCATGTAAGTTCTTGTCCTGTGAGAAGTCCTGGATTGGAGTAATGAGCACAAATTTATTGAACCAAAAAAGAAAGAGAAAAGTCTACTTACTCTCCCTCTTAGTTGTATGTGATCATTCTAACCCCGAAGGGAAGGAACCAACTCCCACCTAGTAGAACAGCTGATCTAGAAACTCTTTGCCAATCTCACAGATTTATCATTATCCACATTTTCCCCACAATAAGTCCTCATCTGGCTGCACCCTCATTTTGTGCCAGATTATCAATTGACTAACAATTAATAGGGTGACCCTTTATGCTTCTGAGAACATGGATATATCCCTAGTTGTGATAATTTCAAAATAAATTCAGTATTTCGAGCTTTTGTGAATTATAATCATGATTGTGTATAATAATTCTGTTTAAACCCATAGCCATGCTTTGAAAATTTCTTCTGTGTTTTTCTGAATAGTTATATTTAATTTTTGAGTTGTACAAAATGCTAGATACTTAAAAGGCCCAGCCAGGTGTTCCCAAAGAATCGAATTGGTTTAAAATGAGTACCCCTGTGAATTTTTGGCATTTGTGTAAGATTATCACTAGAATCAGGCTAAGTTTGCCTGCTTGTATGTTTTCCGAAAAACGTGGAGCCCATGAGGAAAGGAAATTTCATAAACGTGATATACGAAACATTTTGAAACCGCTTGTGGTGTGGGTTGAGGCTGTTAGAAGGGCTCAGCGGTAGTTTTTAACTTTGATTGTCAGACGTTTGCATCTCAAGAAACTATTACCACTTAAGGTCCTTGGCGGCTTTCTTGTACTTTCATGTTTGATCTTAATAAATTAACTTGTTCCAGAAAAGACTCTAGCATTCGTTCTGCTCCGATCAGAGTCAAAAACGTGGAATTATGTAATGGAGGCCTGTGTGACTGCATTATGGTATTCTCATCACCACTCCAGCAAATCATATTGCCTTTGGGCATTAATTCTGTCTAGAGGTGAATTGGAGCCTGAATAAGCAGCATTGAAGCTCCTCTCTCTTTATTGGCCTTAGTACCACAATGGTTGGAATTTGTTCAAAGTATTGATCAATGGCCACCACCCCAGGCGAAGAATGAAGTGTCGTCTCAAACAATAACAATATGAGATCTCTCCAAGGAGCCTTGTGATCTGCCACTATACACAGGACTCCATAGATCTAGGCTTTTGGATGAAAATGCTTGGAACTGAGGTGGGGCATTCCTTGCAGACTGCTGTTGGAACTGATATTGGAAACGCACGTTCATGAGTCGTCATATTTTTGTATTACATAATACAAACTGATTTGGGTTCTGCCACTCGGGGATTTTGTGTGGATCCTTACTAAGTAAATGGGCACACTGCTTCTTGTGGGGGAGATCCTTAGCTATTATTGAACGCACACTGGGCAAGTAAAGATTTATTTCCCATAGTCTTCTGGGGAAATTCATATCTGATAATCTATTTGAGCCCTCATTTCTCCATCTTGGCTGTACTGCAGATGATGCCAAAGTGCATATATACTGGAGTCAAAACAAAGCTATTTTTAAAAAATATGTCAACAATCCAGAACGTGGGTGTGTTTTAGCTCAAAGTTGTTTTTGTTGCTTTGATGGTATTTTATGCTGGTTCCAAGATCCTAAATATTATCATTGTGAATATCTTGACACAATAACGTGCAGGTAGTGACATGCTTCTGTTCTCATTTGTGTGAAGACATAGGACTGCACGCTAAAGGCTTCCTGGAATAGCAGTCTTTAAATGAGAGCTCGAGCAAGGAGCCAAAGACCCAGCTCCTCTTAGTTAAAAGATGCATAATTAACAGAAATGACACCTCAGCCTAGTGCAAGGGTTTTGAACAAAGCACTGGGTGTAGTTCAAGCTATTGTCTGTGCATTTTTCACTGGACTCAAGGTTGTTCATCTTCTGACATTGTGAAAAACTGGATTAGCATAAGTAGGTATAAACAAAAAATGTATTGTGAGGCTAAAAATTGAAATTCGTCCACAAGTCTTTGGTAACAACAAACCTCAGTTCAACATGGTTAATGTTTAACAACCAGGAATAGTAATAAAATTCACGAACTTTAAAAAAAAAAAAAACAATTCTGAACCATTAAGTCGATGATAACTTAGGTAAATCAAAGGCAGCGCATAATGCTTTTAGTGGGTCATTTGTGAAGTGTATTTTAAGGCTACAGTTTGATCCTGTGTGCAAAAGAAAACAAATATTTTCAGTATCTGCTGACCATTACTATGTAACACTAGTGCAAGACATACAAAGGGTACTAATAATAGTACTATTAGTAGTATCCAAAGGAATCTCTATATAGGATCTGAGAAGAGAACTAATATGCATAATAATTGTAATACCAGGAAGTAAGATAATGATATTCTAAGTCTTAATACACGATTGTGAGATTCTTGCAAACAGATCCCCCACGTGTTGGAAGTGGCCCGACACCAGGATCAAGCATGGCATGTGTTCTGAGTGGGTTGGCACTCGCTTGGCTGATAACACAAAACAATTTACCTTTTTACAAAGTCAGCAAAGCTGTGCAGGATAGGTTTTTGAGTTGTCATTATGGTGATGAAATCCATATTTCTCCAGTACCCATGAAAGATTATCCATATTTCATAGGGCTCCTTGTTATATTTTCCATACTAAGCAGTATGGTTCTTTATTTTGTCCAAAAGCGAATATACTATATAGCTTTATGAATATATAAATATTTATGGAATTTAGTATAGTATACTTACATCACTGCCTGCATAGGAGTGACATTTTCCTTTATATTTAATAACTTTGGTGTTCCCAAAGTTTGCAAGCACATTGGCCTAATCCTCGAGTGCTTATTCCATGTTAATTCTCTTGGGGACATTTCTGCTGCAGCTATACAGTTGGTTCAAATGATTGGGACATGGATCAGCACCTGGATGCAGCCTTTGCACCCGTAGACACGTGCACACAGCCGTGCACAGCTGGGTTGGGTGGAACTGTGGTTGATGCTAGCTCTGCACTCGGAGTGCAGCTTTGGCGAGATATCGGTAATGTCATTGATGATGTAATTTGAGGTGCCATTGATGATGTATTGTGTGACGTCATGAGCTGCGTATGGAGAGTGCCAAAGTTGTAGTTTATGCAGTTATCTATAACTGAATGTCAGTGATTTTTAGGTTGTGCACTTATAGATTTTTTTTTGATTCGCATTTCTGGGAGTTTTATAATGTAACCTTAATTTAATATAAGAAATGGTAGCTGTTACGTGTGTGTTTATATTTATATATATATATATATATATCTCCAATTACCAATTTCCTTTCCATGCACGGAAATAATCCAGCACTCCAGAGGAGGTTAGTTTACTCCATATTTATTTAAATGATGGAATCCACGCGTTCCGGCTGTCTCACGCAGCCTTGTTCACGATGCATAGTGCCATTTTTTTAAACTTTAAATACACATCCTGTTTCAACATAGACATTGACAAAGGACAATCCCAATGCACATCTAAGCCTTATTTTCACAGTAAAAGTAAGCGCCATTTTGGAGTGGTTTTATGCGTGTGTGTGTGTATGTATATGTATATGTGTGTGTGTATATATATATATATATATATATATATATATATATATGTAGTTACAGTTAGAATTGCATTTCCATAGGAAAACCGTTTTTGTGTTGCTAATAACTTTAGCCCCGTTTACTCAAATCTTCCAAACTCTCCAAAAAGGTGCTACTTATTTACTAGTTTGTGCAGGCAAAGTTTCAAGGTGATCCGTCAAGCGCGGCCCAAGAAAAAAGCAGGATCCCAAAACGAAAAATCCCGGTGCATTTTCCATAGACTTCTTTAAGACGGGCTACAGCGAAACCGATGAACGGAATTACACTACATTGGGCAGAAAGCTAGATGTTGGTCTGCAGACTGCACTTTTTGTGATTTGGTGTAAACCTGTTCAGTAGTTTTTGAGAAATTAAGGGTCATAAATAAGTGTATATTTGGGCAGTTCTGCTCGCATGAGTCTCGCCGGTGTTCCGTGAGAGCGCAAAATCAAAAATGGAGCCCTGTGATTGGTCAAGAGGCCCTTTTTCCCCGTGAGCCTTCACGCTCTTGGGGAGCAAGTGGCTGCCGGGAGTCCCGCGAGCGCTCTGATTGGAATTTTTTTTTTAAATGAAATGACCACCATCACTATTTACTGCGAAAAATTGAAGGTGTTGTGGAAATGGCACTAAAAAGCTATATAAGGGGGCAGCAGAAAGGCATGCTGTTCCCCTAGATTTATGTCATAAATGATGTCATAGAACATGTCATGAGTGATGTCTTATGTGAGGTCATAAGCAGTGCATTGCGGGGGCGCAAGTTATAGTTAGTGCTGCTAACTATAACTGCTGAATTTTTTTTTTTTTATTTACTTCAAAACGTTAATGTTCTCACTGAGAAATTCACCTAAATATAACGTTACTTTAAGCAGAAATAATTTTTCACCAATAACTTTGCGCCCATTTGATGAATCTGCACAAAACTTTGCAGACCTATTCTACCTTCTACGTTGGCGGATTATGCAAAGTTTCAAGGCGATTGGTCAAGGTAATGCTAAGATAAAAGCAGGGGCCCAAAGTGCGTCTTTCCACCAATACATTTTCCATAGACTTTTGTATTGGATGTAGTGCGAAAACGGCTGAACAGATTTACATGAAATTTGGCAGGATTAGTGCGCAGAAGATCCTTTTGGGTACTACAGATAAGTAGGGTAAGTATGTTTTTAAGTTCTAAGGCATTTTAATGTAGCGATATCTGTTGTCATTGTATTTAGCCGAAATTTCGTGGTATTTCGTGGAAGTATTGCGGCACATAGCGATGACAAGCCATTATGCCATTGGCTAATGACTGCCTTTAGAAAAGTTAAAGGCAGCCATGGTGTTTTTAGGTACACTGTGCCTGTGTTCTGCGTTTCGCCCTTAGATGTAGGTAAGTATTAGATTTGAGATTTTTCTCCTATCTATAACCACTCTATTCCCTAAAGTTGGTAAAGTGGTAATAGGTGGGGAAAACTATAAGTTTGTCTCTTTTAAAATAATGTACGGAGTACTGTGGTACTGCTTCAGGAGTACCGCGGTTCCAAAACTAAATATAAAAAATATGCAAAAAAATTAAAAATGCACTGTAGTACACTATATTTTGCAAACATAGTGTACTGCAGTGTATTTCCCATTTTTAACATATTTGAAATCTTCACCAAAAGGTCTACGGAGTATCGCTGTAATACCTACAGATTACTGCGATACTTAATTATTTTTTTAAATATGCACTTCTCCCAAAACAGTTGTAAAAATATATAGAAAATTATTAATACATTTCTATATTTATTAACACTTTAATAAAGTTGTAATAGGTAGGGAGCTACTTTGAAAATAACAAGGACCCCCTGTAAGGTAAATGTAACAATTCCTAGGACAGGGTAATAGCAATTATGAATAGTAACTCCTAGGCAATTAAATAAAGATAATGGCACAGTATAGGCCTTTAAAAATAAGCCAATAATAAATCCTCACAGTTAATGCAACACAATGTACCAACTCAAAACTGTTTAGAAAAAAATGTTTATCTTTATTTTTAATTTTTATAAATCTTCTTTTCAATTAATCATAAAATCTTTGACATACATATATACATTTCAAACAACAAATATTAAAAACTGCTATCACTGGTCAAATCTTTAATTCACAATCCAATGTAATCTTTAGCTGTAGTGTAATGCGACCAAATATACAATTATATAACAACAATCCACATTTCATAAAATAAAATTACAATTGTGGCACAAAATTATCTTCGACGCGCGTTTCGGCGCACTTGCGCCTTCTTCAGGAAAGCCACACGATTTCCTGGAAACGATTGAGAGGTACACTGAGTTCATACTTATTTTTATTGGCAATCTAATTCAATTAGCTCTTCTAAAATTAACAAATTATGTAATTTAAAAACTACGATGTAGTGAGATATAATAAAGTCAAGAGAGACTAGTATAGATAGAAATGCTGAAGATCACATGATTAATTTAAAAAGACATATAATGGTGAGTTGATAGAAGAAAAACTCTCATTGAATAATTGATTTACTAATGGAGAACCAAGATACCCAAGTGATTTCTTAATATTAATAAGGAAGGAAAAGGGATAATCTAAATTTGCTTACTTAAAACTGATAGATCGCTGCTTTAAGATATTACATCGACTTGTAATGAGGTAGTCACTGATTTCTAAAATGGAAATCTAAAATAAATTACCTGAACAACTCTAAGTTTATAAGTCTCATATATTGAGGTAAATAAAGCTTATTTTAAGGAAGAAATACCTTATTAATGCACAAGTTACTAACTTGTGTAACGATATATCTGTAAGAGACAGTAGTTAGTGACAGATTCCTTACCTTAGAATATCCCCAGGCGTCAGGCTGGATCCGGAAAGTTTTTTGCGTAGCAGTACCCTTGCGGCGTCGGTAGGCGGCGTCGTGCGGCTCCGCGTCCGTCGTAGGCGTTGTGATCGCCGGGATGACGTCGCGGGCAGTACTTAGACGCCGCCCCTGCGCGCTGACGTCAGTTCTGTACACGACTTTCCGCGCCAGGAACGCAGAGCCATGCAAGAAGCTGACATAGGTGTCTGAAAAATACTAGGGCCCTGAAAGGGATGTCCTTAACCCTAGAAATCAGTTCGCAGAACGGGGAGGATGGGTGGGCGGTAAGGAATCTGTCACTAACTACTGTCTCTTACAGATATATCGTTACACAAGTTAGTAACTTGTGCATCTGAAAGAGACACGTTAGTGACAGATTCCTTACCTTAGAATAGATACCCCAGCAATACCAACCCCGGTGGTGGGTCTGCGAACAAAGATCAGACAAGGAAGTCCTGGAGGACAGAACGGCCAAAGAAGCCGCCCCTCCGGACCTGACTGTCAAGGCAGTAATGCTTTGTAAACGTGTGCAGCGAGGCCCACGTAGCTGCCTGACAGATAACCGGCAGCGGAACACCGCGGACTAAGGCCGTGGTAGCAGCCGTTGCCCTGGTGGAATGGGCACGCAGCCCAACAGGAGGCTCCTTCTTAGCCAAAGAATAGCAGGTCTTGATGCACAAGGTAACCCAGCGGGAGATGGTCCTCTTGTGCACCGCCCGACCTTTTTTGGCGCCCACGTAGCCAACAAAGAGCTGGTCATCCACCCGGAAGTGTTTTGTGCGGTCAATATAGAAGGAGAGCGCACGTTTTGGGTCCAGACGGTGGAGCCTCTCTTCCTCTCTGGAAGGATGCGGAGGCGGAAAAAAGGTGGGCAAAGTGATGGTCTGCCCAATGTGGAAAGCCGTAACCACCTTTGGCAAGAAGGACGGACGCGTCCGAAGAACAACCTTGTCTGGATGAACAGACAGAAAGGGAGGTTTGCAAGATAGAGCTTGGAGCTCACTCACCCGCCGAGCGGAGGTGATGGCCACCAGAAAGGCTGTCTTTAGAGTCAGAAGACGAAGAGGACAGTTATGTAGAGGCTCAAAGGGAGCGCACATTAAAAAAGTAAGAACCAAGTTCAAGTCCCACTGAGGCATCACAAACGGAACAGGAGGGAAGAGGTGTGTAATGCCTTTTAAGAACCTGTTAACAACAGGGGACTTGAAAAGGGAGGGCTGATCAGGGAGCCTGAGGAAGGCCGAGATAGCACAAAGATAACCCTTGATGGTACCCAGGGCAGAACCCTGTTGGGCCAGAGAGAGAAGGAACAGAAGGACCTCAGAAAGAGGGGCAGAAAGGGGATTCACAGCCTTTGCTGTGCACCATGCCACAAATTTGTTCCACCTGCAGGCGTATACCACCTTAGTGGAGGGACGCCTGGCCGCCAGAATCACATCACAAACTTCGGGAGGCAAGTCGAAAGGAATCAACTGCCGCCGCTCAATCTCCACGCAAGCAGGTGTAGACTGGACAGGTTCGGGTGGAGGACCGTCCCCTGCTGCTGCGACAGAAGATCCTCACGAAGAGGCAGACGGATCGGGGATCTACGCTCATATTGAGTAGCTCGGGATACCAAACTCTTCGAGCCCAGTCCGGAGCCACAAGAATGACTTGGGCCCGGTCGTGCCGAATCTTCTTCAACACTCTGGGTAGAAGTGGTATAGGCGGAAAGGCGTACAACAGACCGCAACTCCACTCGTGACGAAAGCGTCGCCGAGCGAGTGCCGCCTTGGAAATTCCAACGCGCAGAACTGATGACATTGCGCGTTCTCTTCGGTGGCGAATAGATCTAACCAAGGCTCTCCCCACTGTAGAAAGAGTCCTTGCGCCACTTCCGAGTGAAGACGCCATTCGTGATCCATCATGCACCTGCGGCTGAGTTCGTCCGCCCTGGCGTTCAGGGAACCTGCCAGGTGTTGAACCATCAGGAACATGCCCTGATGTTCCAGCCATGTCCAGAGGCGCAGAGCCTCCTGACAAAGGGTCCACGACCCCACCCCGCCTTGTTTGTTGCAGTACCACATGGCGGTGGTGTTGTCTGTGAACACCTGCACTACCTTCCCTTTGACAGAGGGAAGGAATGCCTTGAGTGCAAGTCGGATCGCCCGGAGCTCCAGAATGTTGATATGGAGCCGGGACTCCGCCGGAGACCAGAGGCCTCTGATATCCGCCTCTCCCATGTGACCGCCCCATCCCAGAAGGGACGCGTCCGTCACAACTGTGTGCTCTGGCTGGGGAAGGGAGAGGGATCTGCCCATGACCCATTGCCGGTTCGAGAGCCACCACTGCAACTGTCTTGCAGTCCCCTCCGAGATCTGGACGTGATCGGACAGGTTGCCCTGGTGCTGCGCCCACTGGAACTTCAGGTCCCACTGCAGAGCCCGCATATGCCATCTGGCATGATTGACCAGCAGGATGCAGGAGGCCATGAGGCCC
Organism: Calotriton arnoldi; assembly: GCA_963921515.1. Lineage (NCBI taxonomy): Eukaryota > Metazoa > Chordata > Amphibia > Caudata > Salamandridae > Calotriton > Calotriton arnoldi. The sequence goes on along the minus strand of CAWUFW010004874.1, from coordinate 1,027,426 downwards.
AGCAGCCTCGGGGTCATCCGTACCGAAACCCAGGATAAAGGCTGAAAGATCGGAATCATAGCCTGAATATCCCGGACTCGCCGTTCGGGAGGATAGGCCCGAAACTGCGTCGTGTCCAGAACCGCTCCGATGAAAAGGAGCTGTGGAGAAGGAATCAGATGCGACTTCGGCACATTGATGGAGAACCCCAGCGAGTGCAGGAGTTCGGCCGTAGTCTGGAGGTGGGAGACGACTGCCTGGGACGAGCCCGCCTTCAGCAGCCAGTCGTCGAGGTAGGGGAAGACTGAAACCCCTGCCCGGCGCAGATGAGCTGCGACCACCGCCATCACTTTCGTGAACACCCGAGGGGCACTGGTAAGGCCAAAGGGGAGCACGGTGAACTGAAAATGCTCGGGGCCTACCGTGAACCGAAGGTAACGCCGGTGGGCCGGCAGGACGGGGATGTGGAAATATGCGTCCTGCAAGTCCAACGCTACCAACCAGTCTCCAGGGTCGAGGGCAGTCAAGACCTGAGCTAGGGTGAGCATCTTGAACTTCTCCTTCCGGAGGAAGCGATTGACGTTCCGGAGGTCCAAGATAGGACGCATGTCCTCCTTGTCCTTTTTGGGCACCAGAAAGTAGTGGGAGTAGCAACCATGCCCTACTTCTGGGGTCGGAACATGCTCGATGGCCCTCTTGGCCAAGAGGGCCGTGACTTCCTTCTGTAGAAGCACCAAGTGATCCCCTGACATGCGGTGGAATTGAGGTGGCATGGCTGGGGGGTGGTCTCGAAGGGGAGGGAGTAGCCCCTTCGGACAATGTCCAAGACCCACCTGTCCGAGGTGATGGTGCGCCAGTGGGGAAGGTGATGGCGGACCCTGCCCCCTACTGGCGTGCCGTGCACCTGAAAGGAGGGACTAGGAGGGCTTGGAGGCCGCGGACGGGTTGGAGGTGGTGGCCTGACCCGCACGCTGGTTGCCCGATCCGCCACGGCGGAATCCACGTCCTCGGCCACGCGAAGACGCCTGCTGCGCGGGCCGGTGGCTGGGCTGCTGACGTGAAGGGGCGCCCCTACCGTGGCCACGATAGGGGCGAAAAGCAGAAGTCAGCGGAGGGCGTGTAGCAGAAAGGCCCAGGGACTTGGCAGTAGCCCGTGAGTCCTTAAAGCGCTCCAACGCATGGTCTGCTTTGGACCCAAAAAGACCGACTCCATCAAAGGGCATGTCCATGAGAGTATTCTGGACATCCCCTGAAAAACCAGTGGTTCTCAGCCAGGCGTGGCGTCGGAGCGCCACCGTCGTTGCAATAGACCTGCCCAGCGAGTCGGCGGTGTCAAGGCCACAACGTATAGTGAATTTAGCCGCATCCCTTCCTTCCGCAATGGCGCGGGAAAGCAGTGTCTGGACCTCCTCAGGACACTGGGGCAAAACATCCGCCACCGAATCCCACAGGGAGTGGGTATATCGGCCCAAAAGACAAGCGGTGTTAACGGACCGCAAGCCAGCACTGGAGGAAGAAAAACCTTTCTTCCCAAACTGATCCAGGCGTTTGGATTCCCTATCCGGAGGGGCGGTAGGGAAGGCGGTTTGGGAAGCGGAGGCTTGGACAACCAAGCTCTCAGGAGTGGGGTGGACAGAGAGAAACAGGGGATCGCCCGGAGCTGGGCGATGGCGTCGTGACACGTTCCGATCCACAGGAGCCCCTGTGTTGGGCTTGGACCAGGCGCCCAAGAGAACGTCAGTGAGGGCGTCGTTAAACGGCAGCACAGTCTCCGCAGAGGAGGCTGCCGGCTGAAGCACCTCTGTCAAGATGTTAGGCTTGACTGTCAAAGTAGGGAGTTGGAGACGTAAGGCCCCAGCTGCCCTACGCAACACCGTACCAAAATTGGCTCCCTCCTCCGTAGCCACGGGAGGAGACAGCATGCCAATGTCAGGGGAAGTATCCAGACCACTGGCCTCCCCTAGACTCTCTGTCCAGTCCTCATCGTACTGACAGTGTCGTGTCAGAGGGTCATCAGACCCCTCCCAGTCCAACTGGTCCTCCTCTGGTTCAAAATAAGGAGGAGGAGGGAAAGTTGGGACCCAAGGTCCCATCGGCGCCGGAGCCGGCGTCGAGCGACGCCGGTCCGGAGCCATGTCCGGAGCCGGAAGGAACTGGGGGACGACGCCGCCCGGAGCCCAGGGCGGCGCCGAGAACGGCACCGGAGACATCGGCGCCGGTGGAGGTGTCGTTAGGTCGACCGGCGTCGATGGGGGTTGTGGAGCCGGGATCGAGGCCGGGGCCGGAGCCGGGATCGAGGCTGGAGGCACGGGCGACGCCGGAGCCGTCGGCGACGCCGGAGCAACCCCATCAGGGCCCGCGGGGCCCGAAGGCGCACCGGAGGGGCCTGAAGGCCCGAAGAGGCGGGCCATGGCCGACAGGAATTCCTGCACTTTGGCCGGATCCACCCGGGAAGGGCGGGTATGGCGGGGGCGACTCCACAGGCATGTCCGGGGCCGCGGGGACGGTGCCGGGAGGGGCCTCAGGCGAGTCGCGAGACCGGCGAGGCGAAGTCCTAGAGCGATGATGCTTTTTGGACTTCTTGTGTTTCGACTTACCGGACGAAGAAGACTTCGACGCCGACGACCGGTGTGGACTCCGCGATCGACCCCTGGACCTCTCACGCGACCGGGGCTTCCGCGGAGCCGAGTGCCGGGCCTCGAGGAGCTTTCGAGACCGCTCTCGCAAAGCTTTCGGGTTAAGGGCCTGGCAGTCGGTACAAGACTCCGTGTCGTGGCCTCGGCCGAGGCAGAAGAGACACTCCCAATGCGGGTCGGTGACGGACATCATCCGCGCACAGGCGCCGCAACGTTTGAAACCGGGCATCCCTACGACACCTTGAGAGATGAAAAAACAGTGAAAAAATTCACCAAAAAGTATGGTCAAAAAATGACCAGGGCACTGCTCTTCCCGGATCTGCGCTTGCTGGCGCGGAAAAAGAAGAACTGACGTCAGCGCGCAGGGGCGGCGTCTAAGTACTGCCCGCGACGTCATCCCGGCGATCACGACGCCTACGACGGACGCAGAGCCGCACGACGCCGCCTACCGACGCGCAAGGGTACTGCTACGCAAAAAACTTTCCGGATCCAGCCTGACGCCTGGGGATATTCTAAGGTAAGGAATCTGTCACTAACGTGTCTCTTTCAGATATATATATATATATATATATATATATATATATATATATATATATATATATATATATATAGGGAGAGAGACGCTGTAGTGCTGCGGCAGATCAAAAGATAAGATCTGATTGGCTGATTCATATAAAAAAAAAAGATATTTGGCAGCCTCATTCCCCATTTCCTTAAATATAAAACATATAGAGTGGGGCCTAAAGTAGATTTTTTTTTAGCCGTACTGCGGTAGTGCTGTAGATCTGAGGTACAATTTATTGAAAAAGTAAAAAAAAAAAAAAAAGGCAGGCTTTTGCCCTTTTGAATTTAAAGCCCTTGGAGTGGGACAGGGCCCGGGTGGCCGGCACTTCTGGGCGCCCCGTCCACGTGCCGGCATGGACATCGGGGACCCTATCCCTGGGGCCGAAAATGTATTTATTGGGGTGGGGAGGGGGGGGGTGGGGGGGTCTGTGTGTTTAGTGGTTTCCCAGTCTGGCTAGGAGTACCACCAACATGTTACAGAAGTGTTGTGGGGGCTGCACGGAGCACAGCAGCCCCTCATGAATGTTTTAAAAAGAAAACTGTAAATCTCTCAGGCCATTAAATGCATGATCGCAGGAGAGCTTACCATTATTTTTTAAAGACCTCCAAGCTGGAACTGCATCTGGAGTATAGGACCACTTATGGTTGGTTCTGTGGCTGCATTTTGTGGCCTGTAGAGTGTTAAAGAAATACTTCTACACATATTTAAAGGTGTTTGAAACAAAAATGCTTTATTTTAAATATTTTAAAGAAAATAACTATTATGCATTGTCAGGTGTATATTAATAAGGTTTACTTTGGAATATTGCTACTGATAAATTATTGTGGAGACTTTTTGACAAAGTCAGTAGGTCTCCTTCATATAAGTTGATGTACTAACTCCTTGCTAAAGCCAGTAGGCCAGATTGTTATATTTTGGTGTTATGACTTTGTCAAAGCCAGTAGGTCTACCTTACTTGAACTGACATCTCTTTATATTCTTACTTTATGTTAATAAAAAACTCTGAAATTCACTGAAAAAAGCAAAGATTAAAATGATGTTATAGTTAGATCTGGAGACAATATCTTACTTAAAAAAAAAAAAATCACAGAAATTCACTGAAAAAAAGGTTAAAGTGGCGTTATAGTTGGGTGAAAATGTCAGTTAAAAAATAACATTATAAATTCTAAAAAACATTGAAATTCAGCAGTTTCAGGTAACCGAAATAACTATAACTCACGCCCTTGTCATGCACTGCTTATGACCTCACATATTACATCACTCATGACATCATTGATAACATCACTTTTCACAACTGAAATTACATCATCGATCACAACATTTTGCATAGCGAGAATCCTTTGGGACTCCTGTGGGGTCACAATGCCCCCCCCCCCCCCTTTTTTTTTAAATTGAACCCTGAGTGGAACCTTCTTGGACCACCGCCACATGGTCGAGGGAGTCAAAGATTTACTACCTTGCTCCGTACGGCCCCCTATTCACAAAGAACCTCTGCAGTCGGGCAGAGGCTTCTCAGTCACGGCGGAATCTCTGCATTTGTGGCGGGATAGCTGCAAAGGGGAAACTGCAGTGCGGAGATCCCACCGCGAATGAGAAGCCTCCGCCACGAGTGCGGAGGCTCTTTGTGAATCGGGGCCTGAATGTTTTTTTCGAATCTCAAGCCCCAGAATGGCCACCTTTTCTTTCATGTTTCGGCCAGCCAATCAGATTACTTCCTCCAGCGGGACCGTGAGAGGGACCGTGAGACTGCCAACAGGAAGAAAAGCACTCACAACCAATCAGATCACTCCAGTTTTTCAACTTGCGGTCCTGCAGGTCTCCCATGGGAGTCTCGCAGGTTCAACTGTCAAAATATCTATACATTTTGAACCTTAATTTTGCAATAAAATACCAAACAGATTTACACCATTTCACAAAAAGCATGCATTCTGGATAAAGATCTAGCTCTCTGCCAAATTTGGTGTAATTCTGTTCAGCCCTTTTTCCTCTGTATTGTCTAATTTCTTCTATGGAAAATTCAGGGGGGGAAAGGAAAAAAATGTTTTGGGATCCACCATTTTTCTTGGTCCCCGCTTTACAAGTCGGTGTGAAACTTTTCGGAAAAAGAACTAAGGTGGATGAACAAAGTTACGCATGCCTTTCTCAAAAATTCAAGGATTTGAGTTAGATTAATATAAAAATATTATTAGCTAATTTTTGTATTACTTTTTTCCCAAACAAAAGAGATCAATCAAAGGTGAAAAGTAATGTAAAAGGAACATTTTCAATCAGGAAGTTTAAATTAGAATATTTCTATCTACTATCTCCTTGCACTCACATCACTTGCATTCATGCACATACCTGGGTCTCTAGGAACATTGCTCTTTTAAGTATATTGGTTGGCATTCATGTCATTTCTCTGTGCCCTAAATGTATTCTGTCAAAGTTGTGATGTTTGTGACTGTGCCGAAGGGTGTTTTCAGATGAACTTGCCAAACATCAGCTACAGACCTGTGAAAAGCATCATTTTTTAAGTGGAATTTATATAAGATTAGGGATTGGATTTAAATAAGCGTGCTATATAGTTCACGTTGTGGTTTTTAGAGTATTTTTAACAGCTAACAGATCTGTGGGTTTGATTTGTTTGCAGTTCCTTCTGTTTCTCCAAGTCGAATGAAGAAACGCTTGGTCCCTCCAGGGGACTTATTAAAAGACTTGCACCATACCGAACAGAAATGGGACGTTCCTACTATCCCTTCTGAGAAGGACAACTCCAACCAGAACAAGCAGGCTTCCAGTCAAGGTGAGTTTACCTCTTTAATTTGAGCTTCTACTTTGGAATGTGAATATTTGATTGTACAAGGACTGATTCAGAAGTCCCCTCTATATAGTGAAAAATACCTTTGTTCTTTGCCTTAGCTCCGTACATATATCTATTATCTCTGTGCAATTTTAATGAACCTATTTTTAGAATTGTGAGCTACAATGGGAACTCTGCATTTCAATGTAACAAAAGTAGTATAGGCTGAACATGTGAAAAAAAAATATGAAACAATTTTTAAGAACCATAAATTACAATTTTCATGAAGAAACATTCTGAAGAAAGGTCAGCTAGTGGAGAACTCGTTTACTCGCCTCATTCAGTGTTATGACCACTCCATTAACAGTACTCTTGATCTCTATAAAAGAAGTTCTGGATTTAAAGCAAGGTGGCCCTTTGACTGATATGATCTACATGGTTAGCACCCTGGGTACTTGCAGGGCTATCACTTCTGAAGTCAGCAGGGTTGTAAACTTAACCTGTCTAGTGCTCAGTGATGGCTAGGCTGTACACTGCATAGGAAAATCCATGCAGGATTGTTGCCAGTTGGCTGCTGCCAAAGCTGGGCAGGATGAGAGATCCTAAGTCCGCCCAGCCTTCAACATTGCTGGTACGGAGCAGAGAACTTTTTTCATGCAGATGTGTACATGATTTACTTCAGTGGAAAAATACCGATCCCTCGTACTGTTCCAGCCTCTAAAATGTTAAAATATTTAATGAGTTTACTTCAGAATTGTCTCTAAAATCCCAGTGGGCTTTTAAGACAATCATGTGAGCCCATTTAAAAAACTAAATAAGTCCTTGGAGTGGTGGAGAACCTGGACTTCCTGAAACCAACCGTCGATAAGTTGGACATGCAGCCTAAGCTAGCCTGCTACAAAATGGCACATGTATTCATACATTTGCTGATGTATTTTTAGCTTCCAGTGTGCGTGTCTCAGTTTGGCTTATATGCCTTCACTAGTGAGTGAGCACATCATTTAGGATGAAGTGTCTCATGTTTGGGTAAAGTTAGTGTTTGATTTTTGTCCTCCTGAAAGACTTCCGACTGAGAGCACTTGAGCATGAAGTCCTGCATCCCAGCGCGAGCGTCTTTAATGACTTCTTATTTTTTGGCTTCCAATTCCAGGATCTAGATGAGACTCTGTAATAATCTAGTCATTAGCCTTGCTCAAGAGAGTGATGTCAGGAGTATCCATTTTCTGTCAGCTGAAATAAAGAGCAGCAGATGGCTTAAGTAACACTTGAAATTCAGAGAATGCAGCATGCACGGTTGAGGATGGATGGGGGTTGATGCTAAGGAGAGACCCAGCATGACCCTTAAAGAGCGTCTGGGGAAACTGTTACCTGGATGTTGTGTAGCTCCTGACATTTGGAACCCCTTATTATTGAATATCCCCTATACCAAAGCACATTGATGCCCTACAGAGGGAGATTGATGGTTCTTAAGCAGGCAGACCAGGATTTGCTGAACTCCCATGAGTCTAGCAATTATTCGGGTTATGATTTTGAGTCCAACTTTCCATAAATCGTTTTGATTACATCCAGTAGCGGCTGCTACGGGCAGGAGTGGTGTAGGGGGGTTTAAAGAAAAGGAAAAAATGAATAATCCACTTACCTGCCGGCCGCCACCTCTCCTCCGTCCTCTTCGGTCGATGCAGGAAACAGGAAGCACACAGGCTCCCAGACTCCCCTAAGTCAATCACCACGCTGCTGTCACCAGCATGACAGCAGCGTTGTGATTGGTCTGAGCGGCCTAGCTAGGCTCTCAGACGGGGAGTGGGAGGCATGTGCAATACAGCCGGGTGGAGAAATGTTAAGTGCTCATGACTGTTTGGCCAGCCCAGGACGGCTGGCCAAACAGTCATGCGCACTTAGGTAGTGCCCACCACCCTTCCCCCTGCTCTGTGGGTAGCCCAGCCCGCCCCACACCTAAACAGAGCCAGAACGGGAAAGAAAATGATAGCATGGTGTTTTATCATTTTATTTTTCCTGTGGTACGACACCCCCCCCGCCTTAGCGCAGGAGCCGCCGCTGATTACACCATAACGTTTCGACAAAGAAATGACCACAGATCTCCATAAAATGTATAAACATGACACCTAATGTCAAGTATTGAGGAGTAAAAATGTGTTTTGATATGGCTAAATAATGCTAATTATATAGTAATCCTTTTGCGCCATGGTTCCCTTATACCAGTTTCCAAATGCGGGCTGTCTTCATGCAAAGCAATAAAAGCTACGGTACCAGAGAGTGGGAGGGGCTATAACTCATGTGAGGCGAAACCTTGAGTGGGTCATGATACCCCTCCCTTCCCTCAATGGTGGCAATAAATAGTATATTACACTCTGCAGCTCTGCATTCATGGTTTATCCCAAGACATTTTTTATCATATATATTTGTTTTAAGGAAAAGTATTTAACCAAAACAAGGATTTAAATTTGTTCCATATGTTGAAATCACATTGAGGATGCCTCTGACTAGTAGGAGAGTAGTTTCGATGTATCGTGCCAGCTTCTGAGGACTGTGGTAATCAACTGGAATTTGACGTTTGCACTGTAGTAATAACTGTGTGACTGTGTGCTTTTAGTACAGTTGCTATAAACATATGCTCACTGAACCACATTTATTTAAATATAGGTGTGTATTTAACTATATGTGTGTATGTGTATATATATGTGTGTATATATATATATATGTATATATATGTATGTGCATATAAATATATATATAATTCCACAACTGCCGCCTCTCTCCAACGGTTCAGCCGTACTTTCCCCACAATTGTAGCACGGGAGACACTGGTTAGTCCGAATGTTTGATTTTGTTTTTATTTGTATTTTAACATGCCGCAACACCCAACACAGGACGCCTACACGTTTCGGCTTACGCCTTCAACCGGGCAACCCCATTCCCCACAACCATGGAGATATATTTTGAGTTGCTTGCATGGAGTGTGTCCTCATCAGCCCGGCATCCCTGGGTGCAGCACAATAAGAGCTTAGTCCAGGAATGTGCCTCAGTTCAGAGAGTGGTAGTTAAGTCCAACCCTTTGTGGTCCTTTCCTGTGGTTTGTGTTGTGAAAACATAATCTGAAACTATAATTCTCTAGGAAGTGCTGATGTGTCAGACTCCATAACAACCCTTCATTGCCAGACTGTGGCTCTCCGGCATGTTACGAAAAAGGAATCTGCAGTTTCCAAGGAACCACCTTTTTGCATAGCATCTGAGTCTTTTTTAAAGTTGTGCCTTCCAAATTTAAATTCAACTTTTTCATGCTCTGGTTTGTTTCTTTTGTGTCTTGGCTTTTTAAAGTTTGCCTCGCTGCCTCTTAATGCTGCCAGGGAAGAGTTTCGACGAGTTTAAATAAAGAGCAAATGTGTGTGATTTTGTCCAAAAGCAATATTCATGTATTATCATAACATATAGCAACAGAGCTGTTTCAAAATACAATATTTAACAGCTATGAATTATAGATGCAATAAACACATTCATAATAAAGGTGTTAAGTGGTTTTGATGTTTTCAGACCCCTTGTCGGAGACTTTACTATATTATGTAGCGTCTAGCCGCTGCTTCAGCTAATACAGAAGTATTGTGCACAAATGGCACCATGTCCTCTCGATCACATTTGGGTAGTCCTGGAAGTTTTACCAGCATCAGTGTCGATTCTGGGATTTGTAGTTATGTTTTTCCCCGGATAATGATGGGCCTCCAAGTCCATAGTGTTTGTCCTGTTAAATATCAAAAAGCACTGGACTGACAGATGACACTGCATCAGTATGTAGCTATTTATAAGGGCCGACACAGAGTTTTTTCATGCCGCTGCATCTCTTCTTTCTCATTGCCAGTGGCTATTGCTTTCCAGATCCTAATATTCCGTGCTGCTCTTACTGTCTGCTTTCTTGCACATCTGTATCTTTTCTTGCCTGGCGCTCCCGGTCTCCGCTCATTTTCAGCTCCAGCTTTTTTCCCCCCGCTTCTCACTTCCCCTTTCCTGTTTCATTGTCTGTCTTTCTCAGTCTTTCCCTTTCCGTGATTGGGTTGTCCTTCAGCCCACCTCCTTTCACTCCCACAACTTGAGCTATATGCGATGAAAGCCAACATCCACCAATCAGGAACTACACATGCTTAGAAAGAGGACTTGACCCGCTCTTCTTCCCCTAGTCTGCTGGCTGGATAGAGTCAGCGGGCTGCGTTCTAAGACTTCCTATTGTAAGAGCGTTTGGCCTCTGGAAGAGCTACAGGATCCAAAAAAAGAGGGCAAGTGTGTCAACCATGAATGTTTTATTCACTGGCGTAGAAAGGCCTAGTCGGTCGTTAATACAATAGACATGAATAAGGTACCAACAAGCCACCAACCCACAGCCACCACTCACCCTTCCTTTACCTTAAGTGCTTTATGAGTGCTGTACAAAACTACTCAAATCAGATTTGGGATGCCAGCATTAAGGGAGATGTTCTCCATCGCCAAAGCAATAGATGTGATACAAGTACCTCTGCAATAGTACAATGGTGGTGGTATTCACAATCCTGACCTGTTGAAACAAACTTCATTTTGGCACCCTCCACAAGCTTAGTGCATTTTCTGTATGATTAGTAGTTTTTAACTCGCTTGTATTCAAATTTGCAATGCCAGTACAATGGCTCAGTTAGTTGTGCATTCACCACTAAGATCTGTGTGTAGTTCACATCCCTTCAGGACTGACTGGTTCTGAAATTCCAGCTTCTGCAGTAGGTATTTTGAGTACCTTTGCCAAGCCTTCAACTTTTTAAGCTTAATCAACTAGACTGTTGTCTTCATACGACTCTTTCAAAGGATGCAGTATATGCGTTTTGGTATAAAAATAAGGAAGCTTTTTTTTCAATTTGTAGTCATCGGTGCCCTGCAGTAATCTACTCTCGCCCTCAGTCGGGTAAAAAGCCTCACTGTTCATTGCTCCCCGCTGCAGGGTTTTAGATGTAGGAAAAAATACAGAATTCATGTGGGAGTCCAAGCCTTTGATTTTCAGGTGCAAATATTGGTAAGTGGGCTAAATAAAAGGTTGCCAGGCCTTAGTTGTGTGGTAGCACCATTGATAGTGTCAGTATATGTGAATAGGAGCTGTCGACACAACACATGGAAGAGAAACGATGATTGTGTGGGGTGATTTACAATTGCCACATGCACTGATCTTGCCAGGGTGTCATGTTTGTTACTGTTTTAGTATTTTGTTGAGCTGCGCAGAGTTCCGCTATGCGGAACTCCCCGAAGTGCAAAAACAACTCCGCCGCGCTGCGCGGAGCTCTGCGAGCAGCGGAGTACATTAGATAAAATGCCGTTCGCGGTGATTTTCAGTGCCGGGCGTTTGTCCACACTGTTCAATCATCGCGAACGGAACCATGCACAGCGCAAGCGGGCACTGCTTCCTTTCTGCCGCTCAAGTAGATATTTTACTCGAGCGGCAGCTTTCTCCACGCAAACGGACAGTTTCTCAATGCGATCGGTTGCGAGCATATGCGACAACTCGTAATGAGACATCCGACCGCCCGCGTTGAGAAATCTCGCCGGGAGGTTGATTTTCCACGCTTGCGCTCGCCAACTTGACGCTGACTATCGCGAACGAGGAAAAATCTCGCTGGGAGGTGGATTTTCCTTGCTCATGCTCGCCAAGTTGACGATGAGCACGAGCGAGGGAAAAAACTCCGCTCCGCGAAGCAGAGTTTTTCGGAACTCCGCAAGCTCCGCGTAACGCGAACTGCGGAAAACTCCGCAAACTCCGCGAGCGGAGCGGAGTTCACTGCCCAGGGTTAGTTTTTGGCTTTGAGACACTGTACCAAGAACAATTTAAGGGCCTAGGGATTACTGTTCAGTAAGCTTGTAAATGTATGTGCTCTTACTGTGATTTACCTAATCATAATTTTTTTTTTTTTTTTTTTTTTTAGGTAAAGACACCAATCAAAAAAGGGCACAGGAACAAACTTTGAATGATACAAAGTCTCCTGTGAAGGTACGACAGTCGCTTACCTTCCACTGATGTCATTCCCAGCATGCTCGGAGTACATGTACAATTAAATATGATGTGTATGAGAATGTCCACAGGTGGATGAGAAAGCTTGTTCTTGGGAGTATATGCAGCATTTTGGCTCATGGGGACACAATTCCCCCAAAACAATCTGTTGCGGTAAAATGTGCTCCAATATCATTGACTCCTCCTCTGTCGATGTCTGATCAGTGACCATCATGCAGAATGCCGGCCAGTATCAGAAGTATTCTTGTCTCCACTACTTAATGTGAATGTGTAAGTTTTGCTCTTAGGAATGCTTCAAAGTAGACAGTTTTTTTCTCGTCTTGCGTCTAATTGTTTGATCTGGTAAGGACGATATCCATGTAAGGTGGATACAGACTACACTGTAGACCATGGTTACTCACAAACATTTGCCCAGGGGCGACAAAGTACGGTTTATGGTGTGCCCAAGGGCCGCACTGATGCCAGCAGGGTGGCGGGAGGGGGTCTGGGTGGGTCATGGATTGTGTAAGGAGGTTCAAAAACATGTTAAATAAACGGGCAAGCATTTATTTGCAGGTTAATAAATGCTTGCCCATTTATTTAACATCTTTTTCTAAATATTAGTGCTAGCAAATAAACAGCAGCTGGTGCTGCTGTTCACCAAGGGGCCGCATTTAAAGGTCAATAGGGCCGCAAGCGGCCCCGGGCCGTACTTTGAGTATCACTGCTGTAGACCATGTAGGAAAGCATCTCCTACCTATTAAAAAGAGGCAACAGATTCTGACAAGCAACTGGAAATTTGACATTCTAGCCTTATGGAAGAGGTGCCCACTGTAGGAAGATGTTTCCTTGTTAGAAAGCGGTTGCAGCCAATACCATTGATGCAAATGCAGGTTGGCTTATCTGTGTAATTTATTAATATATTGGCGTTAACTGAAAGCACGAACTTCCACAAGGTTACCTTATTTTGAACTGACTGAAGCATGTTGTTGCTACTACCCATAGGAAACAGAAGCTGCCAAGACAATGTCTTTAAACAATAAAATGAAGATTTCAGACAAAGATTAACAAAATAACAGGGTATGCTCAATATTTGATGAGTCTAGCTGTGGGTTGTGGTTAACCCTTGAAAGTAATTATGTAAATCCCCCAGCCAAATGTGCAGTCTAACCTGTGGTTGACCACGGCACCACCAAGAACATATAAATCGACCATAGCTTCAGAAAACACCTAGAAATACAACCTGTGTGTGAGACCTTCATTTTTTTCTCACTCAACCTTGGTTGTGTAATTTTTCCTTCTCCCTTACTGCTTTTCGCTGAGATTTGCCTTTACCTCAGTGCCAGTAAAACTGTTTTTTTTAGCTAATTTAATAATCCCCTTTTGATCCTTCACTAACCTCTGTTGTAATCCATCCCTTTTTAGGTCTCGCCTGAGCCAGCGCGCATGCGCTGCTCTGGCGAGACTTTTAGTAAGCGTGTTTTGGAAGTGCAAACAGTGGCTTTTGCTGCGGACTAGCCTGCGTTCACGCGAGCGTGCACGCGCGATCAGGCGCCATATGGCTTCCCTCGCCATCTGGACGCTCGCGTGAACGCAAGCTGGTCGCCAGCAAAAGCCACTGTTTGCCCTTCCAAAACCTGCGATTACTTTCACATTTTCGCGGCCGTGTCAGTTTCGCGGCCGCGCGGCCATTGCTTGTTTAGGACTTGTGCCCTGTGTGGTTCCCCACCCCCACCTCGATCTTTAAAATGCTGCATGGCCAGAAAGGCATCGTTCAAAAACTGGTTCCGCCCCTACAGACCGCCCCTTCGTATTCTGTTCACGGGTGCCCTTTGTGTGTTTTTTATTGTAGATTCTGCCCTCCTTGGCTGCTTGTAGGGCTGCAGCGAATTCTTTGTGTGATTGGTGAATTTTGGAAGGGTGGGTGAAAAGTTAGATTTGGGGTGCTAATATTTGGGGAGGTGGGCTGTTGAGAGAGTGTTTCAGGGGTGAGGAGGCATCTGTTTAAGGTGACAGTGGTAGAAGACCCTAGTGCGATGCTTGACGCTGCCAAACGTGTGCGTTACTATGCCCAGGACACAAGTAGTGGCTGCGGGCTACTGACCTGGCCAACTGTACAGCACAGCACCGCTCAGAGACCGAGCGCCGGCGGGAGGGGGAGGGGTGGGACAAACGGGCTTGTGGCGGAATCCACGAGAAGGAATGCCCACCTCGCGCACCATTTTGTGTTTGTCCCTGCCTCTGACGTGGTCTTGCAGCACCCACAGACTGTCGGTGTTCACGCCATGGAGGATGTTGGTCCCTGGAAACCTAATTATCGGCGGAAGGCACTCGGCCACATACCGGGCGCCATCAGCGCTGAAACCGGCCCTAGTTAAGTTGCAGTCCGGCCCTGCATACCTCTCCATTTGGCTTCCCTTAACCTCGTGAATGTGTGAGCAGTCGCCGACTTAAGTGGTCGCTAACGGCACTTGGAGTAAAACGGTAGTTAAAGCCACAAAGGAGGTTGACGTTGCAAATATGCCTTCAAACCAAAACGCGTACATAGTGACAGTAAAAACGCCATGAGTAATTTATCAATCTACCTGAAGTTAGAATATACCGTGGTTTTATTAGATTTCGTTACATCATCACGTCTGGCTGTTCTTTTAAATAATGCTGCAGCGTTGGAAGCATGTTTTTATATGTACATAGATATGAGCACACAACAAACGTCTGTGAAGCTATTCTTGTTCCGTTAATTTTTCCCGATTACTTCTGAAATATATCTCATTATATTGGCATTACTACTTGCACTTACATGTGCTTAAGTGTCACTCGTAAAGCATATGAATGTCACATACAAACACACCCAAAACATGGAAATGCCCGTTCCCGATATCCCTTGTTTACTATCCTTGAGCCTTATATAAAAAATCCATCCTCCCTTTTCCTGAATATGATGTAAAATCAATGTCTAGCTTATGTACCTACATCCTTAATATCTACTTACTCAAAAATCCGTGATGCGCTTAGGCCTCACAAGGGGTTTGAAAGCACTATACTTCTATAATAATACTGGCATAATATTTGGTCTTGAGTTGGCTGGCGCTAAGCAGCCTGTATTGTGACAAAAGGGCCAGATTGAAAACAACTCTCTGTGTAAACCAATGACACAATCTTTTTTAAGTTTCTAACAAGTATTTTTTGTACGTTTCTGCTTTCAAGCAACTGGTCCGATCTTTCTGTCTTTGAGTGTTGAGGGTCGGGCAGAAAACAAGCAATTTTTATCAGAGCTTTTAATTTTGTGTAACGCACATCCTCTGTGGGTCAGCGGAGAGGAGTCCTCATTCTGCCCTTATTTGTTTTACTTTGCTGGATTTGGCCGAAAAGCAGCATATTTGGCGTTTCCCTGCTGTTGTCTGTTCTCTAAAGCATATCTCTACCTGACTATATTTTTCTGCTTTATAGCTGGAATAAAGACTCACACGCACCCTCAGATGGAAAAACTACTGCTAAAAGAAGCGATGATGCATTCAATGCCTATAAGCAGTTTACACGTATAATAATATATCTTTTTATACAAAAAAGCTAATCCTTTGTTAAAAATGGTGCAAAATGTTTTCTTATTTTATCTGCTTACTTGATTGAAAAAAAATTACTGACGCATTCCCTCAATTTCTTACGAAATAAATACAGCAAAAATAATTTGAATGGAGTTGCAAGTATATTATGGTTCTAAAAGCACTCACTACCACCTTCCTGGCCTCTAGCAATTTTCACAAACAATAAAAATGTCATGATAACGCTGATGGTTAATGTTTTTCCTAGCGATAGATCAGAGTTTTGTCTAGTGGAAGTTTTGACTCATGGAAAGGTAGCGCAGAAGGTTAATGTGCCTGCTGCAAACAACATGTACCTGATGCAGATCACAAAATGCACATGATGTAATAGGTCAATGAGTCACTGCTTTTGTCAGAGAGACCCCCCCGAACCCCCCTTTGGTTGTTCGGGCTCGCTCGCTACGGTGCTCTATGAAATTCATTTTCCGCCTCACCACTTTCAAATGTCACCAGCCGCCACTGCTGCAACAGTAATAATCAAGTGTCAACCTGTGAAACCTTACAAGACTCGCTGAGAGGTTGGACCTGGATGATGTTACAACAATACTTCAGTATAGATCTCGCACTCTGCTGCCACTAAATCCTGTAAGCCCAAGAAGCTAAAGTTAAATACACTACTTTCACATCTGTGTATTTCTTCTTTTGGTTTATGAATATTGTCCTTATCTGCACAGTTTGTTTTCTCCTGAACTGGCAGGACATTAACACATTGTTGTGTCCAGGAGTTTACAGAGATTCTGTGTGTTGCTCAGCTTCCTGCCGCGGCCTTGAATGGTGAGGACGATAGATATTTGTACATATAGTAATTGCTTACGAGAAGCAAGGCTGACAGTAACTACGCCTCTTTTACTGCCAGCCTTGCTTCTTGTAAGCAACAACTATAGGTACAAAGTGCATATTTACGCACCGCTTCCAGGGTTTCAAAACACAAATAAAAGGCATTGTCATTTGCAATGCCAATAGCTCCAGTAAATGCGAGTCCTATTGCATTGCAAATGCATGTCCCGCCTTCTCTATCCCCTGGTCTAGGGAGCTCGGGAGCGAGTAGCAGCGCCATCTAGTCTTTTTGACCACCTAGCGCCTAAAGCATTTTGACCGATCTCTCCAAGTACCACAGCTCTTTCTGTCCTCTATGGATCACAAATCATGGATGCAATTGCCCATAGATATCCCAAGCATATTTACTTCGGGCTGTCTTAGCTCATTTTGCGCCGTTCATGGACAAATTGCCTACTGATTGCTATCATGTTTCACTGTCTGATATTGCCCTGTAAAGTGATGCTTCTGGCTCATAGGAATTCCTGCAGGAATCTTAAAATAAACCCAACATAGACTTTGCCGCTTGTTAATTTAGGAATTTCTCAGTCCCAATTCAATATCTCTGGCTAAACACTTATAAGGTCCCAAAGGCGAGACCTATTGGCTATGCCAATGCTTGTTCTTTGTCTTAAGGTTAAGGGGTCGTTTTGTTGCCCAAAGAACAGGTCTTGACTAATGCAGTAGTCAAGACCTGTTCTTTACAACTTTGCACCTTGAAACTTATTTCACATCTGTTTATTTTTCCCCACAAAGTGCGAACTGTCAATGCATTTGTGCCAACGTGTCTTGACTACTGCAACTGAGTCTATCTTGGCAACTGAGTCTGTCTTGGCAACTGAGTCTGTCTTGGCAACTGAGTCTGTCTTGGCCTGCTGATTCAAAAGCTTCAACAGGTTCCAAATTTTGCTCCTAGACTGGTGCACCATCTAAGGCTCAGAGACCACATCTCCCCAGCACTGGTTTCCCTACAGACCGGAGTGTATTCAAACCTATGTGTTTAATACACAAAACTTGAATTACTCATGTAGCTCCTCGCTTAACTTCTGTTTAAGCTACTATAAGAAACCAAGTGCCTTGAGATTAAAGGGCAAACGATTGTTGATGGTTCCAAGATTTCGCCTTAAAACCTTTTCTGTAGCTGCCGCCGAGAAGTGGAATTCTTTGCCACTTAAGTTGAGGTAGATGTCTGACCTGTTCAAGTTTTGGAAAACTCTTTAAAACATGGGTGATTTGCAGTTGTGTACTTTGGTCTTCTGCTGCATCATATTTTAGTTGTGATTTTCTAGCACCAAGATACTCATTTTGAGTTCAATGAAGCAATTTACAAAACAAAAATAAATAATGTATAATTTCTATGGTTCTGTGACTTTCCCCATAGGAAGGCAGTGCTGTAATGCAAAATCAGTGGAAAAGGGTGTTTCATGTCCATTAGCTAGAACAAAACTCTGCTCATGGCTGACAACCATCAACACTCTGTCCATGAGAACAAAGGAGGAGGAACCTTGCTTGGCATAGAGCTGCAGCACCAGCCACTGACTGAGATAAAGGATGCTGCTGGGGGTAGAGCCTTCCCTCCCTGTAGGACATGGGGAGGTTGGGAGGACAGCAAGATATTCCATGATATGTTTTATATTTTACAAGGTAATCCATACCTACCCTACTGCCTTAACATTCACACTGAACACTCACCCAACCAAAGAGGCTCAGTAGGGGCTCTCTTCAGAGCAGGGGAAAGGACCGTGGTGACCAGTGAGTATTTAAAAATTGATGGGTACCATCAGAACAAAGGCCTTGTCTATGCCTGGAAGTCCAAAATGATTACACACAGTTAAAGCTGTTTTTTCTAGGATAAGTTGGAACTCGTATGTATACACACTGTATGCAAGGTGGTCCAGAAATATGTATGTTATGAGGCTTGTCATTGGAGAACATCACTGCTGAATACCCGTTTGATGTACACACTTGGTACTGTTGCTAATTTGTGCTCAATTTAATTGGTTCCTCTTTAATTTAACAGTCTTGTACAACTTGAGTTCAGTAATCTGTAATTACACTTTACAGAAAAAAGCTACTGATAGGGCTGCTTTGCCTAGAGGCTTTCTTGTAAGGTAATGTGTATCTATAATTACAAATGTCTGAGTTGGGGTGTTTTCTGTGATCATCTTTCCAGTTCCGACCAGATTATGTCCCAGAAGAGGAGATTCAACAGCATCTCCGGGACATCGAGACGGAGCTGGACGTGCTGGAGCTCAAAGGGGTCGACCTGGAGAAGCAGTTACGCAAATGTGAAGGAGGCAAGTGGTCTTGGTGCCTTTAATCTGTACGGCGTTTGTTGAAATTGGATTACTTCTTCATTACGTGATAAGATGGAATCTGTGTTGCTCAAAGCATGAAGCCATTTAATCTTGAAGAAGATTTTTGTGAAATGTAATCTGCATTTCCGTATGGAAGTGGCTTAGTATGTAGCAAATTCCCAGCCAGATGATGTCATATGTGCTCATTGTAGCTTCACTGAACTACACAGTACAATGAAGGCAATATGTGAATCACCAGGTCACAAATCTTTGAGTAGGAGATTCCTTTATAAATAATTAATAATCATTATCAGTAACCATATCAGCTTTAAACATGCTTCAGATGCATCCTAGCTGCTAAACTGAGGTCTTGTGAAACATAGTTTCTGAAAAACAATCTATGGGAAAGATTTAAATAGTAAATGCGTGGACAGGGGGCTTTGCCAATTCACTTTATTGTGTGATTTGGTGTTTGATCTGCCTTTGTCACTAACCTGAGTTGCCCTCTTGTCCCATGTCATCAGGAGGTATCCAGCTGTTGCTTTTTTGGTTATTAGCGCTTTGCATGTTGGTGTTTGCACTTCAATTTTCTTCTATTGTAAATATTGCTATTTAAGTCCAAACTGAAACTGCTGTTGGAGAAAAAGCAAAGCCTGTGTAGCGACGAGAAGAAGCCATTTGCCAACCCTGTGGGTTTACGTGGTTTCTTAGCAGTTTCTTCAATCTCTGGTTGTTATCCTTGTGTTTCCTTAACCGACTCGTAAGGTGTGGTGGAGCAGTACGTGTTCTGGTCTCAAAGTAAATTTCTGTTTTTTATGTAGATGAAACAGAAGATGCACTCATGGTGGACTGGTTCAAACTGATCCACGAGAAGCAGCTTCTGTTACGACAGGAGTCGGAGCTAATGTACAAGTAAGTGCTATCCAGCTATTCTTTGTGTTTTTGCTTCAAAGGGAAGTTTCTATCACTATGATTTTCAGAACGCAGAGAAAAGACCTTCTGGGAGCTCTTATTGGGGTTTATTGGTGAAAACAGGAAAGATTTTGTTGGCTCAACTTAGGTGCTGCTTCACTGTTCCTTCGTTCATATGCAGTGGTACATGCGGCCCAAGCCTCGGTACTGCAGTGATTGATACCTGTGCTTAGTCAAGTATAGAGGCCTACATTTGAAGCCATGCCTTAGTTTTAAAGTTTGCAACTTCCCACTAGAACGTATCTCCTCCCTTTTTGAAGAAGAGTTTGATACTGCACTGCAAGCGAAAGCAACTGGTGAACCAAATACTCTGTGTTTTGTCCTTGCTGTGACCCTAAAGTGTTTGGCATAAAGGACGAACAGGTTACTAATGTCATCACACTGTAACAAAACCTGTATAACTGGGCAATTAGGCCCTTTCGTCTAAAGTGATGCCTTGTGGCAACTGGTGGGCATGTCTTAAAGAGTAGGTTTTCGGTAAATTTTAACTTGAAATATCCATCTTGCTGATGCAGGAAATGGGAAGGTCATTCAGAGGCAGATGACTTCATACTTGAAAATTCTGACCCTATATCTATGCTGTCCAATGAGTTGGGCTGATTTATGAGTCTTTCGTATAGACTATTAATCATACTCAGACACTAGTTAACGTTTTGGGTTGTTTAGGTAATCTGGGATGCTAACCTAGCAGAACTTGTGATCCGTGCACAAGATATTCAACTCTATATTCTGGTATAATGGTATCTACTGTAATACCTCAAATTCATAACTACCATACCTGTCTACTATTGCAGAAAGATGTTTTATTTTGTTGCATTTTCCAGATCCAAACAGCAGGCACTTGAGGACCAGCAAGGGAGTGTGGAAAGCGAGCTCCGTCATCTGATGAACAAACCTGGTGAGCGAAGCATTTTTATGTTTCTCTGTAAATGTCCTGAGGCCGACCCGCAAGCTCTTTCATACGAAAACTATTCACACTTTAATTCTAGAAATTGATATTTTATTGAAAAAAAAAACACCTTTTTCTAAAATAATGTGTGAGCAACTCTGTCTGTCGGCCAGATCACTGTGAAAGGTTTAGAAGAATGTGATTACACAGTTATATTGGACAAGAATAAACACAGCTACACAAAAGTGCCACGGTGTGTAGTTACTCATTTACAGGCCATTCAAACAAAAAAAGGGGCTTCTGTGGTAGATTGGTCAAAGATGGCCTTGTTGGGTGGGTGCTCTCTTTTTAGTGATTATTGTCATGCTCACTTTCTTCAAATGCAAGGTCAAGGAGGTCACAGACATCTACACAGTTGAAGGATAGATGACAAGACTGGTTCTATGATTGGGGCAATTGTTGCCTAATATGGTGTTTGCCCAAACAAAATGCTGAGGCTAAGAGCAGAAACTGGCACAGTGCTGAATCAGCTGTTGCAGACATAGAGACCAAACAGGACCAGAGACACTGGGTAAAGGAGAGAAGTTGAAACCTGTCACTTCAGGATTCCCAATTTGTTCCTCAAATCTTTACCTGCCGTGCTATTCACTTTGAAGACTTTGCCTCTTCAGATGTGCCCCTGAAGTTGCGAGCTTGAGGCGGCATTACCTGATCTCACAGTTGCTAATACAGAGCAGTGAGACGGAGACTACTTTTGCGTCAAGATTCTCTGTGGGCTGACCAAATGATGTAACATAACTATTGAAAATACATGTATATGTCCGAGCTGTGAGTGCTCTTATCTGCCTGCATCCCCCAGGTGTTATGTCCCCTGCATTCCTTACCCTGAACTAGATTTTCTCTGCTATCCTGTCCAGTGGCGACTTGGAGCCCATGCCACTTTCTGTTCATCCTACCACCCAGTACAGAGGGTTGCTTTGCTTTTTTTCAGTTGTTTTTCAGTTGAATGCAGTTATTGGGGCACCCATCTTGCTCATCATCAATCCATGCACACAGTCAGATTAGGTCTTTGGGTGCCATTGTGTATCAAAGAGTGACCCATTCCTCTGCCAAACACATTGATCTGCTATGCTTTTCAAGTATCCTATACTGGTAGGAGAGAAGTCCAATTTCAGAACTCCCTGAAGGGGACACTGAGGAAGCTTTATTTTTTGGGGGATAATGGACTGTGTCATCAGTGGGGCAGGTGCAGCCTTCCATTGATTTACATCTTTGACTGTCTACCATGCAGGCCTAAATTACAATGCTGATACTGAAGACCAGGTTCTTGCTCATCCAGCTTTTCTCAACTACTATTATATGCTTGACCATCTCATCTAGTAAAATGCTGGGTCCAGTATTTCTAGGAGGCATCATCACCCCATTTTCTGTCCACTGCAAATATGAGGCGCCGAACGAGCAATACAGTATGGGACCCCCCCATTATGAGCTGTTTGCAGCATGCCTTTTCACAAATTTCTGGCTTTTTCTCACTCGCAAATGCCACCTGCTTGGACCTCGTAATATTTGGTGCAATAATATCACCTGGTAATACCACATCAGTAACATGTGTGCAGAGAGGTATTACCATTTAAACCTATCCAGTCATACCACTCCACACTACTTTTAGTGAGTGCTTAAGTACCATTTTTGTGTGCTCCCTTCTTGCTTTCAAGCGTTTAATGCATTTTTGGAGTCTTCAGTAAGGCGTACTTTCGATCCTGTGAATAGAGTGTATCTGTGCCTGCCAATGCTGAGTCGGGAATGTCAATTTGACTTTTTGAGGCATTTCGTTTAGTCAATACTATCAATCGGAAGGCCAAATATATGGTTGGACAGGCCTGCTGCTGTCTGCACTGATGAGCGCTTTTTTATATTTGAAATGGTCTTGTATTAAACTTACGTAATTTTGTGTTCGAAGGATCTGCTTGCGTAGGCATTCCTTTCTAGCCTCTTCTGTAACTTTCAAGAAATGTATAAATGCAGAAGAAGGTCTTCGTTGTTTATCTTTTACTTTACGTGGACTCCTTGTTTAGTTCAATTCAAAGAGAATTTGCAGTGCAGCGTGTAGGATTCGTTCCTGGCTTCAATCACCCTACCCAACAAGGGGAGACAATAGAGATAGCAAGAAAAGCATCTTCATCCTTAGCTGGCTGCATCTGCTCAAAACTTCAAATTCTAAAAACACTTGATCTGGAAAATTGCATCTTTCTTGCAAAATGTTTCATGGTTCGCTCATTTGCCATTTCTTTGCCTGTTATGATTTTAGGTTGAGACTATATCTGTAATGGCTTAAAATATTGGGTTCTGCTACTTCCTCATGCTGAGAAGCTTTGTTCCAAGTGTGGTGTTTGAGTCTTAGCCGCATGAAACCACAGAGCCAGCAGGGAGTTAAAGGATGCCAATCTTCCATGCACTGCTTTTATTGATTCCATGTTTAACTGTAATCTGCAGAACAGCTACATTACAGGCATTTTGGAAACACTCCACGCTGTAAGTTAGGTCCAAATCAGATGCTCGGCCAGGCAATTAACCTAGCTAATGTTCAGCTTAACCTTTGATGTCCCTTCTTTTTACCATTTTCTTTGCTGCTGAGAGCAGAGGAGCCCATGAATGTATTTGCCTGTACTCTCCTGACAATAACTTAAGTGCTGTATCAGTGCCACTGCAGAGCACCTTGCAGATTTAAGACACTGGTAAAATACGATGACGGTGATTAACCATCGAGGGCCTCTTGGTTTCTTCAAGTTGGACTTTAAAGAATTTAGCGTTGAGATGCCCAATAATGTTCAGTTGACTGGACGCAATATGGAATATAGCCCAGTGTAGTGCGCATGAAAAATACTTACGGATGTTGATGTAATCAGTCATCAATTTATCACTCCCAATCCATTCAAAAAGGTTTCAGGTTTGTGAGAGGTTGAATAATTCCCCCTCTCTTAATACCATCAGCTGTATACTAAAGTTACATGTAACTTCTCTCCTTTAGTTCAGGTTTCTTGTTACTCTTGTCTCATCACAAAGTGATATACTTCTTTTGCTTCCTTCAGATAAATTAAAGACTCCACGCGACCGGGATCGTGAACAGATACTGCTGGAGGAGTACTTGAACATCGTCAACAACAGAAGTGAAATTATCGACTGCTTGGATGATGATCGACTAAGGTGAGCAATGCTTTTCTGCGTTTAGGCTTTTTGTCCCTCTGCCTTACTTTTCTTCTTTGGTTTCTGGATGGTTCATACATTGAACAGTTGTTGAAGACAGCAGGTTGGTGATATGGACTGCGACCAAAACTTCACTTGCTTCTCTTTTTATGTTTGTCCATTTCATATAGCGTAGGAGCATTGAACTAGAGTTTGACCACTAGAGTGTACATTGAGCCCCTAGTGTGATAAAAATGTATACACGTGGATTAATCTATATTACTTTTCTCCACTCTGCCTTTTAAGTAATCTTGCTACTTGCCCCTCATTATGCCTCTAATTTGAGCATGCCACAATGATGTGAGCATATTGATGGTACACACTCCACATCAACTTAATATGCTGTAACACATAATAATGCCCCAGCATTCTGGAGCCTGAGCGTTCTGTGGTCCGAGTATGCTGGAAAACTTTGTGTAGCTTACCACTGAAAAAATGGATTTCCTGTTGTAATTCCAAAATCATAATTTACAGAATCGGTATTTGGTAGAATTTTCTGACTTCAAATTTCATGTAGGACTCCAGCTAGTTGTGCTATCACAATTGAAGTGATAATAAGTCCACCTATTGTGTATAAAGCAAGGCTTTCCTGAATGATTGTAAATCTTGCAGCTGTTTGACTCGTGTGTTTTTAATGCACCGTACTCTATTTTTCACGAGAAAATGTTAGTGATCACAGAGAATAATATAGCTTGGCTATTGCACTCTAGAAGGGGTTATTTCACCATTTTTTTAATTAAACATTGCATGAACTATTTCTTGCTCCTGAGATTAATTTCTGTTTAAGTATGACATGTTTGTCATACAGACTAGCCCTACACAGGACACACCCTTGTGTGATAGTGGGACACTTCTGAGAGCTATGTCTTAGGCTGGTGAACTCGTATTTAAACTGGCACGTATTTCTTACCTCCTGGTATCATTAAACCTGAACTGTTTGTCTTAGCTGGTGATAGTTTGTTTTGTATGCACAGAACTTCCATTTGTGCCTTGATCAGAGGGTAACTCTGATCAAGCTCTTGCCTGGGTTTGGTGTAGATGACTATGTGGATATTACTCCTTTCTGCAGCTGGGGGAGATCTCCCTTTCAGTGCTCCCTGTCAGGGTGCTTATGGTACTTAGAATTATTCACACTTCCCCGGGCATTTCTTTTCAGAGCATGCGATCTTACTACAGCGATGAGCCTCAAACAGGTTGCATTTATGGGATAATTAAGCTTCTTTCACATCCATCTGTCCTTGTTTGACAAAGGAGCAATCAATATGACTCAGTTTTAGATAATGACTCTGTTCTCAGCACTTACATGCTTTTTTTAAAGCTAAATCTTTCTTATAGTTAATCAGTGATCATTTTGTACCAGTAACTTGATTATGTGCTTTAATGATTGTTAGGAAATGCCTCGATTAGCCTTGATCACAGGTATTTGGGCTAAAGTATCTATCCCGCTGCTCTAAAGAAGTCTTCTGAAATGAAACCAAAATGAGAATGGTTTGGAGATACCTTTGGCTGAACTTTGGTTTTTGCCAGTAATTGGTGACTTGATCAAAACTGCCTTAAGATCCAGGTGCAGAGGTGCACACTCGCATAGGGATAAGTCCAGATGTATGAATTCACAAAGGGGTTAGCCCAATGTGTGTACTCACCAAGGGATAGATACAGTGTGTGAATTCATAAATGGATAAGTGTGATTTGTGAATTGGCAAAGTATAGGAATAACCTTCTTGTGAACTCGAAGAGGGATGGCCATGATATGTGAGCTCACCAAAGGATAGTGACCAATATGAGAACTCACCAAGGGTCGGCCACTAATGTTTGAATTCATAGAGGGATAAACCCAATGTGTGAATCCACCAAGCGATAGCCTCTGAAATGTGGGCTCAGAAAACGATAACCACCAACTTGTGAATTCACCGACGGATAGCAACCAATTTATGAATTCACACAGGGATAACTCCTGATGTGTGAACTAATTAATAGCAAGCAAGATGTGGCAATTCAAACAAACATAGCCATCTTTGCGTGCAATCACAAAGTTATAGCCCCCAATGTAACTGAGCTGGAGACCACTCAGAACTCCATATGTGGCATCAAAGAGGAATGTTGGTGAAACCCATCACTGGATCACCAAAAGTGGGTTTCATGGTCGGAGTTGACGCACCCATTATGCTGTAAATAAGGAGACTGGGACGACATTCAATTTGGCACTGATTATAACAGTGTGTGCTGCAAAATGAAATTGCGGCTACACACACAAGAGAGCACCATACATCGTACGCATTATGTAGGTGCAAAGGTCTTGTTTTTAGATCTTCTATGATAATCACTTTGTTGGAAAAGAGATTGAGGGTGGGCCTTGTTCAAGAGGTCTTTGGGGGACAGAGATATTTAGGCATTTGCAGATCAAGCTTATTTTTTTAATTCTAGCAATGTCAGTTGACCCAGTGGAGTCTTCCGGGTTGGAAGGAGATGGGCTGGTGTGTTTTTTCTGGCAAAAGATAAGGCATTCTGTACTTCATGAATTATTTTCTGTTGGCAAGCATGCACAGCAGCAAGAAGGCATTGCGGTAGAGATGCAGACAAAGGTGACTAGTGTGAGAACCTTCTCAGCTGAGGGGAAAAGGAGGGCTCTTTAGTGGAGCATGATCTGGCTGGAGGGAATGATTATTTTTTACTACTGTTCCTATCTGGGACTTGAGGCCAAGGTTTTCACTGCTTATTTCTCCAAAGTAACTTGATGGTACCCAAGACCAAAGAGACTTGTTTCTTTAATTTCCTCTACTCTTCTGACCATTGATTCACTTTGCCTGGTTTGACTAGGGTGGACGTGTTTTGTGAAAAAAGTGTGGAAAAGTTAAACTGTTAATGCAGTGGGTTTGTCGCACACTTAATGGGTAGTGCTTGTCCTTTTTTAGGTCGAGCCTGAGCCAGCGCGCATGCGCTGCTCTGCGAGGCTTCTTCTAAGTACTCTAAACTACTCTGTGTGGGTCTGACTCCCCCCACACATTCAATTGGCTTTTGCATGTCTTTCAATAATGAAAGCACTCCAATGGCTGTAGGCGGATGCATGTCCCACCTCTTTTGTAATATTCACTCCCACGGCGTTTTGCCTGCGGGAGCGAGCAGCGGCGCGCAGAGTGGCAGCTGCATTCCTCGTCCACGTGGGTCACTCCCACGGCGTTTTGCCTGCGGGAGCGTGCGGACGTGCTTTGGTACCTTCGTCCCACCGCCCACCCTCCCTCCCGTTGTCCGTGCCGTCTAACCCCCGCCCTTCCTCCCCGTTGTCCGTGCCTTCAATATCCCCCCCGCCCTCCCTCCCCGTTGTCCGTGCCTTCAATATCCCGCCCTCCCTCCTCGATGACCGTGACTTCAATATCCCCCCACCGCCCTCCCTCCCCGTTTTATAAAATGATGGCGGCCACACGCCTGTCTCTTGTCCATGATTTCACCCAAAGCAAAGTGTCGGCGGCATTGCTCCCAGCAACATCGTAAAATAACTGTGATGTTATTTTACGATGTTGCTGGGAGCGATGCCCCCACTTTGCTTTGGGTGAAATCATGAAGGGCAGCAGCGGGCATTAGCAGCCGCAGAGCGCCATGCACCCCCCTCCCCCACCCCCCGTGGGGAACCCATGACACATTACTACCAACCCTCCAGGCAGAGCACGCCCGGCGTCACGTATTCCAAAACCCTTGATGCGGATCCGTGTGCGCATTCATCTCTGCACCAGACCGGTCGCACCTGTTTGAAGCCATGTTACAGATAAATACATTGCTTCTCTTTGCTCTCAAAACAAACCGGTGCGGATGAGAGGGCATGAATGAAAGCATAACCCCCGGTGTCTGTCCTTCCCTGACTCCTCTGCCGACTGTGCGGGCTGCTGAAGGTTGACTTTCAACACAACCAGAAACCTACGCTCGCATTCCAGTTTAAAAAAGAAAACTGTGTGATCCTCGGCACATTCCCTCGTCTGCATCTGCCTTGGTTCCATTATCTGCTGAAGTCGGAAGTTCTAAGAAACGGCAGCAGAACGTGAATAAAAATGTTACTTGTGTGTGAAGGAAATGTGGTAAAATGCGTTCTTAAACACTATATTTGCAGTTGGTGCACAGCCGTGGTCGTTGGTTATTGCTAGCAGATGCAGCGAGGGAGGGTTCGGCGGCTCAGAGAAGTCCTGTCACCCCTCGCCTTATTGCCCTCGCTCTGAAAAGACTGTGCGCTGTTATTTGGCTTATTTAATAAATAAAAAACAAGCCTCCTGCCACACTTAAACAGGCTGTCTCTTTCACTTTCCAGCATGTAGCGCTTGGTCTTTGTGCTTTCAGCTACACTGCACATACATTTTCTGATACGCTAGGTTTGACTCACCCGAAATCCACAGGCTGTCTCACACAATCCTCACGGGGGTGTCAAATGCGATTGCTCTCTTGTAAGATCCCAAAGGCGAGACCTATTGGCTATGCCAATGCTTGTTTACACATATTAACCAGTATCTCTGTGCCGAATGTTGAATGAATTTCATAACAAGCAGAGACAAAGCCAACAATTGTGACCTTTGCAAGCCATTTTTTTTTCAACATAAACAACTGGCATTACAATTTTCAAAATAATGAGAATTTAAAATGTCACGGTCTAAAGATACCATGTACTGTGTCACCAGTCATAGCACAGAAGTGGTAGGTGGATGTGCACATGGGCTCAAACAAAATGCCGTCATTCACAAAGAAGAGAGCCAATAACTGATATGGGCTGACCCACTGCTCCATGCTGTCTAGTGTGGTGGGCAGAAGGAAAAATGTGAATGGCGCTTGAACAGAAGGATTGGATGAAGAAGGCTGGCCCAAATCCCCTGTATTTATATATAGCTTTTTATTTTAATTATATATTTTTTTATAAAACAGACTGTTGAGGCAGCCAAAACTGTGTGTAGGCCAGACCTAAAAAAGCTATTTAAACTTGCAAGCTATAGTACCACCATTTGCAGCTTCACATGACTCTGAGAATGTATACAATATTTAACCAGCTTATTCACAGGAGTTGCCTGTCCCACCTACAGGTTGGTCATTTCTTCTTGGAACGTCATGAAGCATGCAGGGCTGGCTCAAACAAAAACAGCCTACAGCATCCCAAGCCAGTCAAACCTGCTTTAACTCCTTTGCATAGCCATAGTGAGTTAAACACTCTTCTTTTTGATAGGTGAGCAACGAACTTGGAAAATAAAAAGTATATAATGAGTGATATGAATTTATAACCAAATCGAAAACCCCTTCCTTACTTTAGATGTGTTTTGTCAGGAAAAGAAATATTCATTCTGCGAAACTAATATTCATAAGTGTCATGAATATCTGTAATAACCCAACGTGCAAACTATACTTCAACAAGAAAGGCGTTGATCGCCATCTAAATGTTTCTAGATCACCGAAGAAATGGTGAATTTATACTTGGGGGTAGTCTTTGTGTGGTCTGAAATAGGGTTATGTTTTCTTAAATTCACTCATCATGTGGCTTTCCCTTAGTGAGTCCACACATTGAGGGTTAGCTTTGTGTTAAATCACGTATTGGAGGTCATCGGTGTGATAATTCACACATCAGTGGCGATCGCTTTGTGAGTCCATGCATTTGTGGCTATCCCTTGTGAGTTCAAACATCCGGGGTTAGCCCTGTATGGAATCAGATATTTACTATCCCTTTGAAGGTCCACACTCTGGGTATTATCTTTTTTCGACTTATCACATTGGTCACTATCCCTTTTAGAATGTACATATTGGTGGCTATCCTTTGGTGACTTAACACATTGAGGGTGGGTGGATTGACCCTTTGTGAAGTCACTCATTGGCAGCTATCCCTGTGAGAATTCACACATCTTTAGCTATTACCTCGTGTATTCACATTTTGGGGGTTATCCCTTTTTAGAATTCACACATTATGGACTATCCCTTTTAGAGTACTCGTATTGGTGTCTTTCACTTTTTAGTTAACGCATTGGTGGCTGTCCTTCTGTGACTTAACACATCAGAGGATAACCCTGCATGAAGAGACACACTTGAGCATATGCCGATGAGAAGTCACACCTAGTTGTCTATCCCTGTTTGTTTTCACTCATTGGGGGTTGGCCCTTTCTGAGTTCACCCATCAGGGCTATCCCTGTGTGAAGTTGCTCATTAGTGCATTTCCCTTTGTGTGGCTCAGTATATGTTTTGCTACCACTCCTGTCTCCTGAAGGTTCCCCCCTGTATCTAAATGTGCGTAGCTTTTACCCATTTCTAATTCTGTCCTTTGTTTGCTACATATGAAGCTCAGCACATTTGTGTTAAAACCCCAGGGATTCCTCCCTGGAACTTTTGATATTTTTATATCACTGATTCACTTTTTGTTAACAGAGGCTAGCCTGCTAGTTAGGGCTTTCATTCGCATGATGGACAGTATCGCCATTATCCTCATGGAAGAATGCTACCCCTATGGGCTTCCTGAAGTGCAGAATTACTTTTCCAACACTATTCCTGGGTCCCATTTGCCCTTGCTGGATGCCGTTCGTCACCACTTACTGAGCGGGTGTTTTACAAGATTCATTCATTGCCCCGGTACTCAACTCGCAGGAATCTTTTCCCTTTGTGCTCTCTCATTGCTCCGTCCAGATGATGACCAGTTGAATCATGGAAGGTTGAAACGCTGTCAACAATATTCTGGCGGAAAATTATGTTCATTATTAATTACTTAAATTCACACTTGAATAATTATGAACTGTTACCCCCAAATTATCCATGTATAGTGCCAAGCTGTAACTTCTATCGCAGTCATTCTTCTTTATTGTTAACCATTTTGCGCTGCCGCATGAGTTTACCAAGCACTGCGTGTTCATCCTGCACTTTGGGCACTTGTCTTTTAATCCAATTTGATGCTGCCTACGATTGTTTGAAAAAACTTGAACACATACAAGGATTTATTTCTGATGTTCTTTGGCCTTACCTTTGTCTATTGATTTATCATTTTTTAAGTATTGTACAATTGATGAGATTCTGTTTTTGAATTATACCTTTTTGCACACTGTTGCAGATATGTTTCATTTCTTTCCATCACTGTTGTATACTGGCGACCATGCTTTGAAGATTCCATAGGAGCTTGCAGCGGTTCATTATAATCAATAGGTACCCCCTTAATTGCAGCGCAGATCTGCATATGGTGTTTCTTCGACCTCCCATCTCATCCTCTTGCCTTTGTTTTGTTTTCTACACTCGAAAAATAACTCCACTTTAAAAGAGTTTCCTCTTGCTGCTTGCCAACAAAATCAGTCAGCGAGTCCTTTTCGTCTTCACATGCATATGCTATTAATATGCCATGGGTTCTTCATCTTCAGTATCACTCAGCTACTCCGCAACCCCAGTCCTCAGGTTAGCCACACTATGAGGCTAGCCACGAACAGTCATGACCCAAATTTGCAATTATCCTTTTCTGCATGGAGCCAGCTTTACACCACATTCCATAGAGTTATACTAGAACCAGAGTACTGAAAACAAAACTCTGAAGACTTGTTCTATCATGTTTCATTTAAAAAAACAGCATTCCAATGATGAACTCAAGCAAAAACAAACATTAGCAAAACCAATAGGTCTCCCCTTTTGGACCTATCGGCTTTGCTAATGCTGTTTGTTGATGTATTGCAGCATTAGCAACACGGGTGGGGAGAAAAGCACGTAGTGGAGAGAACTACATGAAGTGTAGGTCATGGGAGAGAAGCACTTGAGAGAGAAGGGAACACCGGAGCAGGAGATGAAGCACTTGAGAGAGAAGGGAACACCGGAGCAGGAGATGAAGCACACATGGGAGAGAACAACACTGAGTTTGAAGGAGGGAAGCATATAATAGAGAGAGAGAGAGCAACACCTGAGGAAGAGAGCACAACACGGAGGACAGGGTGTGGATATTTGGCCAGAGGAGAAGCATACGAGTGAGAGAGCTGGAAAACATATGCACTCTCATGGAGTGCTTATCCAAAAAATAAAAAGTAGTTCCCTAAAAGTGAGCAGTGGAGGTATATCTTGAGCCAATAAAAATTGTTAAAGAGGCTATACTCCAAAGAGGAGCAAAACAATTAGAAGAAGGCACGCCATCTAAAAAGAAGCAAGTAAATGAGAGGTACAACAAAGCCAACCAATGGTAAACAGTGGGCGGGCTCTAAGCCCACTGTAAATTCATGGTATGTCCACCATAGGTCTTACGCAACCAGGCAGCTTGCGCTGTCTGGAAGGCAAGACCTTCTGAGGTCACACGTCACTCCACAACTTAACTAGTTGGGTGACTAGTTTCTAGATTGTTGCCTAAATCCTTACAGTTGACTACATAGCCATTTATACTGCACCACAATGAAATACATCAGAGGCAAAATCACCATTCTTGCTCCACTGTCAAAATTAAAAACACATGGTTCCCCAAAACCATAGCAGGGAGTCGATTGTTCTGTAACCTTGTCCTTATAATTTCGAGGAGGAAGGTGTTGGTCTGCTGATTTGCTCAGTGCCATGTTGATGGGTGGTTGCTGTTCTAAGCCTGCCTTTAGGTGCTGTACTTGGAGAGATACATTCCTAGCTTCCTATCATTGCCATCTATGCAACACTAAAAAGGGTGTGAATAGCTTGCTATGCTGCTCGCGACTTGAC
The DNA here is from genome assembly GCA_963921515.1 of Calotriton arnoldi. NCBI lineage: Eukaryota > Metazoa > Chordata > Amphibia > Caudata > Salamandridae > Calotriton > Calotriton arnoldi. Next base: position 994,986 of record CAWUFW010004874.1, on the reverse strand, counting down.
CAATGTTGGCGGTCTGTAGTTCCCTTCCATGCAAGGGATTATTTACTATGGCAATGTGTGTTTTTGAGACCAAAACACATTTTGCTTTTAGATAGTTGTTTTATATTAGCAAGGGCCGAGCAGCTCCCCAACTATAAAGTTTTACAGGAACCAAGACAAAACCAAACAAGCTAAAAGGCTGGCAGCGAACACCAGATCGATTTGCTTTGCCAATACTCAGGGACATCTTAAGGATTTTGGGGGCCTAGGCCAAACATATTTTGGGGGCCCTTGTTCGGAACAGCTTTGAATTTATGATTCAGTTTCAACTCTTTCATGCCCTCTTTGGTAAAGTCACTGCCAGTGCACAGGCCCACTGGTTCACATTCTAAATGTGTTTCCATGTAATATTCAGGGATAGTGATGTGTGTTTTCAATATAGTAACACAGCAGCAGCTCACTAATATTACTGCAAATAATCTCTGTGACCCCCCCCTGCCCGTTTCTCATATGTGAGTAACTGTTATGATCTAAAAGAAACTTGTTTTATGGATGTTGCATGAAACATAAACACAACATTTGTCTGAAACATGTCTGTAATAGACTCTCACACATTACCTACATTACAAATAAATTAAAGGAAAACGCTATTGAAAACAATCTGTTTAAGAATTATTCAAAGTCACCAGGGCAAGACTCTCTCAGGGGTCACCCTTGAACGGCTGGGGCCCTAGACCAGAGCCCCCTTTGCCCATGCCTTAAAACGTCTCTGCCAATACTGTTTTTTTAATGTTTTATCCAGGACTCGAAAAGCAAGCCCGGTTACATGCTGCATAGCTATTGATAATAAACTGGCAAGTGTAAACCTGCTAAACTGGCAAGTGTAAACCTGCCCTAAATGCAGCGCTGTCATCTGCAAAGGGAACTCTATCCGTCTCCGAGAAGGCTCCGTCAGGAAGTATTTAAGCGTGGTGATCCTGCTAGACACGGATTAACGAGCATCCGGGGAAACAGGAAGGTGAAAAGAGCATCACACATGGCGGTTAAACATCTGGATCCCACCAGGAGTCACAGCTGACGGAATGAGAATCCCAGCTGGGTCCGGGTACGTAGGGCCTCTTCCGGCATCAGAGGCACCATCAGCTGCCTTTACCAGGACCAGGACTGTAGGAAAACGCAGTGCGCGAGACCGGAACTAAAGACCTCGGGGCACATGTTCAACATCCGCCAGCGCGCGCTAATAACTGCAAAGCAGGAAGACTGCTGAACACTGGGAGAACCAGCCTCGTCTTTGAGTAACTTCACTTGTTTTTAAGTAAACATTATTCTTCCTTCATTAAAAAAATTATAATAGATGGTGTCTTTCCATGTAACTAATTTGAATAATAAAAAATGTAAGCATCATATAATTTCATTTGCTTTGATGGCCTGAAAGTGGCCTGCAAATGTTACATTTCCTGATATCCCTAGTCCACCCTTTTATTTTGAATAGTTAATCAGTTTTATTTCCTAAAAATAAATAAATAAATGTTAGTAAAAGTGTACTGCATAGGTGCGGCTAACGCAGTGAGTGCTTCGGTCCAGAAGCCTCTTTCCTTCCTTCCTTTTTTTTTTTTATTAAATATTTATTTTACGTGGAGCGCTGCAGCTACTTCATAGCGCTATCGGTGTATTAGAAAAAAGTACATGTGAAGCAGTGGGAGGTTTGAGTCAAGTCAGCGAAGGAGAAAATGTGAAACAGGATTCAGAGTTTAAGCTAAAAAGAGTACTTTCAAAATATATACTTTTAGTATAATGCAACCAAACTGTACCTAATGGGAACCTTTTTTCGACTTTTCTGTTAGAAGTACTCCCGACTCAGCTGCTAACACCCTTACTTTACCTCTTTAAAAAAAAAAAAAGAAACGTTATCACCGTGAAGCTTCTACTTACTCCAATTATTACAGCCAGTTCTTGCTCGCAAGCAGACTTTAGATTTGCTGATTAGGCAAATGCACACACTTACGTTTTTTGCAGTTAGCTGGAAGTCTGGCAAAAATACTTTTTAGGTCAAAGCCTACTAGAAAGCGCAGCTGTCTGGTTTGCTAACAACATCTTGGGGACATTTGGAAAGCTTCCCTGGGTAAAGCAATCTGCCCGTTGCTTACCATTGGCTTTGTGGTTTGTAACTCTCATTTTCTGGCTTTCTATTTGCTGGCTTTATGTGTTTTAAGTTGTCCAGGGTGAGTTTGTCCCTCCCAGGGAGCAAAGCCTTTTTACCCATTACCCCTTGTAATCTTCCACATGTGCCCTTTCTGTAAACAGGCATGTAAATATTGTTCTTATCTGATCGCATTTGCTGTGCATTCAAAGACCGAGGTCAAATGTCAGGCTCTGTCTGAGGGACATAAATGTTTACTTTTCTTTCTCTGACTTCAAAGTGAGAGGATTTATGTGACAATCTTGCTGAATACTGGGGGTTTACACCACTTCACTCTGCCACTGCACTCTCTGCACCACTCCATTATACGCCCCTGACCTCTACGCCACTTCACTCTACGCCGCTCTACTCTACTCTGTAGCACTCTACTCTATCCCAATGCACTCTATGCCACTCTACACCACTGCACTCTACGACACTCTGCAACACTGCACTCTACGCCACTCTACTCTCAACTACATCATTCTATGCCAATGCACTCTATGCCACTCTACTCTTCAGTACTCCATTTTATGCCTCTGCAGTCTATGCCACTGTACTCTACAGCACTGTATTCTATTCTGCACCACTCTACGCCACTGCACTCCGTGCCACTCTACTATGGACCACTGAATTCTACGCCGCTGCACTCTACGCCACTGCACTCTGTGCCGCTATACTCTGTACCACTATACTCTGCAACACTGCACCAATGCACTGTACGCCAGTCCACTGTACTCTGCCACTTCACTGTATGTCACTCTACTACACTCTGTGCCACTTCAATACACAACACTCTCTGCCACTCCACAACACTACTCCACTCTTCACCATTCCACTCTGAGACTCCACGCCCCCCCTCCTCCACACCACAAACTTTTAGCCATGCTCAACAGCAGCCACTGTGGTGTACAACATGACAGAAACACATTGGCAAAGCCAAGAGCTCTTGCATAGTGCGAGACCTAATGGCTTTGCCAATGCTTGTTACACTTTTAGCTGTCTGTCCCTCCTCTCCCTTCACATACAGGTGACCCTTCCCTTTTAAAACCTCACTTTCAGCATTAACCGCTCAAAGACGGTTGCTTTTTTTAACAAAAAGTATAGGATATGTTTTTGTAAAATAAAAAGGCGTTAGAATGTCACTCCCAAGAGATCCCGTCCATTTTGACCTCTGCTCACTCTCTCTCATCACACCCTTCCTTACATTATGGTGTTTAACCAACTCTTGCTGTATTTCTGCTTTACCATTATTTCTCATTGGATGAGTTATATCCTTTCATTGCTGACGTGAGGGAACTATTGTGTTTAATTTCTCAGGCTGCCATTTCTTTTCACTTTTAGCTCTCCATGGGTTGCCTTGCTTTTATCACCCTCGACCCCTGTTTCTGCCTATGCAGTCTCTCTTCTTGGTCGGCCCACTCGGCCGATGCTTTCTGAACTCCCTTACTTCTCTTGGTCTCCACTTTCTGATTTTCTAAAATTGTTTAGGCGAGGGCTGCACACCGCTAACGGGGTGCTCACTATCCATTAGCATGTCCTTTATTTTCAAATTTACTGTTTGAAAATGGCTATCAACCTTGTTATCAATAAACTATTAAAAAAAAAATCCACAGATTGTCACCGGTGCTTCAGCACGCATACATACGTATAGGCGGCCACCTTATAATGATATTTGTTATTCCAAGATGGTCTCCCACGCATGCACAAACATGGGTTGGCATCTTGGAGTGGTTTTTATTGTAAAGAAAAACAAAAAACTTTCCAAGTTGCCCACCTGTGTGTGTGAAAGCATATGCACGAATGTTGACACACCAGCACTGGCTTGCATTTTATATTTGGAATATTTTATTATTAGTTTACCATTCCAAGAAGGCAAAGGCCATTTCTGACCGATAAATAACTTTAAATAATAAGCAATGCCAAGTAAACCAACATTAGCAAAGCCAGTAGCTCGGCGCCTGAGTATTATTGATTGTCCTTGCCAATGCTCTTTGAAGATTGTTGGTGTCAATTAACTCTGGGCTTTTCCTAAAATACCCCTTTCTGTACTGTTCGACTAGATAATAACTCCCAACCTTTTAGATAAATTGTACTTTGGAGACTCTGTCCAATGGCCTTGGAAAGATTCAGGTGGTCATGTGAAACCATTCTATTTCTGGAGGAAGTGCTAGTTAGGGCGAGACACCACCGGCTCTATTTCCTCCACCATATTAGCCATATGACTGAAGGAATTCCACCGGGTGGATTCACCTTTGGATTCAACAATCTCCAGAAAACACCCAATCCCATGTTAGGACCTAAATGTTCTGGCCAGTAAAGGATTACATTTTAGGAAGCACTCCCATAGAAGTGATTTATAAGTGTATAAAGTCCACTGTGCACTGCATGGTCTAGAATAAAGCAGCCCTCTACGCCACTGCACTCCATTATGTGTAGTTGAGATTAAAAATATCAACCTACAAATATATATTGCATCTAACCAGGGATCTTCGTTAGCACTACATCACAAGGATGTTGACTTAGGAGTAATAAATATATACTTAACTTGATGAAATGGTGGTGGATGATATAGTGGATGTGGTAGTTTTGAAGGTCGATATTTGGACCGCAATATTGTGACACACAGCCGGACAACGACAAAGGTGAAAATATGGAATCTGAAACTAGAGGGGCTGTAGTGGGAAAGAGAAGCTTGCTGTTGATCGTAAGACACCAGTGTACCAAAAAAAGTATCATCTGAGTTTCCGTACTGGACAATCCCACATCAAAGATAAGTTTTGGCATCTTCTCATGGTCCACAATCCCCTAGCGGTCCGCAAAGCAGGGTTCTTGAGCCGTAGTGGTCACTGAGCAAAAATCAGGTTCCTGACTCCCTTCAGAATATCTTGAATCTTGCATCAGAATTTCTTCCTTCTAAATTAATACTTCAAAACTTTGTAACTAGGTAGTTTATGGCTAGTTATGCTCCCTAGGCGCCTCGTGTTCCTGAGCTAATTTCAGATTTTTGGTTTAAGGCCTTCACCTCTGTTATATATCTATACTGTATGCCTTCTGTGGGTCTAGTAGGTGGTCAGTATTTTGGAGCTTGTTGACACCTACAAAGTGATTGATATTTGGTAACAACATAATATATAAGCACTACACATCATTCTAGTCGGTTTCAGTGATACTCAAGAATACGTTTTGCACTCATGATTTCCTGGTTACTACTTGCCAAGGTCTTTCATTCTTTCTCCCTAGCCTTCTTTTTCTCCTTTCCTCATCTTTTTCCCTTTCTTTTCGTATTTCATTTTCACATTAACTTTTTCATTTTCTTTCTTTGATTTTCGTCTCTTTCTATTTTCCTGCCTTTCTCTTCATTGCTCCGGTCCTTTAATTCCCTCTAATTGCTTTCCTCCCTTTTGCCCTTCCATGTTATAAAATGTTCCCATCCCTTCTTCTGGTGCTTTCTTTTCTTCCATGTCTTCTGTCACTCTATCGGTCTGTTCCATGGTTCGGCATTCTTTCAATAATATCTCATAGCAGTGTTAGGAGTACGAAGCCTAAAGCTTCAGGTATGAGGCACAGGTTTTCAGTATCCAATCAAAAGTCCAATCTTTTTCCTTTCATTTGCAGAGAGATTGAAGAGGACCGTATGGTGAATGAAATGATCCAGAGGCACGGTGAGGACGCACTCATTAGAAATATTTAGATTTTACATTGTTGACTTTTGCAAAAGAGACTGAGTGTCTGTTCTGTTATGTTTTTTTTCTCGACAGATAATTCAAAAGACACTCCAGAGAAGGACAACCCACCAGAGCTCAAGAGGAAGACAACATTTCGCCTTTCAAACTTATTTAAACCAAAAGATAAAAATAAAAGCTCGGAGTGAAAATCTGACACCATTGAGCGAGGACTGGTAATACTGGGCTGAAACAGGGTCCACTCCTTGCACTTGCAAGGGTAACCGCGCCCCTGCACCCGATGTAAGGGAAAAATAATCCACTGTACTGGTCTAACTTCGAATGGCGTCCTAACACTGGTCACTGGAAAATGAGAAATCCATATAGGGTGCAAGGTGTCACCAGCAGAGCGAGGAAGCAAGCGCAACAACTTACATAGGACCCGCCGCGCATGCAGAGGATGAGCCAACAAACCGGAAGTGGCCTCAAAGAACAGGAAGCACGTCAGAGACAATGGAATCTTTGCCTAGTTGACGTGAGGACCATAACTGTGCACATGTGTTGGAGATGGAGAGTTCGTGGACTGCTGTTAATGATTACAGAAAAGTCGGGCAAAACTTTTGAAATAGTTTGCACACGTTTTTGAGCCTGAAGCCTTTATACTTTTAAAAAGACACGGCACCAGAACCTAGGGGCTGTGCCTCTTGGAATCAGTATCTTTATTTTTCATAATCTAAAACACAGCTATACGTGCCAATATCTTTATGTGCCTTCATAGATTTCTTCGTGGCACTACGGTGTGGGAAGATAATGAAAAAAATTAGGATGTTTGTAAACAAGTCATGGATACCCGAGGAATAATAAAGTCAAAATCTAGTAAAAAAGCAGTGGTGAATATTGTGTAATACAGTCACTCTGAATCTCACCTTTTTTCCTATAGGTTGCCAAGAGTTTATTTTCCTAGATGCTTTTTTGTATATGTCAACTATGGGTGCACAATGGTTCAATTGCCACTCAAGCTAATAATTCCTCTATTAAAGTGAGGGCTTGCTGAGTCTGTGTATGGTTTATTAAATAGCTTTTGTGTCCAGAATCCAAAGTTATTTACAACCAAGTAATTGTTCGCTTATAATGTTACACATGTGTATTTCACTGTTTTTTATCCACCTTCCATGAATGGAAGTTCTAGTTGACCTCTGAGCTTGCAAACCAGGTGTGTGCATGTACCCTCTGTGCCTTGGAGAGGTGATCTGTCCTAAAGGCTCTTCGGACCATGGGATGCCTTAGAGCGAGGACTGAAAGAGGCACCTATTCGTGTTGAGGTTTTCTGCAGAGCATTGGACTGGTTTTCTTTAGGGAGAGTCTTCCCACACGTGTAAAATGTATTGTTCTAGCACAACATCCGTAATCATTTTACATTGCCACAGAAAATTCCATTGATTTCTCAACTGACCCAAACAAAAAAGTCGGATCTGATATACATTCTACTTGGGGCCGATTAAAGTTGGCTGGAAAAGTATGCTGTGGGGGATAACTCTCTGTCCCAGTGTTTCTGCAACCAAGATTACCATACATTGTCATGGTTCCTGCCTGCGGTCTGCACTGGCCTCCCAGCTCCAATTTGCTACCTGCATGTAGCAGGATGTAAATGCAAATGGAATTATCTCAGGAATCATTGATAACCATGCAGAAAAGGGCCAAGTACTTCCAGGTCCGCATGCTTATTTCCTATTCCAGGCCAAAAATTGGTAATTGCATGGTGCAATGATGCAGTTATTGGCCTGAATGAGCGATTGGCTAGAATCAGTGATTCTAACCAATCGGGGCACCTGTACCATGCAACTTGTAGTCGGGCCTTTTGGGTGAGCCAACATTTCACTAAATAGCAATTCACTTATTTCATAGCACATCTAAGCTAAAACAAACTACAACGCTAATCTTTTATTTGTAACAGCTTCGCACACGGTCACGTATATAAGCTCAAAATCGCATTGTTTATCAGCCTTTTTTTTTTTTTTTTTAGAAAAAAATGCTTTCCTCTATTCTGTTAAAGTTTACTGGTTGTTGTAAAGAATGGAACTGTCTGGATAGAAGGTTTTTAAGTTTCCTGTAGAGGAAGAGTGAATTTTTGTTTGGTTTACAATATGTGGCATGAAGGCAGGTGGCTTGTAGATGCAGAAAGGTGTTAGTGAGTTCGAAGTATTATTTTGCAAACCCACTCACAAAAATGTAATGGTGCGTGGCCCAATTTAATATTGGAATCCCGTCGAATAATTCAATATTTGTTATCTTAATCACACCACCCTGCTTGATTGACCGGCTTTGGGGAATGCTGTCTTTGTTTTGCACTCGCAGCATGGCCTTGCATAATATGGCAGTCATGGGCTGTTCCTGGAGAATGGTGGTGCACCAGGTACTGTGAAGAAATGTGTGTCGATATATCTTTGTCCACCAGGTGGCAGCGACTGTCACCGGCTGGGCAAGGACCTCAAGAGCGAAAGGAAAATGTCAAAGCAGATTGTGAATGTAACACAGTGTGTTTATCTAGTAATTATACGAGACCTATGCTTTTTTTTTTTAAACGTGTTTGTATATTTCCCTGTTTTTAATTATTGATATAATAAAACCTACTTTATTTCTTCATTGCTGTCAAATCGCATATGTGCTAATGATGTGGGCTTTTCTTATTTCTGACATTTCTCTTGAGTGGGAGGGAAACAGGTTGTGTATGAAATTAGCAAAGTGCTGACCTGTAAAGAAAACTGCTCCCACACAGGAATGAAGAAGCTCAGACATTTCATTAAAAAAAGTGAGAAACGTTGGTATGTTTATGCAAAAACCACTCATACTTTCAAGATTACATTCCTGATTACCATTCATCATTGGGGCGGATGTGTTCGAGTTTATTTCCGGTGCATTCTCCTGTCGTCTTTCAAGTACTATAGTGTTTTTAGTAATATTTGATTCCCACTCCTTTTTGCTTTAACTGTTTGACCTCCTCTCAGGCACGACATGCTTACTATTTGTGAAGTGTCAACCGTGTTTTGGAAGACTGGAACAAAAAGATGACTCTGTGTTTCATGTAGTCTCCCAAATATCAGCTCTAAACATGTTGAGGAGGAACCTCCAAGGCAATCAAGGAATTTGCCTGTCAGTTGCCAAATAGCAAAGAAAGGCACATAGCATTGTAGGATGCCAAGGGATGCCATTGTAGGATGCCAAGGGATGCCATTGTAGGATGCCAAGGGATGCCATTGTAGGATGCCAAGGGATGCCATTGTAGGATGCCAAGGGAGGCTCAACCCAGCACACCAGGATAAGCCTATCTGCCCATATATTCCACAGAGAGGAAGGTCATACCAGCACCGCAATAAGGGACATCACCATCCCAACCTATTACAGAAGTGACCAACCAGGAAAACTGCAATACCAGCCACTTGCTCAATGTGATGGTGTTTGAGGGACCCACTCAATGTAGAGATGCTCTTCACCATTAAGGCCTTGAGGATATTGAAGGCAAGGCCTCGTCAACTTCAAAATAGTCTTCGCTATCAATGCATTTCTTACTTTCAGAGTGACCCGAAGAAGTGAACTAAAGGTAGCGCTGTGCTTCCTCAGAAATCCCATGACATCACTAAGGTCCCATAATACGTGACCCAAGTCTAGTACAGAGTTAGATATGATAGTCTTGAGGTACACCCACCTGACTTGGAAACACGCTTCAACCTCACTGACTCGCCATGACGATTATCACTGAAGACATTGTCATGTTCCTTGATGAGTTGGCTCTAGGCGCAGTAAAGCTGAGCTCTGCACCACAGACCTCAATATTGGAGATCTTTCAACACTGGGGATGTTCAAAGCCACATGTGTCATAGATTACAGGGCTCCTTGAACCTATAATAGATATTTTACTCCTTCCAGCAACCATCAACAGCTCACCTTGTTGAAAAATGCAAGCCATCCGAACAAGACCCTCTCTTTCTGAGAGCAGACCCACAACCGGTCTTGGTCATCATGTCCAAGGTTAGGATAAATCCTTCTTTGTCACTCCACCATCCTTGCTGCCTAATGAGGACAACAAGACATTGGGCTCAGTCAGTCAATCTCCGTTTATTGTGTAATTAATTAAAAGCATTACAATGTATGTGCAAAAGTCAAATTTAAATTAAAACGAGATTAATAGGCAAAATCTGTTATCACAAACGCGCTGAAGAAGGATAAAAATCCTAATAAAAGCCTTTAGAGGAGATGCTATAAGTGCTGCTTTTAGAACTCAAGATGGGACCTAAGGCTGAAAGCAAGCCAGGTTAATACTCCACAGTAGCTGAGATGACCAGAAAGTGCACGTGTTCTAAAAAGCGCCTTGAAAACCTAGCAGCGGGCATGTATCTTACAAAAGGTAGAGTGGCAGTGATGACTAAAATGCATACAAAAAAATAATTTCGCTGGTCATGTGCTTAAAGATTCAGTAATAATTAGAGATTAAAAGACAATTCTTAAAGAAGGAGCATTGGTGGCGACCATTAATATGAGGCAAGTAGGTATTATGCAGTAAGGTCATTGCTTGCCATCAGAGGCTTACCTGAAATGGGGTTTGTCTTTCCAGGCTGCGCCTAGCCAGTCTTGTTAAGTTCTTTTAAGAGTTCTTGTAGTAAGCTAACATATTTGCCAAATTTCGCCAGGTCGCATGGCTCTGTCATAGTGAAGACGAAATTCATGGCCTCTTTACAGGTTTGTACTCAGTGGGTTAAACAAAAGTGGTTTTAAAAGAATGCGCCGGGCGTGCAGCATGACCGGGCAGCAACACAATAGGTAATAAAACAACTCAGATTTATAGCCGCAAAGCCTACAGTGACTATCATGAAAGGGAGTGCGATTTTGGGTTCATTTCTTTGATCTGGAGGCACATCAACCTTGCAGCCATGATTTGTTTAAGGAAGGCGTTTCCAGTCGAGCACTGAAGATATGGTTGTAGTCTCAGACAGGGCGAATACTTATTAGCATATGATGCGGCCATCGCTTCAAGGACTGGTGTGCTCTTCAGTTTGGCCATATCGGTTAGCATTGACAGTGATTTTGGCTGTCTTTTCAAGATGGTTTTAAGTGCTATGTGCAAGAGAAGACCTTTATTCAGTCTGGACCGGTCTATTTGGATGGTATCAAGTGATTTATTTAAATAGGTGGCCCAAGGGTTTTTCTGTCGATCAAATCTGAAAGAGACACGTTAGTGATAGATTCCTTACCTTAGAATATCCCCAGCCGTCAGACTGGATCCGGAAAGTTTTGCTAGCAGTACCGCTGCGCGCCAGTAGGTGGCGTCGTGCGGGTCCGCGTCCGTCGCTGGCGTCGTAAGCGCCGAGATGACGTCACGGAGACTACTTAGGCGCCACCCATGCGCGCTGACGTCAGTTCTTTCTTTTTCCGCGCCAGTAAGCGCAGATCCGGTTAGAGCACGTACCTTAGTCACTTTTTGACTACCTTTTTTGAGACTTTTGTCTCCTGTTGGTTTCCTTGGTGCACGTAGGGATGCCTGGATTTAAGTCTTGTGGGGCCTGCCGTCGCAATATGTCGGTGGCGGACCCCCACGATGTTTGCCTCTACTGCCTGGAGACCGACCACGACTCCCGGTCCTGTCGGGACTGTCGGGCCATGGCCCCGAAGGCCTTGAGGGAGCGGCACCGGAAGCTGCTGGAGGTCCGGCACTCGTCCCAGCGCCGTTCCCGGTCTAGGGGCCGTTCCAGAGAACGCTCGCGGGGCCACAGTCATCGCTCCTCGGGCTCGAAGTCTTCGCCCTCGGATTCGGGTAAGAGACGACACAAAAAGAAGTCGAAGAAGCGTGTTCGCTCTCCGACGTCCCCCGTCGGTCCCCGGATGCGGACGAGGGGGACAGGGGCTTTGCCCCTGCGGCTCCTCTGGAGCCCGGGAGTCCCGCGGCCTACCCACCTTACCCGGGTCCGTCGGCGACTCCCGCACAGGTGCAAGAGTTTCTTGCTACCATGGACCACCTTTTTAGGCCTCGGGCTCCCGCCGGCGCGCCCTCGGGCCCCGCGGTCCCGTGTCATGATCCTGTTGGACCGTCGGCGCCGCCGGCGGATCCAGCTTCGGCGCCACAGGATCCTGCGCCGTCGGCCCCGGCGCCACAAGGTCCATCGCTGCCAGCTCCGGCGCCACCCTCCGCTCCGCCTCAGGCGCCGCAGTGGGTACCATTTGTCCCACCCTTGCCCAGGTTCCCGAACCATTTTGCTCCTACCTGGGATCCGCATTGGGACACGGCGCCGGTCCGGCCCAGGCCGGCGCCGTTCCCAACGCCGTTTGTCCCTTGCCCGGCTCCTGCCCTGCCGCCACGACTGGGAGGGGTCTGAGGACCCTCTTGCTCGTCAGTGTGACTGAGCAGGACTGGGCGGCCGATTTGGGGGACGCCGGCGACCTCGACGTCTCGTCGGACCCGGGGTTTGCCTCTCTCCCGCCTACCATGGAGGAGGGCGCCTCCTACACGGTGGTGCTTTGTCGGGCAGCTGAGGTTCTCCACCTTGACCTCCCTACGGTAGCCCTCAAAACTAACCTCCTACCTGAGGTGCTGCAGACGGCGTCCACTGCGTCGGAGCCCCTGCTGCCATTTAATGACGCCCTCACTGACGTCTTGCTGGGCACTTGGTCGCGGCCCGCCATCGCCCGGCACCGGGTGACCCCGCCTTTTTGACCACTCATCCTACGCCCGAGAGTCTGGTCATCCAAGCTTCGACGTCGCAGAGTGCCTTTCCCACGGCTCCGCCGGATAAGGACTCTAAGAAGCTGGAACAGTTCGGCAAACGTTTGTTCTCTTCGGCCAGCTTGGGGCTGCGGTCAGTGAATACCGCCTGTCTATTGGGCCGCTATTCCCACGCGGTGTGGGACACAGTTGCGCAGGTGTTACCTCAGTGTCCTGAGGAAACCCAAGCTGTATTGTCCCAAGCCATTGCAGAAGGTAAGGATGCGGCTAAGTTCGCCATTCGGTGTGGTTTAGACACCGCGGACTCCTTGGGTAGAGCGATTTCTACCACTGTGGTGGTTCGCCGCCACGCCTGGCTCAGATCTACCGGGTTCTCGCCAGATGTCCAAAGCTCACTCATGGACATGCCCTTTGATGGCACTCGCCTGTTTGGCGATAAGGCCGACAGTGCGCTGGAGCGTTTCAAGGACTCGCGGGCCACGGCCAAGTCCTTAGGTCTTTCCACGAGAAGCCCAGCCACTCCTGGTTTTCGTTCCTTTCGTGGCCAAGGACGGGGCGCCCAGGCGCGTTCCTTTACCAAGCCTGTGCAGCACCAGCCTCAGCGGGGCCGCAGAAGCGGTTTCTGCAGGGGCGGGTCTGGGGGTCAGCGTGGGGGTCAGTCCACCTCTGCCCCCGCCGCTTCTACTTCCAAACCTTCCTAATCCGAGCTTTGTGGGGCACCCCACGCCAGTGGGTGGCAGGGTCCGCCATCATCTCCCCCACTGGCACGCTATCACATCGGACAAGTGGGTGTTGCAGATCATCCGCAAGGGTTACGCCCTTCCTTTTCAGTCCACCCCTCCAGCCATGCCGCCTCAGTTCCACCGCGTGTCGGCGGACCACTTGGCACTTCTCCTGCAGGAAGTCATGGCCCTCTTGGCCAAGGGGGCCATCGAGTGTGTTCCTGGACCGGAAGTAGGGAGCGGTTGTTATTCCCACTACTTTCTGGTCCCCAAGAAGGACAAGGGAGGATTGCGCCCCATCTTGGACCTCAGGAACGTCAATCGCTTCCTCCGGAAGGAGAAGTTTAAGATGTTGACTCTAGCTCAGGTCTTGGCTGCCCTCGACCCTGGAGACTGGATGGTAGCGTTGGACTTGCAGGACGCATATTTTCACATTCCCGTCCTCCCGGCCCACCGGCGTTACCTGCGGTTCACGGTAGGCCAGGAGCATTTTCAGTTTGCCGTGCTCCCCTTCGGCCTTACAAGCGCCCCTCGGGTGTTCACGAAGGTGATGACGGTGGTCGCAGCTCATCTGCGCAGGTCAGGGGTGTCGGTCTTCCCCTACCTCGACGACTGGTTGTTGAAGGCGGGCTCGCCCCAGGCAGTTGTCACCCACCTTCAGACTACGGCCGACCTCCTGCATTTGCTGGGGTTCTCCATCAATGTGCCGAAGTCGCACCTGAGTCCCTCTCAGAAGCTCCCCTTCATCGGAGCGGTTCTGGATTCGACGCTGTTTCGGGTTTATCCTCCCGAGCAGCGGGTCCGGGATATTCAGGCTATGATTCCGATCATTCAGCCGCTATCCTGGATCTCAGTCAGGATGACCCTTCGGCTCCTGGGCCTGATGGCTTCCTGCATCCTGCTGGTGCAACATGCCAGATGGCATATGCGGGCTCTGCAGTGGGACCTGAAGTTCCAGTGGGCACAGCATCAGGGCAACCTGTCCGATCATGTCCAAATCTCGGAGGGCACTGCACGACATTTGCAGTGGTGGCTCACGAATCGCGATTGGGTCAATGGCAGATCCCTCTCCCTTCCCCAACCGGAGCACACAGTGGTGACGGATGCGTCCCTCCTGGGATGGGGTGGCCACTTGGGAGAGGCGGAGATCAGAGGCCTCTGGTCTCCGGCGGAGTCCCGGCTCCATATCAATCTTTTGGAGCTTCGGGCGATCCGGCTTGCACTGAAGGCATTCCTTCCCTCTGTCCGGGGAAGTGTGGTGCAGGTGTTCACGGACAACACCACCGCCATGTGGTATTGCAACAAACAGGGCGGGGTGGGGTCCTGGACCCTATGTCAGGAGGCTCTGCGCCTCTGGACATGGCTGGAACATCAAGACATTACCTTGGTGGTTCAACACCTGGCAGGTTCTTTGAACGCCAGGGCCGACGAACTCAGCCGCCGGTGCTTGATGGATCACGAATGGCGTCTGAACTTGGACGTGGCGCAAGGTCTCTTTCTGCAGTGGGGAGAGCCTTGGTTAGATCTATTCGCCACCGAAGAGAACGCGCAATGTCATCAGTTCTGCACGTTGGAATTTCCAAGGCGGCACTCGCTCGGCGACGCTTTCGCCGCGAGTGGAGCTGCGGTCTGTTGTACGCCTTTCCGCCTATACCACTTCTGCCCAGAGTGCTGAAGAAGATTCGGCGCGACCGGGCCCAAGTCATCCTTGTGGCTCCGGATTGGGCACGAAGATACTGGTATCCCGAGCTACTCAACATGGCGATCGATCCCCCGATCTGACTGCCTCTTCGGGAGGATCTTCTGTCGCAGCAGCAGGGGACGGTCCTACACCCGAACCTGGCCAGCCTCCACCTCCATGCATGGAGATTGAGCGGCGACAGCTGATTCCATTTGACTTGCCTCCTGAAGTCTGTGATGTCATTCTGGCAGCCAGGCGTCCCTCCACTAAATCGGTATACGCCTGCCGGTGAAACAAATTTGTGGCATGGTGCACAGCTAAGTCTGTGGATCCCCTTTCTGCCCCTCTTTCTGAGGTCCTTCTGTTCCTCCTATCTTTGGCCCAGCAGGGCTCTGCTCTGGGCACTGTCAAAGGTTCTCTTTCGGCTATCTCCACCTTTCTCCGGCTTCCAGATCAGCCTTCTCTCTTTAAGTCCCCGGTTGTTAGCCGTTTCCTCAAAGGCATTACACACACGTTTCCCCCCGTGCCTTTCATAATGCCTCAATGGGACTTAAATCTTGTCTTGACCTATCTGATGGGCGCTCCCTTCGAGCCCCTTCATAACTGTCCTTTACGTCTTCTTACTCTCAAGACGGCTTTCCTGGTAGCTATCACCTCTGCCAGAAGAGTGAGTGAGCTTCAGGCTCTTTCTTCTAAACCTCCTTTCCTTTCTGTTCATCCGGACAAGGTGGTTTTAAGGACCCGTCCTTCTTTCTTGCCAAAGGTTGTCACGCCCTTCCACATCGGGCAGACCATCACTTTGCCCACCTTCTTTCCGCCTCTGCATCCTTCAAAAGAGGAAGAGAGGCTCCATCGTCTGGACCCAAAACGTGCGCTCTCCTTCTATCTGACGCGCACACAACAGTTCCGGGTGGATGACCAGCTCTTTGTTGGCTTCGTGGGTGCCAAAAAAGGTCGGGCCGTGCACAAAAGCACCATCTCTCGGTGGGTCGTTTTGTGCATCAAAGCATGTTACTCCTTGGCTAAGAAGGAGCCTCCTGTGGGACTGCGTGCCCATTCTACCAGGGCAACAGCAGCCACTACTGCATTGGGACGCGGTGTCCCCCTGCAAGACATCTGTCAGGCAGCCACGTGGGCCTCGCTGCACACATTTACCAAGCATTACTGCCTTGACAGTCAAGTCCGGAGAGACGGCTTCTTTGGCCGTTCTGTTCTCCGTGACTTTCTGGTGTAATCTATTCGCAGACCCACCTCCGGGGTTGGTATTGCTGGGGTATCTATTCTAAGGTAAGGAATCTATCACTAACGTGTCTCTTTCAGATGCACAAGTTACTACTTGTGTAACAATATATCTGTAAGAGACATTAGTTAGTGATAGATTCCTTACCGCCCCACCCATCCTCCCCGTTCTGCGAACTGATTTCTAGGGTTAAGGTCATCCCTTTTAGGGCCCTAGTTTCATGGCACCAGTGGTCAGTTTCTTGCATGGCTCTGCATTCCTGGCGCTGAAAGTCGTGTACAGAACTGACGTCAGCGCGCATGGGTGGAGCCTAAGTAGTCTCCGTGACGTCATCTCGGCGCTTACAACGCCAGCGACAGACGCGGAGCCGCGCAACGCCACCTACTGGCGCGCAGGGGTACTGCTAGCAAAACTTTCCGGATCCAGTCTGACGCCTGGGGATATTCTAAGGTAAGGAATCTATCACTAACTAATGTCTCTTACAGATATATCGTTACACAAGTAGTAACTTGTGCAGCAGTGCCGGAGGGCTGATTTCAGTGTGTTGGGCGGGGCCTTGATGGTCCTATAGTAGCATATCTCCAGTTCTATCTCTGAAGTTTGGTAATTTGTGCCCCTGCTCCTAGATTGGTGTGAATCCATGCCACTGGAAGGGACTACCCAAGGATGTGCTGGGTGAAAGGTTTGGCACAGAGTGATCACATGAACCTCTTCCCCCTCAAATATTTTTGTTAGGGTCTTTAGGCTATTGTTATCATCGACCCTCACTTTCAGTGGTGACATGCGCATTAAAGGGGTTTGGGCTTTGTCACCTCCCCAATTTTCCCCCGGTCAGTTTGAGAGTCTGAAGCTCTGCACCACAGCATCAGACTCCTAGAGGGACACTACAAAAACCTGCAAATATCTTGTATGGCAAAGAACATTGACCCAAGTTTACATGCTCTTTGCTCATTTAGAGCGTTAGCAGGCAATGCTCTGTTGGAGAAGTGTTGGGCAGTCAACTCAGCCTCAAAGCTCTCCAGTGAAGTGCAGCCAGAGAGTAATGTAATGTAATGTAATTAGGTTTTATATAGTGCGCAATTTCCCAAAGGTGTCTTGGAGCTGGCATTCAACCAAGAAGACCCACCAGAGACTAGGATGCAACTGGGTGAAATTAGTTATAGGTCTGTAAGAAAAGCCAAGTTTTTAGCATTTTCTTAAATTGCAATGGATTGGATTGAGAACGCAGGTTTAGAAGCAGAGCATTGCAGAGTTTGCTAGCACAAAAGAAGAAACTTCTGCTGCCCCATCTTGCTTTATTTATTCTGGGAACAGAGTGCCCATACAAATGGCAAGGTGTTGTGTTTCCTGAAATTCTTAGGGCTAAATCAGGTTTATTTCTGGTGCTACTAAGAAAGGAAACTGATGTTTTCAGAGAAAACGAAAACTGGCAGGGGTCGATCACCCTTCCCGCTGAGTTATGCTCACCTGGATAGGACTTGAGTGCGAGAAGTCAGACCGACCTGTCCAGCATCTATTACATGCAGGTGATTTTAAGGCCCAGCCTGGGTAGCGCATGCGCTGCTGCGAGGCATACAGTAGTGGAGTGTGGCTTTGAAGCCCCGCCCACTCTTCGCCCATATTTTTAATTGACTTGTGTCATCGTCCTTCGTAAACGCTGGCTTCTGAGTCGTTATTAGGCTTGTTAGTCCCTCCTTGGTACCGCCTTGCCTGCATTTATTACCTCCCATAACGACTGGAACTTTTACTTGTCTTGTTACACGGTCTGCTTTATCTTGGCTGTTCGCACTTTTTTGTTTAATGATTTGCCCCTATACCACCCACTACGTCGCAGCACGCCTCCCGCTTTTCTTTTATTTATTAATGTCGGTCCGCTTTAACTATAGCACTGTTTCTTTATTTCTTTATTTTAGCAGCGCAGTCTGCTTTAAGTATAGCGGCCGCGCTTATTTATTCATTTATTTTTGTTTACTAGCGCCCATGCGTCGGTTTCACATTCATGGAGGCCGTGCCCCTTTTTATAGACAAGCCGCGTCTAAAGAAAGGTGCGCGGCTGCTATTAAAGTAAAAGCGCGGCATGGGCGCTTTGACAAAAAAAAAAACATCTGTTTGTCAACTTGACAAACATGCTTTTTTTTGTCAAAGCGCCCTATGACGCGGTTTCACTTTAATGTCGGCCGCGCCCCTTTCTTTAGACACAGCTTGTCTGAAGAAAGGGGCGCGGCCTCCATTAATGTGAAAGTGCCACATGGGCACTAGTTATTTGCAATGTAATAGGTCAATCTCTTGTAAATGCGAGACCTATTGCATTGCAAATACTCGTTTTTAATGCCGTGGTTCATACCCCAAATCAGTATTTGTAATCTACAATACATTTATTATATGCTATACGAACAATGTGAATAAAATCACCATAATAATTATTGAAAATCAGCAAACAAAATGGTTATTACAGCGAAACCTCACAACACCCCAAACATATTTTATCCCACATACCTGCACAAATGGTCCTATTTAAATTACTAATAGCCTGTTAGAGGTATTCTATTGCTGAATCATATATAGCTTACCTCATACCTTTATGCCACTAGGCCTAGTAGGAAAATCACCTGTCGGGATCCCTCTAGCAGTCAGTCCAACTTTTTGCCTCTACACAAACACCGGTATCTTTTACACTTTTTTATTATATGGTGGTCTATGGAGCATGGGTGGCTCTCCCTGCTCGGCTCCTGCACTTCATACCCATAAAAGTTAAACAGCGCCTCCATTATGGCTACAGGAAGGACATAGAAGGCGCTGCTTGCTGGATATCATCAGGCTCTCCCTGCTGGATATCATCAGGCTCTCCCTTGGAGAGCCTGATAATATACAAGGTCATTTGCACTTAAGAAGCAGATCCCTAACTAGTTTGTAATGCCTAAATGCTGCAAAGAGTGGAGCAATCCCTTCTCAAGCCTTTTATGGTAAGCAACTGGAAAATATGTAGATATTTAGCGCATTTATTGTGTAAGCCTGAATTATTCTAACACGTTCACGTTAGCCATGAACTGGCCTGTCTTCTTAGGCCCTCTCGCCCACTTGCACACTCAATGCATGAAACTGCTCATGTTAACAAGCAGCAAAGCCTGCTTTGTATGTAACTTATGAAAAACAATTTGACACATGTGAAAGGACAGCATAACAAGAAATATAGCACTGCTGTATGAGCCTTACACGCTGTGTATCTCTTTTACTGTATTAGTGCCTGAGAGTGCAAGATCTGTTTATTTTTATTTATTTTATATTTTTCCACCTTGCCCCCCTACCAAGGATATTCGCTGTTGTAGCATGCAATGGAGAATTTACTTGGATGGGAAATTTAAAGCTATTGTATCTGTTTAGGGGAATATTTGTGCTGCACAGTGATAACACCGCAGGACTGATGTCTCTTGACACTGTAGACATAAAAGATGTTGACGTCATAGATTCACAAAATGTAGAAACAAACAGACCAGATTAAATGATCAGCACAAACAGCTACATCTTAATTGACTTTCTGAATTTCATCAAATTGGATTGCTACTTTAAAGGAAGAAGCAGCTTATTCCACCATGAGGCTAGAACTCTGAAATATTTGCTTCCCCATATAACTTTCCTGTTCCCTGGTAGTGAAAGGAGATTCAAGTTCATTGAGAGCTTAATGAGTGCATAAGTTCATGTCTCATAAATAGCAAAGTCACACAGATGAAGTAATTCGAAAAAGATTGTTATGTACGCAACATAGGGCCTAATTACGATGTTGGTCGGTAAGCCTCTGACCGTTCGTCGGAGGCTTACCAACCGACATGGTAGGTTTACAGTCCAACCCCTGAAGAACAGATTTTGGCGGTCGGAGTGTAAACCGGCCAGTCAATCCGACTCGGTTCCGACCGAGGCACCCTGTTGCAAATCCCTCCATTGCCACAATTTTCTTGAGTGGTGACGGTGATCTCTCACACTTTGGTGGAAGGCGCACCCTCACTTTTTTCTCCACATTGGTGACTGTGCACATGCTCACCAGCTCCCTGAGATAGACTTGGAATGTGTCACTGGTTTGCCCTGTGCCTACTTTTCTTTGTGCTCTCAGAAGGAAGCAGAAGTGGGACCTCTAACCACTGTACAGGAGAGTTCAAGACTGCCTTACCCCATTTATTAGATGTGTGATCCAGAATAACCGGCGCAGTCATTGTAGGGTCAATAGAGAGATGCTCACACTCTTATCTTTTTTAAAAAATGTTTATTTGTTTTTTTTACATAATAATAATAATTACCCCCCACCCCCAAGCAGACAATTTTAATAAATACATCAAATCCATAAAGTGGCTGACAATACATAATTCTATAAAGTGCAACTTTATAAACAAACATCCATAGACAACATCAGGCATCTAAAAGGAGGAAAGGATAAAAAGCGGCCCCTTAAACACATACATATAAGAATATATTGACAGCAGAAAAGTGCATATCTAAATTTGTAACTCCCACCCCCACAGACGCGGTCTAGGAACCCCCGCTATTCACAGTAGTATTTATCAGTTCCCAGTTACTGAGGAGGAGCCAGACTTTCGATATTTTTTCCTGGGTCTTCTTATTTTTTCGGGAGAATGTTGCCCTTTCCAAATGATAAACTGATAATAGGCGCGTAAACCATTGATGAAATACCGGCGGGAAGGATCAAGCCAAGCTGTTGTCAAACATAACCTATAAATGGCCATAGCCGCAAACAAAAAGGGTTGAACATTAGATGGAATTGTCTCATGATGAACTCCTAATATAATTAGCTGAGGTGTCAGCGTTAAATCTATCCCTAGTTTATTTGCAAAAAGCTCAATAATCCCGGCTTTAAGCCCGTTTAATGCTGGGCAGGTGGCCAGCATGTGAACTAGGTCCACCCCGAATTCCTTACACCGTGGGCATCTTGTCCCTGTGGTCCCTCCCCATTTAGCAATTTTTCCCGGGGTTATATACAGGTTAAAACATGTTTTAAAGTGTTGAGCTTGTAGGTTAGCCGAGATTAGAAACATCTGAGCGCTTTCTAGTGACCTAGCCAGGTTGCTAGGTAAAGCATTAATCTTGTCTTCCCAGC
The DNA here is from genome assembly GCA_963921515.1 of Calotriton arnoldi. Taxonomy (NCBI): domain Eukaryota; kingdom Metazoa; phylum Chordata; class Amphibia; order Caudata; family Salamandridae; genus Calotriton; species Calotriton arnoldi. The sequence goes on along the minus strand of CAWUFW010004874.1, from coordinate 973,704 downwards.
CCTTTGAATGTTTAGGCAAATCAGCCGGCATTGTTTTATTCTGAACTCTATATAAAGCCCCTATTGGGGTATTATCAGTAACCCTGGGCGTAGTTCGCGAAGTAGCGCTACGCGAAGCTACGCTTCGCACTACGCGAACTGCATAGTGCGCTGTTCGCGATGATTGCACAGTGCCGGATGCTTGTCCGCACTGTGCAATCATTGAAAACGGCATCCTGCACAGTGCGAGCTGTCTTTTACTGCCGCTCGAGTAGATTTTTACTCTAGTGGCAGCTTTCTCAACGCGGACTGGTAGTTTCTCATCGCGAGCGGTCGCGAGCATACGCGACCACTCGCAATGAGAAACCTGACCTCCCCGCGTTGAGAATCTCGCTGGGAGGTTTATTTTCCACGCTCGCGATCGGCATCTTGATGTTGCTGATCGCAAACGAGGAAAAAGTCTCGCCGGGATGTCATTTTGCTTGCTCGCGGTCGCCAACTTGACGTTGAGGACCGCGAGCAAGCAAAAAATGACCGCTGCACTACGCTACGCGTGTTTGCACTGTGCTACGTGCAATTCGCGTAGTAGCGCAAACTTCGCAAACTACGCGAGCGTAGCGTAGTGCTTTGCCCAGGGTTAATTATCAGCGATAATCAGCTCAATAGCCTCTATCCTTTCAAATCCCATGGCTCCCCACCTTTCTTCCTTAAAAAATCCCTAATCTGTAGATATTTAAAAAAATCCTTATGATCAAGCTGAAATTTTTGACGAATAATATCAAATGTCTTTATTGAATTTGTAAAAAAAAAATCCCCAAGTGTAGAAACTCCATGCATTACCCATTTACTAATATTCAAATCTTGAAAAATTTCAGGTAAAAGAGTGTTATCCTGTGTTGGAGTATAGTGGTTAAGTCTTCCCAAGCCTAGTCTTTTAAGGACTTTACTCCATATACGAAATGCCGCCATTAAAACCTTAAACCGAACTCTTTTGTGGTACCCAAATTCAATTTGCCGAAGCAGGCATCCCCAGCTTTTTTCTCCTAACAGAAGCTCATAAATAGATGGGTTCAGGATATCCTGTCCAGGAGTGGCCTCCTTCTTATATAACAGGACCGCAAATTGCTGTAGGGCAGCAGCCCAATAATATAATTTAAGATGGGGCACTGCTAATCCACAGCGTTCTCTCGGTAGGGTCATTGATCTTAAAGCTCTCCTGGGGTTAGCATAAGCCAAAGAAATTGCGTTAATATCCCATCAGGTATTTTTTGAACCAATTATTACCAAGCTCCAACAGAATAGCCCGAAAGAGATACAGAACTTTGGGTAGAAATATAATTTTAATCAAATTAGTCCGCCAAATCAGTGAGAGTCTCAGATTATTCCATCTCCCAAAGTCCTACTTAGTCTTATGTATCAAGGGTATCAGGTTAGTTTCCACAATTGTTTCGACCTCTGTTTTGATAAGAACACCCAAATATAGCGCTTCTTCAGTAACCCGCCTGTCCAAAATGAGCTTCTCTTCATTAATTATGATGTGGGTTTTCTCCTGATTTAATAGATAATCAGAAAACAGCCCAAATGACTTAGTTTCCTTTTCAATTTCCATAAGGGCATTGCTAAGTTCGGGGGTAACAATAGCCAAGTCGTCGGCATAGGCCAGGATTTTTGTCTCCCCCCCCCCCCCCCGACCGATTTCATTGGTATAATTGCCACATTTCGTTGAATTTGCCTGATCAGCGGGTCAATATATAGCGCAAATAAAAGGGGGAGCATGGGCAGCCCTGCCTGGTTCCCTGTTCTATAGCCACTTCATCCGACAGGCCTCCCATTAAAGAGGTCTTTGCTCTAGGATCAACATAGAGGGCCTTCACTGAGGTAATGAATCCCTGTCCAAACCCCTTATTCGACATCACAGCCCAAAGATTCGGCCAGGAGACCCTATCGAAAGCTTTTTCGGCGTCCAGCAAAATTAACGCCATAGGATCTGGTGTTACTCTGGCCACATCAAAGAGGGTGATGACTCGACGAATATGGTCAGTAGTTGCCTTCCCCGGTATAAAACCATGCTGAACAGGGGACGTAAGCCGGCTGATAACCACAGAGAGAGACGTGTGGCTAAAATGTTTGAGTAAATCTTGGAATCGCTGTTAACAAGTGTGATGGGCCGATATAAGCCCAGCTCTTTAGGTTTATTTATTTTCCTTTTGAAAAACAGCTATTTTAGCCATAGCCCAACTCTCAGGGGGGGTGCTCCCCTTTTGAATTTCCTGGAACAGCTCAACCAAATATTCTTTGAGCACACCGGAAAAGACTATATAAAATTCTCCAGGAATAAAATCCATACCAGTGGCTTTCCCTGATTTTAAATTACTAATCGCCAATCCAATCTCTTCTACTGAGATGGGCTGCTCCAGTATCTGCCTATCATCTACCTCAAGGGTTTCTTCACATGTTACCAATAGAAATTCCTCTTTGGAGTAAAGTTGCTGGTAAAAGTGCTGGAATGCAGACATTATATCAGCCGAGTCAGATTTCACACCATATAGTGGATCCCTAATTTCCTAATCTCCCCCCCCCCACTGCCGTCTGTCTTGCTCTAAAAGCCAGGAGTCGCCCCACCTTCTCATTGTACTCATACATTTTCTCCCACCAGACTATATATTTATCGGCCACTTTTTTGACAGATATATCGATAATCTTTGCCTTAGCAGTAGCTATTTCCAAAAGAGCCACCTCAGCTCCGCACCCAGATGAGATCATATCTATCAGTTTTAGCTCAGCTCTAGCTAAGTTTGCATATAGCCCCTCAATTAGCAACTTTTCTCTTTTCTGCTTCTCTAGGCTATACCTCAACATCTCGCCCCATAAACAAGCCTTGAACGTATCCCATATAACGCTAATTGAGGCACTGCCACGATTATCTGATCTAAACTGAGGGATCCAAGCCTGAGTATGACTCACATTCTGTGCATCTAAAAGGAGTATCCTTTCAAATGACCAAGACCGATCCACTTTTCTTGCGGGAAATGCGGGAGCGCACGCATGCACAGTTTCACAAGGATTAGCGAGACGGCGAGGAAGAGGAGGAGGGCAGCCCGGGGACGCCGCAGTACAGGTAAGTGGTTTTAAATTTATTTTTTATTAATGTTTAATTACTGTTATAATAGGGGGGGTGGAGGCGGGGGCTGGCCAACTCCGCTCCGGAGTGTGCGTAGATTTGTCTTCTCCGCGGAATGCAGAGAAGGCAAATCTCCGCACACTCCGTGGGCGGAGCGGAGGTCTCCGCCCGGGGTTAACAGAGAGATAACTCACGAGGAGCCTATAATAGTTCTACACAGCCTACCAATTCCACATCTTATGCAGGCAAATTACAATTTCAACAGAATAGAAACACCTTATCCCTTTATTCAGGGGAGTCATCGTGGAAATTGGAGTCGGGGCCTGTGTCATAGACAGTAACATTGTATTCCAAGCCAACAATACCGCTCACACTCTTTTCTTACTCTGAGGTTGACTTGCATGAGCATGCAAACATTTCATTATTTTTGCGGTCAGCGACCACTTTAGCTGTCTTGTCGGCCTCACGTTTTCCAAACTTGCAACATAGCAATACATACACACCTATTCCATACATTGAGAGGCTTTCAGTCAGTCTTTCATTAGGTGGCCTGTTCAAACATCATTCACGTTTTGCTTCAAATACCACAGCATATAGTATGGAGTAGTGGGGTAGTTGGTTAGTCTACTTCAACCATTGGCTGCATTGCACTGTCATTGACATAATTGTTTCTTATCTTTATCACAAGTGCGCAGCCGCCTAAAACGGAGTGTACTTCTGTGCAAGGCTGGTGTGCCTGGGCTCCTGTGCCACTCCTTGGTTTTAAATTATTTGTTCTATTTTTTTTATTTTTTATTCTTTAGCCAAATTACATATCTTTGCAAAAAGAAAAAAGTGCCAACTAAGGCCAGACGTATTGACTTTGCCAGTGCTCACTTAATATGTGGTGATCTTCGCCATCACAGATGGAGTTAATGGGGATTACAGGCGGATTCCTTGAGATACCCTGAGAAATGAACAATCAGTAATTCCGCATCTAGGTTCCCTGAGAATTTCTCCTTTTGCCCCAGATTTTCGCCTGTAGATTTCGGCAGCTTTTAGAAGCTGAAATGTCAGGGTGAAACACCATAGATCTGCAGTGTTTCATGTGACTCATAATTCTGCTGGGGCGGGAACTCTGATTCTTGGCCATCTCTCAATTAAAAGACACCTCTTGATGCAGTGCAGTTTAAGAGGTCATGGTCGTCCTTTGTCAGACCTCTCCTCAGACGTCTTCCCTCCTTTGAGTTAAAAAATCTCTGACCCCACTTTAGCCTTTGCCAAACTAGCACTGGGACTTAAAAGTGGTCGTGCTTACCATGCTTGATCTGCTAAAGAAATGTTCAGTAGCAAACAAAAACAAAAAAATAATCTGAAGTAAAAGGTCTGAATCTCAAGGACCGAAAAAGATCCTCAGTAGAAAATGGAGAACACTCTATGACACAGTAAAGTTGTCTATTTGAAATACAATTGCTCATAAAGTATTAATAACACTTTACCAACCCCACAAAAATAAATGTTTCATAAGAATTTTAAAGAATCTGGAACAGTATTAAATCCAATTACTGCAGACATTTATGATGAAAAATCAAAAAGCTAAATTTTTTAACAGAAAAAAATATTTGATGAACGCCACTTTGTTAATAGTTATGAAAGTCTAACTATCTCTGAAACAAACAATCTATCAAATAACCTTGTAACTCCTTTTTGTCTCATCCCACTAAGATCATTTCAAAGTAGTAGAAAATCATAAGAGCTCAGACTCTCATAATGGCACCATTCCAGCTAGGTTCTACGACGAGATCGCAAAGACACGGACTCCTTCACATTGGCATGAACTTTACTGAGAAGAGATCCTTTTCCTGGTCTTGCTGTTAATCCTCTCAGTAGCCTTTTGACGTATTGTTTACAGAAAGGAGTTGGGGTAATCTTGGCTATATCTAGAAGACTAGATTTGCACATTTTTTGCACCTGCGATTTCTCCTGTAGCATTATGTTCTTGTATGTGGGAAGTCCATTGATATCGTCCTGCAAAAAAAAAAAAGGTTACTGGGGGCAAACGGCCAGAGTGTAACGTAAAATGATGGGCCACCTGCTGAGAGTAAGAAGGGGAGGAGGGTACCTGAGTCATGCACAAATTGGTTAATATAAATAAATAAATATATATATATATATATATATAACACACAAACTCCTTCTTTACAGCAGCAATAAACCAGCACTCCGGGGGCTTCTCACTCATTTTTATTTCTTATGGTGATGGCATTAACGCGTTTCAACTGCTACACGCAGCCTTGTTCACGATGCAGCGCGCCATTTTAAAAATCATTATATACTGTTATGTCCCGTATAGAGGCCCTAATGTAGACCCGTTCATACATGCCCTAAAATGGACGTATTCGTATTTGCCCTAATACGGTCATATTCGTACTTGCCCTATTATGGTCAAAGCCGCATATGCCCTATTAAGGTCATAACTGTACATGTCCTATTATAGTCATGATTCCTTATATAGGCATGATCTTTCACCTACATTGGTCCCTGCTAGTACACAACGAGCTCTGAGGGCTGAACGTTATCTAGCCTGTGGTTTTGAATACAGCAGGGTTTTTCCCAAACACAGGCCCACACTGTACTCATCAATTATGCATGACTCTCTAGGAATACCCCACCTGCATAATATGTATGTACAAAGTTCACCCCTGACGTCTTCCTCAAGTCTAACAAGGCCCAATACAAACCATACAAAGCAACTAGAGTCTTCAGGGTATAAATACACCACATCTTGCCACTGTAAGATAGAGGGAAACGACTCTTCCATGCTGACACACTGACCAGAGACACTGAGGCTCCTGCATGCATTCGCTCCAGCTGACAGCGGTCTAACACAGCCCTTGCGGGGTGTCCAACTCGAGACCAGGACGGGGTCCCACGCTCTCTCTATTCAGGTATGGGGGTTCGACTAAATCCTAGAAGGATTCTTGGCTCTTAGACTTTTAGACCTACACATATGCTAGGTACACTCGGGTACATCTAGTTAGGCATCGTAGGAGTACGCGCACTTTCATAATGCTTTTATATTCATGTATGTATTCATGATTATTGCAACATGGTAGAACTGTTCTATCCATTCACTTTTATCGTACTGCTGATATATCTCTGCTATTGTCTGCTGGTTACTGCAGCACATATATTTTACACTAGAATAACAACTGTTCAATAAATACTTATTGAAACGCCCAGACTGTTTATTCTGTGTAACTCTCTGAGACAAACCGAATAAGTAAGCTCAAGTGACTGAGCGAAAAGTAGTACATTGTTTCCACGATTCGGAGGGATCAGGGTTGTCATGATCTAAGGTTGCCAGAAACTAATCTCTCCCGATAAGAGGAGATTCTAGTGGCACTGTGAGCTAGCTAATGCAAACCAGGCTAACATACGCGGTGGGGGTGCACAGAATCAGTCTAACACCAAACCCACGGTTTATGTTATCCAAACGCGCAGGTCCTGCAGGGGTACTATAGGAACTACACGACATGGTGCCCAACGTTGGTTGGGTACTTATTTAACAGTAGAATCTGATTAGTTCAGTCGTGCTATTCTCAGAGAACCTACTCACAAAACCCCATAGACGTCTGGAGTGGGTGGGCACAAACTCCGCCACAGCTGAGTAGGCGAGATATCCTATTTATCGGCTGTTGGTTAATCAAGCTTGAAGGACTTTTAGTTCCTAAATTGTGCATAAAACCTTTAACTAAGTTCTCTTGGAAAAGCTTTTCTTTTCAAAATGACTCAGAGCGATGAAGAAAGAGTAGATCTGCATCTCTCAACCGGAGAACCACCCGAAAATGCAATTGAAATTGCACCCAAATTCAGACATACGCTCACCATGAAACTATTAAAAAATGGTTTACCACCACGGGGTGGCATAGTAGCTCTCGTGATTGAGGCACACGAATCAAATAAAACAGAGGCATTCTATTCATGGGTTACATTCCCAGCAGCAGATGCTGTAACAAAGACATTTCACTACTACATAGAAGGAGATGCACCAGAGGAATACTGTCCATTCGATGACATAGAGATTCCACTCACTTACCAGGAACACCTATACTGGTTTAAAGGCGCCCTACCCCATTTAAGAGCAAGAGTAAGATTAGGCCCGCTCGGAGGAGACAGAGCCACATGGCCGATACTAGCGGCTTACACACCGCATCCTGACATTGGCACAATGCCACAGCCAGAATTACTCACACAACACAGAGATTTAATCAAAATCTACAGAAACTGGACGCAATTTGTCATGAGGACTCTCACAGTTCAACCAACAACAGTTGCAACAAATGGGACCCAATTCCAGGGTACAGCAACTAAAATTACTCCTCAAACATTACACACGGTAATGGGCAAAATGCCTGCAAAATGCAAACAAATACCATTCTGGATAGCTCAGAAAATAACTCAGCTTGAGGCAGTATTTCCGAATACTACCACCTATGATAAACACAGAATTCTAACAATCTGCTTGCCCATGGGGATCACACCACAAATAGAGGACTGCACCTCTTGGGGTTCAGTCTTTGCTGCCATACATACCAGAACACATGGTATCCTGTCATTAGCAGTAGTACCTGACGTATTGAGACAGATACAAAATGAGTACGGAGCAGAGCCTGCCCTTAACTTAGGGATGAAGTTACTAAATAACTTTGACCAGGTGTCAGCCATAATACTAGCTAACATTAAGGGGGAAGCAGCTTCAGTGGCGATCCGCCAACGCCTAAGGGAGTTCAATCCAGTAGATCAACAACACGAACTACCCAAAATAATTGAAACTGCATATGCAGAACTAGGCAGAGACAGTCTAGGTGGGAAGGCATTAAAACCACAACTGGTGGGCAGTCCTGAAAAGGACACTACAAAGCAGACACCTACTTCTTCTAAAAAGAAGTGGGAAAATAAAAAACAACAAAAGTCTAAAGACAACAGATCTCAATCCAGAGGTAGGTCTCCTCAACAGGAGCCCTCTGAAAGGAGGTGTAACCTCAGGAATAGGGATAATATTAAAAAACCTGACGGGTATCAGGATACTGATACTCGTTCCTCTCGTTCCTTTCATGGTTCATCAAAAAACTCCGAGGGGGAAGGACGGTCAGAGGAGCGTACAAAGTCCAGAGACACGCAATGCGCTGCGGACTACGCACCTAAAAAAGAAGATAAACAAAAATCAAAACCTCAGTTCAAAAAGAAGAAGGTAGCAGGTCTCAAGATCAGACATGCCCAGAATTCTGAGGACACAGCTTCTGAACGGGGAATGGGCACTGACGATGCTAGACGCGCGGCAGAAGTAACGATAGCTCGCCAGAACCTGAAGGAATTTCTGGTGACAGCGGAGTTGAGTGTATCACGGTGGAAACACCTGATACTCGGGTACGTGTCCCACATAAGTTACATGAGATAACACTCCGGATGGAGGGGGACAAACCCAGAAAAATTAAAGGTCTATTTTGGAAAAATCTGTCATCTGGATATGACATTCTATTAGTAGAACAGGACTGGCCGCCAGCATTCGTCATCGAGTGCCCTAGGGGAGAAACGATAATTTTTCCAGCCTTTTCTGACCTCGTTCCCATACATTTAAAACATGCATATGCGCAGGAGTGGGCGGTTGCCCTAGCTCCAGCATTGTACAAAAATCATGCTGGTTGGGATGAGGATTCAACCCACCACGTGATCCCGTTAAAAGTTTCCCCAAATGCTCAAAGGCAATACCCTATAAAGCAGGAAGCTAAAAAACAAGTCAGGGAGATCCTAGATCAACTTGAATACCAGGGGGTGATTGAAAATTGCACTTCACCTATGAACTTTGTTCCCCGTAGCCAAACCTGACAACAGATATCGTTTAGTTTTAGATTACAGACATTTAAACACTTGCACAAAGACATTTGCAGTTCAAAATGCACACAGTGCCGCATTAATGAATAACATTGTGCGACAAAAATACAAAACAACACTTGATATCTCAAATGGATTTTTCTGCCAAAATATAGCGCCTAAAAGCAGGTACTTGACCGCATTCTCAGCGCTAGGATCACAGCGGCAATTTTGTCGACTCCCCCAAGGGTATAAGAACAGCCTGGGGGTATTTTCAGCAAGGGTAACAGAGTTACTACAAAATTTGGATGAAGAAGCATTGTCCTATGTAGATGATATTTATCTGACGGACGATGACTTACCGAGGCACTTGACCAGGGTGAGCACCATTATTATGGGATTCGCCTCTGAGGGCTATAAATTTAATTTCAAAAAATCAAAAATTGCCCACCTCAGTGTCCTATTTTTATGATACGAGCTGTCAAGTGAAGGAAAAGCCTAGCAGCTAACTTTTAGAAAAGTGTGCGCTGCTCCAACCTCCAAAATCATTAAAGAATTTACAATCAATTCTGGGATTCCTAAATTTTGGTCGAACTTACATTTTGGATTACGCAGAAAGAGTAAAACCTTTCTACGACTTAATAAAACCTGATTTTTCAGTCAGACAATGGACACAGGAACATACAAATATCCTGCGTTCCCTACAGGAAGACATGATAGCTTCTAAACATTTACAGACACGCGTAAACGTACGCAACTTAGTGATCCGAGTAATAGCGGGTCAATGCGGGTACACTTATTTAACTTTCAATGAAGGAGAAACGGTACCAATCGCATACAAATCACACCTGTACACAAACGCAGAGATGCGTTTTACTTCAACAGAAAAAATCCTGACAGCAGTGCAGACCGCTGTAGCAAGAGAAAGAGCTCTGGCTCAGGGAAAGCGCATAATAGTCGTGACCCCAGTACCAGCCTTGGAGGCTGTTACAAAGGCTAGCATTCCAAATGTGAAAGCCTTACATCCCAGATGGATACAATGGGCTAATTCTCTTACTGCAACGGATGTTGAATACAGATTTGATCCAAGTTTAAAAACACAAGCATTTCTGCAATACGAACAAGAATATCCTCTACCAAATGAGATTTTGCCTCTAGATCAGTATGAATACATTATTTACACTGACGGATCTGCTCAACCGGCCATAGGGAGTAAGCAAGCTTACAGCGCAGCGTGTGCAATCGTTAAAGGTCACATGCGCGATGGAAAGTTCCATCCAAGTTGCACTAAAACGCAATCTCTAGGAGACTGCACGGCTCAGTTGGCAGAATTAAAAGCACTGATACTGGCACTAGTAAATACGGAACACGAATTCCCCACGCTAATTGTGTGTGATTCCTTTTAATGTGTACAGTCGTACAATGAATATTTACATTATTGAGAACAAAACGGGTTTAAACGCAAAAGGTGGCACAATTAAGCATAAAATGCTATGGGAACAGGTAGTGGAGTTGAGAAACGAACTACCAAGGGCTCACGTGATACATACACTGAGTCATCAGCGTAATGGCGTTCACGGTGAAGGGAATTCATTGGCTGATGAAGCCGCAAAGGGGGCTGTTCGCACGGCTTCCGTAGCTGCAGTTATTCGTTCAAAAACGAGAATAGACGGCGATATTTTGGTAGCTGTCAATGCTTCGCGCAAAGGCAGCACAGCAGTACCAAAGAAATTTCCACTCAAGTACTCCTACAAGTTAGATGCACAAAACATTCCATATGCTCAGATTCCTGGAGTGGGGGATAGAGTAATTCCAAATATGGATCGTAGGCAAGGTTTAATTCTAGCAGCACACGAGGGTTTGGGTTCTGCGCATACAGGCATTACAGCGACTACTTCTTTACTGAAACAGCGCTACTGGTGGCCAGGGTTAACAAAGCAGACCAAAGTCTATGTCTTAAAGTGCGACATCTGCCAGCAGATGAAAGGCTCCACCGTAACACGCCCAGCACAGACAGCATTACTAAAATCAGACAAACCACTTGCATGTGTGTATTTGGACCACTGCGGACCCCTACAATCTGATGGGGCCAAGAAATATATCATGGTTGCAGTGGATTCCTGCTCTAGATTCCTATGGGTTTGGCCTCCGCGCTGTGCTGACGCTCGAACTGTTATAAAAGATTTGCGAGTCTTTATCGTCACTTACGCAGTTGGCACGTTGCATTCTGACCGTGGCCCCGCGTTTAGCTCTCGGGCTTACAAAGAGGCCATGGAAGGAATGGGCGTAGCATTGCGGTACTCCTCTCTGTACCATCGTGAGGGAAATTCTGTTGTGGAGAGGAACAACCGGGACTTAAAGCAATCTTTAACAGCTAGGGTATTAGGCAAAGGCGGTAGATGGGTCAATCACCTTTATGGGGTCCAATGAGCAATAAACAATCAGCCAAGAAGCTCTCTAGGGGGTGTCACTCCTTACGAGGTCCTATTTGGGACAAGAATGTGGGTGCCTGATCTTGATTGTGAAGGCACAGTGGCGGATGAAAAACCATTTGATATCCATGATCGTTTGGCTGTTTTACAGGATCTAAATGAATCCAGGACACAACAAAGCAACGTCCACTTAAAACAGACCGCCACTGAGGAAGTCAAGGCAGTAACGGCAAGACCTATCTGGATCCCAAAAGTCGGGGATCTGGTCAGAGAAAAGATTGCAGACGAGAGAATTTGGGCCATCCTACAGAAAACCTGTACCGGTCCTAGCAATGGACGGCCCAATTCCCGAGGGAATGGCAAACATGCTCCTGGAGCGGAAATACCGTGAACGCATGGTACAACTTCTGGGCATTTCTTGCCTGCGAGAACTCTATGCCTCCTGGTTTCTATCCTTTCGACCAGTCTGGGAAGAATGCATCTTACCTGTTCTTCGATGCCTGCTTTGTGGAGAAGAATGCACGTTGGATCTTTGTCTAACATTTCCATCAGATGCGCCTCCAGACACGAATGCAATGCTAGACCCCATAAAGGCCCACGCTCTGCGTTGTCCCCAGCGGCTTCCGATTCTGATGAACGCATTCCTGGAGAATCCACAGGTGCCGTTTGCTCCTGCTGGGTTAGGTGACTCCTCCTCAGGCACCCAGGTAACAACTGCCGCACAAGCTGCCGCAGCACCGACTGTTGGCAGTGCTACATACCATCTATGTGCGATTGACGTTCTCTGTGAGGCGTTGGATTTGTCGTCTGCAGTAGCTCACACTGATAATGTTGTGCTTCCCAGCCAGGACACCTAATCTCGAATTGGCTCATCGCGTCCTGGGAAAGAATTCGGCTTCTCCACTCGTTTTCATAATACCAGAGTAAATTTGGAATATTTCCTAAATTGACACTATTCACTTGAGAAAAGCATGGTCTTCTTCCGCTTTGAGTGAAGCAACTTATATAGAGAAACAAAATAGGCATTTTTTTTAGTGGCAATCGGAAATAGCTGAATTGTAACATTTTTGAAGAATTTCTTTTTATTACAATTTTAAAACCATGTTTTTACTTGCTTTTAAAATGTTTTTAAATTGTCCAGATTTTAAGTATGGTCATTTTCATCCTATTCGGAAGAGGAGTGGGTGTTATGTCCCGTATAGAGGCCCTAATGTAGACCCGTTCATACATGCCCTAAAATGGACGTATTCGTATTTGCCCTAATACGGTCATATTCGTACTTGCCCTAATATGGTCAAAGCCGCATATGCCCTATTACGGTCATAACTGTACATGTCCTATTATAGTCATGATTCCTTATATAGGCATGATCTTTCACCTACATTGGTCCCTGCTAGTACACAACGAGCTCTGAGGGCTGAACGTTATCTAGCCTGTGGTTTTGAATACAGCAGGGTTTTCCCCAAACACAGGCCCACACTGTACTCATCAATTATGCATGACTCTCTAGGAATATACCACCTGCATAATATGTATGTACAAAGTTCACCCCTGACGTCTTCCTCAAGTCTAACAAGGCCCAATACAAACCAGTCGAAGCAACTAGAGTCTTCAGGGTATAAATACACCACATCTTGCCACAGTAAGATAGAGGGAACCAAGACTTCCATGCTGACACACTGACCAGAGACACTGAGGCTCCTGCATGCATTCGCTCCAGCTGACAGCGGTCTAACACAGCCCTTGCGGGGTGTCCAACTCGAGACCAGGACGGGGTCCCACACTCTCTCTATTCAGGTATGGGGGTTCGACTAAATCCTAGAAGGATTCTTGGCTCTTAGGCTTTTAGACCTACACATATGGTAGGTACACTCAGGTACATCTAGTTAGGCATCGTAGGAGTACGCGCACTTTCATAATGCTTTTATATTCATGTATGTATTCATGATTATTGCAACATGGTAGAACTGTTCTATCCATTCACTTTTATCGTACTGCTGATAATATATCTCTGCTATTGTCTGCTGGTTACTGCAGCACATATATTTTACACTAGAATAACAACTGTTCAATAAATACTTATTGAAACGCCCAGACTGTTTATTCTGTGTAAGTCTCTGAGACAAACCGAATAAGTAAGCACGAGTGACTGAGCGAAAAGTAGTACATTGTTTCCACGATTCTGAGGGATCAGGGTTGTCATGATCTAAGGTTGCCAGAAACTAATCTCTCCCCGATAAGAGGAGATTCTAGAGGCACTGTGAGCTAGCTAATGCAAACCAGGCTAACATACGCGGTGGGGGTGCACAGAATCAGTCTAACACCAAGCCCACGGTTTATGTTATCCATACGCGCAGGTCCTGCAGGGGTACTATAGGAACTACACGACAATACATTTTGTGATACATTGACAACGACAAAGGACAAACCCCATTGCACATCAAGGCAGTACATCATGTTATTTTGGGCACCATTTTGGAACATGTTAAATCACATTTCATGTTATCACTTTTATAAGCCAGTGCATAATACCTTCTTTCAATTCTATTTGAATAACAGAATTCCTGATTACTCAATGAATTAAAAACAGAAGATACAATAAAAAATGGAAAATTCCTTTTTCTTACATAACGTGCATCAATGCCTAACTTTCCTTAGCTGCCCATTCCACTTAGAATTTCTAAGTACACCTCCTTGTTAAAGTGCTAATGCATGACTTTTTCAGTATATTAGAACACATATACTATTTATCTTTTTAATTTTTATTTAATGCTAACTTCATTCCTCTTTTTTTACATATATTAAAACTCATATACTATTTTCTTCTGTTTTTATTTAAAATGCTAGTGCTTATGGCTAGTGCCTATTCCAATTCTACTATAAAGTGCTTAGTGTTAAAGTGCTTGTGTCATTTGTCCTCCTCCTAAAATGTCAATAACTTTCAATAAAAAATGGTTCTTCTTGAATGTGCAAACTCTAAGGCAGTTATCAATACAGGCATGTAAACAAATCTTCATCAATATTTAATCCATTAGGCTCTTTACTATCGAACTCAAGGATAAAGTACGTCTCCAATTTTCGCAATTATTTTTCTCTATTTCCTCTCCTCTTTCTTCTGGGTATCTCCGCTATACAACTGTACCGCATCAGGGTTGGATTGCTTTGATGGTTTTTCTCGAAATGCCTGGCTACGGGATAACTCCTATCTTTGTTGATTATCGCTCTTCTGTGTTGCAGGATTCTTTTATGCGCCGGTAAGGTGGTACTATCTATGTACACTTTTTCACATGGACATTTCAACATGTAAATTACAATACTTGACTTACAGGTTAAATATCCCTTTATTCTTATTGTTTTGTTAAAAGTTGTTTTCAGACTTGTGAGGTTTTCCCCATGTTGGCAGGCTTTACATTTAAAACATTTCCTAAAGCCCTCTCTGTGTTGCAGCCAAGTTTGATTGCCTGTGTTTTCTTGGTACTCACTTTTAACAATGTGGTCCTTCAAGGATTTTGATTTCTTATATGTTATTTCTGGATATTTTTTTAACAATAGGGCCTAATATAGGGTCTCCTTTGATAAGATGCCAGTGCTTTTTTAAGATGGATCTTACTTCCTTATGTTTAGTATTATATGTTGTTATAAATCTGTGTTTTCATTCCTTCTCTGAATTTTTTCTTTTTCTCTGTTTTAGATGGTTCAAACAGTACTTTCTCTCTGCTTAATTTCTTTGCTTTTTCTGAAGCTTTTTGTATGTTCTTAGGGGGAAATCCTCTTTGAATGAAACAACTGATCATTTCTTTCTCCACTGTCTCATAATCTTTAAGGGTACTGTAGGTTCTCCTTGCCCTATAAAACTCACCGAATGGGATACTTCGGATGAGTGGCATTGGGTGGGAGCTCCCTGCATGGAAGATTGTATTCCCTGCTGTGGGTTTTCGGAAGATCGTAGTTTCCAGCTTATCCCCTCTGACTATTATTCTAACATCCAGGAAGTCTATTGAGATTTTACTATGGTGCCCCACAAACTTCAAGTTAAGATCATTTTGGTTGAGGTCATTCATAAACAGATCTATATTGGCTTCCATGCCCTGCCACAACACGAAAACATCATCAATAAACCTCAACCAAATTAAAACATTCTCTGTCCAATGTTCCAGCCTGGGGCCACCGAGCACCCGCTCCTCCCACCAGCCAAGATGTAAATTAGCATAACTGGGGGCGAAGCAGGTGCCCATAGCTGTCCCTTGTTCTTGCTGAAACATCTCGTTACCAAGCATAAAAATGTTTTTAGTAAGGCACCACTCATTTCTAGCAGCGTTTTGTTATGATTTAAAAATCTCATTGGCTTAGTACTTAAAAAATGTTCTGTGGCCCTTAATCCATCAACATGTCGTATACTGGTATACAGTGTGGCAATATCAAGAGTTAGTAACACCATATTTTGATCCCATCGCACATCATATATATGTCTCAAAAAGTCCGATGAGTCTCTTATATGGGATGGAAGTGTCTACACAATTGGATTTAAAAATAATCAATATACTTAGAAACATTTTCAAACAGACTATTGCACAATGAAATTATAGGCCTTCCTGGCAGGTTGTTAATGTTCTTATGAACTTTTGGGATCATGTAGCATACTGGAATTATTGGATTCTCTTGCTTCACAAACATGAACTCATCCCAGGTCAAAAATTCTTGTTCCTTCCAGCTATTCAGCCTTTCAAAAAAATTGATCCTTTACTCGTGGTCTGCTCTCTCAATTCTTTTATAACATTCTCTATTAAGTTGATTTAATGCTTCGTTTTTATACAGATCTCGTCCCCAAAGCACAACATTCCCTCCTTTGTCTGAGGGTTTTACTAGAACTCCTTGTTCTTTTTGGATTTTGCTTATAACTCTATGGATTTGTACTTCTTTTGGGTCTGATCTCATCTTTTGGGTACCCATGTTGTAATATAGTTGTCGTAAATCCATTATCACATTTTCTGAGAAGATGTCCAGATTGTCACTCATCATCTGCGGTATAAAACGTGACCTGGGACGAAAAGGAGTATGATCTTCACTCTCCAACCTCAGTTTCATAGAATCAATTCCTACATTTTCTACTGAGAGCACATCTGTTGTATAGTTTTAATCGTTGTTCTCATTCTGTAGTGACCACATTTCTTCAAGGATAGGTATGTCCATTACAGTTAGATTAGTTTGTTCCACTTGGGGAGTATATACCTGTTTGTTTGTGCGTCAAGGGCACAAGGGAGTGTAATTGGATATATATATATATATATACACATATATATAGATACATATATATATATATATATATATATATATATATATATACACACACACATATGAATTACCCGGTGGTGGTTGCCTTTGGGTAGTTATAGTTAGGTCAGCTGTTCCATAGGAAAAGTGTTCATTGTTTTGCTAATAATCTTGGCACCGTTTGATGTAATTCTCCACTGAAACTTTCCAAAAAGGTGCTACTTTTTGATTCGTTTGTGCATGGAAAGTTTTGGGGTGGTCTATCAAGGCGGAGGAGGTGGGGGGCGATGAAAAAGGGGGTCCCAAAATGCAAAATCCCCATGGATTTTTCCTAGACTTCTTTAGGCAGGGCTACAGCAAAAACTGCTGAACGGAATTGCACCAAATTTGGCAGAAAGCTACATCTTGGTACGCTCTGGCTTTTTGTCATTGGGTGTACATCCTTTCAGTAGTTTTTGAGAAATTAAGGTTAAAAAAAGTATAAATATCTGGAAGGTTGGGTCCGCGAGAGTCTCAAGAGACGCTTGCATGAGTGGCAGTTCAAAAATAGAGCGTTCTGATTGGCCCCAGGAGCTTTATTTCCCTTGGGCCATCTTGCTCCTGCAGGAGTCAGACTCCCGCGGGAGCGAGCGCTCTGACTGGCTGCCAGCAACATGAGAAAAATCTTGCTGGCAGCCATTACAGGACTCGGTGGCTTAATCCACTGTCCTGAACATGTAAAAAAAAACTGAATGTAACTGGGTAGGGTAGGGATGCCCTGCCCCCCATTTTTTTTTTTAAAACAGCAGTTTCTGCCGGGATCCCGCGGGATGTCATCAATGATATTTGAGATGTCATAAATGATGTCATAGAACATGTCTTGAGTGATGTAAACTGTGAGGTCATAAGCAGTGCATAGCTGGGGCGCAAGTTATAGTTAGCTCTGCTAACTATAACTGGTGAATTTCTGTGTTTTTTTTAGTTCATAATTTTAATGTCACTGACATATTCACCTAACTATAACATAACTTTAACCTTTTTTCTCAGTGAATATATATATATATACATACATACATATATATATACATACACATACATATATATATATATATATATATATATATATATATATATATATATATATATATATATATATGAAAAACCACAATCCTGATCAAAATCCAGTTCCACGGAAATCAGGTACGGACCACAACGTGCTTGAAATTTGAAGTGCTTTATTGCAAAATCCACAGCATGACGCGTTTCGACCGGGTCTCCCCGGTCTTGATCACATGACGTGCCTGAACCTGTAGCAGTGTTTTATAGTGACACATTGATTCAATAGACCCTCCCTCTCACACGATAAAGCTAAAGAAAATACTACAAGTGTGCATATCGAATAATCTCATCAAATGTATAAATACAGATAAAATACAGCGACTACCAGCATCCATTGTACAAATTAAACAATTTATGTTTTATACAAAGCCAAGTTGCTCAACGCGGTAGTCCACTGTCAAAGCTGAATAGCAACACTGAAAAAACTGTATTTACTATAAAACAGTTATCCATAGTTAGACAGGTATCGTGCTTGGGGAAGAAAAATAGTGCAAAAAATAGTTAAGGTGCTAGTGCTTGAAAAAGTGCTTGTGTTAAAAGTAAAAACAGCTATTTCAATCATCATAGCTGAAACTTTGATACAAATATCTGGATAGCCATGCTATGCCTGTAAACAAGTTTTCAGTATATACAAGTGCTTGTGCACACATAACTAGATCATAGTGCAAAAACCGGACATCAATGATAGACAATATCTTGCACCAAAGTTGATTCACAGCTTGAAAATTAATTCACAGCTTGAAAATTAATGGGGTGCAGATTCAAGAATTAATATCCGACTAATGTGCAAAAATGAGCAGTGCAAATAAGCAGATGTAGAACCTTAATATTACCTAGTGCAGATAGTAATACAGTACATCAACAATTGGGGAATCATATATAGTTTTCTAAAATCGATTAAAACCGCCAAGTAAAACCCTGCTTAAACCAAGTAAAACCGATAAAATCAGGTAAAACCAGGTAAAAACTGGGCTAAAACAAGGCTAAAATCAATCGGATAAAAAACTGAAATATACAGATCACCATAATTCATATAAGGAGGGAAACAGATGCAGAGACATATATACAATGTATTACAAGAAATTATGCAAATCCTCTCCTGTATTGAGACCATTCAGCATCTTAGTGTCAAGTTGTAAGGTATATTGTGTTTCCAACTGACGCAATTTCTTTTCTCTATTGCCTCCCCTTATTGACCTTGGTACTGCATCTATTACAAAGTAGCTCAAATCCTTCAGGTCGTTATGAACTAGCTTGAAATGCTGTGCAACAGGGTAGCTGGGGTCAGAATTGACTATTGCACGTAAGTGTTGCAAAATGCGATTAAACTCTTGCAGCTTAGTGCTGCCTACGTATAGTAGTTGACAGGAACATTCGAGTACGTATACCGCAAAATCTGTTCTGCAAGTGAACATCCCATTGATTTTAGAGGGAGTGTGTCCAAATGCATCGGTGTATTCCTGTTTGTTGACCCCAAACTTGCACGCTCTACATGAGCTACACTTGTAAAAACCGGTCCTATTAGATAGCCAGTTTTTAGGAGCAAGTACCTCTGGGCTGGTCTTAACCAGTGCATCCCTCATGGCGGGTGCCCTTCTGAAAGTAATCGAGGGTAATTCTGGCACGATAGGTGATAGAGTTATATCTGTTCTTACAAAGACCACATATTGCACCCAATTACCCCTTTACTAACTGGTTGTTAGTAAAGGGGTAATTGGGTGCAATATGTGGTCTTTGTTCATGTCTTGCAGGTAGATCATGATGAGTATTGTGCCACCTGTGCAGCTAGTTCTGAGGAAGGGAGCATTGGGTGCAGAGTGTGACTAACTGGTATGCTGTGCTCCCATAGCTAGACCCCACTGTGCATGGCTGAAGGTATGCTCAGTAGGTTTTTGGGACATGGGTACAGGGAATTGGCATGATGTCCAGCACTGCACTCAGAAATATCCAGTTAAAAGGAAGTTATGGTTCTTAACACACATTGCAAAATAATCTATCTAGTAAAAAACAAAGAGTCCCATACAAATACTCTCTTAAAGGGACATTATGGTTATACTCCAAAACCCAAAGATTCCTGAAAATTTACAGTTATGGTTACATAGGCAACAACAGTACAATTCATTATGCACTTCTTACGACCTCTGACATGATGTCACAGGTGGCACTCGAAATTAGGTCATCAGAAATCACTGATGACACAATGTACCACATCACCACTGTCTTCCTAGATGGGCCACTAGACACTTACTGGTAAGGAAACCTGGCTGAACCCTGCATCGGTACCTGACAACACTACAGTCCCCCCCGCCCCCCCACAAGACTGCAAGGCAAGACAGACTTCACAAACCTGATGAGGGAGTCTGTGAAAGGCAGCGAGTCTTCTAAGACCCTCAATGCTGCCCGGTGCAGGGTTCCACCTCTAATTCACTTTGGGTTCGCTATCAAAATAATGAGGCAAGCGCTGGAAACTGGAAGAGAAGAAAATGTTTTATTTCTCATGAGGAGATCACGTCAACTGAGACACCGGGATGTCTGAGGGAAGTGTTCTGCTGACAACTCCCTTGGCTCTTCCTTTTATACAGGTTTGACACAATGCATTTGTTTGATCAACATGGTTACAAAAGCTTGGGGTCCCCGCCCGGGCAGGTTGTCACACAAGCCCAACAGTAATTCTCTTCCCACCCAGGTCAAACAGACAATCTTATCTTGCAGCTGGACCTTGCTTCAGGGTCTAAAACATGTGAGACCGGTCAGATCTAAGAGTCCGTTCTGTTGATAAAAACAGGTCCCATTGTTGGTAATAACAAGTCTTGCTGTTTGCAGTGCAATAAATCATTTTGCAAGAGTCTTTTTGGTGTTTGGAACCTGTTTGTGTAACTAGGTGTAGTGAAGGGTAGAGCGTCCAAAGGCTTGTCTGAAAACCGGGATGAGAGGAAAAACGAGTTTGTGGCAGCAAGTGGCGCTGAGGTTTGTTGTGGCAATAGAGTTTATAGCCCCCAGCACACATACCAGGTCGGTCAGAGGGTCAGAGGGATGCTAGTAAGGGCAGGGTGAAACAAAGGTGACCAACAGAGTACGAAATGGCTGTGATAGATCAAAATGACTGCAACTTATGTGCACATAGAATTCCACCAGACAAGATGGCGCAGGTAATGTTCATAATTGTCATTTTGCTTTTAACAGTGGCCCCTTTGAACATAACTAGCCAGCTTGTCAGTCTGTTTCGATCTCCATAATGTCCTGTATCTCTTGATCATACATCACTCTCATTTTTGTTAGCTGAGTGTCCATAGTCTTAGGGTGTAAGGTAGTTATGCAAAGAGAACACAAAGGTGGTATACAGTGTATACCCAAACAACAACCACATATTGTCAATACTGGGACCAAGAGAATCATTGATATTTTCCAACCCCACTCCTTCAGGATGACCCAAAGCCAACTTCCAACTGTCCAAGTCTCTGATCCTTGATGAATTTCTGAAGATAGTCTATGGAGATGTTCGATTGCTTCATAGACAGAAGGTGAATTATCAGGAATGTATACACAGCAGCTGGCACCGATGATGCGGCATGCTCCTCCACGGTCCGCTAGTACCACGTCCAGGACCATGCGATTTTGCAGGGTAACCAGACGGACCGCTTGGAGCTCAGCAGTGTTGTTGGTGAGGATGCCAGCAGTGACGTTCTGGGCGGTCTCTACCGCTTGGGACAGATGTCTGATGGCTCGGCTGTTTGCCATCGGACCCCATAGCGGGACGAGCCCTTTTCCTGCGTCGAGGAACTGTGATGAGGCAGAGTCTGCTTGATCAATGTCTTTAGAACGCTTTTCTCGATGATGCTCTGCGGGGGCTGTGTAGGTTGGTGGCAAAACAAAGGCGATGTAGCATGTGCCCCCCAGTTTCTTGGGAGCCAGGTGTAGGCTTTGGTTCCACAAACAAAGTACATATTGGGTGATGCAACAAGCGCTGGGGGTTGGCAGTGTTCAAAGTCCTTACAATGCTACAGGTGCTGTGACCCACATTCTTAGTCCCACGGCCTTCAATGCATACAAGGCCAGAGACGTTCACCACAGATAGGGCCACAGTCAGTGTTGCAGCAGTTCTTTTCTTCAGGTAGGAAAATGTGGCTCTGTTAGGATTATTGAACACTTGCATTTCCACTCGTTCTTTGGCGGGGACATCAATCTGGAATGTCGCATTGAAGGTGTGAGGGCAGAAGGGGGCGGCTGTCGTTCCTGTTTTGTTTCGCCAGAACTCGTTGTAGAACTGGGCGATTGTTCCGTCGGAAGTGGCATTGTCTTTGTAACTTTCTTGTAGGAGCATCATCCAGGCAAGGCAAGATCCGTGAATAGAAAAGGGCGAAGGGATGAAAGGGATGGAATGTTCAGTGGCATGTGGTAACAGCCCACAGACCCAACAGTTGGTAGCATTGGTGGCAAGATTGTGTTGGTGCAACATCTGCACGAAAGAATTATTCCAGAATTCTTTGCATCGTTCTTGGAGATGTGGCGGTAGTGATACCAGGTAGTGTTCTTTCTTGGTGGTTGGTTGCATGGTGGGTGACAATGTTCTGTATGCAGGTGCATTCTCTTCAATGATCCAGAGTGCGACCATTAGCAGGAGACAGGTGAGAAATGTGGCTACAAGTGCAATTGTCTTTGTGCTGTGCAGGTTAGCAGTCTTGGTGTCTTTGCGGTGGTTTTGCAGGTGTTCAGTTTCTTCCATCATCTTCGAGGAGCTCAACAACTGTTAGGACCACAGACTTTTGTCTGGCGCTTTCCTGGTAGCGTTGTTTGACTGTGCTACCGATCTGAGACCTTGACTCAGTTAGTGGCCTGGTCGTTGGAGCTCCCTCCTTTCGTCGATCTTAGGTTGTACCCTTTCCTGGATGGCACCGTGGGGTCGGGAAATACTGATAGTTCGAGGGTGTCTTCTTGTGGGTAGCAACTCAGAGCTGGTCGGTCTCTCGCGAGTACTTCCTCTTGCACCTCCACCCCTTCACAGGTTGCCAGGGTTGGAGGGACTCGTTTGCAGTGATGGGCATGCAGCCAGTTTCGTTTTCCTTGCACTCGGAGGGCAGTTCGGGTGGTGATCAGGACTTGCCAGGGGCCCGTCCACCTAGGCTCCAGATTCTTCGTTCTTTGGAAGTTGCGAATTAATATATGGTCGCCTGGCTTTATTTCATGTCCCGGGCCCCTGGATACGTCAGGCAAGGCTTGCTGCACCTGTTGGTGGATAATTGTTAGCTCGTTTGTCAATTTATGCAAGTAATCCGACATTAATATGTTCGGGACATCGTTAATGGAGGTGGGTCTTGGTGCTGCCCAAATGCTCATAGGCCTGCCGAAGACCACCTCATACGGGGTCAGTCGGTGTTTGGTTGGGGTGGAGCGCATCGATAACAATGCCAATGGGAGGGCGTCGGGCCATTTCAACCTGGTCGTGGCAACTATTTTGGCTAGTTTTAGTTTCAACGTTGCATTGTGTCTCTCTACCAGGCCCGCTGATTGGGGGTGGAAGACGGCATGGAACTTTTGTTTTACCCCCAACCCTCTCAGTATGTTCTGTATCACCTCGGCTACGAAGTGGGGGCCGTTGTTGCTCCATAAAATTCTGCAAAGGCCGTATCGGGGGAAGAATTCTTTCAGCAATACTTTTGCAGTGGCTAAGGCGGTATTGTCGCGGGTGGGATAGGCCTCCACCCATTTGCTAAAAGCGCACACAACCACCAGGACATATTTTAGACCAAGGCATCTCTCTAGTTGAATGTAATCCATTTGAAGGATTTCAAAGGGGTGGTCAGGGACTCCAAACCCTCCCGTGGTACTACTGTCCCCTTCCCTGGGTTGTGTTGTAGGCAGACTATACATTGTTGTACTAGGCGTTTTGCAGATTCTGCTATCTTGACGTTATGCCATACTCTGGTGATTAGTTCAATCATGGGGGTGGAGCCTATGTGTGCTGGTAAATGTGCCATGGTCAATATGGGGATGAGGTAGGCATTGGGTAACAGCCATTTATTTCCGTCTTTAGTTCTCCAGCAATCTTCCTCGTCTTTTAGTCCCACCTTTTCCCACTCGGTCAATTCGTCTTGTGTGCTTGTAGTCTGTATGTCCCTTACAGTGGTCCTAGCGTCAGTCCATCGTTCAGCTTGTGACCTGGTCACATACATTCGTGTCATAGTTCTGTCTCCTGCCGTGGCTCGGGCAGTAACGTCTGCTAGTGCATTTCCCTGTCCAATGAGATCAGTCACTTTCCTATGTGCTTGGCATTTTATCACTGCTAACTTCTTGGGGAGGAGGACTGCTTGCGTCAAGGCGGAGACTAAATCTCCATGCAGGATGGGTGTACCGTGTGAAGTCAGGAACCCTCTTTCTTTCCATAAGATCCCAAAATGGTGAACCACCCCGAAGGCATATTGGCTGTCGGTGTATATGTTAACTGTCGTGTCAGTCGCTAAGATACATGCTCGTGTGAGGGCAATGAGTTCTGCAGCCTGGGCTGAACGTTGGGGAATACGGGCTGTTTCCAGAGCGGTTCGGGCTGTGGTGACAGCGTATGCAGCTGAGGTGGTGCCGTCGGGGAGTTTGATGCATGAACCATCCACCCATAGTTCTCCATCTGGTTCTAGAAAGGCGGTGTCTCTGAGATCTATTCTACTCTTTGTTTGTTCATCGGTTAGTGTCACACAGTTGTGTAGTGGAGTCACGCTAGGATCATTTTCGGGTAGGGGTAACAGTGTGGCTGGATTGAGGGTGGTGCATCGCTTTAGGCTAATGTGCGGTGCTAGCAGGGTCAACTCATATCCTGTCAGTCGGGCGCTAGTCAAGTGTTGGGTTTTGGTCTGGTTTAGTAGTGTGTCGACTGCATGGGGTACTAAAACAGTGACTGGATTGGAGAGTACTATTCCTTCGCTCTGGCGTATCGATACTGCTGAGCTGCCACAGCGCGCAGGCACGCTGGCAGTGCTCTGGCTACTGGATCGAGGGTGGCAGAGAAATATGTACAAGGGCGTTGTTTTTGACCAATTGATTGTGTTAGGACAGACAATGCACATCCTTCCCTCTCGTGCGTGTAGAGGAAGAATGGTTTGGAGTAATCCGGGGTTCCTAGGACAGGTGCTGAACAAAGGGCATTGCGTAGTTCTTTAAAGGCTGACTGGCATTCGGGGGTCCAGGGGAGAGGTGAGGGGATGTCTTTAGCTAGGAGGGAGAGAAGGAGTTTGACAATGAGGCTAAAGTTCGGTAACCACTGTCGGCAAAATGAGGTGAGACCTATCAAAGAGCGGACTTGTTTCTGATCTTTGGGGACAGGAGTGTCTAGGAATTGTCTGGATCCTGTCAGGCGTGAGTTTCCTCCCTTCTTTGGATAAAAGGTGACCCAAATAGGTCACTTGTGATTTACAGAACTGCAATTTCTTTCGGGAGACCTTGTGACCATTCTCAGCAAGAAAATGGAGTAGTTTGATGGTGGCTGTGACGGCTATTGGTATGGTGTCCGCTGCTAGAAGGATGTCGTCTACATATTGTATTAGTGCCACTCCATCTGGCAATTGTATGGCGTCCAACTGTCTTTTAAGCGCCTGGCTATAGATGCTTGGGCTCTCAGTGTACCCCTGAGGTGCTCTGCAAAATCTGTACGAACGGGAGTTTAGGGTGAATCCAAATAGATAGCGGCTGTCCTTGTGTATAGGTATGGAAAAGAATGCGTTTTTGAGGTCAATTACAGTGAAGGTGGTGGCAGTGGAGGGGATTAAGGTCAAAATTGTCGTGATGTCGGAAACTACTGGGTATTGTGGCACTACGATTTTGTTTATCTCCGCAGGTCAATGATGAAGCGGTAGGCTTTTCCGTCTCCCTCTCCCTGTCTTTTTACAATTGGTAGTATGGGACTGTTACAAACGTTGCTCACTACTTCCTCTACCACCCCTGCCTCCAAAGAGTGTATGATCTCTGTCAGTGCCTTCTCACCCTCTGGCGATATTTTGTACTGCGGTACTTTCGGTAGGGTTGCGTCCTGTCGTATTGTTACGTGTACTGGGTCAATCATCATTCGTCCTACGTCTGAATCAGCCCTAGCCCATAAGTGTGATGGCAAAGTGTCCAGTAGGGATGCGTCAGCCTCGGAGATGGGAAACATGTGCTGATTAGGGTTCTCTCTATGGCGCTGGGGGTTGTCATACAGGACGACACGCACTCCGTCTGGTGAGCATCTGATAGTCGCATGGAAGTGTTTCAAAAGGTCGAGACCCATAATGGCGTCTGGGGTGTTGGAAGAGAGGAGGAATGTTGTTTCAACGCTATTGTTGTCAAGGTTAAAAGGGATCGGTCGGGACAAAGGGTTGGTGGAGGGCGTACCGTCAAATCCTATTGAGGTCACATGTGAGCCTGACAAGGGTGCCCTTGGAATCAGTCGTTTGGATAGTGCACTACGTGTTGCTCCCGTGTCTACCAGAAATGGCGACTTTGTGCCCAGGACCTCAGCGGTAACATAAGGGCCTTGCTGATCAACATAGAGCTCGACTGGATCCCTCCCTTGCCTCTGGCTGTCCTATGCAAAGTCGTACGCATTGTCATAATCTGTCTGTTGGTACTGATTCTGTTTGGGATGGTCAAATGTGTTCACTCTTCCTGGCCTTTCCTCGCTTGCTTCACTTGCGTACCCTCTCCCACGTCCTCTTCCTCTCTGTCCACTTGCTATTTCCTCGCCCCTCTGCCCCTACCAGCTCCTAGCAAAGCCGGGCATTGGGTTTTCCAGTGTCCATATTCTTTGCAAAATGCACATTGATCCTGTCCTAGGTCTTGGCGTCCGACATATGATGTTGATGAATTGTTTCTAGGTGGCTGTACTCTAGGGGTATTCTGCTTATATCCTCCCCTATATTGCTCCCTTCCTGTATTCGCCCCCTGGAGTTGTGCTACCATTACCCTTTCCTTCAAGTCCTTCTTTTTCCTTTCTGTAGCCCTGTCATTTTCGTTTCTCTGATGCTCATAGTACTGGGCCATTTGGAGAATGGCCGCCGGTTTAGATGCTGCCCAACTACTTTCGCTGGCTTGTAATTTCTGGGATACATCTGGCAGTAGTCCTTTGACATAGTTCTGCACAAATAAGTGGTGTCCGGTTGCGGTGGACATGTCTTGTCCACTGTAATCGGAGAACACCGTTTCAAATCTGGAGAAATACTCTGAGACATCCTCTTGTGGTTTCTGGCGGCACGCAGTTACTATGGACCAGTCTATCATTTTCTCTGTGATCAGCGTTTTCACTTTCTACACTATTTTGTCAGGGAGGTCCAATATTGCTTTAACCGGTTTTTGACCAGGGTTCCGCTGTTTATCTAGTGTGTTAAGTTGTTCCCAGGTATGACCAAGCAGTTCGGTATGGTCTATTTTCCTAATCTGTTTCCACACATCTGCTGGCAAACATAACCCGAAGAACAAGTCTGTCGGCAAGTGTCATTATTGTTGATCCCAGAGCGGTACCTAGCTCGGTGTAAAAGGCGGTGGGGTTCTTTCGTAAATCCGGTAAAGATTTACGGAACATCAAAATGTCCTGTCTGTCCCATGGTTGATACACCCAATTGTAGACCACCCTTCCTCTAGCATCTTGATGGTTCATATCGTCATGAGTCCCTTGTCCTCTAGGAGGTACCCAATAAGGGGCAGCTTCTTTTATCGGCATCATGCTATCTGGTTTTTCCACCGGGGGTCCTGCTATCTTAGATGTCCTGTCCTTATCTATCCGTCCTTGTTCCACGAGGTGACGGAATACCTCCAGTGTGGATGAAAAGAGTTCTGTAACATCGTTGTCGCCTTCATCTCCGGTGTCTACCTTCCTTTAGAGAGCCACTAGTCGCTCGGGTTCATATGCAGTAAGAGTGTGGTAACAGAGACGTACAATAAAGTATCGTTTGCGGTTTTCAACATAGGAGTTGCATATGTCAGTTACATACTCTTCTGTCTCCTTCCTATCTATGAGGGATTTAACTACTTTATCAATGCCTGCTCGCTCATTTTTACTTAATCGCGGGACCCTGGGCGCTCCTGTTTCTTTTGATCCTACCTCTACTACTGTATCCTTTGATGAGGCATTTGGTGTGGGTGACTCGGTGGGAGCAGAGGCGGTGGAGACTGAGGCGATCGTGCCATCTCCGGCTATACTTTGGTGGTCCTGTCGTTGTACTACGGGATGAGTAGGGGCGTAAGGGGGTGGCATGTATATGATTGGGGGACCTAACAATAAATCATCATCTACCCTTTGTTTTGCTGGTAACTTGGGGTAAAGAGTCGAGGCGTTCTAACAGGGCATTGATCTGATATTTTTGATTCCTGTTCCTTTTTATCGATTTCCTTTTCTTTTAGTTTTTCTTCTAATCTTTTACAGGCTTGGTAAGCTGATTTTCGCGTTTCTTTATCTTGTCTAGCTTCGTCCCTTTTCTTTCTTTGAGCTGCCTCTTTTCGCCATAAGCCAAAACTGTCAAACATGGCTGGTCTAGTTTTTTTTTTGTGGAGAGCTAATTCTAACGTTTCTATTTTAGCGGGATCGAAAGATCCCGTCAGTGGCCACTGATTTACCCGGTCCTTCCTAGTGTATTTATGCCATAGTTTGCTATAAGCTACGCTGGCTAATCCATACTTTACGTACATGTCCTTGTTAGGGGTGCCTTCCGGCGGTGCCGGCTGACTGACCTCTAACGAACGGTCTGGTCCAAAACAATTACAATCAAACAATCTAGAGAAAACAGGCATGACGTATTTATCGGTCAAAATGAATATCTCAATCAATCAATTTAGACAAAAAGTCTGCACTACCTGTCCTTTGCTGCCTGCAAGAGAGAGAATATTCCTATTCTTTGTTGTTTGCAAGCAGGGAAATGTCGCAAATAACTCAATATCAAAAAAGGAATACTAGTATTTCAATCAAACTATTCAATCAATTTAAGTCGGTTTTTTTCGACCTTACCCGGACCGTATGGACAGTTCTTCGTCTTCCCCTTCCAGCGCCTGGTTGTCCTCTCACTCCAATAATCAATGCGGCGTTCCTCTAAGGTCCCAGTCAGGACCGCAGGTCACTCGAGAGGGTCCGTTCGGAACCGGTGAAGTTCAGTCGATCGGCAGCCAGACAAGGGTCTTCTCAGGCAGGTATACCCCAATCGTTTAGTTGTTCACTCCGTCGTTAGGACCTCTCTACCGGACCCACGCGTCGCTGATGGGCCCCTACGCTTGGGCGCCAATTTGTGAAAGGCAGCGAGTCTTCTAAGACCCTCAATGCTGCCCGGTGCAGGGTTCCACCTCTAATTCACTTTGGGTTCGCTATCAAAATAATGAGGCAAGCGCTGGAAACTGGAAGAGAAGAAAATGGTTTATTTCTCATGAGGAGATCACGTCAACTGAGACACCGGGATGTCTGAGGGAAGTGTTCTGCTGACAACTCCCTTGGCTCTTCCTTTTATACAGGTTTGACACAATGCATTTGTTTGATCTACATGGTTACAAAAGCTTGGGGTCCCCGCCCGGGCAGGTTGTCACACAAGCCCAACAGTAATTCTCTTCCCACCCAGGTCAAACAGACAATCTTATCTTGCAGCTGGACCTTGCCTCAGGGTCTAAAACATGTGAGACCGGTCAGATCTAAGAGTCCGTTCTGTTGATAAAAACAGGTCCCATTGTTGGTAATAACAAGTCTTGCTGTTTGCAGTGCAATAAATCATTTTGCAAGAGTCTTTTTGGTGTTTGGAACCTGTTTGTGTAACTAGGTGTAGTGAAGGGTAGAGCGTCCAAAGGCTTTTCTGAAAACAGGGATGAGAGGAAAAACGAGTTTGTGGCAGCAAGTGGCGCTGAGGTTTGTTGTGGCAATAGAGTTTATAGCCCCCAGCACACATACCAGGTCGGTCGGAGGGTCAGAGGGATGCTAGTAAGGGCAGGGTGAAACAAAGGTGACCAACAGAGTACGAAATGGCTGTGATAGATCAAAATTACTGCAACTTATGTGCACATAGAATTCCACCAGACAAGATGGCGCAGGTAATGTTCATAATTGTCATTTTGCTTTTAACAAGTCACCATCATCAGCAAGAACACCATCTGCTGCACCATATCCACAGACATATCATTCTCCAACATGGAACACCTGTTGTTCAAGCTCCACATCACAGCCAACTTCACCAGGCTAACAATTACATCCTACTCGGAGACGTGAACTTCCACCTGGAAGACCACGCTGCCCTCAACTCAAGAGCACATATTGAAGACCTTGGAAGCCTGGGCCTCACCCAATGAGTAAAGGGACCTACCCACGTTGCTGGACACCCCCTGGACCCTATTTTTACCAACTTTGGGAACGTCCAAATCGACAAGCCCACAACAGTTCCCTGGACAGACCATGTCCTCATCAAGTTAAGCATCCCCGTCCACTCCACGCACACCACCACCAGACAGGTTTGCCGAAACTGGTACAGCATCACTGACACTGGCTAGAAAACCGCTTTCGACAGCCACCGACCCGAGCACACCAACAGCCTCCCCAAAGCCATCAAGAATTTCAACAATTGGATCACCTCCTGTGCAGACTCCCGGGCCCTCTCAAAAACAGCACCACAACAAGATCCTGACCCCAGGCCAGTTAGTACATGGAGGAACTTAGACTGATGAAACGCCACTTCAAACAATTGGAGTGCAAATGGAGAATGAGCCAGAACAATGCAGACAGGAGCACGTTGAAATCTGCCCCGAGACGCTACCACCAAATGATCCGGACCACCAAACACGCAGCTCTAGCGGACCACATTGATGCCAGCACCAACAGAAGCAAAGAAATCTTCGCCATTGTGAAAGATTTCACCTCACCATCGGAAGCCTCCAGCTTCATCACTCCCTTGCAGGACCTCTGAAACAATCTCTTTCAATTCTTCGGCAACAAAATCACCGCCATTTACAACAACTACCACCTGCAACCGGAACCCACAAACATTACCAAATGCCTCCTGATCTTTTCTAAAGAACCAGTGCTAAACACATTGACTGTCATCACAGCAGAAGAAACAGCTCCCAC
The DNA here is from genome assembly GCA_963921515.1 of Calotriton arnoldi. Taxonomy (NCBI): domain Eukaryota; kingdom Metazoa; phylum Chordata; class Amphibia; order Caudata; family Salamandridae; genus Calotriton; species Calotriton arnoldi. The sequence continues at coordinate 942,902 of CAWUFW010004874.1, read as the reverse complement.
CATGAATTCCATCCACTCAGGGGCCCCATCAGACCCTGCCCCCACCACGCCTACTCCAGAGGACTACAACCCATCAGTGCCATGCTCACACCTATTCTGAATGAGTCTACCTCTTCTGCGACATTCCCAGATACTAGGAAACATGCAACTGTCTTCCTATTGCTGAAGAAACCCTCTGCAGACACTTCAACTCTCGCCAACCGCAGACCGATTTCCCTGCTAACATTGCCGGCCAAGGGCTTAGAGAAAATCATCAACAGTCACCTCACTGAATAACTCAGTGATCACCAACTCAGTCTGTTTTCAGACCCAACCACAGCATGGAAAGTGTCCTCATCGCTGCCACGGATGACATCCGCATGACTCTGGACAGAGCAGACATGGTGGCCCTCATCCTCATGGACCTCTCAACAGCATTTGACACAGCCTCCCACCAGATCCTCATCCAATGCCTACATGACATCAGAACCAAAGGACATGCACTCCGGTGGATCAGTTCCTTCCTGAGTGGAAGAACTGAGTCAGTCAGCCTGGCACCTTATACCTCAGACACCCACAACCTCATCTGCGGATTTCCGCAAGGATCCTTCCTGAGATGGACCCTCTTAAATGTAAAAATGATCCTCTAGCCAGCATCATCCGCTCTCAGAATATCAACGCCCTCTCCTACGTTGACGACACTCAACTCATTCTCTCCCTCATGAACAAGTCGCCCAGTAACCCGATCAAGTTTAATGCCTGCATGACTGAAATCGCCCACTGGATGTAGACCAACTGTCTAAAGCTGAACACCGACAAGACCGAAATCTTGATCTTCGGGAAGAGCACATCACCATGTGACTACACCTGGTGGTCAACAAAGCTAGGATCGGCACCCACCACCCATGTTGACAGCAAACTCAACATGGCCGCCCAATTCAATGCCGTCACTGCCTCATGCGTCCACACCTTGAAGATGCTGAGAAAGATTTTCAAATGGCTCCCAATCAGCACCAGCAAAACCATGCACATCCTCGTCACAAGCAAGCTGGACTACGGGAACACCCTCTATGCTGGGATCAACAAAAAACCTGCCAGAAGGCTGCTGACTATTCAGAACTCTGCTGCCAGAATCACTCTCATCCTTCCACGCCACACTCACATCACACCACACCTGAAGGAGCTCTACTGGCTCCCCATTCGCAAATTATCACAATTCATACTCCTCATCCAGACTTTCAAGGCACTACAGACCACTAGCCCAGCATACTTCAACAATCGCATCTGCTTTCACAATCCTTCCAGACACCTCCACTCGTCTGGACTCCTACTTGCACAAATCCCACAGATAATGAAAACCAGATCCAGCAGTCCAGCCTTATCCTATATCGCTCCTAAAGTGTGGAACGACCTGCCGATACACATAAAAACCTCCTCCTCACTACTTGAATTCCGCAAGAAACTGAAGACCTATCTTTTCATGTAGTCGCACTAGGCGCTAGGTGTGCCTAGAATCGCACCTGCTCAGCACCGCGATACCCTCCTGGGTGATAGTACTCTCTACAAATCTGCATAACATAAAAACAGTGGTCCACTTCCTGGAAGTCTTACAGGGATTAGACAATTTCTCTAACCAGAAGCAGCAAGTCCTGGGAGCCTGGAGACTAGAAATTCGACGTGGCCTTTCCTACTCAGTAAAGAGCCTGGCTTGATGGCCGCTCCTTGTGCACATAGCTGGCTGGCTGGGTATAGCTGAAGGGAGCTTTGGGCTTAGTACCCCTTCTCATTCTTGTTAGGCCTGACTGAAGCCAATCCCTGCGCCCAGAGCCTGTTGCCAATGGCAAACTATTTTTTATGCAATTTCTGACATGATATATGAAGCTATGTGTAGAGCATTGGTAGAGTTGTGGGCTGATTAGCTTAAAACATTGTGCAATATCAACTTTCACACACATGCAAAAGGTTACAGAGCCTTAGTTTTGTTTGCGGTAAGGAAAAACATATATTTTCTGTTGACAACAAGTAGAAGAACAAACGAATGTGAAGTGGTCGACAGTAGGCGTGGATGGCCAGGCGGAGGAGAGGAAGACTTTAGGCTTCCGATGTCATTGGTGGAAGGATATGGAGTGAGGGCGGTGAAAGGCCCATCTTTCCTGTCAGGGGTCATTGAAAGTAATACAACAAGAAAGGGGGGGGAGAGCGAGGAAAGGTCAAGGGACGTCCCTATCCCCAAATTCAATATGCAAACAATGTGGACGTACCCACTGAAGAAACAAAGAATCGGGACTCACTGTGCTAGTAGCAGTGTCACACAACCCTTAGGTTTTATTAAAAGACCCCTCACACACCAACCTGGTTGGTGTCATGCTTCATCATTGGGGTCCCAACCGGGTGGCCTAATGCCGCCCGGTTGTGCTACAACGCCTGATTACAGCGGAGCTGGTGTAGTGTGATAGTGTGATGTGAGATATGAAATTTAAAAATATCTCTGGGAATCCTTGCCAAATGTATTTAATTGTGGCGGCCCAGGATATGTTAAAATCCAAGAGCGCAACTAATAAAGTTACTTGAACTCATAGTTGTCTGTGGTAGGTCTACATGTTTCAGCCCCTACAAGAAAGTAGAGGGGGCTTTCATCAGGACCGGGTGAAGAAAAGTGAATGAGTACCAAAATGTGGCCACGTGAATATTAAAAACTCACAACACACGCGCTAAGGTGAGTTGGAATTTTTTTTTGAAGGGAGTCGATACTTACGACCCCATTTGAAATAACCTGTAAGGGAAAGGACAAAACAACAACACATAAAGAGAAACAACATAAAATACAATCTTTTGTTTGATCTTGTACTTGTGTAAGACTATATAGTGGGCAACGCAGTGAGTCCTTATAGAATGGTAGCCTGCTGAAAGAGTACTATCTCGTAGAAGTAACATTGAGCTATAAACGGCTAGACCAGGTGAGGAAATAGCATGCTGGACAATGATGACGTTGTGATGTCGAGAGTGAGTACTGTGAAGTACATGCAGCATGCTAAGAGTGACATCATGTAGGGCGAGTGTCACCCTGCCATGTCTACTGAATACAGCATAGTTATGCAGTATAAGCCGAACACTATGAGCTAGCCCCAATGGCCGGTGTGTCGACCGTGTCATGAATGACCGGCACTGTTTTACAGCGTGTAGCATAACACGTGTTCATTAAAAATTCAAAATAAAAATGGAGTTAAAAAGAGAACATAATTACACTCGATTCAAGTGTCTAGCAGGAAATCAGGGCCCGGGAGGGGAATCGTCTGTAGTCACACTCTGTGGCAAGGGAGGAAATGAGGGAAAATGATGAGACATCTAGACAAGTTGCATTGGGGTATACGGAAATCGTATACGTGGCTAAACATCTCTACGGAAAAACGGGGAAGCGCGAGGCTTAACGCGCTCACAAATTGAAAAGATCTTACTTCGTCAAGACAGATATCCCGCTACGACCTATTGCAGTCTCCCATGGTCCCGGCTGCTGGCGTTAATGCCGGTGCCCGGGGCTTAGTAACGAGAGCGTCGGCGTGGGGACACGCCCCATGGAGAGAGGGCTAGAGCGCTCGCAGTAGGTGCACTGCGCATGAGCAGGCGCCATATTGTAAGGATGAAAGGATACCCGCTTACGGCAGAAAACCTAGATAGAAGAACGCACAAGGTAGAGACAAGTGGTCTTTATGTGTGCTGGCCACGCATACAACAAGCGCCATATTGGAAAGGAGATATTGGCGTCCTGGTGAATACTGTGGTGTGAACACAGAAACAAAGGCCTATAAAAAGTCTGTGAGGAAATAGTTGGGCGTCCTCGGACTGGTGTAATTAAAATGGGCGATTGCTCAAAAAAGAGGGGGATGAAAACCTCATTAAGTGGGCACCAAATAAGGGTTAAGAGAGGCCAAGGGATTGGAAAATAAGACAGTGGGGGGAAAAAAAGGGCTGATCAGCAAGGTGGTAGAGACCAAGTCTGGATGAAACAGATACTGGGAAAAAGTTAGAATACTAGGTAACAACACAGTTATTTGCTGAGGGAGTTCCAAGGAATGTTATCGTTCAAACCAGTCAAATGGCTGGATAAGCGATAAATCCATCGCTGTTCCTTTTCCAATAAGCGACTTTGGATGTTGGGAGTTGTTGGTTCCAGTGTCTCAATTACAACCCACCGCATGTCGTTGGTGGTGTGCCCGGTCTCTAGGAAAGGATTTGTCATTTTGGTGGTGTTTTTCCTACAGCGAATGGTGCTGCGGTGCTCACAGATGCGGGTCTTTACTTTTCTGTTGGTCAAGCCTATGTATATAAGGCCACAGGGACAAGTGATGCAGTAGATAGCATGGACAGTATTGCAGTTGGTATGCTTCCTGATGACCCAGGTTTTACCTGGTTCTAATGATAAACTTTTGGTGGTTTCGGTAATGTGACAAACACTACAATTGCCGCATGGGTAGTGGCCCACTATGTTTGGAAGGCCCCATGCGTTAAGTACAGTATTGTTCACTTGGGGAAGTGGTTTGGGGCGTGTGGATACCAAAGTGTCCTTTAGGGATCTGGACCTTCTATAGGACAACAAGGGTTGTTCCCATTTTAGTTTCCCAGTGTGCAATATATTCCAGTTTCTTTTGATGATGTGGGACACTTTGTTAGCAACAGAATTGTGTGTCACCACACATGTTAGAGGGATAGGAACGTCAGAGCGTTCAATGATCTCAAGTAAGCCCTCTCGATTCTGATTGCGGGCACGTTTTTGCGCTTTAGCTGTTATCTTGTTGGGATACCCGCGGTGCAGTAACTTGACGCTGAGGTCATTTGCCTGCATTTTGAAATCATGTATGTCGCTACAATTCCTACGTAGACGTAAAAATTGGCCGTAGGGGAGGTTTTCACGTAGTGTTCTCGGATGAAAACTGGAAAAGTGTAACAAGGAGTTACGGGCTGTAGGTTTGAAGTGTGTTTTACTTTTGAGTATTCCATTGTCAGCTGTTATCTCTAAATCCAGAAAGACCATCTTGTGCCGATGGACATTATGTGTAAACTTAAGGTTCGAATCACAAGTGTTGAGCCACTGGCAAAAGGTGGAAAGGGAATCTTCACCACCCTCCCAGATGAGAATAATATCATCAATGTATCGTTTGTAGAATGTAATCTGGGGAATTTGGGGTCTGTTGTTGGAGAAGAGGTAAGTCATTTCAAAGTTGTGGACATACAGTCCAGCCACACTGGGAGCGAAAACGCTTCCCATGGAAGTTCCATATTTTTGCAGGTATATCTCGCCTTCAAATTCAAAGTAATTGCTTTTGAGTGCTAGTGATGCACACTCTAGAATGAATTGTTTGGGGGTGTGGTAATTCCAAACTGTGTTGTCCAGAGCCAATTTAAGTACAGTAAGTGTGTCGTCTTGTGGTAAGCTGGTGTATAAGCTTTCCACGTCCAGACTGACAAGAAAAGAAGTGTCTGGGTTGTATGTTAAATTATCAATTAGTCTTAGGAGATCTTTAGTGTCCTTCAAGTATGTATTAGTAGACTGTACTATTGGTTGTAAATAGAAATCGCAGTAGCGAGAGAGGGGTTCCAACAATGACCCTATACCTGAGACGATGGGGCGTCCAGGAGGTGGTATCTTGTTCTTGTGTATCTTAGGAACCGTATAGAAATACGGGATCTTCCCTTCTGTGGTGGTGAGGAATTGGGCTTCCTGTCTGGTAATTTGCCCCGTGTTTTCCGCTTCAGTCACCAAATCATGGATTTTGGTTTTGAGGTGAGCACTGGGGTCCTCCATAAGTCTTTGGTAATTTTTGGTATCACTGAGGAGGCGTTTGCACTCATTGCGATAGTCTTCTTTGTTCAAGATGACAATACCTCCACCTTTATCCGCTGGTTTGATGATTATGCCTTCATTGGCAGTGAGTGTTTTTAGGGCCTGTCGCTCCTTGTTGCTCGTATTTTGGAAAGTGTGGTCTTCTTTTAAGGCTTCTATCTCTTTAAAGACAGCTTGCTCGTAAACTAGTATTTCCGGAGGAATGGCACTAGGTGGTGGAATGAAGGTAGATTTGATTTTAAAGTGGGTATCACCTTGTTGTCCGGAATCCTCTTGTTCCTGAAGATTCTCAAAGTAAGCTTTCAATTTGAGCTCACGGAAAAACTATGCAAGCTCGCAGTGCAGCTGGAATTTATCTAGTTTGGTGGTCGGGGCAAATCCAAGACCTTTGTTGAGGATGGTTTCCTCAATAGGGCTTAGCTCGTATGAAGAGAGATTGGTCACAAGATTTACCTCGAACTGGGGCCTGGTTGTTGGTCCCTTGTTTTGCCTCTCGTTTGGGCTCCTGGATGTAGGTCGTCTTCCCACTGGACCTGAGTTTGCCGGCGTCTTCTGCCGCGGCCGCGATGGCCACCCCCTAAAAAATGAAACCCTTGATTTTGGTTCATGTATGGTGGGGGTGGTCCGAAAGGGGGGTTCCAACCGTACATGAAATGTGGATTCATCTGGGGGTATGGGGCTTGGAACTGCATGTTGGTGCCTTGCAGGGGTTGTGGCCACGGTTGTTGCCAACTGTTGTTTCTGCCTCTTCCCTGTTGTCTGTTCCGGTGGCTTCCTGTGCTGGAGTTACTACTAGCAGATGAATCCTCATCTGAAGAGCCTCCTGACATGTCTGAGTGTTTTGATGGATTGAAGTCATCAGCAGCATACGGGTAGGTTTTCAGATATGAAAATCTTTTCAGATCTTTCTGAAATTTTTTGATCTTGGCTTGGGTGAGACCCTCTTTGTATTCATTTATCTCCCTGTTCGTCTCCTCTAATTTCTTCTTGAAAGAGGTCATCGTGGTCTTAAAATGAGTCTCTGTAGCTTGAATCTCTATTAGAATAGCATCGGACAATCTCTTAGCTGTTTGGATGATTAGAATCATCCAGTCACGCGTACATCTCCATGCTATCTGTGCCCAATCTTTTCGGAAAGTGGCATCGTCAAGGAAAATCCGTGGGGCATTGGTGACTATAAGCCCCCTAGGGGCTGTATTATTTCGTAAATACTCCGTGAGGATGATTCCATGGAGGATAGTGCGTATTTTATTCCTCTTTTTTTCATTGAGGTTGTCCCAGTCTGCCGTTTGTGCAATAGAGGAAGCTACATTAAAATCTGCCAGCAAAGGTGGATCTGCGAGGATGAGGCTGACATCATCCTCTGTAAAACCTAGCCCCTGATTTTCTGCCATGTTCTCTGTGTGGTCTATTTTTTATGTATAAAACTATCCGCTCTCGCAGCTGTATGCTGCTGAATCAGTAATACAACAAGAAAGGGGGGGAGAGCGAGGAAAGGTCAAGGGACGTCCCTATCCCCAAATTCAATATGCAAACAATGTGGACGTACCCACTGAAGAAACAAAGAATCGGGACTCACTGTGCTAGTAGCAGAGTCACACAACCCTTAGGTTTTATTAAAAGACCCCTCACACACCAACCTGGTTGGTGTCATGCTTCATCATTGGGGTCCCAACCGGGTGGCCTAATGCCGCCCGGTTGTGCTACAACGCCTGATTACAGCGGAGCTGGTGTAGTGTGATAGTGTGATGTGAGATGTGAAATTTAAAAATATCTCTGGGAATCCTTGCCAAATGTATTTAATTGTGGCGGCCCAGGATATGTTAAAATCCAAGAGCGCAACTAATAAAGTTACTTGAACTCGTAGTTGTCTGTGGTAGGTCTACATGTTTCAGCCCCTACAAGAAAGTAGAGGGGGCTTTCATCAGGACCGGGTGAAGAAAAGTGAATGAGTGGCAAAATGTGGCCAAGTGAATATTAAAAAATCACAACACACGCGCTAAGGTGAATTGGAATTTTTTTTTGAAGGGAGTCGATACTTACGACCCCACTTGAAATAACCTGTAAGGGAAAGGACAAAACAACAACACATAAAGAGAAACAACATAAAATACAATCTTTTGTTTGATCTTGTACTTGTGTAAGACTATATAGTGGGCAACGCAGTGAGTCCTTATAGAATGGTAGCCTGCTGAAAGAGTACTATCTCGTAGAAGTAACATTGAGCTATAAACGGCTAGACCAGGTGAGGAAATAGCATGCTGGACAATGATGACGTTGTGATGTCGAGAGTGAGTACTGTGAAGTACATGCAGCATGCTAAGAGTGACATCATGTAGGGCGAGTGTCACCCTGCCATGTCTACTGAATACAGCATAGTTATGCAGTATAAGCCGAACACGATGAGCTAGCCCCAATGGCCGGTGTGTCGACCGTGTCATGAATGACCGGCACTGTTTTACAGCGTGCAGCATAACACGTGTTCAGCAGGCTACCAGACTATAAGGACTCACTGCGTTGCCCACTATATAGTCTTACACAAGTACAAGATCAAACAAAAGATTGCATTTTATGTTGCTTCTCTTTATGTGTTGTTGTTTTGTCCTTTCCCTTACAGGTTATTTCAAGTGGGGTCGTAAGTATCGACTCCCTTCAAAAAAAAATTCCAACTCACCTTAGCGCGTGTGTTGTGATTTTTAATATTCACGTGGCCACATTTTGCCACTCATTCACTTTTCTTCACCCGGTCCTGATGAAAGCCCCTCTACTTTCTTGTAGGGGCTGAAACATGTAGACCTACTACAGACAACTACGAGTTCAAGTAACTTTATTAGTTGCGCTCTTGGATTTTAACATATCCTGGGCGCCACAATTAAATACATTTGGCAAGGATTCCCAGAGATATTTTTAAATTTCATATCTCACATCACACTATCACACTACACCAGCTCCGCTGTAATCAGGCGTTGTAGCACAACCGGGCGGCATTAGGCCACCCGGTGGGACTCAATGATGAAGCATGACACCAACCAGGTTGGTGTGAGGGGTCTTTAATAAAACCTAAGGGTTGTGTGACACTGCTACTAGCACAGTGAGTCCCGATTCTTTGTTTCTTCAGTGGGTACGTCCACATTGTTTGCATAGGGGTCATTGAAAGCCACCGATCCATTCACTATCCTGTCACCTCTTTGGGAATGAAAAATCACACAATCAGCTAATACTCCAAGTAGCATGTCAAACTTAAATCACATATTGCGTCAATACTGCATTAGGCATTTTTAAGTCTGACTTAACTGTCCACAGAGTGTCACATAGCTCAAATAACACAACAGCCCAAGTCAACAAAAAGGGTATTGAATACTACAGTCAAAATGATAGGTCAAACAAAAACAACCTTCTTAAGTCATGCACTGGGAGCTTAACCCAATGCTTACCCAAGATTTGTTTAACACCATCTTGGATCTCACAAATCCTTGCACTATGAAAAATACCACCTCTCATATCCACTCCCTACTGCTTTTTTCAACCACAATGTAAAACACTGTTCACCAAATTCAGGCTGCCACCGGTCCCACACTGTTCCACCTCACCAATACAATTGATAGCTCACCCTCTCACCAATACATTTATTTAGGTTGCCCAAACTAATAATCTGGGTGATGTTTTGGATTGCCCCCCTTTTCTTGACCCAGGCCCCAACCACACGTCAAAATGCCCGTTAACCCTACCACAGCATATCAGTAACATTTTTATCTATTCACTTACCGCTAGACCGCTATCTGATAAATTAAAGCCAGTCCTGTCCTCAAAAACCTCTCCAGATCCAAAAACCCTTGACATCTGCCCAACATCAACCTACTGCCTCTAATCAAAGTCCTTGAATAAGGAAACGCCAACCATTTGTAACAACTCTTCCAGCAAAACAACCTCTTTCAGAGGATTTAGTACATGGAGTCCCACAGGGATCCATTCACCTACAGAGAAGATCTCATGCCCAACACACCAGAGATACTCAGTTAGTCCCACAAATCATGGAGTAAGATTCATCCCATGTGAAACTGCTAGCCAACTGCACCGCAACCATCTTCTTCCCAAATGGTACTAAAGAAGGTTTTCTTTTGATCAACATTTATTACTTAGCTCCTAATAGGTCTGTATTTCCTAATGAAGAAAACCAAAGAGCTCTGCTATACCACACCAGACTGCAGTCCCTTCTACCTTGCAACCACTTCAAAATAAAATGGTCATTCAGTGTTTGGACTTTGTCTAGAGCAAAGTGTGTTATGTAAATGATTCCAGTCAGTCTTGTTTCTCTTATTTTGTCTGTGAAACTCACTCGTTCTAGGCTTAAGACATTTAAACTCCACTCCCACCAATTTGCCCAGTGCAAGCAGCCATATTGGCAGTGGGTCAAAGACATCTTGAGCACATCTCATAACTACTAGAGTAACTTTATTTGTTAATCCTGATGCCCCTTGAAAAATGTAACATACTAATAGCATGAAACATAAAATCTTACAGTCTAAATAAGCCAAGGCTAGGTGGATCATTTGGCCAGGTCCTGGAGAAGTGCTGGCTGTGACCCGTGCACTGGATGGGCCAACTCAGCACATTGCGAGGGGCTGTTCACAAGTAGCCTCAGAATTCTGACTCCATTGGTGCTAGCCAAGACTTTTTATTTTTATAAAAATGATATGCATAATATATTCACTTACAGCGGTTTTCAGCCAGCCCTCTTCATCCATTAGTCTGTCATTGTGTTATTCACGTTGTCTTCTGCCTACATTATTAGCTTTGTGCATGGGGCTGCGAGTCGCTCTTTTCAGCCATGGCAAATTCCACCGAAAGTGACAGCCTTCTACTCTTCAACAAAGAGCAAAGAGTGCTTTTTGATACCAAAACATAGTTTATTGATTTCAGCCAATGTATTTTTTAGACTGATGAGGGCCCAGAAGCTTCCCCCACAAACATCATGACAAAACAAGCATTGATAAAGCCCCATGGCTGGCAGCTAACTACAAACCTATTTGTTTTGCCAATGCTTGTTTTTATGAGTCTCACCTCCTTACATGTGAATGCAGGTGAGGCGGCTTGCAAAGGACAACTGACCCCTGCGTCTACATTTGCTTTCTCATTGTACCAGAATTATGACCCCTGCCCGTTAAGGGGGCAGGGGCGTAGTGACGCCCCCCTCCCTGCTTTAGCAGCTACAGCGGGGTGAAGTTCTTGATGGGGTACTTCTGTCTGCAACTCGGCAGACAAAGGCTCTTACATAACGTGAAAAGGTGGGTGGGTGGCTGATTTGAGTGAAAGAATGGATGGATGGGTGTGTGAGTGAGTGAAAGGGTGGATGTATGAGTGAGCAAAAGGGAGGATGGGTAGATGGATGGATGAATGAGTTTAAGAATGGATGAGTGAAAGAATGGATGGTTGAGTGAAAGAGAGGATGGATGGATAAAAGGGTAGATGGATAAGTGAAAGAATGGATGGATGGATGGATGAATTAATGAAAGGGAGGGTGGATGTATGGATGAGAGGGCGGATGGATGGATGAGTGAAAGGGTGAATGGCTGAGAGAAAGTATGGATGCATTAGTGAGTGAACGTATGGGTGGCTGAGTGAAAGTGTAGATGGATGGATGGGTGAAGTGAAAGGGCGGATGCATAGACAAAGTGAAAGGGTGGATAGGTGGATGGATGGGTGGAAGGAAGGATGGGTGCTGGGGTGTTGTGAACCCCTAACTTTAGCAGCTATAGCGGGGTGAAGTTCTTGATGGACCTCCTCTGTCTGCAACTTGGCAGACAAAGGTGAGTGAAGGGATGGATGGATGGGTCTGAGTGAAAGAGTGGAAGTAAGGATGGATGAGTGAAAGAATGGATAGATGAATGAAAAGGAGGATGGATGGATGAATAAATGAAAGGGAGGATAAATGGAAGAATGGATGGATGAGTGAACGGGATGAATGGATGAATGCAAGAAAGAATGGATGGATGAGTGAAAGGGGGTGGATGGATGGATGAAACGTTGGGTGGATGGATGAGTATAAGGGTGGATTATGATGAGAGAAAGGTTGGATGGATAGATGAGTTAGTGAGTGAGTGAAGGGAGGGTGGATAGATGGATGAGCGGGTGGATGGATGGATGGATGAAAGAAAGAATGGATGGGTGAGTGAAAGGGTAGATGGATGAATGAAAGGGTGGGTGAATGGATGAGTATAAGGGTGAATTATGATGAGAGAATGGATGGATGGATGGATGAGTGAGTGAAGGGATGGATTGATGGGATGACTGAAAGGGAGGATGGATGGATGGATGGATGGAGTGAAAGGGTGAATGGATGGACGGAGTGAAAGGGTGGACAGATGGATGAGCATGCGGATGGATGGATGAATAAAAGGATAGATGAGTGAAAGGGTGGTTGGATGGATGGATGGATTAGTGAAAGGGTGGTTGGATGGATGGGTTTAATGGATAGGTTTGAGATGGATAGGTTTGGATATGGATGGGCAGATGAACGGAATGGTGAAAGACTGAATGATGGATGAAAGAATGAATGGATGACAGAATGTACAGATGAAATGGTAGATATCAGCAGGTGAATGGAAGGATGAATGGATAGATGCATGGACGGAAGAGACAAGAGAGCTCTTCTGGGGGGGTTCTGATGACTTGCTTCGTTTGCTTGGTGGGATAAGAGCTTAGGTTTGAAGTGGGAGGGGGTATTTTAATTTTCTGGCTACTCTCTTGGTCAGGGGTCAGAAAGAGTCCCCTTTCTCCTCCCCACTTGCTGACAGCCGTTTTTCGCCAACTTTCCTTAGCCCGTCGGTTCTGAAGCCTGTATCACTAATTTGTTTATTATGTTACAGCAGGCCTGGTGACCTCCCAGCGACGACCGGAAGCTGTGAGGGCAGAGCGCGTGACCCTCAGGCGGCTCGCGCACAGCAAGGCAGAGGTGTGCTGCAGACACATCCTCAGATATGAGCGATGAGGAAACAGGCCCGAGGAAGCGGAATGTTCTGAATATGGCCTCCTTCGCTCCCTCGGTACCCATCCCCGGTGCCTGCCTGCCTTCCTGGAGGTGTTCACTTAATTCATATCAGAAGAGTTACTGGAATAAAATGAATTGGAGAAATCAATCCAGAGGGTATAACTGAATTAGCATGTAAATGAGGACACTTGCTATACATAGTTTAACATCGCCTGCAGCTGTAAATAATTCCAGGGACAGAGTAAAAAAAAATTGCAAACAACTTAATTTTTTGTGTCACTGCTCCCACTTCCCCAAACCTCCCCCTATGCCCCCCACCCCCACACACACACACATACATACCTCGCATTATTGTTGCCACTACGAACAAAGGCTGCCTTCCTATTTCCTATGCATTAATGTAAACAAACCTGCAGTGTGCCCAGGCAGAAACTGAAAGGGCATCCTCGCTCTGAGGTGGCCATAACCTGTGATTGTTGGTTGTGTTATGGAGCCGCCACCAGATGGCGCCCCACTGTAGCTCCAGAAGGGCCTAGCAGGCATTGCTAATTTAGCAGCTGCTGGAAAGCACAATTAATTTTCACGTTAGGGAATTCTATCAGGAAAGCGGTTTATGGTTTATGTAGTCAGGTTGGCAGTTGACATCATCATGTGATTTGGGAGACATTAGGTCATTGCCCTGAAAGGGCAATCTCAAGGAAACATATCTCGGTCTCAGAAGCTCATTAAAAAGATAAGAATGTATCAACCTTTAAGAATGCCTTTTTTAAGTGAAACTACTTTTTGTGTGTGGATTGGGACAGGGCCGGCTTTTGCGTTGGTGGTGCCCAGTGGGACAGTCTGTGTTGGCCCCCCACCAATGAACACCTTCTTCACGATTCCCTCACTACTACCCTCCAATGATGCCCATCGCTCCTTAGACCCCCTCTTATATTTATTTATTTCATAGCGCTACTAATCCCAGTGTAGACTGTCAAAGCGCTTTACATCACAAACAAGGACAATGAGTCAACAAGTGAGTAAATCAATGTATAGGGAGAACTGCAAGGTGTAGGAGTCACATGTCATCCATACTGGTAGACTTTATATGTTAGGAGTGCTTGGTCTGAAGGAACAAAAAGGCAGATTAACTCAGTTTTTAAGATTCCTAGTAAGCCAAGATGTAGTGCTGCGTTGGGTGAAAACGAGAAAACAGAACAGCACTGAATCTACTGAGATGTGGTGATGTTGCTCTCTCCTCTAGTGCGGGCTCACCTTAGGCTGCCTTGTGCCAATGCACACGCCCTTCCACCATAGTGAAAGGGTGTTTGAATGACATCTAGCTCAGGTTTTATACCAGAAGGGGAGCCTTCCAGCACAAAATTCTATGCTCTGACAAACTTTACCTAGGGTGACCACCCATCCGTAACTTTCACGGACTGTCCGTAAATTAGCCCTAACGTCCGTTGTCCATGATTGATGTCTTAACAGATGGCATTTGCCCGTAATTTAAGCTTCTCAGATAAAGAACAAAAACCTATTCCCACAATTAAAATTCCTCAGCTGAAGTGGAAGGGAGGGAGTCTCCTGTGCTGCACTCCGGAGGGAGACGCAGACGGCTAAAAAGAAACAAGACTTCTTGTCAGGGTGTCTGCTTCCCCAAATAAATGCAAATGTGTGCTATTGGTTGGTCAGCAAATGTAAAGTCTGCACGGGAAACATTAATTGATGGAGTCAGGATGCTTCCTGATGAAAAGATATTTTCTTTTTGTGAAGGTACTTTAAGGGTGTTCCGAGCTGAGCTATGAAGTGCGTGATTTTAATGGACAGTTATAAAAAATGTTTGCAGTAGGTATAATCTGCATAATATTGAAATCTATACTTTAGAAGCACGTTTTATCTTTAACCTACATTTATATTTGCATTTAGTGACAGTCTGTATTATACTGTGTATAATGCATGTTTAAAGTAATGACTTAAACATTCATAGTGCTTTCAGGGACCTCCTAGCACTAAAAATACATGTCGCTTTGTTCCTGCTGCACCAAACAGGATTCAATTCTGTGGGCCTCTAGTTGCTCATGTATACATTTGTAGTGATCACATTAACCAATAGAGAGTTCATAACATAAAATAGTGAATTTCCCACTGATTAGTTTACTTTTATAATTTTTTTAGTTAAGGTGTACGTTATTTTATAGGTAGTTAACTGACGGTGAGAGATCAACAAAATAGTTAAAAAAATATTTAGCTCTTTTTGCCCACACCTTTGATTTTGCCTCTGCGCTCACTGACTCCATCCCCTTGGCAGTATCCATACTTTTTTTAAAGCACTTCAACCAAAGACGTTTTAAGGCATGGGCAAAGTGGGCTCTGGCCCAGGGCCCCAGCCTTTTAGGGGCCCCCTGATAGAGCCAGCTCTATTCTTGTCCTGATGACCTTGAATAATTATTGGAGCAGTATCTTGTAAATAGCATTTTCCTTTCATTTATTTTTAATGTGGGTAATTTGTGAGACATTTTGCAGACAAATGCTGTGTTAATGTTTCATGCAACATCCATAATTAAAGTCTCTTTTAGATCAATACAGGACCTCACATATGAGAAGTGGGAGGGTGTCACAGAGATTATTTGTAGTAATATCAGTGAGCTGCTGCTGGGTTACAATATTGAAAACGCATCACTTTCCCTAAATATTGGATGTAAATACATTTAGGGGCAGATCTACAAGGAAGTGCCGCAGCGCGGCAACGCAAGACCTTTGGCTGCGCCACGCTGCGGCACTTCCGAAGCACAGGAATGCGACATATTTACAATAATATGTCGCATTCCTGTGCTCTCCCCTGCGCTGGCGCACAAACTGCAGCCGTGCGCCAGCGCAGGCACCCTAGCACCATGGTGCAAGGATGCCTGCGTCATGGGGAGATTGTTTTTGTGCAAAACAATCACTACAGGCATTTTCCTCTTTCAATGCGTGCTGTAGAATGCAGCACGCTTTGAAAGAGGAAAAAACGAGAAGAAATGAAAACATTTCTCCCCGTTGCGCCTCGCTACGCCTCCCTTGGGGAGGCGTAGCATTGACGCGCATTTCCAGATTTACGATTCCTCGTAAATCTGGAAATGTGTCTCGTTCCATGGGTGTTGCGTGGGAACACCCACAGCAACACCCATGGAACGCCCCTTCCACGCAAAGTGCTGCGTGTGAAGGGGCCATATTTACAAGGAGAGGAAAAGTCACGCAGGGTGGCTTTTCCTCTCCTTGTAAATATGGAGAAGTGAAATGCGCCACCAGTATGTCACAAAAAGTGACGTACTGGTGGCGCAGGGGGCTTGTAAATCTGCCCCTTAGAATTTAGAGGAGTGTGCGTGTGCACTGCCAGTGACCTGGCCAAGGAGGCCATGAAACAGCTGAAACTGGATCATAAAATCAAAGTGTTCCGAACAGGGGCCCCCAAAATCCGTTTGGCCCAGGGCCCCCAAAATCCTTAAAACGTCCACTACATTGAACAGCTTCGAGGTGGGCGAGCCAACAAAATAACAAGGAGAGCCAAGCTAAGGGTCTGGCTTGGATCTTAGAGCACGTGCACGAACCAAGCACTGAAATGTTTGCTATGTAAATCATATATAACAAACATCATGTAAAATATGATAAAATTAAAGAGAAGTGTATTTTTTTAACATGTAAAACATTGAAGTTAATACATCACATTAAAGTCTTTTAAATCAAATACAATTGTTTTTTGTACAACTGGTATTCAGAACTCACGTATTTGAAAGTGCTTTTGTATGCATTAATGAAGAAAAAAGAGTTTTGGTGAAGTAAAATATTTGCCTAAGATCACACAATTTGTACAAATCAGCCAGGAAATGGGTATTTGTCTTTCCATATGTTAAGTCTTTGTTTGTATTTCTTTGTGCATTTTTCTGCAGTTTTTATATAGTGTGAACTCGATCCAAAGGTATTGGAGCACTTTACATGAGCACCACTTACATTACACAAGGTCACATTCATTGTTTATAGGCATGGGGAGATTTAGTTGTTCACCGAGAATCACAGGATGTTGAGCCGACACCAAGACTGGAACCTCGTTCCCCAGTTCCAAAGTCAGCAGCCCTGGCTTTAACGCCACATCCTGGGAAGAGGGAAAGTGGCAGGCAGAAGCCACATGAAAGCTCAGTTCGTTGTGGGTACAAGCTTTCAGAAGGACCTTGAGCTGAGCCAGAGCCTGGCTTCAGGCTCAAGCCTGGCTCAAGCTTTCAGTGGCTCGCTCACTTCTAGAATAGCTATACAAGTCTAAAAAGTCAGTGATATTAGCATATGGGGTTCTGCCTTCCCTTACCTTACCTTATTTATGGACTTTTCTTTTAGATTTGTGTCAGATTAACCTGTGATCTGTATTTATTTAACACAGTGTACTATTCTTCACTTATCTGTCTGATTAGTTCCTGTGGTTTCTCAGTGTGCCGCTACGCCGATGATACACAGCTAGTTGCGTCAGTCTCATCTGACCGGGAGTGGGTAGCTTTACAGTTTAGATCATGTATGAGTAACATTGCACATTGGATGCAAGTCAACTATCTAAAGCGTAACTCAGATAAAACTGAGGTGTTGTTTGGTCACAACACTTCGTTCTGGACTCAGTCTTGGTGACCATCGAAACTTGGCCCAATCCCAATCCCAGTAAAGAAAGCAAAAAACTTGGGGTTATATTTGACTCCAAATTGACCTTTATTGAACACTCCAAAAAGATTACATTGTCCTGTTTCTTAATGCTGAAAATTCTAAAACAAAAGTTCTTCTTTTTCTCCCGTTGGATTTAAAACATCGGTGATATTAACATTGGTCATCACCAAAATCGATTATTGCAGCTCTGTTCGTAGGTGCTCAAGAACGTCTGCTTAATAAGTTTCAGATGCTGCAGCAAGGGTGCTCCTAAACCTTCCCAAGTTCTGCCCAGTTTTCACCACTATTAAAAATCTTCACTCGCTTCCAATCAGATCCCAGATACAGTTTAAGGCACTCTGTTGGGCACACAAAGGACTATATCAAAATGGCCCTAGCTTCATTCAAGAAACCTTCAAATGGTACACTCCCACCCGTGCCTTACGATCCAGCTCAGCAAAAAAAAGTACTGGTCCCCAGAATTAAAAAATCCAATTGGGGAGGAAAAAGCTTTCGCCTCTTCGCCTCCAAGTGGTGGAATACCTTACCATCTCATCTGAGAAACCAACCTAATCTGTTAAAGTTTATCAAGGATCTTAAAACCTGTTTTTTCAAATCTACAGTGGTCCTTTTGGACACCTGTTGTATCCCACTCTACTGGGATACATTTCAGTAGCTGCCATGTCATGTTTCATAACATTAGCACCAAGATGCCTTTTCGGCATTAGTGTGTTCTATAAGCCATATATAACATAACATTCATCTAACAGAATTATACAAAAACCTTTTTTTCTGGTTTTAACCCCTTCGATGCGCGTGACGAGCTCAGCTCGTCATGCTGCGCGGTAGCGCTGTGCGCATGACGAGCTGAGCTCGTCACGACCACACCCGCGATTGGAATGTCCAGCACACGAGCGGAATTCCGATCGCGGTCAAGGGGTTAAAGGTAATTGAGAAAAATACATTAATTTAGCCAGTGGCTTAAATGCAGTATGTGTGACTTGGAAGCCTGGGTTTAAATCCCAGATTTCCTGCATGGCTAAATTGTGTGATCTTAGTCAAATCAATTTACTTCACGTGTCTAATTTACTTGATAGTGACATTTGAGAGCACTTTTAAGTAATTCAGTTTAAGGTGGACTGTGTACAAAAAAAATCACTTGTATGTTTGATTAGCCTTGAATGTTGCACCATCCACTACAATAATATTGGCCATGATGTAAGGGACACCAGATAATTGGTTGACTTTGTTCACTCCTGGTGTTGTCAAGAGGGAGGATTACTGAATGTTTTAAAGTCCATGTTTAGAAGCTTTCACTTCAAATAAATGTCAATGCAATATTGTCATTGTATGCACTAAACTGAAACACTACCATATGTTTTTTTTAAAGATTTTATTGCTGTATGACAAAAGACATCACATAGCATGAAAGTTGCTGGGTATTTAGCAATAGATTCCATCGTACAATTACAGAAGAATAGTGCTGGGCTATTTATGAAGAGTTAGCATACAATTTATTCCATTTTCTGTGTAACAAACTGACCCAAAATAAACTGTCCCTCCTCACTCCCCTGCCCGGTTGCCGCTTCTTTAACTATCAGCGTAGGGAAGCAGAGCAATGAACCCTGTGGTGCTTACAAGAAAGTGTTCTAGAGGGGAAATCATGACAGTGCGTCTAAGATAGGTGGTCTTAAACCACTGCCTTGAGAAGTTGCCTAGATGTGGCAAGAACAACTGCTATATAGAAACCGAGAGTACACGTGTCGGAGGTGGATTTTGGGGGTAGAGAATCATCCTTGGTGCAGTCTTTAAAGCCCTCCACCAAAATATCCTACGTCTGTGTCACAAAATATTTTAGGAGACCGGCTCATTCCTCCCTGCCTAACAGGGTGCTCTCAGTTTGAAACCAAGAGAGTGAGACTTTGGCCCAACTTACGATAACCTGAGGAAGTGATTCCTTCCAGAGCAGCGTAATATTGCGCTTTGCTAGAAGAAGAGCCCGGTCGAGGGACTTGGTGTAGGGTTTCTCGAACTTAGGACGGGGGAATACCCTCAATAGGACTACTTCTGGGAAATTCATTAGTACAGGGCTCATCTTGGTCGACAGCACCTCGAGAACTCTCTGCCAGTATGAAAGGAGTGTGGGGAAAGACCAAAGCATATGAAGCAAATCGGCATCTAATTGCAGGCAGTGAGGACATGCAGCTGCAGCTCCCTTTTACATTTTGTTAATTCGGGCAGGTGTAAGGTAGGCCCAGTTCAGAATATTAAATTGAATATAAATTGAATATTAAATTGAAAATACTTAAAACGGGATAAGTGGGATACTTAGTAGGGATATTTAAATATTTTAACCAAGTCCACATCGTGTAGACATTTGGCCATGTCAGTCTCTCAGTTAGTATTGAGAGAAGCCCTATAGTGGTCCCCATGTTGCAGGAAAGCTCTGTACACCCATCTTATCAGTTTGCCACCAGTCATAAGGTGTAGAGCATCTGGTACACTTCATGTTGGGTTGGTGCTAGGTTGTGGACATGAAATTAGGGGGCAGATTTAGAAGCCCCTTGCGCCTCCTTGCGTCACTTTTTTTGACACAACTGCGGCGCAAGCAATGCGGCCTATTTACAACGTGACGCATCTAGGGAGATGCGTCACGTTGTAAAGCCCTGCGTCACATTATACCTGAATCAGGTATAATGTATGCAGTGTGGGCGCTCCCATGCAGGAAGGCCTCGTAAAAGTGACGCAGTGAAATCCACTGCGCCACTTCTAGGACGTCACTGCATGAAAACCTTATGCTTGGAGTTGCGTCGTGCTTGCGACACAACTCCAGCAATGCGGGACTTTTGGGCCAACAGATACGTCAGAATATCTGACGCATCTGTTAATCCTTGCGCCATGGAGCACTGTATTGTAAATACAGCGCATCCATGGTGGCGCAAGGACATTTGATGCTGGCGCAAGGAAACTGACGCATCTATGCAGATGCGTCAGTTCCTTGCAAATCTGCCCCTAGGTATTTAATGATTGTTTAAGGTGTTTTTAAGAAAGGAATTGACCCCGGTGAAGACTCTAGTCTGCCAGAATGGTTTGGAAATCTATTAGGTCACCGACAACAAAAGAATACCCCAATTTTGAGAGGCCTACATCATGCAACTGATAGACTTTCCGTGAGGAAAGCCACCATGTGCGAGTGGAGAGGCCTAGTAAAGGTATTGCTGGAGCATAGGGTTTCTTCATGTTAATGAGTTTACGGCTTCTTTTAAGGTAAGAAAAGTCTGGGTTGAATAACCCTGGGTGGCGTTGTGTAGAATGGTCAGTAGGAAACAATGAGTAGTGTAGTAAGCCTTCCTTAAGGTCCTTACGGGTAAAAGCTGTTTTATGCATGGGGCTGCCAGATAACCAGCGAAATGCCCATTGGAGCTGTGCGGCTAACTAATGGCATTCTAAGTCCAGACAGACTAATCCACCCTCAGTCACGGGTAGGTTTAGAGTGGAAAGAGCTACCCGGCGGCACACCAGACCCCAAATCAGAAGTGGGACATGTCAAGGTGTCTAAAGAAGGAACGATGGATGAGCAGATGAAGGTTTGCAAAATAATACAATAACTGATGTAGCACCACCATCTTCACTAGTGCCATGTGGCCCATTACTGAAGAGAAGGCCTAAAAGCAAACTTGGCTCAGGGGGACCGTGACCCTCTGCCCACATTTCCATCCTGCATATCAGTGGGGTAATGGTAGATATTAATTTCTTGGTATCGAAAGGTAACTTATTCCCAGTTCAATCTGGGGTCTAATTGTATATAAAGAGGAAAACACTACCATATGTTAAAGAAACACTTCTACATAATAAAATCTTTATTAAGTTCTTACATTTTGCTTGTGCAATTTACATCCCAAATATTTTGAAGATTCTGCATGTACTTTGGCACATAGAGATGAGCCAGATCACTGGTTCGTCCTTGGCTCGACTGCAGAACCATTTTAAGACATGTAGAGAGTGGGCAATTGCCCAGAACAACCTTCCAAAGGGTCTGGTCCCTACTCACCCTTCACAAGCACGACCAGTGGCCCATTGCAGCCACAGAGTTTGCCAGGGTGGGTGGGTGGGTGCTGCTTATTCAACCACTTGACAGTGCCTATTCTGTTTCTCTCCTCTCTGCTGAGACCAATCCCCAGGTACACAATACTTTCCAACACTCATGGTGGGCCCATGTTGTCTGATTTTAGGAATTGTCCCACCTTGTTCTTCTCTTCCTTATTTGTCTGGTTCTTAGGAACAACTCTTTGAATCAGTTGCTGTGGATCTCGCGTCTGATCTCGATTTCATCCTGATCTTTAATTCTGTTTGTCTGGTATTCTGGGCTCCTAGTTGTGAGCTAAATGTAGAGTCCTGGAGGCACACTCTAGTGCAGTGAGACTACAGAGAAGTTGTGGGTACCTCACATCCTGATATTATGTGTGAGTCTGTCCCCATACCATCTGCTCTGCCTCATTATTTTTTTTTAGGTTTAACGTTGATTGGAGGATGAGGTGAGCCGGATGTTTTTGTTCAACATGTCTAAACTAGCAGATGGTAACTTACCTTAAGGTTTCCCAAATTGTTTGCCATAGGTTTAAAAATGTTTAGAAACATAATCAAAGTCTTGCTTTTGCTTTCTCTCCAAGAAAGTTTGGGTAAATCTGGATAGCGGTGATGCCCTTGACACCCTGCTCAAGGACTTTAATTTACTATTGAACAAGGACATAATGAGCCTCCTGAAAGTAGCATACCTAGTGGCAATCACATAAAGACCATAGTGAATAAATAGTGCTATCTAGAAGATAGTAAAAAAAATGCACTGAAAAAGTAGTGGAGTATGGCTTCTCCGTGGATGTGTCCGTAAAATTGACCGTTTGTCCTGAGTTTTTTAACTGAATTTCAACCCTTAGCTCTGAACTTTTATCTTGAATTTTACCCTTGTCCTGAATTTTTTACAGTCCTGTCCAGAATCTGCCTCCATGCCAGAAAGTCACCCTAATTTTAACACGTTATCACTTTGCATGTGTGCTGTATAATGCACCACACATACAAAGTTTTAATAAAATAAGTATTTTTTCCAACTTTACACCTGCCTTGAGGTGGTGTAATTTTTTTATGCCAATCCCTTTCTACCAAAGCTAACATATAGGGATTCAAAATCCATTGGTGAGTGCATGGGAATGGCCATGTACCACCCATGGAATGACATAAAGTTGTGCTACTTTGTTCTACATTAGTGCAACTGTCCATGCAATTCAGGACTAACGCTGGAAAGTATGACCCAAAATAAAACTTTGCACCAGGTTTGCACCACTTTTGTGATGCAAACCAGGCACACATTGTTAGTAAATCTGCCCCATAAACATAACGCAATGACTGAGATGTGAAACTAATAAAATTGTATTGCTACCCAAAGGAAAGATTTTTTTAGCAACCTTTGGATAATGAAAGATTGAGGAGAAAAAACAATAAGGTTCCAAACCCATGCCTTTCAATTTGCATGCAGCACTTTGATACTAGTTCATAGCTTAATGTACTATATAAGAAGGATTGTTATGCTGAGTAACCTGGGACCTTGACCCAGGTTTAGATGGTTCCACTTTACTACCCACGGGTGCCTGGACTGAGTTCAGTGCGCCAGCACTTGAGCAAGAGAGTCAAGGCTATTGCAGCCCCACACAATCCACTGAGCATACTCTCTGGAATTGTGTCTGTGCTTTCTGGGTTACTAACAGTCCCATGAAGGGTTTAGGGATGTAGTGGTGAACCAATTTCGTTCTTTAGAAGCACTCTCAAGCACCGCACCAAGAAAAGACACTATATATGTTTAAACATGTTCTATTTCAACCGTCTATACTATGAGATCATAGAGTAGCTAACTTGCCTCTAGAGTTTCTTGGAGCCCAGTACTCTGCATACCGGTTTACAGCAGATCAGCTGTGTTTATCAGATTTCAGCCAGGAAAGAGTATTCTCTCAGAAAGAAAAACACAAGATCAGCTGGACTCAGCTCCTCTCATCTCTGTATCGACTCTTGTCATAAGAGTGTATGCTACGGCAGTCTGCAGAGCCTCTCGTGATAACCTGGTGAGAAGGCCTCTTCAATTCAGTAGCCAACTCATGGGGTTTATTTAAACTTTCCATTAAACCAAAACATAACCGGTCTAGACCAGCATGATGAAAATACTTCAACTTGGAGTACATGTCTACACTTCTAATATAAAACCTTGAAACAGATATCGCATAGCTTGTGGCAGACTTGTGTTGCCTTATGTGATAGCAAAGTCGATGTTTGGATGACATGAAACTTTCACAAGTTCTGCGAAAGATAATGACAGGCTGAATGTGGACCAAAGGGAGACAGGCTGATTTAACATGCTCTACATGGAGTCTGGATTTGGGATTTTATGATAGTTACTTATGAACTCTAAGTAACAAAAGGATCTCTGTGACAAAAACAATAACCCACTAAGCTATTTACATAAAATACTAATCTGCGATTTGCATGTTACTCATCGTGCGTTGCAGCAGGAACACTGACCCTCTATGCTACTACATTATGATTCAAAATTCTGACTAGACAAATCACAGATCTCGCCCTCAAGTGCATTAACCACCAGAGTTATCATACTATTGTAATTATCCCATGAAAACTGCCATGCGCACAACGATCTCTGCAGGCTGTTCTTATCGTGGTTCAGCCTGTTATGCAGAGGGCGCCCCCTTGACCTTGACGCCCAGTGCAAGGGCACCGTTTCCACCTCCCTAAAGCAGACACTGGATGGGGGGGGGGGGTGAAGGAATGGGCTATCCATCCATTGAACATATGTATTTATCTCCCAATCTGTCTACGCATCCACCCACTCACAAGCACTTAGTCTTACCATCAACCCACTATCATCCACCCACCTTCCATCCATATTTACCCACAAACCATGCATCTAAGCACCCCTTTATCCATTTACAAGCATCCATTCATTGGCCATCTATCCACACAATCTTGTATTACCCCCTCATCTTTGTATCTTTGTGTGCCTCTATGATTCTACTCTGTGGTTTAATGTGTGCCTGCAAGTGTATTGTCTGTTTGTATTCCCTCTATGTGTGTTGCTTCTATGTAAATGGGTGCCTGTGATATGTGTGTTTGTGAGTTTGTTAATGTGATTTCTGTGTTCACAATGCCTTTATGTGTCTGAATGCAAGTTTATCTGTGCATTGGTGCCTTTATGTGTGTTGGTCTGCAAGTACAATGGTGTCTGTAGGTGTTTTGCTTTGAGCCTCCAACTCCTGCAAATGCATATACTGTGTGTGGTTGCATCAGTGTCTGTATGTTTCGTAATAGCTTCTGCATGAGAGTTTAAGTGTGTCTTTTTGCGTGTACACAGTTGCCTAAGTGAGCGCAGTTGCCTGTTTCGTTGTTGATCTCTGTGCATTAAGTGCCTGTAACTATATTTAGTCATGCTTGATGTGGCAACTTCCGAGCTTTAAGCTAGTTAAAGCGTGTTGATATCAGCATTGCTGGCTTTAGGGCGGTGCGACCGGTGCCGCCACACCAGGTGCCGAGCCCAAGGACGCTGCATTTTGAAATGTGTTTTAGGGTTAAAAGCATCTACTGCAGAGTTCCTTGTGTGCCCAGCAGTTTCCAGGAAAAATGTCAGGATAACTTAGAGGTGATTAATGTACCTGTTGGAGGATCTGAGTTTGGTCTAGTCACAATTTGACTCAACATAAAGTAGTGCAGAAGGTTAATGAGCCTGCTGCAAAGCATGTGTAACATGCACATCACAGAACTGTATTTTAATTAGACAGCTCAGTGGGTTACTGATTTTGTCACAGAGATCCTTTTGTTACTTGCAGGTCATAAGTTACAATCCTTCAAATACAGCACAGTGACCTGTGAGCTGGCATCAAAGCAAGGCAGTCTTTTATTATCCTAAGGTTGCTAAAAGGGTTTGCTTAGGAAGAAATAAGTTCATATTAGAAAAGCCAACCCCAACCATTGTGTTACGATTTAAATCCTGAATTTGTGCTTCTCCAGACCAATAATTCTTAATATATATATAGCAGCCAGTATGGATGACATGTGACTCCTACACCTTGTAGTCCTCTTTGTCATATGTAACATTTCCTATACACAGATTTACATACTTGTATGATTCATTATATCTGTATAATGTGTGTGATGTAAAGTGCTCTGATAACCTACATTGTTATAAGTAGTGCTGTAAAGAAATTAAATACATAAGAGATAGGGGCTGTGGAGAGATGAGGGCATCCTTAAAGGGTTGTAGCAAGGTAATCCATGCGGATGGAGATTATTCAGGAGTGGCAACAAAGATTGTTGCACTGGGCGCCACCAGCACTAAACCCGGCTCTGCTGCACAGGGGGTTCCAGCTCACTTGAGTTCCACCATGTGATATCAGCTCTTTACTGAGAGACCGTTGTAGTGTCTTGTGAGTTAGAGATGACGGGACCCTTTTGGTTCCTGGCTGACTCCATAGAACAGTGAGGTAAGTGCGTGGGTGATAGAATTCATGATGTAGAATGTTCAGTTAACGGTTACACACTGAGGAATAAAGACGTGTAAATCCAAGCTCCATGTGTGCCATGATGATTTGCCTGTACCCAGGCTGGAGAGGACGCTACAACTGGTGACGAGATAGGAGATTACATAAACCCCCGCAACCTGAAGAATCAAGAGTGCTTTCCCAGAGAGTTTACCGTGGTCCAGCAAACTACTTGTGTGTGCCACGTGTGCCTCAGTCTAAATGAAAATCAACGGTTGGCGTATGTGGAGTCAAATCCCCACACCAGCCAGTGCAAGGCTTGTGAAGAAAGTGAAGGCCTTACAGAATGTTTGTTTGTTGTCGGCTAGAAATTTGCTGGTAAAGTCGAGACAGGAGGTACTGAGCCACAGCTTGACACAGAGCCATAAGTCATACAGAACATTAACACTAACAGCAGTGACAACCAGGTACAGAAAGTGCAACGAGCGGTGACAGCCAGGCGCAAGAGAATACTGTGAGCACAAAAAAGATAAACGCAGAGAAGCATTAGAGGTGGCATAACCAGAAGTATAGAGAATACGATTACAGTTACCAGAACCAGAGTAAAGAGAGCCATCCAACCTCAGCACCAGGTACCACGACCGAAGCAGAAGCAGGGGGTTTTGCTTACGAAGTTGGTGAATCACATCAGGACGACTGAAAAGCCATGGGCAGCGGTTGGAATAGTAAAATGTTTCAATGGCTGCTAAAATCAAAGAGGCATTAAGCATCAAGATCAATCCAATTCAGAACGTCGACTATGAAAGGTACAACATCTTCAGCCAGGAAAAGCAGAGAGCTGGTGAAATGATGGATGAGTATGTAGAAAGACTTGATTCGCTCATCAAGCATTGCAAGTTCAATGAGTTCAATGATGAAGAGGCCATGCGCCTCAGAGTAATAGATGGTTGTCTCTCCAATTCCTTCAGACGATGAATGCTGAAAGAGACACTCAGCTTGGAGCGAGTACTCATGCCTGCCAGAGGGGAAGAAAGAGCTGACAGACAAGCAGCTAACATGGAGGCAAGAACTGCCCAAAATGAATCAGCACTGAGAGTGAAAAGCAAGTCAAAACACAAGGTAAAAGGCCATAAAGTAATGTCTCCAAAGAAAAACAATTTGTGTTTTCGATGTGGATTTTCCTTTCCATATGAAGGTAAATGTAACGCTATTGGACAGATATGCAAAGCATGTGGGAAAGAGAACCATTTTTTATCAGTTTGCAAAGCAAGGGACAGATCAAGTGCATCATGTTGAGAAAACAAAATGGAGGAAAGATCAAGTACGTCACATCAAGAAAACAAAATAGATGCCAGAAACTTCCAGAGACGTTCCAACAATGCACACAAGGCCAAGCGGCAACATCAGTTAAGGCAAGTAGAAACTCAACGTTGATTGTTGTCAAATTACTCGTCTAAAAGTTTGTCACCGTCATTGTCAAGTGACAGTGAGGAAGATGGGTGAGCGAGGTCAATGTTGACTGCCTGGACGATGCGTGCATGTAGGATTAGCTTGTTGAAAGGAAGAATGCCAGTTGAAGCTCGGTCGACGAGTGAAAGTGCGAAATTCATTTGGACACTGTCCCAAGATCACACTGAAAGTGAATGGGTAGTTGTATATTGCATTCGTGGACCTTCAAAATGTGTTCGATCCCATCCAGAGGGCAAAATTTTGGGAGGTTTTGCATATGATTGGGTCCCTTGTGGACAATCGTCCCAAATACGGGCTTTATACACAGGAAATTTTGCGAGAGTTAGGTGGGCCCTACAGGGGAACTGACGGATGATATTCCAATCAGGAGAGGAGTAAGACAAGGGTGTGTTTTGGCCCCTATGCCTTTTCTTTTATATATAAATGGCTACATCCCCTAACTTTTAAATTGTGAAAATGACTCCCCTAAGGTGAAGGATTACAAAATCCAGTGTCTTCTCTTTGCAGATGGCACTTTGTTACTGTCAAAAACTCCTCATCGTCTATCCATTCTCTTGGACAAGTGTAATACTTTTTGCACAGAGCATGGCCTGGAAATCAACAGTAACAAAATGAAGCACATGGTCTTTGGATCACGGAGAAAAGAAAACAAGAGTAAGGTATTCTTAGGGGCTGAGGCATGGGATAGGGTTTATGAGCTTGACTATTTGGGTGCAAGAAGGGAAGTTTCCCATTGATGGGAAGTCCAGATAGAGAAAAGTGTTTTGAACTTAAAACAAAGAGCAGGGTTCATTACAAGATTTGCTAATAGGGCGTCTGTTTTTGCCATCTCCTCACCCATGGAAATATATTAGATCCAAGCCTGTGGGGGAACCCTGTATGGGGCAGATTTGTGGCGGCATTGTAATTTTGGCACCCTTGAAAAAGCTGAAAGCGCCTTTAAAAAGAACCACTTGAAACTCCCCACCAGTGCTCTTATGCTTCCAATTAAATTTGACTTAAATCTTAGATCAATCTCTGACATTGTTAATTTGAGACCTATTCATTATTGGATAAGGCTCTGGACTAACGAGCATTTAGGACCCTATAGGGATTGTATCTGAGCCCTCCTAGATGATCACTATGTTGGGAACATTCCCTGGCTTGTACATATAAAAACTTGGCTATTCAAGCTGGGCCTGGAAGGTTTCTGGCTGCAGTCTTTTCCATTACCCCAAGGTGCTCCGGACAAGCTAAAAACATCCTTTTGGAACTTTTTACTAGGAGCCAAACTTTCCGTAGCATCTCCAGGGACCCTGGTAGACGCCTTCTTGTTATTTAAGTGTGCACCTGAGTACGAGCCATACCTGAATATGGCTATTAACCATGCTGCATGTGCACTTTATGTAAAATTTAGATTAGACATTTTACCGTTGGCCACATTTCTTGCTCCTGGACGAGAAAGGGAGACACATTCAACCTGTGCCCGATGGACTGTCGGCAGTTGAGAATATTGAACATATGTTATTTTTTTTTAAAGGCCTTTGCAAAACAAAGTACACTGTATTACTCCTCTTTGTAAACTCCTTGTTTTTATCGATTGCCACACAGCTCTTAGGGTATGTAAAACCAATACCAGAGACTGTGTTATGTACTGAATTGTGAGTTATCTGTCGGAATTAAGGTATATTAGGTTGAATGCACTTTCTAAAAAGAAAGATTACCTTTTGCACACTTGCCACCTTGTGTAGCTAATGCATTCTTGATAGGCTTCATATTTGTCTTCCTTGATGTTCTATTTTTAATCTTTTCAATGGATTTTACTTGACTTCTTTGAAAGTCTTTTAAGCTATAAGATGCTCTTTTTTAAATAATGTTTATCTTATCTTCTATGGATTTGAAAATATGATAAGATTTGCATTGTTGGACTGAAATTGTTAAAATGAGTATGTACTTTTTAGGACTATGTTATTCTTTGAAAATTAATTTGAACACTTTTATTGTATTTCCTATTAAATGTTTTATTTTGTACCTTATATGGTTCCATGGAGCCGAAATTAAGGAAATATGAGAATGGGTGCTCCATACTTTTTATCATAGACAGTGGGGCGTCGATAAACATTATGCCAGCAGAAAAGTACAATGAACTGTCTCCAGTGCCCCGTTTATCCCTATTGAGTTTCAAGAACTGCATGGCATGCTGTGTGTTGAATGGCCACTGTACACAGAGGCTGTGTGCAGTCAGTTTGTGTGTAGAATGGATTGTGTGCAGGGCATGGCCAAGGGCCGTACACTGCTGTTAGTGACCAATGATCAGGACCAAAGGCTTTGTACAGCATGGTTGGGATGCGAGGGAACAGAAAGTAACTGGAAAAAACTTAGATAAGTTTAAGGTAAGGTTCTGATAGAAGCGGTCGGTAGATGTAATCACATGAAAAGGAAGAATTTTTGTCATTGAGTGTTTTCGGTACAAAACTTTAAAACCCTTCATATTCTACTGGATAGCTACTAATCTTAAATCCCACACATGCCCAGCACTGGTTGTGCACTCACAAATGGCATCTGGTAGAATGATTTCATATAGAGGAAGTGACCAAAGGCTGTGTGCTGTTGGGTCTAGGACATGGCGGGAAAGTGGTTCCTGCATGGCCAAAGATGATGAGGAGTGTGTTCAGGGGCAAGACTGTATGTAGAATGTGGCCAGAGGCAACACACTACCCACAGTGGCTTTGGCACATGCCCAAATGCAGTGATCACGAGGATCAAGGGTGTGTTGATTGGGTCCAGGGCATGGCCAGAGGCCACACCCTGTGCCTAGTGGCTCCATCGAATGGCCAAAGGCTTTGTGCCGGTGTTGGAGAACACCAGGACTGAAGGAAGGATGTGGCTGGAGGCCACTCTCTGCACTCAGTGACCATTGCAAAGATTGGAAAAGATAAAAGGCCCACAGACTACACATAGGACCCAATGACCACTGCATATTGACGAAGGCCGCGCACAGTGGTCTCGCTGACATAAGGCTAGCTCGATGACATGCCCTGCGTCCAGTGATTAATGGGCATGGCTAAAGGCTGAGCACAATTGGGCTGAAGGCATGGGGAATGGTTTCATTATGTGGCCAAATGCCAAGATCTGTCCCAGTCTCCACTGTGCACGACTGACAGCTTTATGGAGTTTAGGTGGGTTGTCAAAGTCCACACCCTGTGCCGAGTGGTGAGCGCCAAAGGCCATGGCACTTTTTGTGCTCTGCTATGAGTAACTAGACATGCAGATTTTAGGTAGTAGAGATTTGTTTTGACATTGCTTAATGGCCTTTGGTCACGCCGGGCAATGGAACATTCTGACTTGTAACCTAGAAGTAAATGGAATGGGGTGATACATTAGATATTTATGGCTTTATTTACAAGAAAGTGACGCAGCGCTGCACCGCAAGCCATTTGACTGTGCAGCGCTGCATCACTTTCAAAGCACAGTGATGTGTCATATTTACAGCAATACGTTGCAAAAAGCACCACACATAGAAAGAGGATAAACTAGGAGAAATATAAGTATTTCTCCTCGTTGTGCCACCTTATGCCTCCCCTGGGGAGGCGTAGGATTCTGATGCATTCCCAGGTTCACGAAATGTTGTAAATTTGGGAAAATGGCAGAATCCATTGGCGTTGCATGCAGTGGCGGCTGGTGGAATCTGAAAGTGGTGAGGCGTAAGAGCAACGGATGAATCATACTACAAGTGAGCGAAGCGAGTGAGCCCGATGTTTATGATGGGGGTTCAGGGGTGTTCTCGCCACAAGATTTTTTTTTTAAATGGGTGTATTTTGGTGCAATTTTCAGCACTATTGCTATGATAAATGGATGAAAAAATATAGTTCTTAAACTGGCTTCAGCCTGCCAACCTCCCTCTACTCACAATGTTGTGTTAAGGCCAGAGCTGCTGACTTTGGAACTGGGGAACCTGGTTCAGTTCTTGGCTTTGGCTGAATATCCTGTGATTCCGGTCAAGTCACTTAATCTCCCACGTGCCTATAAACAATTAATGTAACCTTGTGTAATGTAATTGGTGCTCATGTAAAGTGCTTCAATGCCTTTGGGTCGAGTTTGAGCTATAAAAAAACTGCACAAACAGGTTCAAGAGAAAGCCTTAACATATTGAAAGACAAATAGATACCTATTAAGTGGCTGATTTGTACAAAGTGAAAACATAAAATCTGGATAAATCACAGATTCCCCACTTAAATTGTGTGATCTAAGGCAAATATTTTATTTCACCACAACTCCATTTTCTTCACTTTCATGCATGAAAGCACTTTCAAACGTGAGTTCAGAATATTGTGTTTGATTGTCAGTGGGTCAAAAAGATGTTTGACTAAATTGGCATCCAGTTCTTGCCCTCTCGGTACAGCGCACAGTGCAGATCATATTAGCAGGTAGAATTCTCAATTCTGCCTAACTGAGAAGCAAACAAGACCAATGTTTCTGATCTAGCACATACTTCTGTGTCTAGAAAGCAAGTTGTCCAATTAAATTGGAAACTTGCTTTCTAGACATCAAACATGTATTTGCAGAATAAATGACATCTCAGAAAATATATATTCTATGTCTAGAAAGCAAGTTGTTAAATTATGTAACTTGCTTTGTAGACACAGAACGTATGCGTGATTAATTACTTTAATAAGCATTTTCGGCCAGGCAGAATTTAGAATGATTATGCTGCAAATGCCTAAATTGCTCCAAACAGAAGAACTGCACATGCACACAGCCTCTGAGCTGTGCATCACGGTTCTGCTCTCTGGAATACATCTTTTTATACTCGGCAATTGTGTTTGAGTGCTGCACACTTCTTGGATTGTTATGTTTTAAAAGTTATACCAAACTTTCCAAAACGTACAATTGAAACTGCGTGACTGCCTGACATACACTTTAGAGAACGGACTGGGAAGACGAAGATCAGTGCAGTGCCAGTGCTTGCGTTTAAAATAATGCAAATGGGATGGTAATTGCTCTCTACATTTACCATCCATATTGTGCATAATTGGAAGGGCCCACCCCCAGAAACCGCCGCTAATTGCGTGGGAACAACCACAGCACCACCCATGGCATGCCCTTTTTGCGTGCGAAGTGCTGCATGAAAAGGGGTATTTACAAGGCCACGAAAAGCCACGCAGGGTGGCCTTTCGTGGCCTTGTAATTATGGAGCACCACACTGCGCCACCAGTGCATCAAAAAAAGTGACTCGGGGGCGTGACCTCGCTACGCATGGAGTGAGACTCAGCGCCGAGGGAGCTCCGATCAGCCGCTGCCTTTTGAAGCATTTATCGCGGCACCGGGGCATTAACGGCGACACTGCTCAGCGTGCCTGGTCATCGGAGGTGTCAGGGAGTCCTTTGCCCGCTTGGCGCGACTCTTTGGGCGCTGGTAGCTGTGTCCCTGGCAGCTTTGGTGTCGGGGCCTGGTCCGGGAGCCCGCGGCTGCCATCTTGATTCCTTCCGACTCCGGAGAGCGCCCGGCGAGCGAGGGTTCCCTTCTGGTGCATAACGGCACACCGGGGAGCTTCGCCGGACCGCCTAGGGATCGGCGAGGAGGTGCGGCGATCTGCACTCGATATCTTGGAGCGCAGGAGGTGTGTCGCGCTGCGGGCGCTGGGACTGCTGCCATCTTGTGCTTCTCCGTGCGGTGCAGGAGTTTGTGCTGCGGAGCCCCTCGCTGATTCTCCCCTCCATCGCTGGTGTCCTGGAGGTTCCGAGACACTGTGTCGCCTGTCGTGGAGAGGGGTGAGTCTAGGTGAGTGGCGATCCACAACTGGCTTCTCTCCTGGGACCCGCTGCCTCCTGCTGTTGAGGGTGTATGCTGGACGTGGGCTCTGGACTGGCTCTGTTGTCCCCCTGGTGCCTTACCCCTCAGGGCTCTTTGGAGGAGCGTCCCCTATCGGATGTGACCACCCGAGGCCCTGAGACTCTGTCGGGCCGCGCCTCTCTCACAACAGAGCCCCCATCTTATTTTTAGGGCACGACTACTGTGGGCACCCCCGGATCTGCTTTCCCGGTACCGGCTCCTGACAAGCGCTGGGGCCTCCTGGAGACCTGAAGTGTAGACCTGGTACAGCGCGGACTCCCCGTGTGAGCTCTACTGTGGTGCCATCTCCCGCGCAATCCCGCAGAGGGTCCCTCCCCCCTGCTGTGTGTCTGGCCCCAGTCCTTGCGGGGCTACATGCGTGATCGCTGGGTGAGTTATCACACCTGCTGGGGTTCTACGAGGCACTTCTCCCCATCCTGCCTACGAATTTTGGCCTTTTGTGCAGCTCAGAGGAGGGAGTCAGAGGGGGCCTTGGATGCTGTGGGGCGAAGCTGCTGCCCCTCTCCTTTTCACGGCTGATTGCCCTGCTCACCTACGTTACGACGGCTCCTAACCCTTTACTGGGGGATGTGCTCGGCTTCCTGCTTTATTCCGCCGACCTGCCTCTCCATCCTGTGCGTTGGTGTTTGAGGGGTCATGCCACGCTCTAAAGCCGGGAAAGAAATCGCCGCACCCCTGAGAGACAATCCTGTGACGGCTCTGAGGAACAAACCTGGTTCTACAACCTCTGCGGCTATGGCGTCTTCGGCAGAGGGCTCCTCCGATCCCCTCACACAATCCTTCATGGCCAACTTTTTGCAGGAAATTAAGTCCGAAATTGGATCGCTTAGAACCGAGGTTCAAACCTGCATCAAGGAACTCAGGAGAGACTTCACAGAAACTGTAGAGAGAGTGGACGATCTCGAGAAGACGGTTGATGCTCGCACGGAAGACCAAGAGCAACTCTGGCAATGATTGGCTCTCCTGGAGGAACAACATATTGAGCTCCAAATTAAGCAGGAGGACTTAGAAAACCGGAGCCGCCGCAATAACTTGCGCCTGAGGGGTGTTCCAACGGGGGCAGAAGGCTCTGACATTGTGACTTTTGTTGCGGAGTTGCTTCATGAGATCAGAGGGGATGACGATGCCTCTCCACCTGCGCTTGACAGGGCTCACCATGTGGCTGTACCCTCTGGGCGCTCTGGTCTTGTTCCCGACATATTAACCAGGGTCCACTTTTTCACGGAGAAGGAGGCTATCTTAAAGGCAGCACGTTCCAAATCGGAGTTAACCTACAAGGGTTCCCTCATTCAGCTCTTACAGGACCTTGCTCCCACCACGCTTCGTCGCCGCAGGGACTTTAAACCCGTCACTGATAAGCTTTGTGAGCTGGGCATTCAGTACCAATGGGGCCATCCCTTTGCGCTTATCTTTTAATGGGAATCCAAACGCCGGGTGCTGTGATCCCTCCAGGAGGCCACTCAACTGCTCCGCCTCCGGACTTCCTCTCTGCCGCCTAGCCCTTCATGTTTGCCCCCTTTGGATCGAGAACCTGCAAAGCCACAATGGGGTAGAGCGCTCAGACCGCGGCGGCTGCCTAAGCGTGGGGAACGGTCCTCCTCTGAAGCCATGCAGGACATTATTCAACATCTTCGCTCCCTGGACGGAGAGAAGTCTCCCTCACGTTCCCAGCCAAAAGAGAACTGAAAGATCATCCGCGTTTTAAGACGTCATTGTCTTTGTCACCAGCAGTCCCCCGCAGAGGCGGGGTTAGGTTCCCATGTTCACTGTTTACTCTTTTCTCGCCCTGACTATAGTGTGGCAGCGGTGCCGGCGTGCGCCCCCCTAACAGCGGTGCTGATTTCCCGAGACTCGCCCCCCTTTCTATTCCTAAGAGAGTGACATCTCTGGGATGGCTTGTGCTATTGAGCCTAGCCTGCTCCTGGACTGGAATAGGACTTGTTGGCCACGTTGGCCATTGTTCAATCTCGAAACTTTGCTCTCCTTTTTCCTTTTTTTTTCTTTTTCTCTCCTTTCCCTTTTTTCCTTGTTTGGAGGGAGGGAGGGCCACGCTACTGGGAGTGTAACATTTTTCTGCCAATGGTTATTACTTTGTGTATCAACTTCCTCCTATATATTGCTGGGTATTGAGATGCATTCTGGCTGTGTTTATTTTTCATGGTGGTTTGATGGAGGAGGACGGGGGCTATGGGCCATATCTTGGTCTCACAACATTTGATGGCGGATGGATGTAATCAGCTTTTACCGTGACTTCTGTACCCTGTTTGAAACTCCTTTCTCTCAATGTAAAGGGTCTTAACTCTCCTAACAAACGTCGTCAAATTTGGCGCTATTTACTACAACAGAACCCAGACATTATCTTCTTATAGGAGACACATCTTTTAAAGGAGGATACTTCCCGTATGGCCCACCCTAAATATCTCTTTCAATGCTGGGTATCTGCGCCTACAAAAATGGCTGGGGTGGTTATCCTCTGCAGGGCGGGCATCCAACAGGGGGCTGCCAGAGTGATCCGTGGCAAAGATGGCAGATTTCTCAAACTAGTGGTCCGGGTTGGGGTACAGACATTCACTCTCTGCAATATCTATGCTCCCAATCAAGCACAGGATCTCTTTATCAGGGAACTCCTACGGGAACAGATATCAAATGATGATCATCAGCTCATATTGGGGGGTGATTTCAATCTGGTGTGGGATGCGGGAATAGACCGTATACTGGTACGTTTCATGAGGCTGGGGCCATGTCTGCTTCTTTGAAGAAACAGTTTACTCATTTGGGACTGCTAGATATTTGGCGTTACCACTTCCCAGCTACACAAGATTATTCTTATTATTCCCATGTTCATCGCTCCTACTCCCGCATTGACTATCTATTTGTTCCCCACTCCCTGGTACGTGACGTTCTCTCTGCTTCTATGTCCGATATCTCCATTTCGGACCATGCACATGTGGAGCTTCTGCTACACGATCGCACACCTCACTCATGTCACTCCCCTCGCTGGAGACTACCCCCCCATATCCTTCGGGATCCAGTGGATGTTGCCCAGATCCGTGACGCTATCCTGTCCTATTTTTCGTCCACTGATCTACCAGAAACACCTTTCCCCGTGGTTTGGGACGCCTTTAAAGCCACAATTCGGGGTCACATTACCTCCATTGCGATAGCCCGGGCTCGGGAGGCTCGTTTGTTCAAGGACAACTTGTCCAGGGACATCAAAACGCTGGAAAAACTAGACCAGGAACATCCTCTAGCTCTTAATAAGCAACGCCTGGCTATGCTTGTGGTCAGCTACGGGCTCATAGGACTAATAAGGCGGAACACACCCTATTGGCATTAAAGCAACGATACTATGAAGGGGGGACAAGGTGGGAACAGTTCTAGCGCGTCGCCTTAGGAAGCGGGCAGCAAAGGCTCACATTGCAAAAATTAAATTAGACGATGGCACATGGGCTACCACTGAAACCGCCAAGCTAAAAGCCTTTCACGATTATTACACTTCTCTTTACGCACGGGAGCCACCTAATTTGGATCAGATTCAAGCAGTATTGGGGGAATGCAGACGGACTTCGATCGATGGGCATCATGCGCAACTTCTTGAAGATCCACTTACGTTAGACGAACTTACTAGTGCGCTGAAGGACCTACGTCTCGGTAAATCTCCGGGCCCGGACGGTCTCCCGGTCTCTTTCTATCGCACCTTTCTTCCGCAGATACAAGAACATCTGCTCCGCCTTTTTAATTCCTTTTCTGATACTGGAGGCCCCTCCAATTCTATGGCGTTGGCCGAGATCTCACTGCTCCCTAAACCAGGAAGGATCCCACGTTGTGCTCCTCTTTTCGCCCCATCGCGCTTTTAAACACAGATCTAAAACTTTACACCAAAATTCTGGCCAAGCGTCTCGATCCACATCTGCTGGGCTTATCGAGCCTGATCAGGTTGGCTTCATTCGTCACCGGCAGGGCGCAGATAATGTGCGGCGCATCGCTCACTTAGTTAAGAAGGCCCACCACTGGAACATACCCGCCTGCTTATTGTCACTCGATGCTGAAAAAGCATTTGACCGAGTGGGCTGGGCCTTCTTGCGGGCCGTCTTACATAAGATAGGGCTGGGACCTCAGATGATTGCTAGGATCATGGCGCCTTACCTTTCACCTCAAGCCCAGGTCCGCGTTAATGGCCAACTTACGGGTCCTATCCATGTTTACAGGGGCACCCGGCAGGGATGTCCTTTATCTCCCCTGCTATTTGCGCTTGTCGTAGAACCTCTTGCCATCCTGATCCGCCAATCCCCTGACATTACAGGCATTGTTCACGGAGGAGTGGATCACAAAATTGCCTTGTTCGCGGACGATCTCCTTCTTACATTGTCACGACCACGTTCCTCTTTGCCCGCCCTTCATACATTGCTACAGTCTTTTGAAATTGCCTCAGGCCTTAAAATCAATCATGCAAAATCGTGGGCCTTGAATCTTACAATCCCTGTATCCGAGATTCCCGTGCTCCAGTCCCTTCTCCCATATCAATGGGCCTCACACTTCATCCGGTACCTTGGCCTTAACTTAACCTCTAACCTTAACACGTGGTCCCAAGCAAATTGGCAGGAATGTAAAACGGCCGCCTTGGAGGATCTACGAACTTGGAGATCTCTCCCTATCTCATGGCTGGGGCGTCTGAACGCCGTTAAAATGTCGGTGCTGCCGAAAATATTGTATTTATTCCAAACTCTGCCCACGCCTTTACCGCAACACCAAATCCAGAACCTCCAGCGCGAGCTTACGAACTTTATCTGGGGAGGGAAGCGGCCACGCTTCTCTAATAAAATACTTATGCTGCCTCGGGACAGGGGGGGATTGGCTTGTTCCAACTTACTGGAGTTTTACTGGGCCTCACATCTCCGTTTTATTTCGGAATGGGTTGTGCGGGAGAGCGAGAAGGTTTGGTTCCATATGGATAGGGCTGTGGCTTGCCGACCCCTATGGGATCTTGCCTGGCTTTCACGGGAGGCCCGACCGCGCAGCGCCTATATGGCTATACCAACAAAAACTGTGTTGGATATTTGGGATAAGCTGGCGCTATCCAGGGGTCTCACTTCCTTCCCATCACCTCACACTCCCATTGCTCGCAACTCACACTTTCCACCTGCTCTACATCCACAATCTTTCCTGGCCTGGTCAGAAGGGGGGTGCCGGACGCTCCAGGACCTTTTCGAGGGGGACACCTTTAAATCTTTCGAACAATGCAAACGGGACTTCCACCTCTCCGAGGGGGCTAGATTACAATATCTCCAACTCCGGCACTGGGTACAGGCGTTGTCTTCCACTCAGGGAGCCACTCGTCCTTTCACCCCCTTTGAACGGCTGGTGCGTTCATACGATGAATCCAGGAGTCTGATATCTCGCACATATCAAGTCCTTCAACATGCCCCCCGACCTACTCCTCATACATATCAGTCACGATGGCAGTCCGGTACCTCTGATGAAATCACACCAAAACAATGGGAGCAATTATGGCGCGACATCCCGAGGGTTTTCCGCAGCATTTCTCAGAGGGAATCCGCATATAAAGTCATGACACAATTGTATTACACTCCCCATAAGTTGCACAAAATGTTCCCCAATTCCTCCCCTGTTTGCTGGCGATGTACGAGCGCTACTGGGGATTTCCTCCACATTTGGTGGCATTGCCCGCTATTGACCGCTTACTGGAAGGAGGTCCTTAGTCACATTAAACACGTGATTGGTTACCCACTACCCGAAACCCCGACCACACTCATCTTGGGCCTCAAACCTGCGAACCTACTCACCATGACGCACAAGGACTGGCACCTAATTCTACACATGCTTGGCGCAGCTAAACAAACAATAGCGTTATACTGGATGAAGGCTGAAGCACCCCCAGTGAACGTTTGGCTCACCTGTTTGTGGCATACCATGGCAATGGAGCTACTCACGGCGCGGCTTCAGCTCCGCGACACAAAATTCATGAAAACTTGGCAACCATTGGTAGATTCTTTTTGCAAATTCGATCACGCCCATCTCCAGAGGCTTGGGGCTTTACACCTCTTTGAGGACAACATACTCCCCTCTGACGCGGACAGACTCTGGGGGCCCAATAGGGATACTGCTTAATCTCCCCTCTGCATGGTACTGGTCATTTGCGTTGCCCTGACTTCCCTCGGGTCCTTCTCCACACT
Organism: Calotriton arnoldi; assembly: GCA_963921515.1. Taxonomy (NCBI): domain Eukaryota; kingdom Metazoa; phylum Chordata; class Amphibia; order Caudata; family Salamandridae; genus Calotriton; species Calotriton arnoldi. Next base: position 903,428 of record CAWUFW010004874.1, on the reverse strand, counting down.
TGGTTCCTGCATTCACAGGGGCTTTGTTCCTTGCTGTGGGGCATTTCGTTCACCCCGCTTACACTTTACGTAGCTTCTCTCTCCTAACGGGTCCCACCACCACCTAGTCCCTCCTCACATGTTGGATGCTTTTTTTCTCCTAGAGTAATGTCCTTCTATATATGACAGATTTGTAATATGCCATTGCTTTGCCTGCTGTGTTTTAATTTGCTGATATTCCGGAGTTGTTAATGATGCCTCCTTCCCTTTCCTTTCCTTCCCAGGTCTTCCTTTTCTCTTTTTTCCTTTTTTCTACTTTCTTCCTCTTCATGATATTTTGATTGTTGTATTGTTTTGATTTGTATTTTCAATAAAACAGATTTGAAGCAAAAAAAAAAAGTGACTCACCGGCGGCACAAGGGGCTTGTAAATAAGCCCCATAGAGCTTAACTGCAGCAAGCACTTCATTTACGTTTGCTGACATTGCATAGGTTTCAATGATCAAATCTGCACCAGCGTGGTTTATTTTGCACTGTCATTTGCACTGAATGACTAGTGCCAGGATGAAGTTTGCAATAGTGAAAAAATAACCTTTTAACAGTTGTCTTGTGCATGTGTCGTTTTTAGATCGAGCCTCGAGTAGCGCGCAAGCGCTGCTTAGAGGCGAAGACTTATTGTAAGCGAGTTTGAAAAGCAGTCCCAAAAACGCTCGTGCGTCGTGGCTGGCCTTTTTGGGATGGGTACGCGCGGCAAACATGTGTTTCCAATTATCGTGCCCAGACGCGGGCGCGATAATTGGAAACACATGTCTGCCGCGCATACCCATCCAAAGGCCAGCCACAACGCACGAGCGTTTGGTCAGCTCTGCAGGCTGCCGCGCTCGCTCGCCCCCGCTCCATGTCCCCCGATGCGCCCCGTAGTTTCCGGCTTCGCTCACCTTCTGCGGCTCACCGCTCGCGGCCCCGCTCCCCACATGATTTCCGTCGCTCGTTTTCAGCAGAGCCCAGGACTCTCTATTCACAAAGCGCTTGCCTGCCTCAAGCGGATGTTAGCGCTATATAAACGAACCGAACATGACGCATGTGCCAGAATGAGTCCTACCTGCAGAGAAGGACAGGATCCCCATGGAATAGTGAAGGGGCTCTGGTGCCTTCCCTGGCTCCGGCATCCTACGGACTAGGGCTGACTTTGGAGTATGGACTGAATCAGCAGTGAGTCGAGTATGGGCTGATGACTCATTTGTGTCGGAGGGTGGTTAGTTTTGCACCGTCATCATGAAAAACATTTCCCGGACACTACACGCCACCAAGTTATATTGTTGGTTGCGGTGAGTTTACCTGAGTTTGCGGGTGTTTGAAACAGCTCAAACAATATATTTAGCCCAGAACAGACATTTTTTTCAGCAGATACAGCACATGCATTTGTGTGGGAGGGCTGCATCTGTGTCGGAGGGTGGTGGGAGGGCAGAAGCAACTACAGGCAGTCAAGCACCCTTTAAAACAAGCATTGGCATAGCCAATAGGTCTCGCCTTTGGGACCTTATAAGTGTTTAGCCATGCAACAGTTGCATAACTAAATACTTATAAGGTCCCAAAAGCGAGACCTATTGGCTATGCCAATGCTTGTTATATCGGGTTACATACAGATTACAGCATAGTAGGTCTTTCCAACATAATGACCGGGTCTCACTCGCATGTATTTTTCCTGGACCACCAAAGACCTTTATATCAATCCTGCCAGGGGCCACCTTTCCCATCTCTCTCTATGTGAACCTACCCCTTTCGTGAGTTTATTTAAAGCTGAAAATCCGTCAAAATGGCCATTTCCCACTTTCAGAATATAAATACTACCTGTTCGAGAATCAAAAAGTGATATAATTGGGTCCCTGATGCAGTGAAGGCACCAGTCTCCAGAAAACATTTACCGTACTGTTAAAGGCCCCATTTGCTATACCTGTCTGTGCCAACATTCTTGGTGCCTTGGTTACTTTTGAGCTGAAGTTCAATTTTTACAAATGTGACCATTGTATTTTCCTTTAGGGAAGTAGGTACATTATGTTATGGCGCCACCTAGTGACATTTTGACCGAGGTTCTCGATAAATAAACGTGACCCGCAGAGCTATGATATTTCATATACGTAAATAGTACACATCCTTTTTACATCAATCACTCTTGCTGACCCCATATCAAAGACTGGAAGACGCACGTTTTTGTTCAAGAACATTGTGCTGAAAGATTGTGGCACTAACGCTACAATGACCTTTCACGATGCTTTCTGTTCATAAAACGCAATTATTTTGCTCAAAGTTAGCTCCTTCCCTATTGGGTGCAGCACATATTGTGCAACTGTAGCTTGCACCCTTTTTCGCCCTTTTCTAAACGGCACATTGTGTGAACTAGCCCAGATTTGGAGTAAAACCTGTAGGCTCCATTCCCTAATGTAAAGTGGTAAAAAAAAGCCCCAAAACAGCGTGTTGAATATTCTGACGGGCAAACATTGGGTAATAATTTTGCATTATTCATCTTCTAACGCTTTGTATCAGTTCGGACAATGCACTTTGATTCATATAAGTTGGGTTTGTGCAAACCGGCCAAATCCCGATATACACCTTTTGAGTTTTAATCAACCAGAAGGAAGTGATATGTTCTTCCTCCTCTAACTCCAGCGTCCTCAGGCCGTAGCCAGTTTGGAAAAGATTCCCATTGATGATTGGAAATCAGACAGTTCCCATCTGCTCCTTTTTTGGTGTCTTTCGAGTCTACATAGCTCTCAGGTGTTTGGGTCTGGAATTGCAGGTAAACATTCTTATGCAGGAAGCGTCACCCTGGGCCTGACAGGCCTCCCCTGTGAATGCACATTCCACTCCTATCTCGAGACAGGCGCCATTAGTAATTGTGCATTGTTCAATCGAGTGTTTATTGCATATGTTAGTATACACAATTCATGTCACAACATTCAGTCCTATACATGTATTGAAAGCTTCTAATGAATGATATTGTAAACGTTTCTAAAACTACATAAAACTGTGCAACTCCTTGCCTTTCTAGTGCATCATCCAGAGGCCCTGCCAAGCTTATATGCTTAAATTTGCTGCACCATGCGCCATTTTCTGAACCGTGCACAATTTGCTGCACCATTTGGTGCATCATGAGCTGAACACATCACACTGCCCTCACGCATGGCCCTTTACTGTTGTCAAACTGAACTTTCTTCCCCCTTGCAACTGCAAATCATCAAGAAGCACAACTCTTGCTGCTCTGTCTAATACACATTTCTGTGACACCAACACGCCCTGGTGAACTAACCGGTGTCAGTGCACATTAAGCCTCATCCACTCCTCCTAGACCAACTTCCCACTAGTGAGGTTTAATACTACCACCTCAGGCTTAATAACAAGCAGATATTCGGCCTAGAAACAAAGGGGTATATGTACAAGAACTGCCGCTAACTAGCGTTAACGTTAGTTAGCGGCTGTTTTCTTAACGCGACCTATCACCAAAAACTATTGCCCTGCTAGCGATGTATTTACAATATGTCGCTACATGGCGATAGTTTCAGTTAGCCGCGGTGAAAACTGCAACTAACACCAGCGTGAAGGCGATACAAATTCTGACGTTAGCGGGTAAAAACTGATGAAAGGCCAATTTGCAGGCAAAAAACTCACGTTAGTCAGCAGAACTTCACCTTTTTTGCCAATAGACGCAAAAATAGGCAATAAGTCCACCTCCACTTCAAAAATAAAAGAAAAACAATGGAATGCAGAATGGAGCAGGCAGGGACAAGTGCAGCAAAGATCAACAACTTCCCCAAACCCCCAATCAGCCAGGATGACCAGCCAGAGTCCCAGGGGAAGAGGAAATGCAGAATCAGGGCTACATATATGAAAAGAGGCGCATTGCTGAGGAAAACCTGTGATGCATCACTTTTCATAGCGCCCTTCTTACAACACCATGGCAGCCAAAACCTTGAAAGCGCAGACAGTCGCTGGAGCCCGGAGGCCTTGCTGTGCCTGCATCTGGGACCCAGAGTGGGATGCGGAGGTGCTGTGGAGTTGCTGGTCCGTGGCGGTAGACATGGAGGTGTCGGCGATCGCCCTTACCTGGTGGTGAAGTCTGGCAGATCACATGGAGACACATTGCTGACCTGTGTGAGAAGACCGTCTGGTGCCCCTTGGAGCTGTGAACGGTGGAGGCGCTCCTGCGCACCAACGTAGGGAGGTCTGCATCGCATACCACGCGCCACCACTACACCGGGGTGCACGGAGGAGATTTACCAATGGTGGCCTGCGCATCTCTGCATCACAGGCCAGAGGATGTTGGGCTGGCTGGACGCTGTGGAGGGTTAGGCCCCTGAGCTGCATCGAACCTGTGTGGTGGGAGCACTGCAACTTCACGCATAAGGGGGCCCTGTTGCATCACCTGCATCAGTAGGTTCCCCAGCGGACTTGGTGACGACTGCCGTAACCAGGCTTGTGAAATCCCACCTGGCTGAGTCACAGATTTGGAGAGAGTGCAGCGGATTGCGCCACGGTGTCAATGTCCAGGTGAGGTGAAGGTGGGACGCGTATCGGAGGAGGCCCGGGGGTCGAGTCGGGCCCAGGCCTAGCGCCTGTGGGTGACGCACCCCCAGTGGCGGCTCCTCTGTTATGGCGGAAGAGCGTTGCCCCACTGCTTTCAAGCAGTGCAAGAAGAGGAAATATAACATGATGATAACTTTCTGATATTCTCATGCTATGTTTCCTTTGAGGGCGGGAGGGTGGATGGGGCTGCTCTACTCACGGAGAAGGGCAGGGGTGGAGTGGTAAGCCCACTCAAGTGCGCAATAACTCTTCGGTCGGCCCTCTCAGGCTGCACAAAGCAGTCATGCGCACTTCCCTGTTCGCAATGCAGGCTGCATTACAGCCTGCATGGAGAACATGCCCACCCCTCCAGCCCCTGGCCGAACGTCTTGTCACGGCGCTAAAGAACAATCACAATGCCGCATTGCAGCGTTGTGTTTGGCTTAGGGGAAGGAGCCTGTCTGCCTGCTTCTTGTTCCTGTTAGCAGACTCAGGAGAGCAGGAGCACAGAAGACGCAGGACTTGGCCTCGAGCTAAGATAAAAAAATATATATATTTACAACCCCCGTTCCCCCCGCGTCCCCACCCCCTCCAGTGTCCTTTCCTGTGTTTCCCGCCTCCCAGCTGTCCAGTCCCCACGCAGCACTACTTAATGGTGGCCGCTGTGCGGCCATGCGCAGCGGGCGTACCACTGGTGCACCAAAGGCAACCCAAAGGCAAGCCTGTCTGCGTCCATCCACCCCTGGACCACGTCCAGCACCAAGGACCCTTCCTCTCGGACACTCCACCACTATGACGCAAGCACCCTCCTCGCCATCAGCCCTGGACGCCACACCGCCTGCCATCTAGCATCACTGTAGAATTCCCTTGCACCCTGTGCCTGCCAAAACTGCAAATGCACCTTCTGCCATGTCAGCACACCAGCGCCTCCTGCCGCCCAGCCGACCAACAGTGCAGCAGACCGGCTCAACTGCATCCTCCTCAACGTGCGGTCCCTCCACAAACATGCAACAGAAATCTGGGACTCCCTCAACGCCACCTATTCATACAGCGCCTTGTTCACGGAAACCTGGACCAACCTTTGCTCCGGACCAGAAATCACCATCCACGACGGCTACAAATTCACCCGCAAGGACCACCCGAGCGCCCGGGAGGAGGCATTGCCATTGTCTAAAAAAGCACACTCTGACAGACCACGAACTCTAATGACCTGACGGCTACCATGGAACACCTCCACTTCCAGATCCGGACCAACCCGAACCCCACCCTCCGCGGCACTCTCGTCTACAGGCCCCCCGGCCCATGAACCCCCATTCACCGATGCCATTATAGACTTCATCGCACCGCAGGCTCTGCCATCCACTGACTACATCCTACTCGGACATCTCAACTTCCACCTGGGCAACCCCAGTGACCAGAACACCACCACCCTCCTGGCGACCCTCGCCAACATCGGACTCAAGCAGCTAGTCACCGCACCAACCCACATAGCCGGACACACGCTCGACCCTGTCTTCTCCGCCAGCGGGAACTTCAACTACAGCCACACCCCCAAACTCTCCTTGAATGACCATCATAGTAAACTTCACGCTTTCACCACACCCACCGTACACCACCGCCATCATTGCCTCCCCAGCCGCAGCTGGATCAAGGCCATCAAAGAAAATTTTGGCAACTCCCTCAGCACCACCACTCCGCCAACGCTTACAGATGCCAACACCGCAGCGCGCAAACTCCACCGATGGAGCTCCAACTGCGCCAACACCCTGGCAGCTCCTGCGTGTCAGTGGACCGAGCATCTGGGGGTCGCTGGCCGCCGGGGAAGGTGACAGCAGACACCCTGGACAACAAACTAGACTCTGTACAAAGGGACGCATCGAGGCATATGCGTGACCTTGTGAACCCCTATGCCACATTTTACCATCGTCAGGTAGGATGCATGCAGGGCGTTCCCATGCAACAAAGCCTCGTAGGAGTGGTGCAGTGAAATCTATTTCACTGTGACAATTCTAGGACGCCACTGCGTCCAAATCTTACGCCTGCCTCATGGTGGGCATACGGGTGACGCAGTGCCATAGGGATAGGCCTGCCCCATGCATTGCTGGAGTTGCGTCATGCTTGTGACGAAATTGCAGCAATGCGTGACTTTAGCGCCGACAGATACATCAGGAATACTGACATATCTGTAAATCCTTGCAAAATGGAGCGCCATACAGTAAATATGGCGCAATCATGGTGTCGCAAGGAGGGTGCAGTGAAACGTGTCGCATCGCAGTATTGTCGCAGCAATGCAACACTTTTCATGAATGAGGTCCAGGACTGCTCCCTATCTTATTGTGGGGCGCATTTCTGAGCTTTTGTTTTGGCGCAGGGCAGCGCAGCAATACTCTTTGCTGCGCTGTCCAGCACCAAAACCTCTGAAATGAGGCCCCAAGTGTTTGCACCAATTTTAAAAGTGCCGCTAACTCCAGTTAGCGGCAACTTGTAAATAAGGCGATAAAAAGCATAGCTGGCGTAACGTCAAAAAATTGATGATGCGGCGGCGTTAAATCCTTGTACATATGCCCCAAAGGGTCTCATTTACCACAAAATGACGCAGCGCGGCGCCGCAAGCCATATTGCTGTGCCGAGCTGTGTCATTTTGAAAGCACGGGATGCATCGTATTAACAACAATATGACGCATCCATGTGCTTTCCCCTGCGCTGGCACACAATTGGCTGCCATGCGCCAGCACAGGCACCCTTGCGTGCGCTGTGGGGATGATTGTTTTTGTGCAGGAAGAGACACCTTCCTGCACAAAAACAATAATTGATGGCATTTTCCTCTTTTCTATGCGAGCACGCATAGAAAGAGGAAAAAATGAGGATAAATAAAACGATTTCTCCTCGTTCCGCAATTCTCTTATGCCTTCCCTGGGGAGGCGTACGATTCTGACGCATTCCCAGTTTTACAACACGCATTCCCATGCAACATGGATGTTGCATGGGAACACCCCTTTCACACAAAGTAATGCATGAAAGGGGCCCATATTTACAAGGCCATGAAAAGTCACGCAGGGTGACTTTACATGGCCTTGTAAATATGGGCAAGCCCATTGCATTGATGGTGCATTAAAAAAAGTGACGCACCGGAGGCGCAATGGGCTTGTAAACGAGGCCCAAAGGTCTTTGGAGTACGTAGAGTAGTTATTAAAAATCATGCAGCGCAGCAAGCTTCCTGCCTGTGTTGAGCTGCGTGATAGGGAAATGGCAGGATTGTGTTGTATATATACAGCACATTCCGGTCTTTTATCTGAGCTGGCTCACACTGTGCTGCCAAGCGCCAGTGCAGGCACCACTGAACCATGGTGCAAGGGTGCCTGCTTTGTAAGCAGGATTGTTTTTGTGCAGGTAGGGATAATTTTCTGCACAAAACCAATCCCCTGAGACCTTTTCCCCTTTCTATGTGTGCTGCAGAATGAGCACACATAGAAAGAGAAAAAACTAGGCAAAATAAAAATATTGCTCCTCGTTACTCCTCCCCTGGGGATGTGTGGCATTTTGAGCCATTCTCAGGTCTACCAGTAATGGTAAATCTGGGAATGTACCAAAAGCCATGGGTGGATGTGTGGGAACACCCACGCTCCACCCATGGAACACCTCCCTGCCGCTGAATAACGCAAGGCAGCGATTTGCGCTGTGTTGCGTTACTCTAAATTTATCAAGCCACTCAGTGCCAAGCAAAGTGGCCTTGCATGGCTTGATAAATTTAACTTAAGAGATGCATCGCTATTGCGCCCCGTTGTGTGGCACAAGGGCGATGCAACTCTTCGATAAATATGCCCCTTAATTCCATGCCGGTAGAGCATGCCACGAAAGTTTCCACCTCTCAACATGCTAGTTCCTGTTCCTTTCTCAGTATTCAGGTAGTTATGTACCAGCAGGATTTTTTTTATTGATGTTCATTTTAGTTTCTACAGTATGGCCTGTATGGAGAAGGATAAAACAGGTAGAAGTAAGAAGGATAGCACTTACACCATGGTGCACTCACAAATTATACCGTTACTCCTCTGTGACATGGTGTTCAAGTAGAAGAGATTCGCAGAAGCCCCCAAAGAATTTTATCATTCCAAAATAAACTCAGGTTCAGAAATACTTTACAGAGTTTGCATATTTCATGATAATTCTGGGCCCTTTAATGAGCCAACTCTAATGTTATATCTAAATTGTTAGTGGTTTAGCCAACATTTGTTACGAAATACAGATACAAATCACAATGGAAATCTGAAAAACAGACGTACATCTAATCATAAACTTATCCATAATTGGCAAAAGCATGAACGTAACAAAAGAATCGCAGCCATATCAAAAATCTGAGTGATCACTAACCTTCCACAGCTTAGAGTCGATCCTCACATTCCGACCTGAAGAGCGAGCAATGCTAAATGTATACAGCGTTGCTAAGTGGATGACTATTCTGCTCTAGTCCAGGTTTTTTCTTTGCATTCTGGGAGTTGTAGTGTTTTTTTGTATCCTATTACAAAACAAGGACTACAAGTCCCAGAAGGTAAAGCGAAAACCTGGAACAACAAGTAATGCATGGACCTCATACATGTACATATGTACATATCGTGGAGTATACACGCTTGGAGTACATATATGTGTGCAGTGTAAACCTATATTTACCTAAACATGCTTACCTGCATGATATTTTGGTCCTCAATATTTAGGCTACGAAAAGTTTGCGAGTGATATTTTAAGCGGTGTGCTCTGTTAGTATTCTGTGCCAAGCAGTTGCAGAAAACATCCCAATGACATATCAAAGCTTTGTGAAAACTGTTCCCTCAGGACATTTCCAGCCTCAGGTCCTGCCTCTGGGTTGATGTCAGTGCGGAGGGTCTACACAGGGGCGCGAGCGAGGTTGGCGGGTCTTATGCATGTCAGAAGGGCTCAGACGCATCATTACTTGGGCAATTGGTTTGTGAATGAGGACTCTCTCCGCCTGTGTGGAGCATTATCCAGATCTTTGGCGGGATCCTGAACCGGAAGGAATTCAATCTACTACCTTGCTACTAAAAGCAGTGCATGGGGACTTTTAATATCTCTGTAAGGGCGGATTTCGTCCATGTGCCAGGGAGAGATGTGAAGCTTTGAGCTTTGCTCTTGCCTAAAGCTCTTCTTGGGTTGGACAGGGCTTCAGTTCATGAGTGGCAACACTCTCGACAAGGCATGCCTGCCTTTATTTTTGTGGCGCCCTCGGCCAGATTCGATCCTAAGCTACTAGTCCAGTAAATTCAGAGAATTGGGACCTTTCTTCTCAGAACTAAGATATCCTGATTCCAGTGACTCCTTCCTTGAAGGTGTCTCTTCAGCTGTCGCTGGTGAAAGCCTATCTGTGTGGGAGAAGGTCAAGCAATGGCCTTTGCTTCCTGTATTCATGACAATAGATACCGGCAGAAGGGGGTCGGGAGCCATGCTAGGGGGAGCCATGCTAGGGGCAGCCATAACTTAGAGTCTGTGGTCGAACCACGCGACTAGTATGTCTTTCATTTGGAAGAAGCTGAAGATGCTGTGGAAGGTGATGTTGTTTTTATCTGTTCTGATCCAGGGGAAGGTTCTCTCTGTTCTCCGTCATTTTCTCTTCTGATGGATTCCCTGTTGACTTAATAAGTCTTGTCTCCTTTTAATTGCACCCTATTATCCCTCTGGAGGAGACAATGTGAAGGGTGATGCCCTGATTCTGCTGTTTCCATCCTTGAAAGACTTATCTCTCAATCTTTAAAAAAAAAAACATTTGTTGGTTCAGTGGATGGATATATTTGTCTCCTGCTGGGATGCTTTGATACTGGCTTTTTGCACAAGAGGGACTGGGAGTAGGGCTGTGGGATAGATACTCAGCCCTTTATTTAGCCCCAGTGTTGCTTGTTTGACTTTTCTTCATTTTCTGTCCTGTCCAGAGCAATTCACAATATAAGGAGTGTGGGGGATCTGGTTATGCTAGTGTCTCCTTTTGGGACTCACAAGTCTTGGTTTCCACTTAATCCAGCTGATGACAGTCATATTCTGAAAGCCTATTTGAGCTGGGCTGTACATTCTTCTCAGCTCCAATCTTCCTTATATATGAGCATAAAAGGAAATGTCTTCACAGTCAAATGGCCAAACACCTTCTTGGACAGGGAAGAGCTGGCTCCACAAATTGGGAAGTTGACCATCTTGTTTAGGAATAAATATAACCCTAACTACAGCCACCATTGCAATTGTGTTGTTTGTGTATGGCAGGAGAAGGGAACGCCTTTATTACCAGTGGACTACCCTAATTGATCTCAGGGAGGATGAGGTCATCACTTACTACCGGCTCAGGAGGGAGTCCATCGTCCAGCTGCTACACCAGATAGCACCAAGGCTCCAGGCATGAACTCCCAGGGCCACCAACATGCCTCCTCAAGTGAAGCTCATGGCTGTCTGACACATGTTTGCATCAGGCTCATTTCAGACCACAGCAGACAGATTGGCAGGAATCTCTCAGTCATCTTTCTCTGCTTTTCTACCCTTTGTCCTGGATGCCATTATCCGCCTAACGCCACATTACATCCTCTTCCCCAACACACAACTGCAGCTGGAGATCAAGCAAGGCTTCTATGCCATCACCGGTTTCCCACATATGTTGGGTGCCATGGACTGCACACATGTGCAACTGCTTCCCCCAACAGCAACATCCCATCTTTACAGGAACCGGAAGCACCCCTACTCCATGAATGTCCAGGCCAACGTCCACCATCGGGGGATGTTCACCAACCTGCTGGCCAAATACCCAGGGAATGTGGCGATGCATACATCTTCAGGCACTCCATCATAAATGAACGTTTCCAGAATGGCCAATTTGGGAATGGCCTACTTGTAGATAAGCAAAACCCAAGTACCTAACAGACCCACTAACAGTCAGAAATGGATTACATAATACTCATCTCTGTGTCTGTCGGAGCAGATCAGCCCATAAGTATGAGGGGTGTGCCACATACATGCACCATGCATCATGCCACGTGTCAAACAAACCCACAACTCACACATGTCAACACACCTAAAGTCATCAACATAGAATAATATCCAACCTGTACAAGGCACCACAGTGTACTCAGGACACCAATCTCAACATGGATCTCCCACAGCTATGAGAATAAATATAAGGCATACACTTGCACACTCCTCTACAACTTCCACTCCTACACATATATGTGAATGAAAAATGTATTGTGGCTACTCATGCAGTACACAGCTCCTCATGACAACATCAGTCTGTCCCACATGAGCATGGCCCACATTCCAATACCATGATAACTATTATGGCCAAAAATATAGTGGAAGCCAGACAATGAATAGTGTAACAATGCATGTGACATGTGTGAACTGCACCACATGTATGACGCAATATCACATGGGCAAGTAAGTGTACCATGAAAGGCCTGGCCAATGTCCTATATGCCACCAACAACATCTGTGCATTACCATGGACATATGCCCTTGTCAGTGCAAACCATGTTAGTCATGCTACAACCTGCATAGGGAGGACCAACTAGCCAATTATCAGATCTACAATCCGTCACTTCACACATGTAGTAGGAGCACACAACATAGAGAGGCCACAACCATTTCCAAATAGACATCACAGAAAGTTACAGGATGAACATGTAAGTCAGGATGTAGAAGTTTACCATGTCTCAACCCATGCTCCCCATTTACCATTACACAGAGTAATGGAGGAGACGTGTACACCTTTGACCAATTCCATGAGTAACACATATTACGAAATACCGTTAGAAATGTGTATGACCATTTAACTACACATTACACACATGGACCAGAATGTATCTGTAACAGCGACTCAAAGCATTGACAGTTGTCCTATCTTTTCCTGTTTCAGATGACCAAGGATATTATCTCCATCCATGGCTCATGACCCCATATGCACACCCCAAGACCTAGCCAGAGAGGAACTACAACCAGGACTCTGCAAGACCCGCAATATTGTCGATCGAACCTTCGGTCTGCTCAAGGCTAGGTTCCATTGTCTCGACAGGTCAGGGGGGAGATTGCTGTACTCTCCCCCGTAATGGTGTGCAAGATCATACTTGTCTGTGCCATCCTGCACAATATATGTGTGAGGACGAATGTCCCATGGGATGGGGACCAGCAACAGTAGGACCCAATGGAGGAGGAGTAGAAGGATGGTGGAGACATCCAAAAATCATTGGCAACAGATCTTCAGTTGAATCACATGTACAGTGATGGAGCTATAACTACCATATCATGAATGTTCAACTGGCAAATAAATATAATAAATGTATGAATATAATCTTGGTGTTTGTGTTCATGTCACAATCCCAGTAGACTTCCACACACCCACATCTCATCAACTATAAGTAGTCCACAAAAGTTTACAATCATGTCATCAGACCTGTTTACCAACATGGGCCCATTCTGCACATCTAGCAATCACACATACAGAAATGCTACGTGAAATTGTGTACTGCACCATGAATGCAAGGAGTCACGCATATGTGCACTATTAACATACACATGTAACACATCCCTTGTCTTCAAGCATGTCTGCAAAAAGATTTTGAGCAGGAAAAGTGATCCCTGGTAGTGTTTACCCACATTGCAACAATCTATACACTGTACCACACACAAAGGGCTAGTTGTGTCAATGAAAACATACGCATTAACCATTTCACTAGGGAGGCATCAGTCAAAAACGACGGTTTCGTTGGAAAGGTGATGCTCAAGTAGGAAAGGTGACCCTTTAGGAAATTAGATGCTTGAGTAGGAAAGGTGACACTTGAGTAGGAAAGGTGACACTTGAGTAGGAAAGGTGCTGCTTTAGGAAAATGGCCCCATTAATAGGAAACGTGCCTCTTTAGTACAAAAAGTGACACTCTGTTAGTAAATGTGACGCTCTAGTAGGAAAAGTGATGCTCTAGTAAGACCCCCCACAGCCCCACCAGTAGTGGCACCACAGGTGGTCGGCAGTACATCAGCTCAGCCAACTGAGTTTGAGAGGCAGTTGCTGAAGCAAATGCAGAGACACATTTGAAGCTGGCAGGCTTACAACTGCAAGTGCGGACACTAATGCAAATGGCTCGTATCTTGCAACAAACTGTGGCCTGTATAGATCAGCAAATTTAGGCCCTTCCTCCAACTTCCTGGGCCTCCCCAGTTCATATTGCTTGTTTTTATTGTTTAGACTTTTAGCATAGTGATAGGTTAGGTTAGTTTTAGTGTTTTTATAGCTTTTAATATTTATCTGTTTTTTGGTGGGGATATGGGGTAGGTTGTTAAGTGGGTGGGGGGTTAATGTTTAATATGTGTGATATAAAAAAAATCCCCCAAAATACAAAAAAATATATATTTGTTAAGGTTTTAATGTTTACGTAGTTTGTGTATAGGTGTAGTTCATGTTTGGCTCATGTGCAAATGTGTATTGAGGGGGGTGGTGGTTGATGTTTAACCTGTCTGTTGTGGTATATGTGTAGAGTAGGATAAATTAAGGTTAGGTTGGTAAGATTAGTTTTAAGTTAGAATAGTGCAGGTAAGTTAGCATAGGTTAGTTTAGGCATATTTAGATAGGAATAGTTAGTGTAGTTTATAGGTTTTAAGATATTAAGATTGTTATGGTGTGCTAAATAAATATCATTTTGCACTTTCACAACTGCTTGCTTATTAACTGCGTGGCAGGTGTTACATCTGCTTTGGTGGGCTAAGCACATGCTGTAGGATTTCCTGCCAGTGTTTGCATACATGTGTTACTAGGTGGAGCACCTAAGGAGTAGATCATGTAAAGTTTGCAATGGAGTTACATAAGGGATCTTCAAACGTGATTGTGCACTGTAAGTGGCACTCTTGCAGTGAATGGACACACAGCCCAACAGGTATTATTAACCTACTGTTGCACTGTGTATGTGATGCTGCATGTTTTGTATGGATGATTAAGTCAAACAATTGTGAATAAGCTAGGATGTGTTTGGTACCAAACTGATGGGAGCCACTCATGCACTCTCCCTAGCACAATTTTGTTGACACATTACTATTGTTTGCTGGCTAGTATGCATGGAGGCATCCCCCACCTGGGCAGAAACGACATTAAGTCTTACCATTGACTGATTGCTAATTGTAGCACTTCATGCATGTGACTTTGGGTAATTATTTGCTAGTTTAGATGCACATAGGGATCACATAAACTATTTTGCATGGACTGTGCCGATTCACCCCTGGGTCGATGAAACATGATTTCCTTCAGCTGTTAGGTAGTGTCTTTAGGTTCAGCACATCCACCATGACCAGAAATACAGCACACTGGTTCCAGTAAATGGTTTTATTGACACATGAACCAAGTAGCAAGTGGCAGTCCTTGGGGCAACAACCCCAACATAGTTTGTGAGCCATTGGATGTCCAGACAGAGTCCTTAGGGGATACATATCATGGGACATGTGGAGTATAGAAGTATTCCAGGGAGGAGGAGGATCAAAGTGCCATTAGGGAAGATAGACAGTCCACAAATGGGTGAGATCAACAGGTGGAAAAGCAAAGGGAAAGTGGGAAAGTACATTGGCATAGCCATAAGCACTGGTAAATAGGGAAAGTGCCCATGTGGCATAGAGAAATGCTGCCGGCAAGTTTTTTGGTGGAAAGAGGGGAAGCCTACATCTTCTTCCTCTGATATGTGTGGTGCCTCCCATGAGGGGGATGTTGTTGGTGCCGGTGGCAATGGAGGCACAAACACATCAGAGGCTGAAGATATGGATCCCATGTCCCCAGCAGCATTTTTCTGAACCAACAAGTAAGGCAGCACAGCACTAAGAGGGGCCTGCTGGTTTGCCAGTACAGCGACAACGTAACAACGTAAGGCACCCATTGTTGCTATGTAGAAGTCCTGGTGTCTACTCCATGAACTCCAGGATGTTGTGGATCGCCCTCAGCTGGTTGGCAACCTCACTGGTGCCACTGCAGCAGGGCAGTTGTTCGTGCCTCTGCCTCATGACATCAGCGATGCCAGCCAGGGAATGTTCCAAGCCATGGAGCGGAGGGTAGGTGTCTTTTATGGCCTCCGAGGTGTCCTTATTGAGACTGAGGCACCTACGGACTCCCTCTAGGGTGCCCGTCATGGTCTCCATCACTGCCCATACAGCATATATCAGCTCCCGCTGGACTCCTACCGCACAACGTTGGAATTTAACTTAGAGGGACTCAGAGTCCAGAGCTGGGGGTGGGCTGGCTGGTGGAGTTTGTTGGGTGATAGGCAGATCCTCTGGAGATGGTGCAACGCTGTCGGCCCTTCTTGTGACCGAGATTGTGTCTGAATGGAACACAGGATTTCCTGGAGGGTGTCTTGGTCGAGGGTTGGCAGGCTGTCATTGTTGGCAGGATGCTCATCCAGAGCAGGCAGCGGGTGAGAAGTTGTTGGTACACCCTCTGCAATGAAATAGATATATGTTGTTGTGAATTTATGTTAGATGGTGACATGAGTAATCTGGTTCCTACTAATTCCCTGTCAGGTCAACATTGATGCTCACAACATCTGTTTCTCATAGGTTTAGAGGCCAAGTTAGAGTGTAGTTGCCTTTCAGATGGCAGTATCTGTGCATTGTTCACACTACCACTGGGTGACAGGGCTGACCTGTTGTGTCATGACACATGTTACAACACAGTTACACAGCTCACTGGCCCTGCCATTCCTGCACGTGTGATATGAGGTACAGTCCACCTCTGCGTTGGTGATTAGCTTCCTTTTTCATGATGTCTATACTGATTGTGTTTTGATGTATTGACACCATTACTGTGCACTTTGCACCTAGTTCCCAGGTTTCCTGCATTCCCTGTGACCAGTACTTAGCCCACACCTCCTGTGAAGGTGAAGTGGGTTTGCTCATGAATTAGTTATGATTCTGCAGTCAGCCTTTCATACAGTACATCACGGCACTCTGCCTTGTGCTGTGTTGCATGCACATTGTACTTTCATGTGGACACGGGTTCTGTTTTTCACCCATATCCTGCACACCTCTACCCAGCTTCCAACCTTGATACACTTCCAGAATGTGTGAGGCTTGCCATTGGTTTCCTATTTGTGTTTACTCATGTGATTTCATACCACAAACAGTTGGCTCCATATTTGTGGACAGTGTGCACTGTGTAGAAACTCTGAGGGGATGGGCCCAGTCAAACTAGGTTGGTTGCTGACACTGACACTCAGCCCATTTCATCATTGACAAAGTAGGTCATCTGCAGAGTTTCACACATCTTTTTACTCAGGGCCCCTCACTTGTACAGGTATATGGCTCCTCTGCCAAACCAGATTTTGGGCCAGGCACTCAACGTACTGCCACACACAGATGGTACACATATAATACATTGACTCTCGTGCCTACAACACCAATAATATGCATGACCATATCCATTGGACTGACTGTTTTTGAGGGATATGGGATGAGCTGTAGCCCACATGGTAGTAGTGCTGGACTTGGTGACAAGTACCTAGCCAGGTTTGCCACACAACTGGGCCCATCCATCTCAGCCTCCAACCATCCCTGACTCCTGCCCTTTGTGGTGGCGACTAGTTCATCCTATACCTTGACGGATCCCTGTTACACATCCTCCGACTTTGACATATGTGGCATGGTGAGACATTTTGCCTTCAGACTCCCTCTTGCCACATGCTACATCTTCACCCAGGGCCATATCACCTATAGGATGTGGTTCCACAATGGTCTCTTCTCTGTCATCCCTTCCCAGCTGCGACACAGAGTGACACTGTCAGACACAGCAGTGCATGTGTCTTAGTAAGGCTGCCTTGCAGTACACATATCCCTTTTCTCCTCCTTGCTATACTATGTCTCCCCATTCAAGCACAGTGGCAGCTCAATGTGCTCAGGTAGCACCTACAACGCACTGCACTACCAGGGGCCCCCCAGGCCCGCACACCATATTTTGTTTCAACACACATGGTCCTCTGGTGTGCATCACTTTCATTCACTCCCACACCGAGTCAGATTTAGTTAATGACAGGAGTTTGGCAGGTCCCTACCATGGGAGTTGACACCTGTGTGATCTCACTCCTCATTTCTGGACAAGCTGCGTGCAATGCAGTTTTGTGCAGTTTACTATACATGTGACTCTTGGCATGTACCTATGTGTTAATCATTCACATGCCCGTCATCTGATTCCCATCTCAGAAGAGCAGTTACTCCTCTGACAAGCCCATTCCATTCAATTTCTTTAGAGTCCATATTTGTGGGCATGGGCCCAAGTTAGACACAGGGGCCTCATGGTGCAAGGTGGCCTGCATCATAACAGTCAGGTTGGGCAGGGTTAATGTGTCCATGCATGATGTGTTCTGTTATCCCATGTTTTTTGCTTTGTATTCTGTTACTTGTAGTTCTGGAGACTCATGTTATACATTCCACTACAAGTGCCAGTATACAAAAGTGAACCTGGACTGGTGCTGCACTTCATACATGGAAGGGGGAAATGTGAGGGAGCTGGACTGAGCTGTGCCACATGTAACTGGACAGCGTGACTTACACTTATGTGATGTTTAACAGTACATGACACAGATTCCTGTCCTTTGACCTGCAAACAGCACAGTAGAGCGCTGGTACCTAGATAGCTGCGCTACACAACCTAACCTTTGTGCCCACATTGCCCCTTGTAGCGACTTACCCTGTAGGTCTTGTTGTTCCCCGTGGGCTGCACTGTCTTGTCCCGGAACTCCTGCCACCAACTCCTTGGGGATGACAGCTACCACCCGCTCCTCCAAGGCATCTAGCTCCTCTTGCAGCACCTGGCTTCCACCTACGGTATGCATGACTGCCTTCAGGTTTTGGCCAGTTTCTCCTTCGTTTCATGCTTATTTTCATGCCAGCATTTTTGCAGGCGGAGACTGTCCTCTTGGCTTGTCCCACGCTGTTGATCTTGGACACTATGGACTGCCAAATGGCTTCTTTGTTTCCTAATGGCAGTTTTGAGGTGACAAAAGCTGATATTGGTGCTTTATCACCTCAGAGATCAAGATTTCATTCTCCTCCTCACTCAAGTTGCACTTCCTCTTCCCCTGGAAGTCTGTCTGGACATCCTGGCTGGTGCTGGAGTTGTTGGGTTGTTGTCATTTTTTATATGTTTTTTGATGCTTGATGTTCTGAAAACTGACCCAAGGGTGGTTAGCATAGCTTTATGTGTCACTAACCAACCGTACGTCAGTTTTGCTCCCAAGGGATCATGTTATCTTAAAAACAAGTTGCAGCCATATATCCCGGCACGTCTACTTAGTTCCAGTGAGCTACTATTGCTACACCCCAAACGCATTCATACAGCCAGATATGGAGGCCGTTCTTTTTCTTTTTTGGCTCCCAAACACTAGAATCAGTAACTCTTACAACTAGGCTCTTAATCAGACTTACTCTCTTTTAAGAAATCCGTGAAAACATGGCTGCTCGATCGTTAAAATTCTTATTGAATTGTGACCTGTATAGACTGCGCTGGCGCCAAGAGATTTCCTTGGGGATGATTTGTATGCCTGTGTCAGTTACCGCTGCAACAACCCACCTGCTACAGAGTCAATTTTTTTTTACGCTGCCTGATCCTTACGGCATGGTGCGCCATACCGTAAATATGGTGCATCCATGGTGTTTAAAAGTGATGTAGCAAATCTCTTGTACACTTTTTGATGGAGGTTTTAAACTGAGAAAGAGTTTGGTGATGTAAAATTGTATGCAAATTTTTAATGACCTGACTTTTATGATTTTATTTGTAAAATCGAATAAAGATTATGAATGGTGATAATGATGATGATGTTGCGAAACGCAAATAATTTTGACGCATCACTGACGCAACACAGCAATGCGTCAGTTCTTGTAAATGAGGCCTGCGACAACACGCCTGCTTTCCACTGGGACAACATGCCCGTGGCAGCGTCAATTTTTTTTGACGGTACCTGATCCTTACGCCATGGTGTGCCATACCATAAATATGGCGCATCCATTACGTTTAAAACTGACGTAGCGAATCACAAATCATTTTGACGCATCGCTGACGCAACGCAGCGATGCGTCAGTTCTTGTAAATGAGACCCTATAAATATGTATGCAGCATTTGAGTGTGTCCTGCTCTTGGTGTGATGCTTGAAATATATCTCCTTTTGGATGTGCTCCTTTGAAGTTTTTGTGAGATGGCTTTCAGTTGAATTTATCCTTCTCTCTTCAAGTCCACTTAGCAGCATTCAGGATATATAAATAAGCCTTGGGGAGTCCAAGTGACCGTTCTGTGCTTCCTACCTGTGTTCTTCCCACGGTTCTTCAGAATCTGATGAGTGCTTCATTGAGTCTTTGGAGCAGCTGCTCTTAAATTTCTGACTTGGACTGGGGACTTTCTGCAGGCCATCTCTCAACCAGGCATCTGGGTAGCTGGGGGCTCTTTTGTGTAGGACGTCTCATTTGATGGCCTTGTCTTAGGGGTTGGTCTTAAGATCTGCTCCTTCTTTTTGATCTTAGGTCATGTACCGCATCCACCTGTCCATGCCTCAGTGTTGCCTCCGATGGCTCCTGAGAGCTCTGATCTGACTGTATATATATCTTCCATTCCTTGTATGTAGATTGAGTTACTAGGGTGTATTTAACTCAGACAGTAGCATTTCTTAAGACAATTGCACTTTTGTTTATTTCCTCTGGCCTACGTCACATGGGCGTTATGCCTACTGTGTCCACAATTAGTGGTTGGCTCCATCCAGTGATTGCTTCAGTTTAAGGTGAGTCTGCAGTGTCTCTTCTATTCCTGTTCAGGGTTGTTTGCAGAGGGATGGCAGCATCTTACTTAGAATGTAAGGGAGGCTCCATGTACGATGGACGTTGAGCAGCTACTTGAGTTTCCCTGCATAAGCCTGTTTCACATTACAAATTGGGCGAGCCTGCAGCTTCTTTTGCAACTATTGTACTCAATGTAGCTTCCAGTTTCTTCTACTTAGGCTCTATATTTTCTTGGGCATCTGAACTAGGATGTTATTATCTGAAGTGTATTAAACTTTGGTTTGTTTGGCTCTGTGTACATGTTTTCTAGACAAATGCTTTCTCCTTTAACATCCTCATTAGTGAGGACTTGGATGAGCAGGAACCGAGTAGGGGGAAATGTACTGATTACTTACCAGCATTCTTCATTACTCTGTGTCCTACTTTTCATTGTCACAGTTTCACACCCTTCCCACTTTTCCATATAGAGCTGCTATGTGCAGGAATGGTACTTTGGGGGAAGACCATTTTATTGATTTGCTCTGTGCGGGGTAGGTTAAATTTATTTTATCTATAAACCTAACTCGGAGGCCTGTGACAAAGTGGAGTAGCACCTAGTGTAATGAAGATTACACGAAGGTAACCTTGGCATTTCTGTACCTCATGTACAATGCCATACTTTTCAACACAAGACATACTCAAGTCATGCACTTCTATACATCAATGCTCTTGCTTGCTTTACTTCAGACAAGGTAGGAAAATATAGTGGAATCCACGCAGGTCAAATTTTCTGGATTTTCATACATCTTTAGTTTTCAGAAATGCCTGGGGTTGAACCATAACTAGGGGGAAACAGGTCCTGTGTTGCAGTGGTGGCTGGTGACATTGTAAAGTGGTGAGGCGTAAAAAAAAAGTTTGGGATGAGGGCCTTATGGCGAGCGAGTGTAGCTGGCGAGCCTGGCCATTATAAGGAGGGTTTGGAGGGGTTCTCTTCCCCCTGAGAAAATTTTGAAAAAAGAGTGGGAAAACAAGAAGCTTAATAAGGCAATTGTGACATCAATAAAGAGATTTCATATGATAATGACGTAGGTATAGCCTGAGTTAATTACTGTCACCCTGGCCACATTCTCAAATTTACATCACAATGCAAACTACTCTAACAGTTCAGTGACAATGGGTTGCAGTTCAATAGAAAGTTCAAGTTGAGCCACAATTTCAATGTCAGAGGACAACGGAGGACATCCCTTAGTAAGAGACCCATACACATTTGTGCCCAAAACAACTGCCAATGTAATGCTGCAAATTGAAACCACCTAAGGACAGGATGCAAGCACAGCATCAGCCTGAAGTTAGCTGTATTGGTTTTAAAGGACATTCTAATATACTTTCAAGTAGCGCTCATGCTGCTGTTTTGTGGCGCTTTCAATATAACCCATATATATCATCAAAACCAACCTTCACAATGCACAACTTTTTAACCTTGAAGGTTGAGTAGCTTAGTGCAGGCTAAGTTAATTACTGAAGCGCTAGCCACCTTCTCAAATTTACATCACAATGAAAGGTGCCCTACCAGTACATTGGCAATGGTTTGCAATTCAATAGAAAGTTCACGATGAGCCACAATTTCAATGCCAGAGGACAACAGAGGACATCCCTTACACATTTTACATGTTGAAGCAGAACTGAAGACCTATTGTTTTTTTAAAGAGTGAGAGGTATGATGCTAAGAAAGGGTTGACATCCCTGTAATGTGAGTACACATCACAGCCGGCCTTGTTTGTGGTGCTCCAAAGCACTGTGAAGAGGATGAAAAGCATCACATTTTCACTAAGCAAAGTTTAAAAAAATACATTAAAATGAGAGTTCAGCACAACTTTAAAGGCTTAGGTGGCATTTGGTGCACAGTGCATAAAAAAACAAAAATTACTGAAGCACGAAAATGAACAAACCATGACGTTCAGCGCATCTGATATATATCCTTAAAATATATTAAAGCAGTGCCCCCGCAGTGACATAGGCAGGAAGTGTACAGCTACTGAAAAACCTTCCCTACATGAAAAGCTTGTGCGTAAATAAAAAGGCGGCATGAGAAATGTTTAATAGCAATAAATGTGTCCCTTAATTGATTATATAGATCAGAGGTGGGGATTAAACAAGGCCTCAACGCCACAGATGGTCTTGGGTAATAAACACCCCTCGAGCACTTTCTGTTACTTCCAAGAACTGTGTTTGATTTGGGTTTCGTCCGGTTGTCGAGCGCTGTGTAAAGGCAGGCTCGCAAGAGCAGCATGGAGGTGGGGGGGGGAGGGCGAAGGTTTTGGGGTCGTTGTGACAGCCCAGAGCAACTGCTTCCTAACACTGATCAGGAGTTGACCGTCTGGAGCGATTACCGGAAACCGATAAAGGCAAACGGGAATGCGAAATGTGTGAATGGAATATTAGAAGCACCAAGAAATAGCCATTTAGGTGCATTGAGAAGACTGCATCGCTTGAATGGAAGTTAGTGCACTTGTAATCTTGATTCATAGTTAAGGTTGTGTGTGCCACAATGACAGCCGTAATCATCTTGTTGACGCCAGTCAAGATCAGACAATAAACCAACCCAATGTATTCTTTCAGCTTCCTTTATCGCGGTGCCGTTGCTAGCGGCACGTTTGGGGGATTGGGCTAGTATTCACAACGTGTGCAGGACCTGGCTCGATTTGGGGAGGGGGGAATTCAGGCAAGCGAGTGTAATGTTGATTCCGAGTGGTGGGTTACACCACTCGGGTCCCAGAGGGGAGGGGTGTTTGTACCCGACCCCTGGGTGTTGTAGTTATTTGGCGTGACCGACGTGGACACGCGGCGCGCAGAAGAGTAGCCAATAAATAGCCCGGAAGAGCCGGGCATGGCTAAGTTGGTTGCTGGCCACCAAAGCAACCGGTGTGTCGTTGTCCTTCCTTGCCCCGACACTGGGCCTAGTGTTACCCTAATCTAGGACACTACATTGGCGACGAGCGGGCTGCTTGCCCATCGCGTGCCCCGCCGCACCTTGACTGCCTCCGCGGTTTCCAGCAACACTGTGTGCGCTCCGACGCACCACCTGCGACGCTCCTCTGCCGCCCGGCGTACCGCCTGTCTTCCGCCGGAGCCTTCACTATCCCGCGGGTAAGACCGGCCTCGCCCTCTGCCTTCCCTGGTGCCCGCTGCCGCCTCCACTGTGATCGGCAACACAGCGCGAGCCCCGAGAGCACGTGACTCCGCCCCCTGCATCCCGCGATCTCCGCGGGGGCGTCGCTATTCCTGCTCCGGCCCCCCCCCAGGCCGGTGGACATACCGGCACGCTGATTTTCGGGTGGAGGCCCCCCAGTGGTGACAGTGCCACACTACAGGACACACGCTCACCTATTTGGCTGCAACGGTGGGGTTCGAGGTG
Organism: Calotriton arnoldi; assembly: GCA_963921515.1. Classification (NCBI taxonomy): domain Eukaryota; kingdom Metazoa; phylum Chordata; class Amphibia; order Caudata; family Salamandridae; genus Calotriton; species Calotriton arnoldi. Next base: position 879,728 of record CAWUFW010004874.1, on the reverse strand, counting down.
GTTTTCTCACGCACCAGCCCCCCTCACAGGTCCCAACACCACGTCGGCTGTAGAAGTGATATCCAAGCTGGAAAAAATGATGGCCACCCATGGCCTTTTTGGAGAAATCCGCACAGACAATGGACCCCCGTTTACCAGTAGTGAACTGGCAGACTATTTTACATCCTACAGAATCAAACATCGAAGAGTAACGCCGAGGTGGCCGCAGGCCAATGGAGAAGTAGAGCGGCTAATGCGAACCCTAAACAAGACTGTTCAGATTGCTCTAGCGGAAAATCGACCTGTAGGACAAGCACTGTATCAGTTCCTAAGAGAGTACCGGTTAACCCCGCACTGCATTACAGGTGTTGCTCCAGGACGAATGTGTTTTCATCGAGCGGTCAGTGACACTATCCTCACCACCACAGTGGGCTGTCGCTCCATGCCCGCCCAAACCAGTCTGAGTCCCGGCGACAGCACAACAATGAAGACGCCTCTCGGCGGCGGCGTGCCCACAAGGGTTCGTTGGCAATAGGTGACCAGGTGTTGGTCCGCGACCGACATCCAGGTGGAAAATTCCGCCTGCCATTTGAATTGGAGGCTTGGACTGTGACCAAGATCTGTGGCACTCGAGTTACTGCCAGAAGAGGCAGAGAGTGGGTGACAAGAAATGTGTCTCACTTTAAGAAAACTCATGATCATCTCTTAGAACGGAGTTCGGATGGAGACGTCGCTGGAACGGATGCCCCACTTAGGAGTTTTGTTTTGTCGGATGACGCAGACGACTTCCCGGAAACATCGTCAGAAAGGCTGAGCGGAACTCCGGTCTTAATCCAGCCCTCGGAAGAGATCCTGCCCCCTGAAGAGCTGGAGAAGAGGAGAGAGAGTCCGCCGACTGCGACTAAAGAACAGGAGCTGGTCTCGCTGTCTACACCCGCCAGGGACAGTCGGAGGCGGTATAATCTGAGGGTCCACCCGAGGCCTTCCCAGAAGTACCGAGACTTTGTAACCTGGTAGCGGAAAGAAGTGGCTGGGCCATGCTCAGTAGCCGAGGAGCTGCAGCGTGAAACCAAGTAAGACTGTTCCATGTGGTATCGTCATTTGATATATTAAGACTGCGATATTTCCTGTTGTTGGGTTTTGTCAAAGTGTTTATTTTTGACTTAGTATAAGAGGAATGTAATGTTGATTCCGAGTGGTGGGTTACACCACTCGGGTCCCAGAGGGAGGGTGTTTGTACCCGACCCTGGGTGTTGTAGTTATTTGGCGTGACCGACGTGGACACGCGGCGCGCAGAAGAGTAGCCAATAAATAGCCCGGAAGAGCCGGGCGTGGCTAAGTTGGTTGCTGGCCACCAAAGCAACCGGTGTGTCGTTGTCCTTCCTTGCCCCGACACTGGGCCTAGTGTTACCCTAATCTAGGACACTACAGTGAGCACATACGAAGCTGGACGGGGAGAATGGTGATGCCCTTTCCCGATTTAATCATAGAAGTGCATTAACAGCCAGCTCTGTACCAGGTGCGCAGTCCTTACTCGGCAGGCTCATTTGAATATCCCGTTAAGTTCCGACCCTTTATGAACCCTCTCTTTTCCGGTTATATTAAAAGTGTCTCTTCTTAACCATCTACCCAGTGAAATACACTTAAGCTAAAGTCGGCCTTGCAGCGCGTATGTCCCCGGCCCCAGCTGCTCAAGGCCATTCACTGCAGCGTCTGTATAGGTCTGTTTAAAAAATAAAATAAAACTTACCTTCCCGCATTTTCCTGCTGCCGCAGCTCTTCGACTCTTCAGGAAGCTGCCTGCCACCCACAGGAAGCCTCCCTCCCTCCCCTCCGCCAATCACAACGCTGCAATGGCAGCGTTGTGATTGGTGAGGCGCAGGAGAGAGCGCCCCAGCCAGGACATTTTCTCTATGTAGGCTGCATGCAGCAGCCTACATAGAGAAAAATGGGGAGTGCGCATGACTTCTTTGTTCGGCCCTGGGGCCGACCAAACAGTCAGTACCCACAACAGTGGGTAAGCCACTCCCCCCTGCCATCGAGCAGGACCGCCCACCCGCCCGCCCACAACCAGGCACTCCAGGCACTTCTGCTTTCTCGCAATGCAGAAGCAGAAACATAAAATGGTAGTTTTACCATTTTATGTTTCTGCTTCTCGCACTGCGAGAAGCAGTGAAGCGACGCCCCCACGCCCCTATAAAGGAGTTGCCACTGCTGGGTTGCTTGTATTCCAGATTGGGGAGGTCCTGGCTTGTCAGTTTGGGCTGGACTGTTCCCATGACGTGCAGGATCAACTCTGGTTTGCATATGGCTCGGTCCAAACTGAGGTGGCAATGGTGATCAAAGGAATGATGGGTCGGAGTGCTACCCTGAGCGATTGCCAATGGTTAGATTTATTGCAAGCAGCTTCCCACCACCTTTTGTGTTTCTTTAGCTGTTACCAGCATGTGTGTTATACTGGTCTCCTGCTTTTGCCCGGCATTCATTTGATGATTTTAAACCAGTGGGGAGAGCCAAAGAAACATGTGGTTCTAAGAATTTGGCAGAAAGTTTATACCCTGATGAAAGCATCTCGAGTGTCTTGTTCGCAATTGACAAGATTTCGGAGCTGTTGTCAGTTGTCCTGTTCCTCTGGGTCCTCCTGGGAATGTAAAATGGTGCCCTGTTGGTAACTGTGAACCATGCAACACGGCAGCTGTGAACTGTTCTGGGAAAATCCAGCAGGCCTCGCAGCCACTGAAAAAAACACACTCAAATTTGTAAATTATGGTTAGGACCACAATCCATATTTTACCCAAAAGCCATGCAAACTCTAACGCTCATACCAAACGCAACGCTCATAACCTCACCCTTACTGAATGATTCAATTACAAATGGTGTAAATCATCTTACAGATGAGATTACGTATCATATGACTCTTACCACTATCACAGAGACAACTATGAATGTAGTATCAGTGAGTGGTTTGAGCATGTGTTGTTTAATTACATTTTTCTTTTAGGTATAATTATTTATTGGCATGAATATTGTGATGTTATAAGCCTTGCATTTTGTGTGCAAGTTTTGGTTTACATGTCTATTATGCCAGTCATGGATTGTGTTTCTAACCATAACCTTCGAGTTTTAGTGTTTTTTCATTTAAATTTTTTAATAATAACTGCACTTTAAATGTGGATTTCTAAGTGGATTTCTAAGTTTTTTTTAAAAACATATGCTAATGTGTTTGACCCAAAGTTACCAAACACACAAAAGGTAATGGGAGGAATGTTTGCACTAAGTCTAACCACTGCTGACTGCTCGAGGTAGCATTCCAGCCCTTTCTTTGCCCATTCTGCCATCTCAGATTAGCTGTATGAAAATAAGTCTTGACTCTGCTCCAATAGAAACAGTCCAGCCCGACCTGCCAAGTTAGGTCTTCTCTGAACCGGAACACAAGCAATCCATGACCGATTTGGCCTGATTGGAGCCCTTTAGTCAGGTGTAGCTTGGTTCCAGTGGCACAGTGAGCAAGGGACCCACGTCTGGACATACACTGGGCCACTTAGGGTGTTACATGAAACACACAAAAGGTGATGGGAGCAATGCGTGTGATAAATATAATCATTGGCAATTACTTAGGGTAGCATTCCATTCCATCATTCTTTTGCTCACCAAGTCATCTCAGATTAGAGCCAGCCGATCTTGGGTTGTGTTCTGGTTCAGAGAGGACCTGGCTTGGCAGTTCGGGCTGGACTGTTCCTACTGGAGTAGCATCAAAGCTGATTTGCATATTGCTTGGTCTAATCTAAATGACATAATTGCAAAAAAAAAGATCAGTTGGAATGCTACCGCAAGCAATTGCCAGTGGTTAGATTATCTGTAAGCCTTACTCTCATCACTTTTGGTGTATTTTTTAGAACCAAAGCTAACCATAAATTTATTTTACCCTTTGATTATTTCTTTCAGTGAATTTAGTTTTTATATCATATGCCACACGTAAGAGTTCCCTTCTCCCAACCAACCATAAGCAGCTAGCTCCTACTGTGCCTGGCGTTCAGCCTTGCACAGTGAAACTTGGCCATGGAGACTGGTCTGCAGCCAGGTCCTGCACTCAACCCTCCACAGGTGGTCAACCCCCACGGCGCATTGGCTTTGGCTGTGCATAGTGGGGCATGGGCCACAACTCATGGGCCTTGGGCCAGACCAAATGCAGAATCCGCAGCAGGAGGCCAACCCACTCTGTAGATGGACTCAGGCAATGTGCAGAGGGGTTTGATCACAAGGGGCAACTGTAGTGCGGATGGTCAACTCCCGCTGCAAACCATATTCAGTAGCAGGGACTGGACTGCGGCATACCCTGCTTCCAAAACTCTGCATGTGGCTTATGCCCATATGTGGCTGCTGGCCAAGCACAGCAGTTTTGCACTGAATACTTCTTTTCCATTTTTTCACAGGATTGACAAATCTAGCAGAGGATTTGTAAATCCCACAATAAAAATATTTGTTGAATATTTATTTTATTGCTGTAGTATTATCTTTGGAGCTACCCCCACCCCAATGAGGGGGTGGGGAATAAGGCACTTTCACCCTTCCCCCTTTCAATATTTTTATTTTTCCCAACACAGTGCTCGGTGCACCATGTTTGGTAATGACTGATGCAACAGAAATATTTCTGTGATGGCCAGCCAATCAGGGTGCAGTAATTCTCAAATTCACAGTCAGATTCACAATGTGTGACAGAAGAAAAGGCTCCCTCATCCAATGGAGTGCTTTAATTTTTTTAACCAGATTCGCAAATCTTCTGTGGATTCACAAATCACCCGAGGATACGTGAATTTAGGGTCCAGATATTTCTAAAATGTAGCCTCTTCATGCCCAGACCAGAACACTTTTTGAATGTTAATTTCTCGAAAACCACTTAACAGATTTACACCAAACCAAGCAAAGGCACTTAATTGACTACATTTCTTTTTATATGCCAAAGTAGATGTCATTCTCTTCAGCTGGCTTTTTTGTATCAAGGAGCAAGGAATCGTACAGGAGTTAACATTGAAAATGTCACTTTTGGAACACCCTCTCGGGCCGGACTGGCCGTAGCGGACACCGGGCGTTTTCCCAGTGGGCCAGAAGGGTGGGGGCCATTTTTGTTACTGGGGGCCGGTTTTGCAGCAGTGCTGCAATATCGGCCCCCTGTAACAAAAGCCGCAGCAGTGCTTCTCACTCGCCTCCCACCCGCACCACCCCCCTGGGGCTGGTCCAACTGAATTGCCAGGGCTGGTTTGTGTTTCCAGTCCGGCCTTAAACCCCCTCCATTTTTTTAGATCTTTAGGCTTCACTGATCTGCGCAAAACTCACCATTAAGAACCCATAGTGTATGTACTTTTTTGGGAAAGTTTTGTGCAGATTTGTCAAACTGCACCAAAGCTTTAAGGAAAAAAAATCCTTTCCAATCAAAACTCGGACCTAGCTATTACTACAGAGGTACTATCAACACCTCTGTAATATATTTATGCCATGGCAGTGAAAATATAAGTGCCCTAATAGCTCATGTTATTTAGAACAGCTTTACTAATAAACACACATTCATTACTACAGGGAATAGGTGAAATTCCAGTTTATTACCGCAGTACCATGAAATTCAGACAATAAAATAATTGTGCATACCACCTTAAAGGCTGCTTGTTACATTTACTTCACAGGTGGAAACAACTCTCCTCATAGACATGAGACCTCTTCAAGGAAGTTTTACCTTACTGCACACATTTAACCCGTTGCATTCTGGTTTTGATCACATACCTTTTTTTTTTTTTTTTAAACAAATATGCTTCATAAACACCATGGCATAAACCATATATGCAGAGAGAAATATGCCATTGTTGAGAGAGGAAAGGGCATCTTGACCCAGCCAAGACTACTCCTCTTTTCAGTCCCCACTCATAACAGTGGCAAGAAATAGCATATTTACTCTGTGCATCTGCATATATATAGTGTATGTGTGCTTATATATGAGTGAGTTACTTATTTTCCAATTTGTTCCTTTTTTTTGTCCTTTAAGTTTTTTTGAGACAGCACTTGGAAATGCTCAAAATACTTTACCAAAGTGACAGTTTCCGATGCGGTTATAAATTCATCAGTAGAGGGCGTGGCCAACTGTCATGGCTGATCGGACGTGATCCCGATCGGCTCCGTCCCAGGCCCCATGCAAATGGATGAAATGAGGTATACCTAAGGCTATTTAGACATTCTCTGAGGCAGCTCAGCATTGGGGGACGACGAAGACCGCCTTAGAGTCGCCGAGTTACACCTGCGACGGCGAGAATCTGAGCTGCAAGAACTGTGTGTACTCGGCGGGTGCTCACGGAAAATGGCGCCTGATTTCGCAGCGGACTCCGGCAGAAACGAAGCGTGAGTCCCTGGACCGTCTTCTGCCGCACCGGGGTTCCGAGTTGGTGGAGGAACGTAGGTGAGGTGCTCCGATTGTGGTACCGGCTCCTGGCAGCGCATATAAATACCGAAGGAGGCAGCGGGGGAGGACCCGGCTAGAGAAGACCCCATTTGCAAAATGGCGGGCGCGGCGCGTTGCCGGGAGAACGCCCGGCGGCGGCTTTGAACCCTAAGCTGCGATCGCATCGGCTCCCTGGGCTTGGGCCACACACCCCCCCACCAGCGCGACATCCACATGAGCCCTATTGCTGGCGGGGGGCTCCGGGGGACTGAAAACCCGGTTCTTTAAGATTGCCTGGAGGTGAGCCATGGGGGCACCAACTTACTATCCCGCATAAGGCAAGTGCGAGCGGAGGAGATCGCAGGCATACCAGACAGAAGGGCATAAGTGCCTGAGAAGCAACTCCAGGGAGGAATGTCCAGGGGCCACCACCTCGATGTGTCTCTTGATGCCTGACCCTAATATGGCCGACGAGCAGTGACCTGCAAGTCCCTAGAGGAGCCCCAGCAGCACTCCGAGGGGTGCCGGGCGGGTCCCTCTGCTTGTGCTCCATTGGAAGGGAGGCCCTGGAGCCCTATTAAACCGGAGAGCTGGGCAAAAGCACCGTGGGGTCATAGAGGGCTGATCACGTGATAACAGGACTGGAGGTTGGAGTGTCCCCCCACGTGGCGAACGAAGCGGTCCGGGGCTTGTCTGCGAACACAGTCGTGTGGCACTAGATCTGAAGGTCTGAAGAGGTGGTCAGGTGCTGACCAGAGAGCGGATCCCCTTATGCCACCCAAAAAGACCCCTAACAACAAGGTCTCCAACTACTTTGCTTCCACGGGCACTGGATTGGCAGGCGAGGAGGCGACATCTCCACCGGGGACCATGGCACTAACTAGAGAAGACCTCCTGTCCTCCCTAAGGGAATTCAAAAAAGAACTCCAGGCGGACATCAAGGCTGACATGGATGCTTCCTTTGAGTCACTCCGCGCGGAAATGAGAGAAAACATTATATCCATACAGGTGGATGTGGACTCGGTGGGCACCAGGACGCTGGATCTTGAGGCGAAATACCAGGAGCTGGCAGACCGTCTCACGCCCTTGGAGGAACGCTCAACAGATCTAAGTGACCACCCTGCTTAAATGTGAGGACTTAGAAAATCGCTCTCGACGCGATAACATCCGAGCCAGAGGCCTAGAAGAAGATTGTGAGGGCCCAGATCTGGAGGCGTTCATGGTGGGCTTGTTCTCCTTGGTGCTGGGAGAGACGGGCCCTGAGGTCCGGCTGGAGAGAGTCCACAGGGTTGGTCCGAGGCTGCCGGGAGAAAATCTTCGGCCCTGTGACGTGCTGGCGAAGTTTAGCTCGTTCAAAACCAAGGAAATGGTCCTCCAAAAGGCGAGAGCCGCTGACAAAATCACCTTCCAAAATTTTTCGTGTGCACTCTACCAGGACGTGGCACAGGCCAGGCTCTTACGACGCCAACAGTTCCGCCCGATCTCCGAGTTCCTGAGAGACAAGAAAACCAGATACCGATGGACATATCCCTTCGGTATAACCTTCCAATGGGACAATAAGTCTCATCATTGCACGGCGCTCAAAGAAGCTGCGGATCTCCTGGGAATCGAGCTCTCCTCCTCCAGTGACAAGTCCCCTTCACAAGACATAGAAGGCGAACGGCGGCGACGGCGACAAGGCGGAGGCCAGTGGCGAACTATGGGCCCAGGGGGTAAGAAATCCACAGAGTAAAGCTACTGCTGCTGACCCCTAGGCTGTACTTCATGAATCTTGGAGGAACTGATGGACCCGAACTGGTATGTTGACGCTTAGAGGCTGGATGGAGCGAAGGACTTGCATTTATCTGGATTGAGAAGCTCGCGCCAGGCCTCCTCCCTTGGGGCGGCCGGAAGAAACCATGGAGAGCTGGATGGAACGGAGGACTTGCAAGCGTTGTTCCCGTGAGGGGCCCAGGCGCCTGGGCCTCACAAGACGATCTGGTCCCTGACCCTGTCTTTGGGGCCAATTGGGTGCACGATGCCAGTTGTGAGAAGGCGTTGGGACTGTCCTATCTCCGCAGCGGTAAGGGGGTTCCAGTTGGAGGGTGGTGGATGCGGAGGACTTGCATTTTTCTCCCTATCGCCTGCGGTGCCACCGGGACTCTTTGATTGGACTGTTTTTTTTTTGCAGGGGTCTTCACCCATATGTTCACTGATAATTAGCTGTATACTGGTACAACCTATATGCCTTGATTTTTGCTCATAGAGGGGCTAGGGAACCGGGAATGGTAACGTTCCTCGAGTGTGTCTTAATTGGGGTATTCCCCTCTGGGAGGGAGAGTCTCCACACTCGTTTTCATTGTTTGTTCCGGTTAGTTAAGTTAATTCGATGTCATGGTGCCCTTTTTATTTTGTTTATGGGACCGGGGGGTGGGTGGGAGGGGACCCAGGAGCTTCACTTAGGCAGAGACCCTCGCCCAGGGGGTAAAATCCCAACCAGTTATTAATGGTGGTCAAGACTATATCCTGGAATGCCCGGGGCTTGAACTCCCCTAACAAACGCCACCGCTTCTGGAAATACCTTCTGGATCACAATGTCCAAGTGGCGGCTCTTCAAGAGACGCACCTCAAAAGATCCGAGGAAGTTAGGTTGCGTCATAAAGCCTTTCCCCTTATATTTAGATCTTCCCACTCTTCAAAACAAAACGGGGTGGCGCTGCTGTTTCACACAGGGGTCCCGTTCCAAGCACAAGACACCAAAACGGACAAAAATGGGAGGTGCCTTATGGTTCGGGGAGATCTCAGGGGACGCCTATGCACCTTTGCAGTCATCTATGCACCTAACTCGGGCCGGCAGGACTTTGTTCTCTCCTTCCTTATGACTTTGGAGAATTTCGCTCGGGGGATATTTTGATATTGGGGGACTTTAATCTTGTTTGGGATCAGGTGTTGGACTCGTCACATTCACAGAGAGATCAGGGTGGGGTTTTTGGTAAGGCACTTAAGTCACAGCTTCAGCTCATGGGGTTGGTAGATGTATGGAGAGAAGCCAATCCCACGGTCCGTGACTATTCTTTCTTCTCCCATTCCCATAGAACCTACTCCTGCATTGACCACATTTTCATGAGCCAATCCCTGCTCCCCTCGGTGCTGCAAACACATTTCCACCCGATTTGCTTGTCAGACCATGCTTCCTTGGAGATGGCGCTCTCCTGGCCGAATCCGCGCCCAAAACATGCGCGCTGGTACTTCCCCAACTTCCTCTGCAGGGATAGACTTCTCCGTGATGATCTCTGCAAAACTATTAAGGACTTTGTTGCTCACAACGCCCCCGGAGGCTACTTCCCATGCAATCACCTGGGACGCTCTCAAAGCAGTAGTCCGGGGTAAATGCATCGAGTTGGCCACCACCTTGCGATCACTGCAATGCAAGGAACCTCCAATTAGAACGGGACTTAGTAGTCGCAGAACAGGCCCATAAGGCCAGCCCCTTGGTTCTGACACTGCGGAAAGTCACGGCTCTAAAGGGGAAACTTCAGGCCATTTATACCAACAGAGCAGAAAAGACCATCTTACGCCTACAGACCAAGGGGTATGAGGGAGGGAACAAAGTGGGGTCCCTACTAGCTCGTCAACTACGGGCTAAACAGGAAAGGGAATATATCAAACTTATTGTAGATAAGGATGGCATTTCTCATACGACGGAGGAGGGGAAGGCGCAGGCTTTTGAGAAATTTTACCGAACTCTTTACACCTCGGAGCTCCCAGGATCGCACGACCAAGTGGAGTATTTGGATTCCTTGGACCTCCCTCAAGTCGCTGCTAGTTCCAATGACGACTTGGCACAACCCATAACCAGGGAGGAAGTGCAGAAGGCGATTGACTCACTTAAACTCCAGGAAGCGCCAGGGCCGGACGGTTTTTCGGCTCATTTCTATCGCACCTTCGCGCCGTAACTTGTCCCCTTTTTAACTCTTCTTTTTAATGTCATTGCCTCTACGCAACAAATCACCCCCTCCATGGGTGAGGCAATCGTGGCAGGGATTCCCAAGCCGGGCAAGGACCCCACAGCCTGCTCTTCTTATCGCCCGATAGCGCTCCTAAACCTCGATGCTAAAATTTACTCCAAAATTTTGGCCTCCCGTCTCGAATCAATCCTTCCCGGCCTTATAGACCCCGACCAATCGGGATTTATTAAGGGTCGACAGATCTGCGTTGCATTATCCATTTAATTGAAAAGGCCCAAAAGAAAAACATTCCAGCAGCGCTTCTCTTGCTAGACGCGGAGAATACTTTTGATCGCGTGGAGTGGTCTTTTCTGTTTAAAGTACTTCAGCGCTTTGGCTTCAACGAAGCCTTTATAGGGATGATTCGAGCCAATTATCACTTTCCTAGCTCCCAGGTCCTGGTCAATGGAGTTGCTTCCCTTCCTTTCAACCTGGCCCACGGGACGAGGCAAGGTTGCCCACTATCCCCCCTCCTTTTCGCCCTGAGCATAGAACCCCTGGCCCACAGGATTAGGGGGAATCCTTACATAAGAGGGATACATTTTGGCACATAAGAATTCGCTTTTTGCAGATGACGTGCTTCTCCCAGTCTCAGAACCCCTGATCTCCCTGCCGGCTATTCAAGACGAGCTGGTGAGGTTCGAGCGGGTTGCAGGATTCAAGATTAATCTAACTAAGTCCTTCTTAATGAATTTGACCCTCCCCAAAGAAGAGTGGAGACGGGTGAAAGAGGTGTCGCCTTTTTGTTGCACCACTAAGGAGATCACCTACCTAGGAGTTAAGCTCACACCCTGCATACGAGACCTCTATAAAGCTAACTTCCCCCCCTTCCTCCGCCAGCTAAAATCTGATCTAGGTAAATGAAGTGTGGCATTCATCACCTGGTTGGGCAGGATTAATGCCATCAAAATGAATGCTCTCCCCCGCTTGCTTTACCTCTTTCAGGGGTTGCCTATCCCTGTGGAGGATGGTCTCTTCAGGGAGCTCCGACACATGATTACTAAATTTATCTGGCAAGGGAAGAGGGCGCGCTTGCCCTATGGCCTGCTCACGAGACCGCGCAAAGAGGGGGGCCTGGCATTACCGGACTTTCAAGCATATTATCGGGCGGCTCAATTGCGGGTAATCACGGAATGGTCATTGCGAGCCTCGGAGAAGCATTGGCTTCACATAGACAGACAGGTAACGGGGCACACCATCTGGGATCTCTTATGGAAACCAAAGCAGGATAGACCACTCAACGCTTACATCAGCACACCCACTTCTACCACTTTAAGGGTTTGGGATGTCCTTACTAAAAGGTTACCCCTTACGACCTTCCCCTCCCCCTACACACCTATCCACTTTAACGCTGTGTTCCCCCCTGCACTTAAGGAGTGACCTTTTGAGGCTTGGAGGGTGCCACATGATTTCTCATCTATTTGACAAAGGTGAACTCCTTACCTTCCAAGAATGCAAGACACAATTCGCACTGACTGCCAAAGAAGAATATCATTACTTGCAGCTGAAGCATTGGGTTCAGCAACCCCTGGTGCGGCTGGCCGCTACCAGGGCTCTGCTCCCCATTGAGAAATTCGCCCAGTCTGGGTCCACCTCCAAGGGATGTATCTCCTTCTTATATGCTCTTATACAAACCCTGAGCCCTAGATCGATCCTGCGTTTTAAGCGCTTCTGGGACGCACTTTTGGACTCCCCCTTAGAGGACAAGCAATGGGAACATGTCAGTAGGGATATAGTGAAATACAATCGCTCCATGTTCCTAAGGGGAGTGCATTATAAGCTTATGTACGATTGGTATCCCAACCCTCAGAAACTCCACAAGATTTTTCCCACCGCGTCAGACAGGTGCTGGCAGGGTTGTGGCATGCTGGGCGACTTCCGGCACATCTGGTGGGATTGTCCCTCCATACAGCCTTTCTGGAAGGAAGTCCTATCCCAAATTAAATTTATCCTGGGCTATCCGATTCCCAGCTCTCTGGAACACACGTTGTTGGGATTGCGGGCTCCTTCCTTGAAACGCCAAACACAGAGTGATAGATCTGTCATGTGGCTTTGTCTGGGGGCAGCAAAAATGGCAGTGGCTGCTGCATGGAAAAAACAGGACGCACCATCTCTAACCCAATGGCATGCGAGGCTGTGGAGGGCGCTGGAGCACATGGCTGACATTGTTGACGACGCCAGAAAAGGCTTCGATTATATTTGGTCTCCATTGGTGAGCTACCTTTTGGAGGGGCTCCCACTGACGGCCTGCGCCCCACGCCTTAGGGCCCTCAACTTGTTCCATATCTAATCATTTCGCAGCTATAGGGGCACTATGCAGTGCAAAAGCCACCCGACTGATGGACCCAGCAACCCCATCCTCCTGACCACAGTATTATAATTTGCACCATGACATCATAGTTTTGTTCTTTTTTTTAGTTATGTGTAAGTTTCCTTTTCAGGTTACTCTCTTACGAGGGTTGACGGATGTTCATAAGCAATAGACTGATTGCAACATGTAGTGACTCTGCTGATTTTAAAAGCTTATTCGCCGCAGATCTAGTGACGAAGCTTTAACCGACATGTGAAATCTGTAACTCTGGGCTGCTTTTTTCTTTCTTTTTACTTGACTAATGTTGCATATGTCATGCTTCTGTTTCACTCTCTAAAAAATTCTAATAAAAAGAATTTGAAATAAATTCATCAGTTGTAAGTACAGTTCTAAATTTTGTGGTCACCGTTTGTATGTTTCAATATCTTTTCTCAGACTACAAAAATATTCTTGCGCATTACCCATGATACTGAATATTCCCAAAGCTAATAACATATACAGAGTTCGCATAATCACAAGATACATTTGACAGCTTTATTTATGGAATATTTGCAGTTATTCAATGTACAGTCGACGTCACAGTGATCGAAAAAGTTTGGAAACGTTTAAGCCATTCCATATGTGAACATTGGTTGATCATAGACAGACCATCCCCCCCACCCCCCTCCCCACACCCTGTGGAACTGTCAGCAGATTTCCTGTATCTCTATAGTGTGGGATAGGGACAGCTAAAGCAGTTGCACTCGACATTATATTTTTAGGCATTGAAAGAGGTATTAAAAACGCTACATAAATACCAATGCAATTCAATGTAATTAATTTTACTAGGTGATGTTTTGCTTAAATCATACATCTATCAGTCATGCCTCCTAACCTTTTCCCATCAAGATGAAGAGGGTGTGGCGTAACGGCCAGAGCGGTCGACTTTGGAGCTGGGGAACAAGGTTCAAGTCTCGGCGCCGGCTCAACATCCTGTGATTCTGGGCAAATCCCTTAATCTCCCCGTGCTTACGAAAAAATTAATGTGTCCGTCTGTAATGTAACTGGTGCTCATATAAAGCGCTCTGATACCTTCGGTCGAGTTTGCGCTATGTAAGACTAAATCTTAGTGATCTAGGTTACAGCATTCCCTAATAATAGTTTGGGTCAAGTCCACCGTAGTTCTCTGCCATATTGAAAGCCACAAAAGGACTGGGGCCAACCTAATGGTGTCACTCAAATAGGGAAGCCCCAATTCAAGATGTAAAATGTAATTTGGGGCCGATTGGGGTAAAGACACACGATTTTTAAAGAAAGAGTCTTCCATTTGCTGTAACGAAGCGGCATTAACCAACCCCCAAACACCAGCTCCATATGTTACGGCCGACTTTGTTTTAGCGAAATAAATATTTTTAATTGCATCCAGTGGGCTTCCTCCCAGCTTTTTTGCAAATCTCTTAACAGCATTAAGGCTCCTTTGCATACCCAGGCCTCTTGTTCTCACTAATTTAGACCACGAGTGATCCTTGTCAAAGAGCACTCCAAGATATGAAAAGGAGTCAACCACCTCAATTTCTTTACCTGCCAACTGAAATTGGGGATGTTTCTCACCTCTAGTCGCTCCGGCCACAATTATGAATGATTTGGATTTATTAACTTTTAAGATCAAGGGAGGCCATAAAGATGGACTAAGCTTTGATTAACTTTTGTAAGGCCAACCCCGATCTAGCCATCAGTACCGCATCATCGGCGTACGCCAAGATCAGGAGGGGGGTTTGATCGAATTTGGGCACATCCAATTAGAGAGCAGACAGGGAGGACTCGACTCCGTTCGTATAGATTGAGAAAAGAAACGGGGCAAGCACACACCCCTGTCTTACTCCCTTTTCAATTTTAAAATGACGAGTGCAATCCCCCTTCCTGCCATACCTTACACAAGCAGTGGCGTTGGCGTACAGCTGGCGGATGAATCCAATAATCGGCGGGTCAATGCCCATACCCTCCATCATGGACCACAGCCTGGAATGTGAGACACAGTCAAAGGCTGATGTTAAGTCCATGAAGGCCATGTATAGCTTCCCTCTTTTAGCCTTCGAGTACTTCCCTATAATAAGTGAGAGGTTTAGGCACCGGTCGACCGTCCCCATTCCTCTACGGGACCCATATTGTGCCTTCATAATTATATTGTGCGATTCTGCCCAATCCTCCAATCTGGCCAGGAGAACCCGACCCATTAGTTTAGCGGTGGTATCATCAGAGATATAGGGCGATAATTCTTTGGAGACCCCCTATCCCCTTTTTTATAAATTGGCACAATTACGCTCTGATTCCATGATGGAGGTGGACCTACTATCTGAATGCTGTTAAAAATATTTGCAAGTAAAGAGACCATATATCGCAATTATATTGAAAAAGGTCAATTGGTACTCCGTCTGGCCCCGGGGCCTTACCGGGGTACAGAATTCTAACGCCTTTCGGACCTCGGATACAGAGAAGATTAGTCCTCCCTGAGGTGAGGATTCTGGGCAACATACTGATGTAGGTGAGGGAGTTGGTAGCCCGAATGTTCCTTCAAAATGTCTCGCCCATGCCTCTTCATCTACATGCACATCTAATACGGGATCACTGATGTCTTTAAAATGAGGGGCATTCACAATTTCCCAAAAGTCTCTGCTGCTGCCAGAGATAGCTGCTTGCTCAAGGTCTTCCCATGCCTGTGCCCTAAGATCATTCTCTCTCGCCCTCCTGGCTAGTTTGTACTCATTGCGTAGTGAGCGGATCTTAAAATAATCTCTGGGAAGACTTTTTAGGGCATTTACGAGGGCTGTTTTTGCTTTGGAGCAGGCTGAGTCAAACCACCCCTTATTAGCAGTAGCATTTGATGACTTCTCCCGAGTGAGTGCTATTTTTATTTTCGCCAAAAGAGCAGTGAATCTAATGACCAGGTCTGCGGGCAATATCTTATCTCCCAAGCATGCTGTTATAGCTTCCTTTACCAGCACTAAAATTTCGGGGACCAAATTTAATTTTTTTGCCAATGGCCATTTCAGTTGATAGCCATTTTTCCTAGACAGGTTCACATTCTCTACAACTTGTTTGTGTTCTTTAGGTTTGGATAAAATATTTAAGTAAGTCAATAGCATGGCATAATCACTATGGGGTGAAAATCGGATACTCTTAAGGGCCACCTTCCAAAGTAAATTTCCGGACACTAAGACAAAATCAATAGTGGACTCTTGGGTGCCCCTTCTGAAGGTGGTCCCCTGCCCTCTCTCGTTCATTACATTTAATATAAACAGATTCCACTGAAATAACAGACTATTCAGAGTCTCTTCATACTCATTATGTGAAAAATGTGAGAGGAGATTACCATGAGCGTCTTCTGCTCCACATACCCTGGTCCCATTAAGCTAACAGAGGTGAATATTGAAATCCCCCGCCCATATAAGATTCACATTGCCCCTTTTTTCCCCTTTGTACAATTTCTCAATCTCCAACACTAGAGCATCTACCACAACCACCGTCACATAATACGCTTAGCCTCAAAGCACTAGAATAGCAGGTTCTTGGATTGAGCTGCTGCATTGCTCTTTTGGAGGTCAAACTATAAAATGAATAATCTGACAGCCATCACTAGAGTCGGAGCATACTTAAGAAAAACAGGGAAAGGAAGGCAAAAAAACATAGAAGATAACTCAGCACAGGACTGTCGTGTTGTCACTCAGTAAGAACGGAGAGACAGGTATGTGGCTTACAATGCTTTATTGCTCTTCTTTGTTGCTGTGCCCACATGCACGTCTGTCCCCGTGCCCTCGTGTCTGTAGAATGCCCTCCCCACTCCCTGACCGGAAGTGGTGTCCAGTTGCTGTCCCCTCCCAACATTCGGGTGCAGGGTCCTAGTGCCCTCTGACCCAGGTCACTACAAGGGCCAACAAACAGACAAAGATGCTTTGATTGGTACTTGGACAGTCCTCAGTAGTTCCCAAAGAGAGCAACATACAGGACTTTGGGAAAGTTTAAGATAAGTATTGAACCCGAGGGTCAAAAACCTAAGGATGTGCTTAGGATTCTACTCCGGGCTACAAATTAAGAACCAATCAGAAAAAGGGGGAGGAGGAGGATTGGGCTAGGTTCACCCTCCTGTGTGATCAGAATACATCAAATAGAATCCGTAGGTGACGGATCAAAAGAACCTAGCCAAGAAACAAGGGCGGGTTCACCAATTGGGGTGAAGGCCACCTCTACTGGTAGAAAAGAAAAATTTCTTTTCTTGTGTCCCCTCACTCACCCAGGGTTGCCCCTAGGTGACATGCTTCATCATTGGGGCCATCCCAAACATCTACTGATTGGGGCGTGCTGCGACTTGCGGATTTACGTAGGAGCACTTACCTTGTGAGGCTATGTGTCGTGCAGTGTAGGGGGAGTGGTGTAAGTGATGTTTTAAAAAATTACCTAACTAGTGAGCTATTGTTTTATTCCTGCTCCTAGTTGGTAGGGATAAAAAGGGGGTTAATAAAAGGGAAATGTAACTGTTATGTAATTATAATCCCTTGTATTATGTCAACATGTTTCAAGGTATCCCCTAAACCTTTTCTTCAGGACAACAAAGGGACCAGCCCTTTGTGGACCACTCCGTGCCGGACCTATAATAAAGTGAAGTGAAAAATTATTAATGCACACCTATTGTGTGAGCATTAGGAAAAATATATACATACGGTTGCTTCTGAACACGTAGTAACTGTCATTGGGAAGAAAAAGCAAAATGCAAATTAATACATACTGCCTGCCCACCGTTCTTGTGGGCAGGTAAAGGCGTTACGCTGCGCGTAAAAGAAGGTACTTCATACTATGGTGTAAGTGCCCTTGAAAGCAAACTTAGTTAGTGCTCAGATCTTGTGTGGGTAATACTACACATGATACCTTAATTGTGAGCAGGCAAGGTTGAAAAGACATCATTTAAAAAAACTTGTAGTCAAGGACAAAAAACAGGACACACACAACATGTAACATAAAATCAATTTCATTTTGAAACATACTTAATTTTTGGCAAAAGTGCGCCTCATGGTCTGTCTGGGTGGAGGGGCCTGTAGAAACCCTATATTATAATAATAGACAAAGGAATGAGATAATGAGGATTTGTTATAAGCCACTCATTGCTTGTGCCTTCCTATGACTGGTTTAGAAAGAGTAAATGGAATTTAGTGAAAAAGGCAAGTAAAGTTATATAAATTCCTGTAGAGAGAAAAAAATTGATGATGTCCTGTAGGGAGAAAAAGTCTTACTGTGCTCAGCAACCCTCCGTCAATACGACCTATTCAGTCCCAAGGCAGACCGCATCTTAGCGTGTCTTTGCCTTAGTGCTGGTATAAGTAGTCTGAAAAACAGCCGAGTCATTCCCTCGTGCTGTTAGAGACTAGAGCGTGTAAAGCGTAGTCTCGTATTGTGGTGTAAACGGTCCACCATGTTGTTGGTATTTTATGAAATGGGTGTGTGATTTTGAAAGTCTAAATTACTAATTAGAGTGCAGGAGTACCTTATACGAAAAAGAAGGACGCCCGGTATTTTGTCAAAATAGGTTGGGGTCAGTATCGAACCCTAGTCACAGGGACACCGTGAGTTTCTTAAATAGCGGCCATATTGGAATGGTCAAAAAAACAATAAACAGAAAAAGAAAAGGAAAAAAGGCTAGAGATGTTTTGTCATACTGCCTTCAATTTTATCAAAAAACGAGGTAGAGGATTTCATTGCCTTTGTTCTTGATTTAGATTCACTGAGGAGGAAGTGGAAAGGATTATAGCCTCTATGACCCCTCTTGTTGATATACCAAACAGAGACAGTAATGAAGCAGCCCAATGTTGGGATGAGTTAACAGAACTCAAAAGAAATCAGGTAAAAACGATCATCCATGGAGTCATGATGACCGAGTATCTAAGGATAAATGCAGCGCCAAGGGGATTGATCGTGCGTAATGAGCCATTTATTTTTCAGATAAGGCTTTCAAAAAAGATTGGTCGCTAATCTCTTGGCATTGCACAAGAGATTGGCTGGTTCTCATTATAAAAACCGCAACACGCCTGGCACAAGACATGAAGGAAGAAATACACACCTTAGAGGTCAGACTTAAGACTTTCCAGACACCAGCAGAATTAAAAAACGATTAGATGAGCTTAACAAGACCATGACAGAATTTGAGATGACACTGAAAGAGACCAAATATGAAAAGTTTAAGAAAGATGGTAAAAACTTCAGCCACGAGAAGGCCTACCCTTACATCAGGGATGACTATCACCTGTCAGGGAGGAACCCTGGATATAACACAGACACAGATGGGTCGGACACTAGCTCAAATGACTCTGACAGTAGTTATGGGCATAGAAACAACACAAGAGGCCGCCGAAATTTCAGAGGGAGGTTGAGAAATAGAGGAGGACAAGGAGGCTACGGTTGGCCCCCTACCAACCATCACCTTTCCCAGCACCACCTTACTTCTACGGCCCTCCACAATACCAACCACAACCGTATTCCTACTGGGAGACAGCCCCCCAAGCAGAATATTCACCGGTTCCTTTTTTAGGACAAGGCAGAGGGGCTCAAAGAAGCAAGACGAAAAGAGGGCAGCAGGTACAATGGGCACAACCTTTGGAGTCAGCACGGAATCACACGAGGAGTATGGGCCCACCGACTCTACCGAGCACCAGCAACAACCGAGTATAGTTGTAAACTTATCAGGAACCACTCTATCTACAATACAACTAGCTGTTTTGGAGAAAGGATTGGGTTTCGTGCCTACCCCAACATTGGACAAATTCCTACTAAACTGTGAGCTGAACGAATTCATCAGGAAAATAAAATTGCGTTTTTTTCGAAAATAAAGAAACAAGTGATATACAAAAAGGAGACACTGGCCTATACCGAAAGTCAACATTCACACCACCTTCGGCCACCCTACCAGTGGAATTACTGGCTTTTGAGAAGGCGGTCTTGAGGGAAGTTGGAGAGATGGACCCAACCACCATGAGAACATTCCATAATACGACGAAAGAGGAACAGGAAGCCATTAAAATTCTGGCCAACAATAAGGACATAACCATAAAACCGGCAGACAAGGGCGGAGGGATTGTCTTACAGAGTACAGGAGCATACCGCCAAGAATGCCTCAGACTCCTGTCGGATGAAAGAAACTACAGACGCATCAGAGAGGATCCTACAGAACGGATCAGGATTGGAATTACAAGCATGATAGAGGAAGCACTCGCCCATGATTGGGTAACCAAGAAGGAAGGAGAATTTATGATCAACACCCACCCGACAGTACCCTACTTCTACACAATCCCGAAGATTCATAAGTCAGTAGTAAAACCACCAGGACGACCCATTGTTTCCGGGATCGGATCCATCTTGGAACCACTTTCTAAATTTGCAGATGCCTTCCTACGTCCACTGATACAGAACACTAACACCTACCTGAAGGACACCAAGGCAGTACTCTGCCTACTGAGAGATCTTCATTTTGATCCTACATGCAACATCCTGATTGGCCTAGATGTGGAAAGCCTTTATACAAGCATACCACACAAAGCAACTATGGACATTCTAGAGGAAGTTCTATATGGATCAGCATGGCCCTACCACACACCACAACATGTGGTCCTAGAATGTTGTAAATGGGCTCTAACAGAGAACTACTTCCGTTTTGAAGAATCCCTTTTCCAACAACAACACGGTACCAGCATGGGCAGTACTTTCGCGCCGAGTGTGGCAGGTTTGTACGTTCATCATTTAGAGGAACAAAAGATCCTATCAGACCAAAACCCACATCGCCAAAAGATTGTGAAATGGAAGAGATACATCGACGATATCTTGGTGATATGGAAAGGTGACGAAACAGAGGCTAACATTTTCCTGGAATGGCTCAACCTACAGGACCCTTTCCTTAAATTCACCCACACAATGAGCAGGTCTGAGTTAGTCTTCCTTGACCTCAACATCTATGCAGTAGATGGCACACTCAAAACCACAACACATTTTAAACCAACTGCAAAAAACTGCCTCTTACTGTACGATAGTTTCCACCCACGACATCTGAAAGAAAATTTACCATTTGGACAGTTCCTTAGAGTTAGGAGAAACTGCACGGAAACATCGGATTATGACAAGCAGGCAAAAGACCTAGCAGAGAAACTGAAAAACGGAAATACCCTTCTAAAATCATTGCAAAGGCAAAGAAAAGAGCACGAAATAATCATAGAGATGCCCTTCTAGAAACGTATGAAAGACAGGAGAATGAGAAAGAGAAAAGACCCATCTGTATTACAACTTTCAGTGTAGCATCAGACAAAGTCGCAAAGGTAGTGAAGAAACATTGGCGGATTTTAAACAGTGGTACCTTGAACATACCAACACCGATGTTCTCACATAAGAGGGGTAAAAATTTGAAGGATATACTGGTACACACCCGCCCGAAGCCCCAAGACAAAAGTAGCCAACAAATACTCAGTACTTTACCAACGGGCCACCACCCGTGTGGTAACTGCAGTGTGTGCCATCTCACAACAACCACCAAAAGGGTCATTTTCAATACAGGAAAATCATAGGATTTGCGAAAATTCACCACTTGCAACACTATAGGAGTTGTGTATCTAATTACGTGCCACTGTGACCTACATTATGTGGGTATGACCACCAGGAAGGTGAGCACAAGAATCTGCGAACATCGGAGCAACATCCGATGCCACAGAGCAAGTACCAGAATGACGGCACACTTCAACGAGAAACAACACACCCCAAATGACATGCGGTGGGTAGTGTTGGAACATATAAAACCCTGTGAAAATTTAGAACAAATACTACTAGAGAAAGAGCAAAGATGGGTTTTCAAATTACGCACGGATATTAGAGGTTTGAACGAGAATATACCATGGGGCCAATTCACTAGATAAATTAACCCTGATATCTGGAAACCCCACCTGGCATGTTTTTTAACGGCATGTTATGAAAATCAAAATCAAGAACAAAGGCACTGAAATCCTCTACCCAGTGTTTTTTGTTTTTTTGTTGATAAAATTGAAGGCAGTATGACAAGAAACATTCCTAGCCTTTTCCTTTTTCCTTTTTCTGTTTATTGGTTTTTTTGACCATTCCAATATGGCCGCCATTTAAGAAACTCATGGTGTCCCTTTGAACAGGGTTCGATACTGACCCAACCTATTTTTGACAAAATACCGGGCGTCCTCTTATTCTAGTACGAGGTACTCTTGCACTCAAATTATTAATTTAGACTTTCTAAAATCACAACCCCTTTTTCATAAAATTAGAGGTTCGAATGAGAATATACTATCGGGCCATTTCACTAGATAAATTAACCCCAATATCTGAGAATAAATAAATAAAAAACCCGCCTGGCATGTTTCTTAACGGCATTTTATGAAAATCTAAATCAAGAACAAAGGCAATGAAATCCTCTACCTCGTTTTTTGATAAAATTGAAGGCAGTATGACAAAACATCTCTAGCCTTTTTCCTTTTCTTTTTCTGTTTATTGTTTTTTTGGCCATTCCAATATGGCCGCTATTTAAGAAACTCACGGTGTCCCTGTGACTAGGGTTCGATACTGACCCCAACCTATTTTGACAAAATACCGGCGTCCTTCTTTTTTCGTATAAGGTACTCCTGCACTCTAATTAGTAATTTAGACTTTCAAAAATCACACCCCCATTTCATAAAATACCAACAACATGGTGGACCGTTTACACCACATTACGAGACTACGCTTTACACGCTCTAGTCTCTAACAGCACGAGGGAATGACTCGGCTGTTTTTCAGACTACTTATACCAGCACTAAGGCAAAGACACGCTAAGATGCGGTCTGCCTTGGGACTGAATAGGTCGTATTGACGGAGGGTTGCTGAGCACAGTAAGACTTTTTTCTCCCTACAGGACATCATCAATTTTTTTCTCTCTACAGGAATTTATATAACTTTACTTGCCTTTTTCACTAAATTCCATTTACTCTTTCTAAACCAGTCATAGGAAGGCACAAGCAATGAGTGGCTTATAATAAATCCTCATTATCTCATTCCTTTGTCTATTATTATAATATAGGGTTTCTACAGGCCCCTCCACCCAGACAGACCATGAGGCGCACTTTTGCCAAAAAATAAGTATGTTTCAAAATGAAATTGATTTTATGTTACATGTTGTGTGTGTCCTGTTTTTTGTCCTTGACTACAAGTGTTTTTAAATTATGTCTTTTCAACCTTGCCTGCTCACAATTAAGGTATCATGTGTAGTATTACCCACACAAGATCTGAGCACTAACTAAGTTTGCTTTCAAGGGCACTTACACCATAGTATGAAGTACCTTCTTTTACGCGCAGCGTAACGCCTTTACCTGCCCACAAGAACGGTGGGCAGGCAGTATGTATTAATTTGCATTTTGCTTTTTCTTCCCAATGACAGTTACTACGTGTTCAGAAGCAACCGTATGTATATATTTTTCCCAATGCTCACACAATAGGTGTGCATTAATAATTTTTCACTTCACTTTATTATAGGTCCGGCACGGAGTGGTCCACAAAGGGCTGGTCCCTTTGTTGTCCTGAAGAAAAGGTTTAGGGGATACCTTGAAACATGTTGACATAATACAAGGGATTATAATTACATAACAGTTACATTTCCCTTTTATTAACCCCCTTTTTATCCCTACCAACTAGGAGCAGGAATAAAACAAT
Source organism: Calotriton arnoldi (assembly GCA_963921515.1). NCBI lineage: Eukaryota > Metazoa > Chordata > Amphibia > Caudata > Salamandridae > Calotriton > Calotriton arnoldi. Next base: position 856,318 of record CAWUFW010004874.1, on the reverse strand, counting down.
AGCTCACTAGTTAGGTAATTTTTAAAAACATCACTTACACCACTCCCCCTACACTGCACGACACATAGCCTCACAAGGTAAGTGCTCCTACGTAAATCCGCAAGTCGCAGCACGCCCCAATCAGTAGATGTTTGGGATGGCCCCAATGATGAAGCATGTCACCTAGGGGCAACCCTGGGTGAGTGAGGGGACACAAGAAAATAAATTTTTCTTTTCTACCAGTAGAGGTGGCCTTCACCCCAATTGGTGAACCCGCCCTTGTTTCTTGGCTAGGTTCTTTTGATCCGTCACCTACAAATTAAGCACAGCAATGAAAGTATTTGACATCAAGGAAAGACCAAGCATTGGCAAAGCCAATAGGGCTGACGTTGGCTGCCGACTTTTGTGTTGTTACTCTTTGTGAATAGTTTTTGTTAAACTAAACAAGGGTGCTGCTTTTTGTGTGTAACTGGAACATACCAGTCGGCTTGTTAAGGGCCATACAGCTGCTTCACACTAACACATGGATCCGCGCCACGTTGGGGGACGGCTCCTGTCTGTCCAGGGCCATCCCAACAACGCAAGGCCTAAAGCAGGGTTGCATGCTGGCTCCGACCCTTTTCAACCTGTTCCTTGTGAAACTTCCTTTGTTTTTAAATAATGTCAACGGCCACGCACCAATACTGGTCAGCCTCCAGCTCACAAACTTACTCTAAGCTGATGATTTGGTACTGGTCAGCAGGACCAAGGTGGGGCTTTAACGACTTTTAGACGCCACCTTGGCCTACTCCAAGACCAACGGCCTGTCTATTAATAGCAAAAAGACCAAAACATTAACACTTCAAGGAAGAGGATTGAAAAAACACACTTGGTTCTTGGGCAGAGATAAGATAGAGCCTGTTGATGCGTACAGGTATCTTGGCGTGCTCTTCAACGCTAACAGAAGGTTCACTGATCAACTGGATGAAATTAAAAAGAGAGGCAATGCACTAGCGGTTGGCCATGGGCCCCTGCACAGGAAGCTGAATGGGCCATCACTAAATCCTGTATTATGAGTGGCTCAAGCCAAGCTTCTCCCTACACTGACCTACAGGAGTGAGGCCTTGAGTGGCCGGGACAGCGCCATTTTAGACAGTGTAGTAACGAAAATCTATAGATCCATCTTCACCTTCCAGTATACACGTCACCTGCTCAAATCAGAGTGGAGTTTGGTTTAGTGAAGCAAGTTTTGGCACGGCAGGCGGCATTTGTGAATTTCTGTTACAGTCTAAAACTTGCACTTGAGGGCTCCCTAGGGTATTTTGGCTGGAAATACAAGGTAGGGCATGAACCCCTGTCAAAGCTTATCTACATCTGACTCTAGCGACCCTCAGCATTTCATTCACCTGGGCCTTATCACTGAGTCATTTGGAATTTAAAAGATTAGTAAAAACTGATACTGAAGCGCTGCCACTTTTGGAGGATAAAGCCAGCCTGGCAGGACGCAGTCATGGCAGGCTGACTCTCAGCTATCATTCCATGGCTAAGACTCAGAGCTACCTAGGCGAAACTTACAGAAACCAGATCTACGAAAAGTTTCTAAAATACAGGCTAGGGGGCATATGTGCAAGCCCGTATCGCCACCACAGCATCACTTTTACAGACGTTGTGGTGGCGATAGGGGCTTAGCCTTATTTACAAGGGAGCGTTAAGCCACTTAACGTGGCTTACTGCTGCCTTGTAAATAAGGCCCCCTTTCACGCTATGGTTAGCGTGAAAGGGGTGGGCAGTGGGTGTTGCGGTGGGCGTTCAACCGCAACACCCATTGTTTTTGACACTGCCCCCTATGTACAAGGGTGGCCTTTATAGGAGGCAGCGCCAAAACTAAGACCAGGAAAAACCTGGTCTTAAGTTGGCGAAACGAGGAGAAATGCATTATTTCTCCTCGTTTTTGCTTTTCCCATGTGTGCTGCCTTGTGCAGCACACATGGAAAAAGCAAAATGCCACGGATTGTTTATGTACAGGAAGGTCCCCTTTCTGTACATAAACAATCTTTAAAAAAATTCCATTTTGTGACTTTCATGTGTGCTACATTAAGCAGCACACATGAAAGTCACAAAATGGCATTTCAGGATTGTTTATGTGCAGGAAGGGACACCTTCCTACACATAAACAATCCTCCCCTGCAGGCAGACACCCTTGCACTATGGTGCAAAGGGTGCCTGCGTTGCTGCTACACTGCTAAGTGTTGCGCCATCGCAGGGGGAAACGCAAGGCTGCACCATATCGTTGTAAATATGGTGCAGCCTTGCATATCAGAAGTGGCGGAGAGAGGCGTTAAGCCAGGAAGGCTAACCCCTCTCTCCGTCACTTCCTTGTAAATATCCCCCTAGGTGTACTGCCTGTTCTAAACCATTATCCTCCTTAGGAAAGCAGCTGCGGCCCGTGAAGGTAAGAGCAGTGGGGCGGGTGGGTGGTGGGGGGGTATTTCGACAGGTGACAATGGGGGAAAATTAATTATTTATTTAATTTTCCCTCATCGTTGTCTGTCAAACCCCCCCCCCCCACCCGGCCCCAACGCTCTTACCTGCACGCGCCATGGCTGTGAGAAAGAACTCAAGGCAAAGGAACCTGCGGGCTATGCCGCCTAGGAACTGAGGACATTATTCATGTGCTGTGTCTGTGCAAAGCTACCACGGAAGAATACCGTGCACTCCTGCACAGGAAACTGAATGAGAGAGGTTTAAGGACATGCAGATAGGTGGTGGTAGCCTGCTTCAACCCGTGTAATCCTCAACTGAATTGTGCGGTGGTGAACTTCCTTCAGAGGGTTGAAAAAAGGGTGCTGGGTAAAAAACGCAACAAAGTCGCAAAGGGCCCATGACCTGGATGTGATTAACTCAGAGAATCCTATCGCTGAAGCTGAATGATTTGCAGACATAATGATAATATTGTGCTAAAGGCCACTCATTATAGCACTCTATAATGCTATAATGGCTACAACTAGTTAGTAGCTGAAAGAGTTTAGTCAGAGAGCTCTAGACGATAGGCCTCAGGAGGATATCCTCAGGCCCAGTCCTCTGGGATTTCTCTGGATCTGAATTATGCGATTGCAGGAGCATTAGCACTATACCAGCTAAGGCATAGACACTTTAACAGCAAATTAACCTGCATAGATCAGGGCAGCTCAAAGACTAACCGTAAGGAAATCGAAAGAGGCTATCGGCCAGGCACAACTGCACTTTATCTCTCCTGAGCTTAAGAGCAGAAGGTTTGCTGAGCACCAGCACTTTTCAACTACGGCACAAGCACTTTAATAGTCAGCCGATAAGGGCAGCACTGGGTAGCTTAAAAATTAACTATAAGGAATGGTAAGAGGCGGATGCTCAAGGGACATTTGCTCTTGGAGTGCAAAATTGGGAGAGTAGTAAAAGCACTAGCACTTTTCCAGCCAAGACATAAGTACCTTAATAGTCACTCAATCCAGATAGCACAGGGCAGTTGAAAGACTAACTGTAAGGAATAGAAACAGGCAAGTGTAATCAATCAATCAGTGGTTTGTAAAGCGCAGCTACTCACCTGGAAGGGTCTCAATGCGCTGAGGGGGGAATGGAGGGGGGCGCAGCTCCTGGATGTTCCCGGTGCTTCGCCGAAAAGCCAGGTTTTGAGGTCATTCAGGAATTTTGAGAGTGTTTGTCGGAGGTGGAGAGGGAGGGGGTTCCACGCCCTGGACGCGAGGAAGAAGAAGGCGCGACCTCCTGTTCTGGTCTTCTTGATGCACGGTACCATTGCCAGGGAGAGTTGGGCTGAGCGGTGGGATCTTTGGGGTGCGTGGAACGAGAGGCGGTGGTTTATGTAGGCGGGTCTGGTGTTGTGAAGGGCTTTGTGGGCGTGGGTGAGAAGTTTGAAGGCTCTTCTCGATGGGGAGCCAGTGTAGTGTCTGCAGGTGTTGGGTGATGTGGCAGTGGCACGGTAGGTTGAGGACTAGTCTGGCGGCGACGTTCTGGATGTTCTGCAGTTTGCGGGTGAGTTTTTTTGTTGACCCCGACGTAGAGTGCGTTGCCGTAGTCCAGTCTGCTGCTGATGAGGGCGTGGGTGATGGTTATTCTGTGTTCGAGGGGAATCCAGTTGAAGGTCTTTTGTAGGAGACGGAGGGTGTGGAAACAGGAGGAGGTGACAGCGTTGATTTGGTGGTCCATTTTGAGTTTGGAGTCCAGGATGATTCCGAGGTTGCGTGCGTGGTCAGTGGGGGAGGGGGGTTCCCGAGGGCGGGGGGCCACCAGGTGTCGTTCCAGGCATTGGCGTGTGGACCTAAGATGAGTACTTCGGTTTTGTCTGTGTTTAGTTGCAGGCAGCTATTTTTCATCCAACTGGCGACAGCCTCCATTCCTTCTTGAAAGTTGTGTTTGGAGATGTTGGGTTCATGGGATAGGGAGAGGATAAGTTGGGTGTCGTCTGCCTACAATACTATGTTGAGTCAGTGTGATTTGACGATGGATGCGAACGGGGCCATGTAGATGTTGAACAGGGTCCAGCTGATGGAGGATCCTTGGAGGACTCTGCAGGTGGTCGGTGTGGGATCCGAGAGGAAGGGAGGGAGACTGACTCGTTGCGTTCTGCCGGAAAGGAATGAGCAGATCCAGTCTAGGGCTTTGTTCCGGATTCCTGCATCGTGGAGCCTGCAGGCTAGGGTGCAGTGTGAGACTGTGTCGAAGGCTGCGGAGGGGTCCAGGAGGATGAGGGCCACGGTCTCTCCTTTGTCGAGGCGGAAGTGGATGTCGTCTGTTGAGGCGAGAAGGGCGGTTTCGGTGCTGTGGTTCCTCCTGAAACCTGATTGGGAGGAGTCGAGGATGTTGTTTTCTTCTATGAAGGAGGCGCGTTGGCTGTTGACGTTTTTTTCGATGACTTTCGCCGGGTACAGGAGTAAGGAGATCGGTTTGAAGTTCTTGAGGTCGGTGGGGTCCGCCGAGGGTTTTTTCAGGAGAGGGTTGATCTCTGCATGTTTCCAGTCTTCGGGGAAGAAGCGGTCTCGAAGGAGTGATTGATGATTGGTCGAAGCTTGGGGCGATGATGTCTGCAACTCTATGGTAGATGTGGTGGGGGCAAGGGTCCGTGAAGGCCCCGGAGTGGGTTGATTTCATTGTCTTCAGGGTGTCTTCGATGGTGAGGGCGGTCCAGCTGTCAAATGTCGGCTGCGTGGTGTAGGGGACGGTGGGTGTGGGTTCCACGTGTAGGTTGTCGTCGTTGAAGTTGTCATATATGGTCTTGATTTTGTGATGGAAGAAGGCGCCGAGTCTGTCGCAGAGGTCCTGGGAGGGTGGGATGTCGGCTGTCTCACTGTTGGGTTTGGCGAACTCTTTGATGATGCCGAAGAGTTGCTTGCTGTTGTGTGCTTGTGTGGAGATTCTGTCCTGGAGTGCTTTCTTCCTTGAGTGTCTGATGAGCTTGTGGTGGGCGTCGGTGGCTGCTTTGAAGTTGTCGAGGTCTGCTGTCGTTTTGGAGGTCCTCCATAACTTTTCGAGGCATCTGCAGGTTCGTCTAGATTCTTGGAGTTCGGTGAAGAGCCAGCTGGCTTTCTTTTTTTCTTTTTTTAAAAACATTTTATTAATAACCAAGGCAGATACAGCAAACATAGCTTAGTCAGCGGTGAACGGGCAGACAATACGGCTGTAGGCGTTACCATTATCATTCCATAAGAGATTACATTACATAGCTTTCTACCCAATACAATAACATTCATGACGGTGCTTGCTTCTTTACAGAGGTTTGAAACCATGGGAAACAGCTGCATGCCCTTTATACATTATAGTTCTTAACGGTGGCCACTCAGGGACTAGGACCCCTCTGCCCCATCCTGCAGCGCCAGCAACGTCCTCATGTCTTTTCTCAATTCCACCGTGGGGGAAATACAAATGTCCCCCGATATTTATTCCACTTGCCCCATTTGCTGTCCCACTTTTGGGACATCCTCGCCCTTGTACACTGACTTTTCAGCTACCATGGCATGGTCCATGTCAATCGCCCAGTCTCTCACCCGTGGCAGCGTCTCTGAACCCCACCTCTGGGCTATGTTGCGCTTTGCAAGTATCCACCCCATAGTCACCCATGTTTGTTCCGTCTGGGTTAGGTCTGTGGCATCCCAAATATTAAGGAGGCAAGCCTTGGGGGGAAACTGGATGGGCTTACCGCTGGTCCTGGTGAGCTGCTGATTAATATCTGCCCAGTATGATTGGATAAGGGGGCAGTCCCAGATCATGTGGAAGAAGGTACCAGTCTGGTTACAGCGTCGTAAACAGAGTGAGTCCGGTTTTCTACCTATCCGAAACAACAGTGTTGCGACGAAGTAGACCCTGTGGAGCACTTTAAGCTGGACCAGTCGGAGTCGCATTGGAATCGCCACCTCCCGAGGGGAAACGAGCGCATCTCGCCAGTCCTCGTCCTCTATCTCCCCCAAGCACCTCTCCCAGCTCTCCTTCAATTTCAGCATTGGGTCCGCCCGGTTGTTGACTAGTTTTTTATATGTGAGGGAGATAGCTTTACGGTCCATGGGATCTAACAACAAGCGATCCTCCAAGGGGGAGGAATCCGGAAGGGGAGCATCCCCAGGGAGGGCTGAGTCAATTGCATGGCTAATTTGTTAAATATCTAAAGGTCTCCGAGGGAGCAAGATGGTATATCTTTTGAAGGTCTGGAAACGTGGCCTTTTTTCCCTTGACCCAGAGGTCCCCCACCCTGGATATCCCGATCAGTTCCCACTTATCGAACCCCGGGCATGTACTAAGGTGACCTAAGATATCTGGCTCCCACAATGGTGTAGCCTTAGTGAGGCGGTTATGCCATCCCATTTTGCGCTGAACCTTGTGCCATGCCTCCACCGTGCGAGACGTGGGGCCGGTGAGACGCAATTTACGGTGGTTCGTATAGAGCGCCCTGTTGTACCCCCCCTTCCCCAGTAACCAGCGGTCGGTCCGGAAATTAGGGTCATCGTGGGAGCCGAACTTCCATCTGTTGATGGCTACCAATTGAGACGCCTGATAGTACAAGCGTAGGTCCGGCAGACCTATACCCCCATCATACCATCCCATAGTGAGTTTGGTGGCGGCGATCCTCGGGGGCCGACCGTCCCAGAGCAGCTCCCGCACCACCCCTTCAATTTGCGCAAAGTAAGAGTCCGGGATCGGGTAAGGGGCGTTTTCCAGGGCATAGAGAAAGCGCGGGAGCGCAAGCATCTTAAATAAGGAAGCGCGCCCCAAAAGAGTCAGGGGCAATGACCTCCAATGCGTAACGTCCGACCTCAGCCGTTGCAGGGGTTTCTTGAGGTTTTGGTCATAGAAAAGCTGCGCGTCGGAAGTAAGAAAAATGCCAAGGTAAGTAAAGCCCCGATCCACCACTGGAATGGCATACCCTCTAGGGCTAGAGGGGGTCGCCCCACAGGGCATACATTTGAGACTTAGACCAATTGATCTGGTAGCCCGAGTGCGCCCGAATATATGAAAGATATGGAGAGCCCGACGCAACGATCGTGTCGGGAGGCCAGATACAGGAGGATATCGTCTGCATAGAGTGATATCCTGTCCTCGTGATCATGAGTCCACTTAAGGCCTCTTATTGCGGGATCTCCTCTCACCCAGACTGCCAAGGGTTCCAACACCATAGCGAAGAGGAGTGGGGATAGTGGGCAGCCTTGTCTTGTACCCCGACGTAGGGGAAAGGGGGCCGATCAGTGGTTATTGACCCAGACATGAGCCATAGGTTGCCCGTATAACAACCTGATCCACCCGATCAGCTTGGGACCAAGACCCATCCGGGCCAGAACCGCAAGAAGGTAGTCCCAGTCCACTGTATCGAACGCCATAGTGGCGTCCAGCGACAACGGGACAGCGTCCTCCTCGATTGTGTCGATCCTTCCCAGCACTCCGTGGGCACGGCGAAGATTTCTGGCTGTGTTCCTGCCAGGCATGAAGCCCGACTGGTCCAGGTGGATCAAGTCGGGCAAGTACGGGAGCAGTCGATTGGCCACAAGTTTAGCGAGAATTTTCGCTTCGACCGACAACAGCGAGATAGGGCGATAGGATTTACACTCTTCCGCCGGTTTACCAGGCTTATGAATTACCACTATGGCTGCATTACGGATGTCCGTCGGCAGTAAGCCTGAGTCATAACATTTGTTGTATAAATTTAAAAGGTGAGGCGCCACCCTCCCCGCCATAGGCTTAAGAAGTTCGATGGGCATACCGTTGGGGCCCATCGCTTTACCCGACCGGACCTCTGCAATTGCGTTTTGAACTTCCTCCACCGAGATATCCGCGTCTAGGACCTCCCGATCTTGTGGTGAGATGCACGCCACTTTGATGGTGGCTAAAAGCTCCGCCGCACACGCGGACTGCGAGTCCTGTGGGACCTGATAGACTTCCTCAAAGTATGCGGCAAAAGCATCGGCAATCTCCTGGGGGTCCGTGGTCAACTCTCCGTTCGGGCGCGTTATCGCCTTTACCCATCTCGCTGCCTGATCCCTCCGTTCAAGCCACGCCAGGAGCTTACCCGTGCGTTCGCCCTGTTCGTAGATACGGTGTCTCGTAGCTAGGGAACGCAAGGTCGCGTCCTCCATCAAAAGTTGTTTGTAGTCATGCCTCATTACACCTATACGGTGTTGTGCATCTGGATTCGGGTCATGGGCTAGGGCTCCCTCCAGTGGGAGAATGTCGGATTCCAATTCAACCACTCTTTTGTTGCGTTCGGTTTTATGGCCCACCATCATTGACAATGCCCTCCCTTTGATCACCGCTCCGTATGCGCCCCATAGTGTGACCGCTGACCCAACCGACCCCACGTTTTCCTCAAAATAGAAGTCTGTGTCTCGCCTGAGCCCTTCCCTGATATGGGGTATCTTCAATGCCCAAGGCTGTATTCTGATCGGGCCAGGGCACCGGATACGCCACGCCGCAAAAACCGCCACCACGGGGGAATGATCAGATATACCACGAGCCAGTGTCGCCGGCTCCGTGAATTCTCGTACGTCTTGGGCGTGTGTGAACAAGTAATCCAGCCGGGACTGGCTACCATGTACTCCCGACTGGTGTGTGTAGTGCGTGTGCTGAGGGTGTGACCAGCGCCATACATCCACCACCCCCAGAGCCTGGGCAAACCCCTGGAGATGGGAACCCTGCGGCGGGTCAGGTCTGGGCAGGAGCCTATCAAGGAGGCCATCCAACGAGAGGTTAAAGTCCCCCCCTAATATCAGGGAGCCCATCGGCATAGCCAACACCAGCTTCCCTATCTCCTTCAAAGTCGGGCGCTGCAGGCCGGGTGGGGCATATACAGACACCACATTAACCACTCGTCCTTCCCAGAGCCCTGTGGCCGCTGCATATCTGCCCTGCACGTCCGTCCAAGTATTTTGTAGTATGTATGGGAAGCCCTTGCGCAGGAGTATACCCGCCCCCCTGGACCCCGTTGTAAACCCTGAATGGACAATCATACGATATCCCTTCCTGTTGAGTGCCAAACACGTATTGCCGATCAAATGGGTCTCTTGCAGCAGCACTATGTCCAGGGCCTGGCGATGTATATACTGCAGCACTATACCACGTTTAATTTTATCGCCCAGGCCGTTCACATTCCATGTTGCTACTCTAAGTCCCTGTCCAGGAGCCATCGGGACACATAAAGCAGATCATCAACCAGCCGTGCCGGACAACAGCACACACCACATCACATCCACCATCAATGGTCCATCCAAAGCTACTCTCTGGACTGTTCCCATCACCCGCTATATCACCTTTGACCGTCACACCACTGCCACTCAGAACATCTGCGATCTCGGAAATTACACTGCCAGAAGAACCCCCCCAACAAAATCAACCCAAACATTCCCCATCCCAAAAGAACAATCCCCCCTCCCTGCATCCCTGCTGGACAGGACAAGAACCGCCCGCCACCCCCAACATGCAGAGTGCCTGTCGCCCACCCATATACAACTCGTTGGGAACGTGAGCTACCCCCCTCCCCACCCTTCAACTATCAGACCGAAGGAATGATGTTTCCCCGCCCGACCTCCCCCCCCCAAAACATAATGCATAATACAGAAACGCCCTTTGGGCCCGTCACTGATAGTGCGTTGCGACCCCGGACAGGAACACAGCACTCCTATACCCCAGTAAGGAAACAACAAGCCACTTATGGCAGACTCATGGCGGGCGGACCCGACTGTCCAAGTCAAAGGCGGGCCCATCGATCGCCAGGAATAGTCCCCCGGACAGTGGTCGTTTATCGCACCTATAGACCGGGGATCCCCCCGTCCCCCGCCCAAGCAGCTTCACAGCCATCCCACATCCGGAAGTCATGTGTTCGAGGCCCCCTGCGGGAAGGACCCAAGCACCCCATGGGGCCAGGACCAACCCCCTACAGTCTTACCACCCCACAGCTCAACTCCCACCGGTGTGTCCCTGGGAGTCGGTGTCCGAGTGTGGGGGAGAGCGCCGCTGTTGCCGCCAGTCTGGTACCTCGTCAGCCGCCGAGCTCCCCGTCCTTCTCTTCCTCTCGACCGTGCGCCAGCCCTCCAGCCAGTCCCAAGCATCTTCCGGGCGGGTGAAGAACCACGTTTTTCCCTTGGCTTCCACTCTCAATTTAGCCGGAAACATCATGGCGTATTTGACTTCCTGTTCTCGGAGGGCCCGCTTCACGTCCAGGAAGCTGCGGCGTTGTTTTTGGACACGCAGAGTAAAGTCCGGGAAGAACATGATCTTACTATTCTCGAGGGTGAGCGATGGGGCAGCTCACGCCGTCTGTAGTATTACATCCCGGTCCCGGAAGTTGAATACCCGGGCCAGGAGGGGACGGGGGGGGCGCACCCGGCTTGGGGCGGCCTCCCGGTACCCGGTGAGCCCTTTCGATGGTAAAGCATTTGGAGAGGCCCCGTGGCTGAAGATGTTTAAGGACCAGATCCTCATCAAAAAGGTCCGGCGCCTGTCCTTCTGCGCGTTCCTGGACCCCAATAATGCGGATATTATTGCGCCGCATTCTCCCTTCGTAATCGTCCAACTGTAGGGCCATCGCCTCATGGGAGGCGCGCAGTTCGGTGACTTGGGTCTTGAGCAATGCGGTTTCACTGACCAGTTCCTTTGTCGTGTGCTCAACTGCGGCCACCCTCCCTACCACCTTCTTCATGTCCTCCCGAATCAACGCCACATCAGTGGCGACTGTGTCGATTCTCACCTCGAGGGAGGTCCGTATCGCCGTGATGGCCTCGAGGAGATCCTTATTCGAGGGCTCCGCCGCTTCCGCCGGGGCCGCCGTCTCCGTCCGGTCTTCCGCCTGTACTTTCTGCCAGGCGAACTTCTCCAACTTGGATTGGGCTGACGTTCGTTGCGAGCGTCCAGAGGCCATGTTTCCTCTCCCCACTGCACCGCTCGGAGTCAGGGCGCCACCGCTACTCCCCGCCGCCTGCGGTGAGAGGATTCACCCGGCCTGTCGGCTTTCGCCGTGAACACCCCTCCCCCGGGGTAGATGACCGGGCTCAGCTAGGGAGGGACCACACTCACGGCCCCTGGCTAAGGGCGACCGACATCGGAACAGGCCATCACGAGCAGTGCCACCACTCCACTCGCCCGCCCCTTGTGACCAATCCAGCCACCGTGGTCTCAAGACGGCCCGGGGCAGCCGTACTTCCTCTCGGCGGGACAGCAGCCGCTACACTCATCCGTGGAGGCTATCTCTGCGTCCCCTTGGCAGCGTCCCACCGGAGATGCCGTGTCGCAGGATCACTGGGGTCCCAAAGTCTCTCCGCAAGGTAGGGTACTCCAGCGGAGCCGCACCGCCCAGCGGCACCCCCTCAAGGCCTCCACCGCTAATCCCCGGGGCGGGCGTCTCCCCCCCAAGGGGTAGATGTTAGGCCCGAGACCCGCAGGCCCCTCCTTTGGTACTTCAGGCCGAAGACAGGACGTATAACTGAGGCGGCCCTCAGTCGTTAGAGTCTCTTTCTGGGCTTCCCTCAGCTAGGCCCCACGCTCAGCAAGGGGGGCCACCGCAGCGTCGGGTTCCTCTCCCCATGCAGCCGTACATTCTGGAGGAGCCGCGGCCTGTTGGTACTCACTCTGCTTCACGCTCTCCCACTCCTGATGCAGCGCATGCCGCCATATGTTCTGGAGGGGCCACGGCCTGCTGATGCGCCCTCCGCTTCACGCTCTCCCACTCCCGAGGCTGCGCGGGGCGCCGGCCCCCGTCGCTCCCCGGGCTGCTATAGATTACGCAGTTGCGGTCCCTGCAAGTCGGGTGGATCGCCACCCCCGCTGGGCCAGATGCGACTCAGTCTAAGGTCTGCGTTGGTTTAGGCCGGAGCCGCAGTCTCTCGCGGCGCGGCCCCGCCCCTCCGGAGCACCCTCCGCGGGGAAGCGCTCCGCTAAGCCTCGGTCGTCGGAGCTCTCTCGGGGCAGTACAGCTGAACCACCCGAAACTTAGCCAGGATGTCGCCGGGCACCTCAGCGATCCCTCGATATCACCAGGGCAGGGGTCAGGGCAGCGGGAGTCGGTGATTACAGGAGGGTTCGGGAGTGGCGCTCCGGAGCTCAGCTACCGAGAAGCCATTCCCGTTGGCGGTTAGCCACGCCCCCCCGCCAGCTGGCTTTCTTGGCGTGTGGGTTGGAACTTTTCTTGAGGGGGGGCGATGGTGTTGGCGCAATCAGTAATTCAGTTGTGTAGGGTACGGGCGGCAGTGGTTGGGTCACCGTCTGAGGCAGTGGGAGAGGAGCTGCTGAGTGAGGCGGTGAGCTGGTCGTCAGAGATCTTTTTCCAATTCCTGCGCTGGAGCTGGTGTGGACGTTTGCGGGTGATGTTAGTTTTGAAGGTGAAGTGGACGCAGCGGTGGTCCGTCCATGGGAGTTTGAAGATGTGGCTGAAGGTGATGGAGTTTCCTGCTGCGAAGATGGGGTCGAGGGTGTGTCCTGCTGAGTGTGTGGGTTCTGGTACTATCTGTTTGAGTCCAATGTTGAGGAGGTTGTCCAGGAAGGAGGTGGAGTTGGGTTCTTGGAGGTTGTTGAGGTGGAAGTTGAGGTCTCCCAGCAAGGGGTAGTCGGTGGAAGTGATGGCTTGCCTGGAGATGATGTCGGTGATGGAGTCGGAGAAAGGTGCGCGGGGTCCCGGGGGTCGTAGATGATGGTGCCTCGGAGGGTAGTGGTCTGGTTGGTCTGTATCTTGAAGTGGAGGTGCTCCATCGGGTCTGTGGGCCCATCGGTGTAGGTGCTCAGTAGGAGGTTGGACTTGTGAGCGATGGCGATGCCTCCTCCGGGGCAGTCCTTCCGGGTGATCTTGTAGCCTTCGGGGATGGCGATCGCTAAGTCAGGTCCATAGGCGGCGTTCATCCATGTTTTGGTAAGGGAGGTGACGACCGGGGTGGTGCTGTCGAGGAAGTCCCAGATATCCGCGGCATGTCTGTGGAGTGAGCGGACATTGAGGAGGATGCATTGCAGGGTTTGGCGTGCGATGGAGTTGTTGCTGGGTGGTGGAGGTGGGTCCTGGGTCTCGGCGAGGGAGAAGGAGTGTCGACAGGAGAAGGGTCCTTGGGTGTCGCCAGGTTTAGAGAGTTTGCAGTTGTTGTTCTTGCCGACGTTGAGTGCGTAGAGGGCCGAGGAGCAGTAGCGCTGGCGGGTAGGAGGACCAGGGTCCCTGGCGCTGGTCGCGGACCGGTGCAGACGGGCTTGCCTTTGGCACGCCTTCAGCGCAATCGCACTTTATCCTTGCTAAGCGTAAAATCGGACAAGTTGAAAGAGCACAAGCACTTCTATCATCCAAAGTACAAGCACCTCACAGCTAGGTGATATGGGTGGTACTTGGTAGCCTTAAGATTAACTTCAAGGCACGGCAAGAGGCGCCTGCCCAAGCACATCTGCACTTCATCTCTTTGGAGGGCAAAACTGGGCACTAGCACCTTACCAGCCAAGATACAAGCACCTTATCTTAGTTAATTTGGAAAGCACAGGGCAGTTTAAAGATAATTTTTAATAAATAGCAACTGGTGGTGCTCTAGGCACAACAGCACTTTACCCTGGGGCATCTCTAGTTTTAACTTCACCTTCACCTAATGTCAGTGGTAATCTTTTACTAGGCCAAATGAAAAGCAAAATGTGAGCGTTTAGACATAAGAGTACTCCCACTGGGCTAGCTCTTAAAAAACAGGAAATCACAAGAACTACTTAGTTCGCACTTTCACCCTCTTAAAAACATGCTACTGCAACAACTGTGAGTTGTATAATGGATTGGGCTTATGTTGCACACTCAGGGGCAGATTTACAAGCCCCTTGCGCCGCCGGTGCATCACGTTGCGTGACGCACCGGTGGCGCAGCCTGCTAAGTGATATTTACAAGAACAGGTAAAGTCACCCTGCGTGACTTAACCTGTGCTTGTAAATATCGCCCCTGTTCACGCAACACTTTGCATGTTAGGGGCGTGACATAGGTGTTGCTGTGGGTGTTCCCACGCAACACCCATGTCCACTGATGCATTTCCAGATTTACGAGAAATCATAAATCTGGAAATGCGTCAGAATGCTACGCCACCCTAGCGGTGGCGTAGCGAGGTGCAACGAGGAGAAATGTTTTCATTTCTCCTCGTTTTTTTCCTCTTTCAATGTGTGCTGTATTCTACAGCACACATTGGAAGAGGAAATCACCTCAATTGATTGTTTTTGTGCAGGAAGGTGCCCCTTCCTGCACAAAAACAATCTCTCCACGATGCAGGCATCCTTGCACCATGGTGCAAGGGTGCCTGCGCCAGCACATGGCAGCAGTTTGTGCGCCAGCACAGGGGGTAGTACAGAGATGCGACATATTGTTGTAAATATGTCGCATCCCTGTGCTTCGAAACTAACGCAGCGCAGCAAAATGACTTGCGGCACCGCGCTGCGTTCGTTTCTTGTAGATCTGCCCTTCAGCATCTTTTCTTTTCTCTTCTTTTCATTTTTTTTCTCTTTTAAGAGTATTGTTTTTAACACTTTCTTTAATATTAATTTGGGGAAACCCGGCCATGTTCTGATTTACTGTTTTCAATTGATCTGTTTAACTCGCCATATGGGTTGCAAGAACTATATGTATTAACTCAGCTTTTAGACAGAATTGTCCGGCTTTGCCAGTCTTAATTGTTGGTACTTGATATATTATATCATTTTAGGTGCTGTAATTATGTACATGCATTGCAATTGTTTTAAACATTCAAGCAATAATCTTCTTCTTCTATGTGTAAGTGCACATTGAGCAAAGGAATAGGGCCAGATGTATGACCATTTCATTTTGTGAGTCGCCAATTGCGATTTTTTGCGACTCGCAATTAGAGACTCGCAAAATGAAATGTACTAATGTGTCTCAGACACATTTAGCGATTCCCAATGGGGTCGCAAATGACCTGCCTCAGCATTATTCATGAGACAGGTCACAATTTGCGACCCATTGGGAATGGCCTGCACTCACAGGGATGGTGGCCTGCTGGAGTCAGCAGAACACCATGTCTGTGATCGCTTTTTAAATAAAGCAATTTTGTTTTTGTAATGCAGCCCGTTTTCTTTGAATGAAAACGGGATGCATTTCAAAAATAAAAATTAAAAGCTACCTTTTTCATTTTGTAAGAGCAGGCAGGGGTCCAAGGGACCACTGCCTTCTCTTAAAAAATGTTGGCATCCACATTCACAAAGGGGAAGAGGTTCCCGGAGTTGGTAAAATATGAATGTTTTGCGACCGCATTTCAGTTGCAAAAATTCATACATGCCACTGCGACTCACTAATAGGAAGGGACGCCCTTGAACGGCCCCTTCCTAATACCGACTCTCAAACCCTATTTTGTGAATCGGTAACAGGTTACCAACTTGCAAAAGAGGGTTAGTACATTGCAAAAGCCGTTTTAGCGGCTCACAGTGCCCTCGTTCACAGTGAGGTAAGCCAATGTTTGAAGCGATCCTATGCTGCATGCTTTATACTGTGGTTGGTGGAGCAAAAATGTGAGTGACATCCTGACAGACCAATGGGTGAAGAGAGTTGCTGAAACCCCTATTTTATACAAATAATTTTATTGAAATCAGGTCTTGGTTAATGTCAAACCTAAAAACAAAACTAGTGATAAGGCACAGCACAAAGGCAATCCTCTAATGAGATTCCAAGAAATCCAGGGCCACATTTTCAAGCCCATTGCGCCACTGGTGCGTCTCTTTTTTTGGCACACCGGCAGAGCAATGGACTTGCCCCTATTTACAAGGCCACCTTAAGTCACCCTCTGTGAATTTTCATGGCCTTGTAAATATGGGCCCTTTTCTTGCATTACTCTGCGTGAAAGGGGCGTTTCATGGGAGTTGCTGTGGGCATTCCCATGCAACATCCATGGAACCTTTACAACGTTTTGTAAAGCTGGGAATGAGTCAGAATCCTATGCCTCCCCTGGGGAGTCGTAGGAGTGGTGCAACGAGGAGAAATACTTTTATTTCTCCTCTTTTTCTCCTCTTTCTAAGCATGAAACAGGAAATTGCAATTAATTATTGTTTTTATGCAGGAAGGTGTCCCTTCCTGCATAAAAACAATCATGCCCGTAATTTAGGCACCCTTGCAACATGAAGCAACAGTGTCTGCATTGGCGCAAGGCTGCTGTTTGTGTGCCGGCGCAGGGGAGGACAGGAATGAGCCGCATCTTGTAGATACAGCGCAATCCTGCCCTTTTATGTTTTATGCACTGCAGTGCAGGAGGACGGATTGCTGCACTGCCGTGCATCAAAATGTTATACATGGCACTTCCGTTGGCATTTTTACCGTTGGTATATTCCGGTATGGCTTTTTTATTGGCGGATAATGTGATCTGCTATCTGTGGCCTGATAAATATGTCCATTGTTGTGAGGGTGAACTCATTGGTAGGGGTGGGAGTAACTGACATCATTCTCTCTAGTTGTAATTACTGCAAAATGACTCCTAATTATGCATAACTGTGTGAGGATTGTCAGCCAGCATTTAGCGCTATTTTCTTAGTGCCAAATGAACTCTTGTGTCCAAATGGGCCTGAGGATGCATTTTGCGTTATGAAAATAACACTAAATGCTACCGGACATGAACAGCAGTAGCCAGCAGCCGCTCGCTCTCTCTTAGTTCATTGTTCCTGTGCTCCTGCGATAGGATTTTTGCCCCAAATTACTCTAAATTTCTCAAGCTGGCATAACTGCGTAATTTCGGTAATTTCTCATCACAGGAGTAATGCTTACTGAAATTACTCCGAATACTCCAGCATAATTAAGATTTCTCTCAGGCCTACTTTTTGGCTGAGGAAAATATGACTTTCAGATACCTAGTTAAGTCTCAAGAAATTTTTAATGAAAAATGTCAAAGAACTTTGACAACTTTTTACTCCTCCAAGAAAAGTATAAGATCTTCAGGGCATGACACAAAGTTAATAGCGGATGGTAAGATGGTAGGAATAGGTTTAGAGCACAAATACCTGTAGTGAAAAAAGCACTGTGCGTTTATCTCTAATGGAGTCCCAGGGCTGGTGTCTCTGTCAGCATTAAAGTCAGAAGATCCTAGATGGTGGGGCTGAGACACTCTCTCTGGGACCCCAGGTCTGTGTACAGTAACTGAGAGGCGAGCACAGCCTGCTCCATTCATCAGCCTCTGCTCATATTTGACACTGATATATCTCAGAGTTGGTTCTTTCATCAGGTCAGGGTTTCAGGTTCCTCGCTAACTAGATCTCCCAGGTGGGCAGAAAACACTGATTAAGACGGATAGAGTGAGCGCGAGTCCATTAAATTGTTAATAAAGAGTATTACACACACACCTTCATCTGCAGCCAGCCTGACACTTTATAAAGTACATTAGGACGTAATCCAATTACAGCCTCAATATCAAGTACATCTGATCTCCATCACAAATTGAAATTATATCATATTCCCCCTTTCTTAAATTAAAAAGCTAAAACGTTTTAGTTTGCTCTGGTATGCTTGTGTAAAACTTAATCAACCTTTTTAACAACATTATTTTTCAATATGGGCCATTTGTCCTTTCATTTATTTACCAGAGAGAACTTCCTGGTAGCAGGAGTGATTCAATTTGTGGGAGGATACATCAAGCACTTAAGGATTTTGCAGAGATTGAATTGATTATTTATCGGGTTATCTTGCCTGGAGTATCTGCTGCGGATGCTTTTTCTTGCTCTCTGTCCCACATTTAGGCTAATGCGTTCCCTCTTCGTCCTCTAGGACTTGGAGAGTAGTTACTGTGCGGCTCTAAGTTGGGAGGAAGGATGAAGGGACGGTGGATACTGGCGGGGGAGGGGGAAAGGGGCTTGTTGAGCATGTTTTTTTGTTCTCAAGAAGCCATGCATTGGAATCATGGTAGAGTCTAGTTTAAGTCAAGTGATGGAAGGGCTCAGTTTAGAGTTTGGCAGACAGGGTACTCCATCATAAACATGGAAGACATTCGCTATTTAGAGACAAGTGGACTGTCATGTTTCAACCGGTGTTGACCCCGCTGGCGGAATCCTTACATTAACGGCCTGACAGACTTGCGGCCATTGGTGTAAGTACATTAGACCACCTGCCCTATTTCAAGTGGATTGGACTGTCTGATGCACTTTTGTTTGTCTTCAGTAACAGCAATAAAAGCTTGGAGTTCTTGAACAGAAAAAAAGAAAAATGATCCCCATAACCTTGGAGAAAAGTCAGAGGGTGTCAGGGCCATTCATTTTTTGATTTATTGAATCAAACTTTGGGAGTTTTTTCTGTGAAACAAAAAGTTTGCTGAGCTGCTGCATAAACAAGATGGCGACTCAACAAGCATTCAATAGCTTCAGGGAAGCCACCATGGTGGTAGGTCCTCTGAAAGAATAGTGATCCCCACCATGCCTGCAGAGATCTCTAAATACTGCCGCACTAATGGTAGATGTTGGGCCATCCGCCAAACCCTAAATGAGTGCCTCAGTCTTTGAGTGAGTGCATAGGGGAGGGACTGAATGCGCATATTAGACATACTAATCAGTCCTAGCCATCTTTAAGAACCACACGTTAATATTAATAAGGGCTCATTTAGTGACCCAGACCAAATCTATAGCCTTACCATTTAGCAGAATTTATGTTACCACCCAGCAGTATACCCAGATTTTGCATTTTGTGCAAATAAATTTGGAATAACTTGTGTAAACATAATTAATTCAATAATGCACATTTATGCGCATGATGATAGAACAAGCATTTCACTGCTGGTAAATGGGCCTTGAATTTCCAAGCTGTGACACAGTACCATTGCATCCCTGGTGTTACAGTACAAAGTCACACGTGGTTTCACTACAAAAGTTACATTGTGCGCAAATATGATATATGTCTGCTGATTGGGTTACCATCAATTTCATCCATTTGCATTCCAATCATTCGTGCTCATTTTCCTCCTAGGAATTGAGTCTAACAGTTATCACCGGGTTACCTCTGCCTTTTGCACTATACTAAAGCAGACTCTGTGAGTGACTTATACACTATGGTGGACAAAACGGAAGCCCCCTTTAACCATCAGTTATGTAACAAGGCTCCATCCCTTTGGGTCTTGTAATAACTTCCATTGTGTGCCGAGATTGCTAAACATCCTTATATAATGATCTGTATTTATTAACCTGCCACGGCCACGTCTCTCGCTTCGGGATGTCGTAAAAAAGGGTTATTTCCTGCTATCCTATGGATGCTGTGTCCACCCTTAGTCCTGCTCCCACCTGCACCCCCTTTTCCTTCTAGCACATGCAAACCGGGCACATATCCAGCTAAGGAGGAAACAACTCCACTTAGAACCTATATACCACAAAGCAGTGACAAACTAAACAAAATTAACACATTTAAGCATCACCTAAACAGCTCTGATGCAACAGGGTTACAATCAGGGTTGGTTGCTGCGGAACAGGGATGAAAAACAAAAATAAAGATCACTTACCTGTTCACACCACACGCTTCTCGTCATCCTCTGCTCTTCCTTGCTCCCGGAAGCAGAAAGCACCCAGGCTCCCCTAAGCCAATCACAACGCTGCTGTCACCATGACAGCAGCGTCGTGATTGGTCTGAGCGCCTTGGTTTGGCGCTCAAACGGGAAATGCGAGTCTGTGCATGATCTTCAGCCAAGCTGTGCATTACAGCCCGGTGGAGAACATCAGGGCCGGACTGGGAACTGAAACTGGCCCTGGCAAAGAGCTCGGCCGGCCTCGAGGGGAGGGGAGGGGGCTAGCGGAAAACTTTGTGCCACTTGTGTTGCTGGGGGCCGATATTGCAGCTATGCTGCAAAACCGGCCCCCGGTAACAAAAACACCCCCCATGGGATCTAAAACCAGCCCCCACCTGGAAAACAACCGGTACCCGCTATGGCCAGTCTGGCTCTGGAGAACATGCTAAGTGCGCATGACTGTTTGGCAGGCTGAAGACGGCCGGCCAAACTGTCATGCACACTTAAGGTGCATATACCACTCCTCCTCCTGCACTGTGACAGAAGCCTAGCCCCGTCCCTCCCAAACTGGCTCCATACAGAAAACTAAAATGATAATAACATCCTGTTATTATCATTTTATTTTTCCTTTGTTGCACTGCTCAGAAGCAGTGGGGCGACGCTCCTCCTGGAGGAGCCGCTGCTGGCTGCAATGCGTACAGTAAAACAAACATTTTACCATGGAGGGAGCCCGAGCTCCACAAATGTTTTTCTAGCCACATAGAGACCTGACTCTTTAATGGATGCAATGGGAAGAGGGCTTTGAGGCCTATGTCTATGCAGTTCGTGGTAGACATTTTCACATAAAGTGGCATGACTAAAACATTGTTTGAAGTGCAAGGAGGAAGATGACAGGAATCAATCTCAGACTAGGCGTTCTCCCGGGGTCACGTCTACAGAAGGACATTCCCAGCCTATTAGGACATCGTTTTCCAAGGGTCCTAGCAAGTTACAGCAGTGGCACAAACATACACAGGCCTAGAAGCTCTGCAGTATGGAAAGGTGAAAACTGAGGCAGCCCTTTATAGCTGTGACAGTGAAGCTCAGGCAAGCAGGGTCAGCTATTGGTTTCACTTCCGTGCTATGACAGGCATTGCCAATTAATAGGACAGCAAGCATGCAGCACTGTTGACATTCAGTACTTATGACCTTTCTTACGTCATTACTCATGACATGCTAAATGACATCACTGATGACAGCATCCAAAATGACCAATATTTTCCCTTTGGCCATGAACAGTGGGAGGTAGCCAAAGGAAAAGGCCCTGTACTGAAGCGTCAGTGAGCAACCAATACACTCTATGCAAGATATAGTTCACAACTCTCGCCATGTTTACCTCTTGTTAGATTAACTTTTTCCAGTGCTATTTTCAAATGGATGTTTTGTACACGGCCTGCATTATGAGTTATGGCATGCATTGTCTGTGTTGCATACAATAAATGGTGAATTTCAGTGGTTTTGCCAGAACCATAACTTAGTTTTTAACTGTGCTTTGTTCAGTGAATTTCTAAGTTTTTATAATATACTTTATTCCTCACTATTGCTGTAGACAGGCTTTGATCTGCACAGACGGGGTTGGTCACAGGGCATGGACTGCGGCCAGGCCTTTCACTCCAACCACTAAGGGTGCCTACTCCGGAGAGTCCGTTGACTCGATGCAGCCCCCAATGCTCAAAACAGTAATTTGTCAATGTTGTAGTAACTGTGTAGTTAAAGTTAGGACTGTGTTTCTATAGGAAATTGATTTTTTGGTTTGCTAATAACTTTGACGCCGTTTGATAAATCTTCACAAACTTTCCAAAACAAAAGTTCACCCACTGCAACTCCTTCCCAAAAGTTTCAGGGTGATTCCCCCGAGCCACATATTGGCCCTGAGGATCTCATCTCCAGGGGCCTAACCACATTTCCATTTTACTAAATTTATTAGGGAGGGTAACCTGTGTGTGTCCCTCCTTTCCGAGCCATGTACTTGTCCCAGGGACCCTTATCCTAACCCCTGGGGCTATCACACACTATTTCCCACCTCAGACAGGAGCAGAACCCACCAGTAAATGTGCTCCTGCCCCAGGAAACCTATAACGGGTGAATTTCTGTGGTTTTTTTGTGTGTTTAAAATGACATTTAGGCAGAGCAACCCCTGACACTTGTGTTTATCCTGGTTGACTTGGATGGTATTTTACCAATCCAAAGCTGTAATACTGTGCCTGGAGTGGTAAAAGGCTTTTGCCATTTTCAGCTCGGTGTGGATGGCACTATGCCAATCCTATACTTAAAGACTTTCTGGTAAAAATAGCGAAATGCTTTGTCACTTTTTAGCTCGGTGTGGATGGCACTGTGCTAATCCTATGCTTAAAGACTTTGCGGTAAAAATAGTGAAATGATTTGTCACTTTCTAGCTCGGCGTGAATGGCACTGTGCTAATCCTATGCTTTTGAAACTCTGCTAGAAAAACAGACATTTGAGGTGAATAGAGTGTCATTGGTGTGGTAGGGTGGACCATATAAAAGAGCTGCTCTCCTCCTAAATTTGGGAACTAACCAGAGTTCTCCGCTTTTAGTTTTTGCAGAATGTATGTGGCAGTCTAAGCCTGGAAGGGTATTGTATATCGATAGATATACATACATATATATATATATCACACACAGGTTGCCCCAATGAAGACGCCGCACACAAAGAGTTAATCACACATTTTATCGCCGGCGGCAACAGTACCAGTATTCCACCTTGATTCAAATTTAAAAGGCCAGACGCGTTTCGGACATTCTTATGTCCTTGTTCACAGGCTTACAACAGCGGAGGCAGCAGGCTTTGTGGAGCTCTTGAGTCTTGATATACATTGTCCAAGTCCCGCCCCAGTGGGCGTTAACCAAATTGCCTCCTGGTATTTGTAGTTCCACACAATACAAACCCAAGTGGGTGCCGCTGTACAGCCGCAATCATGGAACAACTAATCCTGCTGCCCATATGTACCGGCAACACTGGTCTCTTAGTTCCTCCAACTCCCGTGTTTCCGAGCGCTGCAGAGCCGCTATCCACAGCAGCGGGGCGTCTTCGCGGCTGGACTGGCCGCTATTTTACATCACACACAGGTTGCCCCAATGAAGACGCCGCTCACAAAGAGTTAATCACACATTTTATCGCCGGCGGCAGCAGTACCAGTATTCCACCTTGATTCAAATTTAAAAAGGCCAGACGCGTTTCGGACATTCTTATGTCCTTGTTCACAGGCTTACAACAGCGGAGGAAGCAGGCTTTGTGGAGCTCTTGATATACATTGTCCAAGTCCCGCCCCAGTGGGCGTTAACCAAATTGCCTCCTGGTAATCTTCTCCAACACAAATTCTTTAAAAAATTCCAAAAACAAAAATGAGGAAATAAAAAATAGCCTTGATTGCAGTTGCTATCACCTCTGTAAATAAAAACATAAATCAATTCCCACCCCTATCTAAAGCACAAACATTTCTGGTTGCTTACACAAAGTGCACATATTGAAAACCTAAGTATCAGATACAGCAAAATATTTACACAGACTTTAAAACTCACTCACATACACTACTGATACAAACTAAACATACTATTCCATACACTCACCCCGAAAAAAAGTTGTGAAAAATGTAAGTTTAAATAGACGTATCCTTTCTGATTAGCCATGATCCTGCTTCCGTTCATTGCTCCGGCCATTGCTGAGTGAATAAAATGAAAAAATGCTGCCTTATTCCAATAATGATTTTTTTTTTCTGTTTTAAATTTAAAACGTATGTATATAAATACCAATTATATATTTTTTATTGTTTGCCATTTAAAAAGTTTATACATCTGTATTCATTTTTTAACAATATGAATATTTAGAAATAATTTGATTCAATGCTTGGAGAAAGTGAATAGTATTTGGGATTTCATAATTACTATTTTTACTCCATTCCTACTAACATTGGAGAAAGAGCATGTAGTTGGGAAGGACATATTTAATGTTCTAACTCTTTTGCCACTAACATTGGACCAAGTGCATAAAGCTGGGAAGAGCCTATTTACTATACTAATTCCAGTTTCTATTAACATATTTTTGTGGGAGGATGGGAAAGAGGTGATGTCAGATTAACTATTCTAGCTACATCTCCTCTAATACCAGGGAAAGTGCATACATTTGGGGAGGGAATATTTACTATTCTAATTACATTCCAACTAACATTGGAGAAAGAGCATATAACTGAGGAGGGCATATTTACGATACTAACTTAATTCCCATTAACATCGGGTAAAGTGCATAAAGTTGTGGATGGCATATTTACTGTTCTAACTCATTGTTGAAATTGCATGCAATTGTGCAAGGCTAGGTACTAATGTAACTCCCACTCTGCCATCACTAGGGAAAGTGTAATTAATTTTGGTTATCTCATTAGCTATAATTTCTGCACTACAAAAATTATCATTATAATAAAAATATTTATTTAAAGTGTATATTTTAATGTTATTTGTGAATCAAACTACTTAGATAAAGTTTTTATAGAAAGTATTACTTTGAACATTTTAACATTATTGTTTTGGTAATAATTTATTTTCAAAATAATATAAACAAATTTAAATAATATAAATAGTCTCTTTAAAATTATATATTTTTTTGTATTTACTGTTACCCATTATATTACTTTTTTAACATTATACGTCTTTAATAAAAAATTATATTAAATATTTTAATATATTTTCAGTGATTTATTAAAGGATGATTTATAATCTTTATACTCACATTAACTTTGAAGAGAATTTTTGTATAAATGAAATGTTTATGTAGTGTTATGTGTGTTAAATTAATAGATTATTTATTTACTACTCTACTGGGTACACTTGCACTAGAAATACAGCATCTGGTAAGATAAACAACATTAGTCTGAAAATAAGAAGGTTTTCAAGGGGTTTCTAAAAGTCAGGTGATTGGAAATGAAGCATAAGGAAAGGGTAAGAGAGTTTCCAACCTTCGCAGCTGCTACAAAAAAAGAGTGCCTTCCAACGGTGAGCCTGATAACTTTAGGAGGAACTAATAAGAAAGAAGAAACAGAGCGAAAAGTAAGAAATGATTAATTTGCGTATAAACTCCAGTTTTGTGCCATGCATTGCTTTATGGCAGATGCATAGACTATTGAATTTGATATGTTTTTAATAGGCAGCAGATGAAGATGTTTTATATGTTGTGAAATGGGATCAGAGCGAGAAAGGCCTACAAAAAATCTAGCTGCCAAATTCTGAGTGAGTTGCAGTTTTTGAAGCTGGTACATAGGAACAGCCAGGTAAAACACATTGCAGTAATCAAGTGGTGCACCCACAATTGCATGAAGGACCATAAAAGAGCATCAGCTGTAAGATGAGGAAATATTTCCCTCAAAATCTAAGGTGAAAAAAACAGAGGTGAGCTTTGCAATTTGAGCTGAGGAAGCCAGCATGCCATCAAAAATTAACCATACTCTACCACAGGAATAGGGTAAGAGCTCAGTGATGTGGACCACCATTCTTGGGTCCAGATTGAGGAAGAACCTGATTTAATTGTCAGGAATTCCTGTCAATTCATGAAGCTACCGCAGACAGACACAACCGAAAGTTGGCATGTCCTGGGTGTCATCTGCATAAGCCATGGCCTCCAAATCTAATATGTTTCGCAAGTGGGGCAACGTTTATGTTAACTGACATGGGGCCTGAAGAAAAGCCCTTGAGAAACGCCTTGAGAAACACCTAAACAATGCAGTAGTATAAGAATGGATGGGAACTGCACGGACAAGTCTCTTGATAACAAGACTGAATGAAACACGGTGTCAAAAGCAAACTGAGAGATGCAAGAGGATGATGGTGAGTACACCCCCTCATCTTGGGTCATCCGTAGCTGGTCCAGGGATATCACAAGAGCTTTTTGAGTTTCGTGGTGAGCGAACAATACTGCCCATGCCTCTTCAAGAATAGAGATAATATTGATAAAATTGGACAGTTGTTTGTTCACTTCTCTTTATGCTACAAAAGAGAAATAGGCTGAAAATTGCTGAAGTCAAAGGCGTCAGTGATAGGTTTATTGAGCAGAGGGATCAATATGTCTTGTTTCCAATGAGAAGTATCAGTGACAGAGAAGGAAACATTGGTGGTGGAAGCAAGGACAGGAGCAATAATGTCCATTTGCCAGAAGCAATATTTTAGCACAGAAGCAATCTAATCAAAAGGCAAGCTTAATGGCCAAAGTATTGACAGTTATATTTGAGGGGGATTTTAGAATTACTTCTATCAGTGCCTACGATTTAATGACTTGATGTAGTGCCTGTGAAATAATGGGGAAGCACCATTCTGATTTGTGAGCAATTGCCATCACGTGTACTTGCCCGCACTAACATAAGCAAATTGTGAAGCTCTTTCCTCCTTACATGTACCAACTACTATAATCATGGCCACCCACTGCATTTGGTGGCCTACCCTTGGATTTGGATGGGTGTTGCTATATAAAGTAGCCATCCCTGGTATTAGGTGACTAACCCCTCTCATGTGATAGTAATCAGCCACGGCCCGTGCAGGTAAGAGCGGTGAGACCAGGTGGGGGGGGGGGATTTCGACAGACGACAAGGGAAAATTATTTATTTATTTAATTTTCCCTCATGGTGGTATGTCGAGTCCCCCCTCCGCCAACCCGGCCCAACCGCCCGACCGCTCTTACCTGCACGGGCTGCGGCTGATAGTAATACATCAGCAATGCTACGCAGAAATTGCCTGTGCATGACAAACTGTACGGATGTAAATGATACACTTATGTTTATGACCCAAAACTGAATTTACTAAAATGACAAAAATTGTTATTAATAGACGATTCTGAACATGTGCTTTATTACGTAACATGAAAAGTTGGTGTTTGTGGGCAGAATTAGTATATTTATAGAACATTTCAAGCTAGAGTTTGAGGAAAAAAAGTTTATCTAGCAGAAATGAAAGGCTGATCTTTGTTGACAAAATAGGTGTATTTTACGAATATAGTGACAAGTGTTTAGGGAAAAAGTGACTGCGTATGCCTCATAGATTTAAAGTTGGAGTGACAATTCATGCTGATTGGGGTGCCTTTCTGGCTGGTGTTAGCTTTTGTGTCAGAAGACAATTGGTGTATTTCACGTCTTACGTGAAACATTTCATTATTCTTTTCATTACATTATCATCACTATTACCGCCTGAGGTGCGTTGGAGTAACCTTAGAGGTGTTGTCTGCAAAGATTTATTCAATCTGAGAGATAGCTCTGAGATTGAGACATCTGAAAGTGAATCTACCAAGGAGAGGCTAGATGAAAAGGTAAAGGGAGTGCTAATTAGACGTGATGATGGGTACTATATACATGTAGAAAAATATAAAACAGTGATGTCAAAACTAAACTGCCAGTGCAATCTATGTTTGTTTTTTTGTCAAATTTTTGTCAAAATTATACATAAATGCACCTTTTCTGCAGCTTTATTTTAAACTCTTTTGGATGACTAAACCATGGCCTTTTTAGCAAATTTATTTGAAGCTTGTACGGACTAAAAAATGCACGTTTTGGTGAAATTTTTTCAAAATGTTTACTTTTTCTTTGAGTATGGAAGACCCCAGACCTTTTTGAGGGAAAATTCTGTAAAGCTATTATTCAGTTAGCACATTAAAAGTTTACCAGAGGCCACAATTTTGCAGATGGATATTTGACCACTTAAAAGTGGAATTTCTGTTATGATTCATTAATTAGGATCTCAAATTTCTGAATGCAAATTCAACTTTTCTGTACACCTAATTGGCACTTAGATGCTCGGTTTGTGGGAGAGACTTAATGAATGCATATGCAGTGGCGTACAATGATTCCTCACTGCAGCCTTGGAATGTACAGCTTTTTGTGTAAAGAGTCTGGATCAGTAAAAAACATTGGGGGATATTCTCAAGAACGTTCGATAAACATCGCCAAAATAGATTAACGCAAGTTTTCATATCGCCGCCTATCGCGGGAAAATAACTCCATGTTAACGTCGTATTCTCAACACGGCGGTAACATGCGATAGTCTCCCGATAACGCGTCAAATGTCCGCGATAACATTACCGGGACGGCGATGAAAATCCAAACCCGAACGCGAAAAAAGTTGCGATGGCCCAACCGGGACAAGACAATCAGCGAAAAGCTGCGCCAGGCCTGCAAATCACACACGTCAGGCGGGAAAAATCACTACAAAAGCAGAAAAAAAAAAACCACAAACAAAAACCAAACTACACCGAAGCACAATGGAGGCAGCTGGAGCAGGTACACAGGACGGCCAGAACCCCACAAGCCCCCCGGAGGAGCAGCCTGGGACCTCGGGGACAGGGAAGGGCAAGGACAAGAAGAAGAGGAAGACGCGGTTCAGTCCGCAGGAAAACAGGATCCTGATCACGGAGGTGATAGAACACCATCAACAACTGTTCGTCACCTCCACTGTGTCATTGGCAACAGAAAATGCAACATGGCAGTCCATCCTGGACAAGGTGAATGCAGTCGGAGTGCTGAGGAGGACAATGGAAGAGCTCAAGAGGCGCTGGAATGATGTGAAGCGCAAGACCAAGCAGAAACTCGCCAACAACCAGAAGGCAGCAATGCAGACTGGAGGTGGGAGTCCAGCGCCACAGGAGGAGCTGGATGAGATGGAGGAAATGGTGTCCACAGTCATCAGTGGGGAGACGGTGGCAGGAGTTGGGGGACCGGACACTGCTCAACATGACCTGACACAACAGCAACAGGGTGAGTAATCACCAGGGGGGACGGGGGGAGATGGGCACAATGGCACACATGCACAATCAAGCGGAGCACAGTGCACACCCACAATGACTCTGGATCATGTCCCTGATCCCCTTGGCACACTGCAGCACACATAGAAACAGCAAGTAGGCCCCCGTCGACTATGTGCCCAGAGGGGCCCTTCCACACATCACCAATCTCACAACCAACCCATGCACATGTGCTGAACCCAGCAAAGCTGCGGGTCCGTGAGCCACACTGACAATGCAAGTGACACTGCATGACGATTAGCATGGCTGCAGTCCGATCATCATGACATGGTGCACGCCACCACACTGAGGTGGCTGAGTGTGGACCACATCCGTAAAGGAGCAGGTCACACTCTGACACATCCACCTGCACAAACAACACCTGACGTCAACAACACATCTGCGGACAAACCATGCCCCAGAGTCCCAACTCCCACCAAGACCCAAAATCACCCAAGTCTGCAACATCTCAGTACTGTATGGGCACAGAAGTCAAAGGCACACCGCCTGAAAGGGACAAGGGGCAGCAAAATCAGAGCTGCAGGGGCGACTCTCCCAAAATGCAGCACACACACATGACATTCAGAGCACATCAGCATTGACAACAATGTGGTACAAACTGCAACACGTCTACAACAGGACAGAGGACACAACAGGTGCCGCTTGTGTGTAGAAACTGGCCAATCACATTTGGCATAGCAGGGAAATGTGAGATGTCAATGTACAAGTACAAACACATATCCGTGATGTTGACAAAATGTCCACTGCCCTGCATCAAATAGGCAGCTCCTCCTAAACAGTCACAATGTACATTGCCATGCAGTCTGCATGTGAACTTGTACAATGCGACAACAAACATGTGAACACAATGTAATACTGCATCTCCCCTTCACATTGCAGAGGGAGCACCAACACCTCCTGCAGAGCAGCCCCAACAACTCTTCACTGATGACAATGAGGACATCCCCGACATCGACACCGAAGCCCTCCAAACCCTCTTTGACAGCTTCGGCACCCCACCTCCAGGAGCAGAGCAGCCCAGCTGTATCGAGGAGACCCCACCCCCTGCACAGACCACACAGCAGGAAGCACCTACCACCCCGGCTGTCTCCCAGGACCCCCACGAACAACACATGGCCTTCCAACGCCGTGTGTTAGAGGGCCAGGAGAAGATGGCTGATCAGGTGCGGGTGGGGTTCGACCTCATGGCAGCCAAACTTGATGCCATACATGGGTGTCTGATTCCCATCAGGGACCACTTACAGTCCCTAACGGACACCCACAGTCCGCTCCATGCTCTCCAACGATCCATGGCTGACATCGCTGGAGTCATGATACTGAGACAAGAACAACTGTCCAGTCAGAGTGGCTCCAGCGATGTCAGCCGGGAGTTGGGACAGATGCGGGGGCTCATGGAGAACATGGAGCGGATGACGGCGGAAAGAATGGCTGCCACGGCTGCACACCAGCGAGATGTGGCTGGGACCCTCATGCCCTGCAGCACATCGTCATGGCATTGCTGCCTCAAGGCCTTGCGCAGATGAATGCTGCTGCTGCTTCAACATCCACATCTCCGCCCCCTGATGTGTCAGTGCCTCACAGTGCGGCAGGCAATCCACCTCCGGCCCCCGATGTGTCAGTGGCACACAGTGCTGCCGACATTCCACCACCACCCACGTGTGAGGCACATGTGACATCAGAGGACGAAGATGCGGGTGAATCAACCTTACTGGTAAGGAGGAGGCAGTAGCATTCATCCCCGCCATATGGCCTGTTTCTGCTTGGTTCTGCCCTTTGCATCATCACCTTCCACTGTCCCCCGATACACTCTGCGACACTCACCTTGGACATCGACATGGACTGCCATATTCTGTTTGGTTACCAATGACACAGCGATCAGACCTCGGACTGAACTCTTCCTCTTCCGATGTACTTGTCATTCCCTGAAGGACTCTGGCTGGCCCTCCACGGGCCAATAATGTGAAGTGGGGTTTGCATGGCCCTGTACTGCTCCAGCTGCAACACTCCACTGGATGTGCATTAAACATTCAGAATCGCACAGATGTGTCATGTCTTTGATCATACAAGTATGAAAGTATGGATGAATGTAGGGTCAGTGATTCCCCCTTACGTCCATGTTGCACATGTCGTGGGACTTGAGTCACAGGGTGCAACATTGCCGATTGCGGTCCGTGTGGCGTAGACACTACAACAGAGACACAAGCATCAGTTACTTCCTTGTCCAGCCCAGAACTGAAGCACGTCCAGAGCCCTGGGGTCATTGTTCCCACCCCTACGCTGTCCTGGCATACGCCAGGCCAGACCACTCCGCTTACGCTCAGAGGGGGGGGGGGGACAAAGCTACATGTACCACGTCTTCCCTGTAGTGATCTGCTGATCACTGGTCTAGTTGTCAGCATGCCACAGCCACTCCCTGAGGGCTGGTTAACACCCACACCACACCCATCCAGCACAGGCGTCACAGGACATGTGACCCTGCTAATAAAAGGGGCCTAGCACATCACATCCCCCACTGCCGGAGATGACATGATGGCGTCCGCACCACGAGACTCAATCATAAAGGGTCCATGACTTGTGGCGCACTGGGTCAGTGGCACCCGCTGCACTGCGGCTAGCAGGGGCCTACCGCCACGGGACGATGACTTGTGGCGCACTGGGTTAGTGGCACCCGATGCACTGCGGCCGGCACGGGCCTACCGCCACGGGACGATGACTTGCGGTGCACAGGGTCAGTGGCACCCGCTGCACTGCGGCTGGCAGGGGCCTACCGCCACGTGACGATGACTTGCGTTGCACAGGGTTAGTGGCACCCGCTGCACTGCGGCTGGCAGGGGCCTACCGCCACGTGACGATGACTTGCGTTGCACAGGGTTAGTGGCACCTGAAGAGCTGAGCGGGTGTGCAGCCTGCGATGATGCGTAGGCCTCGATGAGCCGTCCTGCTAATCGTGGTTTGATTTGAATTGTGAGTCCTGCTGGACCGTAGTGCACGCCGAAGGCAGCAGTCAGCATACACATGACTCCGCGGTGCGGTGCCGCAGGGTGCGCTGGGGGCCTGTGGCGCGGAATCCAGCGATCGGCTGAGGAGGATGCACCGGCACGTGGTGGGCCCTCTTGGAGACACGCCGGTGGCGGCAGGTGAGCATTGAGGACTGGGTGCGCAGGGGCGGCCAGTCATCGCTGGGTGGAGGACCGGTCTGGGGACCAGGGCTGGGGTGCAGCAGGCGCACAGGATCGCGCAGGCACCACCGGTCACGGCGGCAGACTCGTGGCTGGGTGGGGGGCGCCGCCCTTGCTGACACGACCCTGCATGCGATGATCGTGATGTGCACGGGTTGGTTTGGGACGTAGCCACCTCGTCTCCAGTGTGAATGTGCCCGTTGAAGGTGGTCGGCCACGTGTGTGTAGGCCTATGGACAGGTTGTGGCGGAGACTGAGACACACGCAGTAGTCACTTTGGTGGTGGATTTGTGACGTGTGCATTCCCACAGTTGTGAGTTGGGGGTTTGTGGAGTTGAGGTGTGTGGTGTGTTCAGTTGGTACTTGCCGATGGGCAGTGCATTTCCATGGGGGCCATCCTCAAAGCGCTGGTTGGTGGCAGACTTGCGGACATGTGGGAATCATGCACACTGCCTGGGGAGTTTGTGACGACATTGGTGGACAGGCTACGGTGGTCTACTTTTGTATGCACAGTGATGGCATGCGTGTGGTTGCTGTTGCGGTGATTGTGTGCAGTATCGGCAGGGGGCACAAGTTGTACACGTGTGCTGTCAATTGCCCCCAACACGTGCGTGACGCCAGCTATGGCATAGTTCCCTTGCGTGGTCTCAAGATGTTTGTGCGCAGTGTGGGGGGAGTGAGGGGCAGGGGTATCGAGCTGACACACACCGTGATGCTTTCAGGTATGATGAGTCCTGCATGATGTGACCGTAACAGCAGTTTGTGTGGTCGTTACCTTCCTCTTCATTCCTACGACGGTTACGGCCACACAAAGTTCTGTTACGGTCTTCTCATGCATGGTTTATCATGCCTGTGAGCATTCCGGTTTGTCCAGGTGCAGTACACAGTACCAGATTAGGCATGTGACTATACGGAAGTTTGACCATTGTCACCATTTCTCCCACAGGCGTTGCCCTGTTGAAGTTCCCCGTTGGGAATGGAACGCGTTGGCTGAGCTTTTCGTTTTGTTTGTTTGTGTA
This sequence comes from Calotriton arnoldi, assembly GCA_963921515.1. Lineage (NCBI taxonomy): Eukaryota > Metazoa > Chordata > Amphibia > Caudata > Salamandridae > Calotriton > Calotriton arnoldi. The sequence goes on along the minus strand of CAWUFW010004874.1, from coordinate 823,399 downwards.
TTTGTAATAAAGTTCTGTTTTTACACTACTGTTGACTACTGGACTTCATGACCTGGCGCACCCACATTTCGGTTACTACGATCTTGGGTCTGGGGCACGGAGGCGTCTAGCACGGTTGGGGTTGGTTGCGCAGGTACACTACGAATTGGAACTATCATGTGGTGCGGATACAGGGGCCCACCGTTGCTTTTGTGGACATGCATCCATGACATGTGTGAGGGAGTTTGATGGGGCTGGCTGTGTGACTCCTCCGACTCCGGCAGTTGTTGGTTGGAAGGTACCAGGGGCCAACAGGTGCAGCACAGCCGGCAGCTTTGTCTGCGGGGGGATGTAGGTTGTCCGCTGTGTTGGTACTGTCAGCCTGTGGGCAATGTGGGTCAGGATGCGGAGGATGGTTGTCCTTTTGAGCCTGTGTTGGCCAATGGCTTCCTCTGGCGTTGAGTCTCTGGGGCTGGTGCGTTTTAGGGTCGTCCGCTGTCCTGCACTGCCTAGGTGGTAATCCGGGGGGAGGGGTGGGTTGTCCGGGGGGGGGGTCCTGGGGGTGGTGGCGGTGGGTGTTGTGGCCCTCTTGTGTCTCCGAGCTGCATGATCAGTGTCTCCATGGCATCTGTTGGTCTTCAGATGTGGCTCTGGGCTGGGCTCCCTTTCTACTGCAGTTGGTCGTCCTGCTTAACACCAGTAAAAGCGGTGGGTGTTGTGGCCCTCTTGGGTCTCCGAGCTGCATGATCAGTGTCTCCATGGCATCTGTTGGTCTTCAGATGTGGCTCTGGGCTGGGCTCCCTTTCTACTGCAGTTGGTCGTCCTGCTTAACACCAGTAAAAGGCAGGTGTTAAATCCCTGCTGCTGACGCGCCTTATCGCCTGTTCTTGGTTCGCATTGCAGATCTGACTGGTCGTTGAGAATGTCGCGAAGTGGTGTTTTCGTGTGTTTTTGCACGGGAACGCCTACTCTGCATATCATTAGCGTTAGTTGTCGCTCTCATCCGTGGCGATGTTTTTTGCGGCAGCTATCGCTGGGAAACTGGCGATATCGGCAGTTTGCACCAGCTTGGGAATAGGGCGATAAATCTATCGCCACTTTTGCGGCGCTAAAGTGCCGATAAATCGGCGATAAGTCCTTGAGAATATGCCCCATAGGGCCTTATTAGCAATGGTGAGTACACAACCAGAGATTTCCATACATGGAGATCTTCACCTACTCCTAGGCAGAGAACTCCTCATGAACAGAATTGCCATATTTGTGCAGACACCACTCGCTAGATATAGACTTTCGCGTCTCCACCCCTTTTGACCAGAAAGCTAATATTAGTAACTTTCCAGCTGTTCGTGGAGATCTCCATGTAGCAGCTAAAAGGGAAAATATTGATGTTCAGTCCTAATTAATTTAAAAAAAAAATCTATATATCTTAATTGAATCAAAGAAATACAAAATTGCCTTTCCCTAACTCCTACTTACCTAGCATTATCACACTAACAAGACACAACACTAGCACAAAAACTTAACATTATATTATAATCATTACAATATTAATTCCCTTCCTCCTTTACAGACTCAGTTTTATTTAATGTGTTACAAGTTTGTTAAGAAGTTACATTTTATGTTAACTTTATTTATATATTTTTTAATTGATATTGTTTCAATAAAAAATTATGTGTAATGTAATGGTTAAAATTTAAATATTTACATTTTTTATAATATAATGAATTAAAAACATTTCAGTATTGACATTAACTTATTTTATATTTACTCCTAAATATTAGTGTGATTGCATGCCTTCATTGATTTGTGTGGGAGTGTTTTGCAGTACCAGGGGTCAGTCAGGTGCAGTGCTTGACCTACTCCAAGGATTGGCTAGATTAGAGTTTGTGAATTGTAATGGTCTTACTCCTTTGTGGGTGTATTTTTGTATTGGCCTAAACCTCACTCATTTGTTAGTAATATTCCTAATATTCCTACCACTTCCCCATTTCCCTCCCACATTCACTACTAAAATGTATACATCAGTGGGCAGAGATCCCCATTGGGGAGATCTCCACATCAGCAGTGCAGATCCCTCCCTGTACGGAAAAGATAAGATGGGCCGTCCAAGAAGAGGATTTTGAATTATATATTTGAATACGTAAGGAGTACTTTTCCTACTCAAAAATTGCTTTCGTGAATTAGGCCCTTATATTTTACTAGATAGTTCCTTAGGCTTGATACTAGATTTTGTTCAAATAATTCACCTGTTTAACTATATAGATAGATTCCTTTTATACCACATTGCTCCATTGTGAGTAATGTCAGTATCTTGAGATCTTTTGTACTTTTCACTGACTACTTAACTCTTTAAGCAGTTTGCACAGCTGATTACACAATGACTAAACTGTATTCCAAATTCAGTTGAATGTTGCTGTACACTGGTTGGTGAGCGGCGCGAGAGCGGTAGTCATGTTTGAGGAAGTTTAGACGATCCACGGATTGGACCCTTACGTTTCCCAGTAATGCAATTCTGCAGACATGCGCGCACAATGACTGTTCCATTAGGTGCAATGCAGCCCGCCGAATTAGTGTCAGTATCATGTCAAAGAAAGTAATACAAGCCCCCATAGTATAACAATTCTGTTACATTAAACGTAATGCAATTCTGGGTTATATTGCTAAACGATGCTAAAAGAGTGTGATATTTCTCATGTAAGGTAGTACAGCCCTGCTGGGACCTGCTGTTATTGACTTATGCGGTACTGCAGACCAGCCAAGGAATGCCGGTGGTGGTGTCAATGGTGAACGAACATTTCCAGATTTACGAGGAATCGTAAACCTGCAAATGCGTCAGTATGCTACGCCACCCTAGGGGTGGCGTAACGAGGCGCAACAAGGAGAAATTCTTTCATTTCTCCTCGTTTTTTTCCTCTTTCAATGCGTGCTGCATTCTACAGCACGCATTGAAAGAGGAAAATGCCTGTAGTGATTATTTTCGTGCAGGAAGGTGTCCCTTCCTGCACAAAAACAATCTCCCCATGACGCAGGCAAGGGTGCCTGCGCTGGCGCATGGCAGCTGTTTGTGCGCCAGCGCAGGGGAGAGCACAGGAATGCGACATATCATTGTAAATATGTTGCATTCCTGTGCTCTGAAAGTGCCGCAGCGTGGCGCAGCCAAAGGGCTTGCGGTGCCGCGCTGCGGCACTTTCTTGTAAATCTGCCCCTGAGTCTGTATTGAAATGCTAGCCTCGTTCCATGATAATGCAAATCTTCAGAGAATAAAGAGGGAGTTGGATGTTTCAGGACTGATTCATTAAGGCATGTAAGAAGACCTAAAATGCTACTCCTGCAGTAAATCTTCCCGTACTCATAAATGCTTTTGTGAATCGGCCCCTTTCCCTCCTCAAGGCAAGTGAGTGTAAAACCATTCTGAATTCCAGTGCCAGGCTCATTCCAATAAGAGTAATGCAAGACTTCAGTCAATGAATGAAGGACTTGATAGTGGGCCCTGCAACCTTAATGGCCTCAAGGCTCTTCTGTCAGACTCAGTCCAATAAGGGTAACAGAAGTAATACATTGGTGGGAAGAATGGCGACTGCAGGCCATTAAAAATAAGACAAACCTGAAAAGAAGCAGACTATTGTTTGATTAGATTTAAGAACTCCTTCAAAGGTGTTGCTCTAATAAAGAAGTCATCCAGCCGTGGAGTACTCTTTAGAAATGGCACTTCCATTTCTCTAGACCTGTGTAATTTTCTGCCCTGGAGGGAAGATGCTATTTATCACATCCAATTAAATCCGGCTCACTGGGTTTCTGAATTTATCGGGGTTGATAAATTGCATCTATTCCTGAGTTTTGTGGAATAACGTGGATTTTGGTGTTTACCGCACCAACATCGACATGTCATGGTAAATACCATACTCTTTTCCCATGTTAATTTCCAGCACATTAGCCCTTCTGAAAAGTAATGAAGGGTGCAGGCTTTATTGCACCCGGTAATTAGTGGTTGTGGTATCCTCAGCACAACTCAGAATTCCAACCCATGCACAAACAGGGGTTTTTACAGGGGTTGGAAAACTCAGAGCTATTCATAATCAGGCCAAAATAATCTATCTTTGTGCAAAAACACACAATTGTTACACTAAAGTGTCTGGAACCCTGCAAAGGATGCATGGACTTTGTTATTACCACTATAACATTCCTTAAAGTAAGTGGCCAAACTAGATTAACAGTGATTCTAAGTCGCATAGAAGAGCGGCTTTTGTATTTTATCAGCGCAGTCATGTGTAAAAGTACCACTATGTTCCAGTGAAGTATTGTAGCTAGAGAAGACGTATGACTAATGTTCTGGTCACTTTTCGAGTACTACGGTTAGTAACAGATTGAAACAAGCACTTCCACCCTAGTGTGGCTGATGATAAAATGAGGATGTGCACTCGTGATATGGGCAGATACGCTGGTATAAAGGCCAGGAGCTACACTGCTTCCTTTCACCACCAAGGTAATATTCTCATCACTTAACAGTTAACCGGCTCTGGGCATAGCCGTGCGCTTTCATGGGGTACAGCGTAGTGCTGTTTAATAATCGAACTACCACATGGTGAGACTGCATTTTGTATTATCTAGGATCTTCAAAACACAGAAAACCCGGCCATTTACCAAGGAGGTGAACAGGAGGCGATGGGGTCTCTAGGGTGAGCTGGCCTCCAACCACATGTGAAGCACTAGAAAGTCACCCAAGTAAATGTTTATTTATTCCTCTTTGAGTGATGGTTTTTCATATATTCACATCGCAAGTTCAATAGTTAGAAGTTCCTCCTTTACTATAAAGTGCAGGCCCGCTCTTCATCAAACCGGGTTTTTGAAGAGCGAGGGGAGTCGTATGATGAAGCAGGACACCTGGTGGTGTGTGAGTACATCCCGTCACAATTTTTTGTGTGTCCATAGATAGACTTGAGATGGACAATCACTCATAGAGGAATAATTAAACATTTACTCTGGTGACTTTCTAGTGCATGACATATTATCTAGGATATCAGGCAATTGAAGTGGTCAGACTGACTAAAGTATCACTTCCAGAAGTATGATGTTGAACGTCAGAGGCCTCCTATGACATGCGCAGCGGCTTGAACGCCCCACCCCCACATAGTACCACCTACCTTGCAATCCGACTTCTTCTGCAAAGTCACTGTGTCCCAGCCCTAGTCTCCTCTCACGCATACATTTCAGATCTATAGCCCACTCTGTACGAGTGCCAGCATCGGAACCAATCTCTGGCTTTATCTGGAGGTCTCTGCCCTTTCCAGTCACAGGATGTGGCACTCTTCATGGTTGGACTTTCGTCTGCTGGAAAATAGCCCCTTTGTGTAGGTTTCAGGGTGCAGAAATTTTGAAGTGAAATAGCCAAGCAAAATAAAAAGACTACACTAAAGATCACAAATTCAGCTGACAGAGGAGAGGAAAAAAATTTCACCTGTGACTATTTTAACCTATTTTTTTTAGGTCTTCCTGTATTGAGTATGCCATAATACACGTGGTGAAAACGTGATATCTGAAGGCTGTGTACCATTGTTTGCCTATTTACACGGATTTAGCTGATAAATATGCGTCAATGTTCCAGTTCGAATTGGTGATGAATGGGGCATTTGCAACAGTCAAAGAATATGATCAATGGTTGTTAGGAGTTGGGGTAAATGGGAAGGAAGAATAGGCCTTGATTTCTTGTGTATGCCGAATATATTTCCAAGATGAGTCTCACACACAGGCATAGTATTGTCCCATTAATGGGACCTCCAAGTGGAAAGAAATCTAGTTCTCATCATCTGATTCCTTATTAGTTAAGATCACAAGCATTAGCAAAGTAAATAGGTCTATTCTGAGACACGTGTTGACTTTGCCAATGCTAGTTCCTCCCCAGATGACCTCCACTCATGAGAACACAGGTGTGGCGTGATTTTTGAATGATTTGTTTTATGGCAAATTAAAAATTATCCCAAGATAGTCACCATGCAGGTGTATACTTGAGTGGCAGTCATCTTGAAATACTTTTTCTCGTTCATGAAGAAAAGTAATTCCAAGATGGCCTGTCTCCGCAAATGTGTGGTGGACATTATTGAATAGCGTTTTATTTATGCTTAAAAAAACATTCCAAGATAGCCGCCTTGCATGTGCTGCAGCCATCTTAGAATGATTTTATTTCCAGTTTGCTGATTTTTTTTAACCGATCCAAGATTGCACATAGCCATATAAGAACAGTAAATCAGAAAATAAAAAATATACAGGATGGTGTGCAAATGGAGACAGGCAGGTGCTTGCCCCTTAAAAAATATAATACAAACAATAAACTAATACATTTTGTAAAAAGCAATGGGCATGGTGGTAGGATTTAATGGTGGAGTAGGGGTAAAAGCAGTAGCCTGGCATCAATGTCCAGCTGCTGGGCCGTCGCAAAACAAAATAAAATATTAACTAAATAAACAAATACTAAATAAAGTGGGGATGAGGAAGGGAGCCAAGAAAGAATGGACTTCCATGGAGTGCTGAAATAAATAAATAAAAATAGTCCCCTCACATTAGGAATGGAAGGATACAACTCATTCAATCAATAACAATGTAAACAAGTGATTCTCCATGGTGGAACAAACATAAGAATAGGGAGAATAAGGTCAGAGATCTTGAGATAGGCAAGAAAACCATCCAATCATGAGCAAGAGGCACACTCTGTGTATCAAATTGTAGAGTATTGGTCTTCGAAAACAGACATCTAATGGGGAAACCTAAAAAAAGGACTCCAGGCTGCCACTTTGATAGTATTTGGCCATTGAAGCAAATCACTCCCCAGAAGTGTTAAAACTGCCTGTTAAAAAGCAGTACCTGTTAAGGTTCTTTTGCATAAACTGTACTGTCTGCACCATGTGACAGTTGTCAAAAAACTGTTCGAGCATCTAGAGTATTCCATCAACACTGTATTAGGTTAACAGTGGTTCCACAATGAAAGGTTGGTCCAGACACAATTCTGTGAATAAATCAAGCATTGCGGTGATGCACAGGCACAAAACACTACCGAAATGTCCTGTTTTGTGACAGGAAGCTGGCACCATTACCATTTGTATAAAGGCATAGGGTCCCTCACTTGAGGTGACGATAGACTTGAGCCATACCCTGCTCGCCCCCAGTTTCCTCGCTGGCACAACCTTAAGCCCCTCCTTTGGGGCAGCCTTATATCCACTGCAAGGCGGCCTGGCTGAGGCCATCTGTAATACAGGGGTTCAAGTGACTGAGGATCTGTTGTATGCAGGCAAGCTCCTCCATTAATAGTGGTGCACTGTTACACCAAGTGTACTGGTGAATTGAATTAGAATGATTGTCATCCTGGAATAACCAATGTGTGCTAAACCATTAAGGTCTTATCTCATTATACATTTATGAAGATGCTTATGGGCTTGAATATTCATTTTGCATATTTTCTTGTTGAAGGCAACATACTGGCCCCTTAATGGCAGACAACTCTAAATACATTTGCAGTTGAAGGTAAAGCCATAAGCCAACCCCTGACCAGTCTTATTTTCCCTTCCCCTTTTTAATTTTTTTTTATTTCAAGATACATTTTATTGACGTTTTATATAAGTAAGGTACAGGTACAGTAAAGATATATGGAGGAAAAATAAAACAATTTTCCGTGGAGGTATTATAACAGGCAGTTCAAATTAATATTATAGTTTCCGGTTGGAAACAGTGTGTGTGTAGTTGGTGTGTGTTATTGTAGGCTCTGTTTCCTAAGGATGAGGGTTTTAGTGATATTTTTATGGAGGATTATGAGGAACTGACTGGTAGGTGGCTTTCAGAAGTCGGTTATCCCTGTTGATCGTATGGTATATGATGGGAGCGATAGGAAAGGATGGAGAGAAGAATAGAGAGAAGGCGGGCTCTTTTTGATGTCTTTAAATGAGCTGAGTCCTACCCAGACTTTTCACAGCAATTATATTTGACGGAGGGCATGGGGATGGAATTTCCTGGATTGTTCGGATTGTTTTTGGACATTGTTAAGTAAAAGTTCTTCCAAACAAATGTTTAAAAACCATTGCAGAGAATCTCCGAAGTCGCAAATTAAGCCTCAACTTTTTGTGAACCCAAAATTATTCTTTTTTTTAAAGCACCCTGATTTTCTTAAAGTAAATGGGAAGGCGTCAAAAAAGTTTTTTCATTTAAAAAAAACTTCAATGAGAGGGAGAAGTGGTCTCATCAGTGCTTAATTCGTAGAAAAAGGAGTGCCAGGGCCCGTGTCAGGCGGCCACTGCACTTTTGCACCACCCATTGCTCCCACTAGCGCTGCCAATGACACTACCTTCACAACTAACCATCACACTCAGGCAAGTGTAACAATTCACTTTAAATATACATTAAAATGATTGATACATGCTGCACAAGTTATTCTTACAGCTTTAGGTGGCAGGTATTAGTGATTTTAATGTATATGACAACAGCTGTTGTGCCCCTCAAAAAATAAGACAAACGGCGCCACCATGTGCAGGCTGTCATAAGAGCTAGTGTTGACAATAAAGTGTCAGTGCCGAGCACTGGAAACCACAGGCTCAAATTAAGCACTGGGTCTCCTGGGTCAGTGCCTACTCCCTTTGAAGTTGACACCATGATTCCCAAAGGGAAAGGGGGCCAAAAGGGGAAACCCTTCCTCTTTGCGAATCAGTTACCATGCTAACTCGGGAGTCAGTAGCTATTCAATAGTTTGCGACCACAACTCTGGCTGCAAACCATTGATACATACTTACTGCAATTTGGAAGGAACTCCCCAAACACGACACTACCAAATTATGAATTGGTAATCATTTGGAAAAACAATTCACCTATTCAGAAAAACCTTTCCAAATCGCTAAATGGCTTTAGTACATTAGAAAACACTTTTTTTCTTGTCGCAAACCCTTTCATTTAGCAAATCAGAGGGTTTGCGATGCATAAAAAGCTTTGTACATCTTATCCATCAATCTCAGTCATAGCCTGTACATTTTAGGTGAAAACTGAGGCTGCTGGTTTTTTTCTTTAAAATTCAGTCTGGGCACTATTCTGCGAGAGTGGTTAAAAGTCATGTTATTGAGGCAATGCCCGTTAAAAGTAAAACCGTCTTGTGGAAAAGTGTCAGAATTGTTGCATAAAAGAAATATAGTCCATCTTGGCAATGCCAGTCTTTTTTCACTTAAAGTGTAGCAGTTCTGCAGATGCATGCCAAATAATGCAATTAAGGAAATGTAGCAGTGCTTAATTTGTATGTAAATAAATGCCAGGCCCCACGTCAGGAGGGCATTACAACCTGCGCCACCCATCTTCCATACAAGTGCTGCCAGTGACCGTCCCAACACATCTACTAACCATCATACACCTACAAGTGTGACATTTTAGACTGATCCAGGCCCCCAACGACATAATAATGGCTTGGGCGGCAGGTATCAGTCATTTTTTGATGTATATTGAATTAATAAACAACTGTTGTTGTGCTGATCTTTAAATTAGATGAGTAGCGCCACCATGTGGCAGTCTGTCATAAGTGCCAGTGATGACAATTAAGTGCTAATGCCGAGCACAGGAAACCACCGGCTCAAGTTAAGCACTGAAATGTAGTCTTAGAAGTTGATGTACTAGTATTGTTTCTTTACAAGTACAAGGCTGCCTTCTCTCTCTTGATCATGCCCCGAAGAGTGAATTAGTAGGGAGAAGCAAAATCTGTAGGCTCTGCAAACAATCAGACGAAAGATTACTTCATTTGGTCTGCATTTGTCCAGTCTCAGGGTAAGAAAGGAGAATATTACTCAGAAAATTGTTTAATCTAAGCAACATAAAAACATGTCGACAGGCAAAGGACCCTATTTTAAACGCTCATTTTGTAAAACGTTTATTGTTGGTGGAAAATAAATTAATAGTATGAGTGATTAGGTCATATTTGAGCTTGATATTAATCGTGGTATTGCACTTTATGACTTGTCATGTAATGATTTCAGGTAATCGAACATGAACAAATTTAATTTGCTAAAAAAATCCTTTACAAGTACAGTAATGCAGCAAATATGCATCAGTACTACCCCAGTAAAGGTACTGCAATCCTGCAGAGAAGAGGCAGTACAGGTCAATACATTTTCGAGATTCTGCAAGGAAATGTCTATAGTGAATGTAATGAATTTCTGAAAACTAATGGTAAATGAGTCAATTGAAACCATTACAGCTCTGGAGAGAAGTACTTGTATTATATCTCATTAAACACAAGAGGATGATGAACGGAGTGCCCAAACTTTTCAACCACTCACCCCCAGTGAAGAGATCTGGGTTGAATCCATCATTATTTTGTTCACTATGCCACCTCAGTTTGGACCTAGCCATATGCAAATCAGTCTTGACCCTTCTCCTCAAGGGAACAGTCCAGCCTGAACTGCCAGCCCAGGTCCTCCCTGGACAGGAAACAAGCATCCTGGGACTAGTTTCGGGGTATCATCTCTCATCAGGCAGGCTAGCTTGAATCTAGTGGCACGGCGAGCAAGGAACCCACGTCTGGGCATACCCTTGGCCATTTAGGGCACACATAGCAAACACAACAGGATGATGGACGGAGTGCTGAGCAGGGTCAAGACTGATTTGGAAATGGGTGGGTCCAAACTGGGTCTTCATTAACTGCCACTGGCTTATCGGGGGATTTAATTTTAAATTTCTAGATCACTGTCTACGAACTAATAATGTCCTAGTAGAGAGAACATTGTGCCTTCAAACAAAATATATGGTTATTAATGTGATTGGTAAGCATATTTTGAAATTTAGTTTTTGAAAATAATATTCACCTGCAGGTAATAACTAAAGTTTTTGTCCAATATCTTCCCACAAACACAGTTTTCTTCATGAACACTGTCCCACTAAAGATGACTTTTTTGTGCATAACCTACTTTTGTTTTTTTTTGTTCTAATTTGTTTTCAATTGCATGACCTTTGCAAAATTTGAAAAGATTGCAATGTTCTGAAAAAAAGCACAAGGTTTAGTTTTCAGAAAGTCAGCAGCTTCGGACAATCTCCCAGCTGGTACTAAACAGACATACATAAACAACGAGTTAAATAATACAAATATATGAATCCATACTTCAGAGAAGAAATAGGGTTGTCTTTATTTTTCTTTCTAATAAAGGGCCTCTTAAGCTGTATTTATGGGACTGCGTTCAAGCTTTGATTTCTATTAGTGGAGTAATCTTACCAAAATCACTGGGGTAGTGAAAGTGACATCTGGGGCTCTTTGAATCATCACAACACCATCATCATCCACAAAAATCATCTGGTCAGCAGATGGTGCATATCTTGAATGGGCAACACCTTGTGGTAAGTTGAGTTTTATTGGCTTATTGGTAATTCACAAGAACCCTTTCGGGCCGAAGACCCACGTGTGGTTCCATACTGAGGTTGGAAAATATGAGTGCAAAAATGCAGTTTTTGGATGCCTTCATCTGAATCAGTGACTCTTCTCCGAAAAGAAATTAAGTGACCATGTAGAACTGCCTAAGTGATGTCAATGTAAGAAGTCCATAAGAATCGGTAGGGCTGGTGGGCTATGTCTCCTGATGGACCCAGCAGGGTGAGCAGACATGGGCCCCTTTAGTTAGTTGTACCAGGAGCATCTCTGACTACTTGGATAAATGGAGTTTCAGTCCTCCACCTGTGGAAAATCTGGCTAGTAGAAATTTACAGTCAGGTCATCGTCAAATTGGAGTCCAGGATTTTACTATAGCCTTAGAGCCCGCCTTAGCGGGCTCTACTGGCCATTAAAGACCTGCTCCAGCGTTAAAGGCCCGAGCCGAAGGGGAGGGCCTTTAACGAGGGAGCGGGCCTTTAATGGCTGGTAGAGCCCGCAACGGAGGGCTCTAGGGCCATTAGAACATTCCGCGCCTAGAGCCCAGAATGTTCTAATTTGAAAAACAAAGGTCTCACGGAGCCTGAGGGGGTTGAAATCCCCTTGGGTTCAGTGAGGCCTGTGTTAAACATTGGAATGTTGATGTTCCGGGCTTCTACCGGCCATTAGAATCCCGGAGCACTCCATTGTTTTCAATGGAGCGCTCAACATTCCAATGTTCTAATAAGCAATGGAAAGTGGTGTCGAAGTGCACTTGCGGAGTTTAATCAGGTGAGGTTTTTTTTAAAAATAAGAGGATTTGATTATTTTGCCGTGAGGCAGAACATGTTCTTGTTTAAAGCAAAGTTTTGACAATGGTGAGTGTAGGAGTATATTAAAATCTTGGTGAACTTTGGTAACAACCAGCACGCTCAAGGTGCTAAGAAAATTAGAAAAAGCAAAAGACATGTTCACGTACAAAACGTCGGCCAACACATTTGGTATATCACATGACTTACAAGGAGGTAAAAAAGAGAAAAAGAAGATGGCAGTGGTAATGACAGCGCGCTAGCACATCCACTAACAAATCATGGTAGGTGAGTAAAGCAAAAAATTAACACGTGGGCTGATGGCTGTCATCGGATACTGACCTGCGTGTCAACGAAATTTGAGATGTTTGTGCAAAATTAAAAGCTGGATCTGCCACATTGTCAGACCAAAAAACTTAAAAATTTGTGTAGTGCTCTGGATTTTATGACTTACAAGGAGGACAGTACGGTTTGCAGCAGCAATACAGGGTGACAAATCCTAAACATAACTACTCTACATTGCACCCCTGCTTTTCTTTAGCATGTATTCCTACAATTCTATCCTCGGCTCATGATCTACATACACTTCAAGACATACTTGCAGTTGAGCACAACGAAAAATCTATTAATGTAATAGAGTCTGTGAATTTTGGGAAATACTCAGGGATGTGCTGAATGTGATGTGGATATTTGTGACAGAAACCCACCCAACTAAAACAAAAATGTATTAACAGCACAGATGCCTCCTGCCTAGAGCATGCATAAAGAAGTGTGAGGTCTCTGCAGTTGCCTGTGATCCAGAAAGACAAATGGCTGGGCCTCACCTAAAGAGTCCCCTTAACCTTTCACAAACAGACTCTGTGGTCTCAACCTGCCCCCAACCATTCACTGATGTGTAGTGCTTCAGGAAGAGTAATTAACAGTCCCTTTCCAACAAAGTCTTCATTTCTTTCCTAAAAGAGCCCCGTCATGATGCTCCTCATCTCGGCATCTGGATCTCCACTCTCCAGCCACAGGAATGAAGCCAAAACACTTCCACTGTCTAGGACAGGTTTCTCCAAAGTCGGTCCTGGAGGGCCGGATCCATGCCAGATTTTTAGCATATTCACATTTACACACATGTAGTTATCTTCAAAATCTGGCATGGATCTGGTGCTCCAGGACCGACTTTGGAGAACCCTGATCTAGGAAGCTGCCTTTGGCCTCCATCTTGTGCCGTGCTACAACCAGAGACTTCCAAAGGGATCCCACTTTGCTTTCTATAATTAATACTGTAAGCCAAACTTGTGGATAGACATCACAGGACATCCCTTCCAGCATTTGCAGAATGTCCTTCTCAATGCAAGCATTATTTACCCATATAGCTGCTCAAATTGCTGTGATCATGAGGATTCTGCTTCCTTCAAGCACAGCTTAAAGTTCTTGATATTTCCCAGTATGTGGTGGCTGGTGACATTTGAAAGTGGTAAGGCGTAAAAGTTAGGGATGAATTTTCATGAACCGCATTTACTGTAAACACAAAGGCAACAGCATTTCCTTAGTTATTTTCCACTACATCAGTAAAATGAAAACAGAAACCAAAAGTGTTAAAATCTATACCTAGGTAATAAAGTCAATCATACAAAACATACCATTGTAACAACAACAAAGATGAGAATCACATAATAAGCAATCAATAAACCAAACACCACGGATTCGTAGAAGTACACACATAGTGAGTCCAAACACCAAACAAACATATTACACACCCTACTAATGACCGCAGAGGCAAAAGAACCATTCAATACCGCTTACCCAAGGATTGATGACAGCTGAGACTGTGTAAATTGGCACTGACAAGAGTTTGAGAAAGAACAGGTGTGCAAAGGGGTAACACCAATGGGCACGAGGGTGAGAAATGTTCATGAAGCCTTTACTTGCGTGAATTAATGGCAATGTAGTAAGGCATGAGCTCTTACACTTACAGCACGTAATCCCAGGTTCTGCGTTGCTTTTTTAATGTGTTTACATTTGGTTGTTTTACATAGGTGTTTCTGGGTACTTGCAACATAATCCTGGCTAGAAATGGAACCCTATGACATAAAATTCCCTGCATAGGTGGAGAACGCCCATCTAGACAAAGTAACTCCACCAAGGCCGGACTGGGAACCAAAACCGGCCCTGGCAAAGTGCTCGGCCAGCCCCCCGGGGTGTTGGGGGTGCGGCAGAGCTGTTTGCCACGGCTGTTTCGGCCGATTTTGTTACAGCAGCCGATATTGCAGCCAGGCTGCAAAAACGGTCATGTAACAAAACCGGCCCCCAGGGGCCCAAAACCGGCCCCCAACCCTGGCGGCCCACCAGGGAAATGCCCGGTGCCCGCTACGGCCAGTCCGGCCCTGAACTCCACGGTGAAAAGCTCAAAACAAACAGACAGCAAACAGATACCGCTAGAGAAAGCACAAACAAAGAGCTGCCGTTCCGTCAATGATTTAATGGATTTGAAATGCGTACTGATTTAAATTACAAAAATGAGTACCTCATGATTTGGGTTTAATTTGAAGTAAATATTCCCAGGCTAATTTTCTGTTGCCTTCCCGACATTACACTCTCATATAGAAAAACGCTTTAGCACATCTTAAAAGCGCTGTGGCTACTTCAAGTTTTTCAAATATTACAAAACTCAGCGTCCATAAACCAGAAAGTTTTCAGCTGCCTTACCTTGACAGAGTCACCCATAATAAAGCTTTGTAGGTAATCTCGTGGCAAATGTACCGGGAACTGTCTGCAAATAAAAACCAGCAGCATCCTTGAATGACGAATTTCGGAAGGAACGGAAGGTGGTTGACGTCCTTCCTACGCAAACTTAACCAATCCTGGAGCTGCGCTGATCTCATGCTCTTTTCAGTATGAGAATGGCTCCAGGATTGGTTTGAGCAGGCTAATCAGCGCTCCTTCTGAGGCTAGGTGCCTGTGACTGCAATCCCCGGGCAGTTTAACACTGCTGGGATTGTGCAGGCTGAAGTGCGCATGTCGGACTGGCTGTTGTAGGACAGCCGGCCAATCCTACATGCGCACTCGGCACTGGCTGTCAGCTTCCCGTCATCGTGACCCTGTTGCTGCCATCAGCCCTGCCCCCCTCACACTCCCACGCTCGAATGCCTGCAATTAAATGGCAATGAGAATGACCACTATTTTTTTTACATCTACCTGTTGCGTTGCTAGCAGGTGGGGCGACGATCATGTGCCCCTTAAAGGGAACCACCACTGGTGTCCAGCATTACTGTGTGCTTCGAAACCTTGAGCTGATCAACTGACTTTGCTGGAGTGGTGGTCTAGTGGTAGCCTCAGTAGACAAACAGACAAAAGTACCTAATACATCACTATTTTCACATATGGATTACGCTGTTTCTTTCTATGTTCTTGCATCCTTAAAATGCATGCTGCCTCAAATAGCAACATCAATATGTCTAAACCCAGCACGGATAACTGACCTTCGCTTAAAAATACCCTTTCTTCCTTTCCATCCTCTGCATACTGCCATGTGTAAAGCGCTTTAACAGTGTCAGGGCTAGTAAGCTATATAAATGCAATTATAATTAAAATTTCAAACCACCCTTTCAGTGATGGTTGTATGGTGTCCTTGGGAACATGGGAACCATTGAGTGGGAATACACCCTAGTCACATCTATCAAGGTTTAAAATAAGGATCTGTTCATTATTCTTTCAAAGACACCTTTTTATGGGTGCTTGCCAATGTCTGCATAAAATACGGGTGAAAGCCTGCCAATACCTCACCCACAGTCGCTCTTCTGTTTGAATTTTTGAAGACACAAGTGTCACTGATGTGTCCGCTTTGATTTGTCCTTGCCAAGTCACTGTAGATAGCATTCTGCTGTCCCCTAGTCGCCTCCTCTTTTTGTAATAACAGCAGGACCTGCAATGTAGAACTTTGCCAATGTATATTTTATCCAGCGAGCCGCCAGCTTCAACATTTCTTTCATCCAAACCTTTTTTGATGAAGTAAAGACTATTTTGGCCTCCTTTTAAGTGAATGTTAGAATAAAGAGTAGCGGGTGCCATCTGAGCAGAAATGTCACGCCCTGCCTGGGTGCGCGTGCCCCCACGTGCCACTGGCCTCTCAGCTACGTAGCAGCGCACGCAGCGTTCTGTACGCTGGCTGGCGTCCAGATGGTGGCAGGTATATCTGGGCTCCGTTAATGACCAGGAGCTTGCAGATTGCCCCGAGCCCGCCTGCGTGGAGACTCCACAGTCACGTGACCTGTCACCTGACAAAACAGGATGACTCAGCCGGCAGCTGTCGGGCCTCTAAAATAATGACAAAAACAATTAGCAATCCAAGCAGTAGCCTCTCCTTAATTATCTCCTCCGAGTTTAATTAACTAGCTAAATTATCAGCAGTAATGTAGGCATTAATTATGTCAAATTACAGTGTAAAAATCACAAAGTGTGGAAAATGTCAATTCAGCTGCGTTCACCTGCCGGGCTCAAATGAGTGTGTCTGCGTGTTAAGGGGAGTTTTGTGTGTATGTTAGTTTCTGTTAGTATTTTTATGACAATATGCTATCCAAGCGCAATTGTAGGGTGGGAAAACGTGTTCATTTATGTGTGTGGCTCAGAGGGAAAGAATTTGGATGCTAAAAGCAAATGCTCCTTTTATTTAATTTTTTGGGAGGGAAACTTGGGGGGTCTTTGCCATACACTTTTCCTCATTCCGCGTCCCAAGTGGCAGACTAAATTTGAAGACTGACTGACAGTCTTGGCTCGGCGCGAGCTCGGCAAGGTATACCGATCCCCAAACCAGATGGCTTTGATGCTGAATGATTAAATTATGAATATTAATACAAATCAGACATGGACGAGGTAATAATTTCGCTGCCCTGCAGAAATAATTAGCATAATTTTGATAAATTACATGATAAGAGGATCTCAAAATTGAGGTCGATTTATCTTAATTAATATCTTGAACCGGCCTTGAAAGGTAAATGGCTCCACTGGGAAAACCAATGAGTGCTGGACGGGACTCCGCGCCCTCTGTGAGTCATACACGTGCGACACTTTATCATGTAGTGTCTGTGTGGCTAAAATACAATCTTCAAGTGCAAGGTCAATGGAGGTCATGCGCCCTTCTTTCCGATCACAATCTATCCTGTGTGCTTTGGTCCAGTTTGAAGCTGTGCACCTTTAACAGGTATTAAAGCAGGATTTATTATTTGAGGCTGACAGGTAAAGTAGGACGCGTATCCGGTGGCGTAACACAATGATGGGCCCCGCTGAAGAATGTGAAGAGGGACCCCTGATTCTCCATATCTCTCAGACATTCGTTGCTCTTGGGTTAATTGGGAGTCTCAAAAGAGTTTGGGGACTCCTAAAGAGTTGGGGACCTCCTGCGCAGGGGCTGCGGGGACCTTCGCTACATCTCTGGGTGCATCGTATAACACAATAGGCCTTTAGGAGTACGGCAATTAACTAACCGATTATACATGTTCTTATTTATTCCAGAAGACCATTAAGGAAGGTGGCGGGTGGGATATCTATTGATGCAGCGCGTACAATAAAAACTATCCTCCTCCCAGGTTACTTATAGGTCATCCAGGGGCAAACTATATTTCTCATATCCACATGACGATGGGGCCCATAAACATCGCCTAAACACACACACACACTCCTGGATTTCCTTTTACACCTTTATGAAATTCTGTATTCCTAGGAGAAGCATGAGAACTAAATGGAGAACACCATTTTGTGTACCGCTGGAAGAGCAAGGATATCTATTTACCTTAATTTGTCACTTTCTTTTAGTTATTTCTTAAGATATTCCTGCTCATTGTTTTGTCGATGAATCATTCATTTAAGAAATTAGTTCATAGTGATTAAGACCAGCTGAATCACAATCAACCAATTACTCAGGTCACAATCATTTAGGAAAATAACCACTGAGTCATTTTGGGTTTAAAGAATCTTAAATTTTATATAATTTTAAAAGCATGAAAAGATTTAATACTTTATTCAATTATTCATTTTTAAATTCACAATTTTATTAAGCATAATCAATTTATTGCAGAAAGGAAATTTTGTCATGAAGCCAAAAACCTTAGTTACCTGCCTAGCTTCCTAATTTAGCCTAATGATTTCTAACCTAACTTTGGGATTAGAAATAGCCTGATTCTCATACTCAACTGTAAAGTTTAAGACAGCAACAGCAACTTCAGCTCGTCAGCATCAGCTACCTGCAACCCGTCTCCTCTACTGCAACCACGACTCTCGAACCGCAACTGACTGTGACTGCAACCGCGACTGACATCAACTGCCTGGAACTGACCCCCTCCCACTAAGAGTAGGCCCTCTTATACCCTAATTCTAACTTTGCTAACTAACTGTTGCAACATTAATATCACGCTTTTCTTTCATTGGTCCATGCATGTCAGCTTATTCATTCTTTAATCAAGTTCTCTTGGATTCAAGGGTCCTTGGATCATTTCCTTTCCCATACGCTTAAACATTTCCAACCGATTCGATCAGTCCATTTGTATCTTCTTTTTACACATTCAAGAACTCCGCAGTCATTGTCCTTTCTCTTGGGCTCCTTTCCCACGGACTCTCTCCTGATCATCACGGCACACTATCAGTTCAATTAGGTCACACCAGCCTTGACCATTTCTTGCATCCTAGCCTCTCGGAGACATCACGAGGCTCCAGATTTCTTCAATCTCATCCCGTACCACGTGTCCCCTTGCGCCTGCGCACATCTTCCCACTGGCGGCCATTTTATCTCGCCACTCGGTTCTACTTTAGAAGCACTAATTTGAGGCAAATAAAACATAATTAAAATAGAGAAAAATATCCCTTTCGTTTCCCTCCCGTCTACGTACCCCAATTAGTTGTTACCTAGCAAAAGCGACATTTAAGCTGCTCCTTACTTACCATCACTATTGTTTTTGCAACGACACATTTTATTTCTATGAAGCACAAACATGCATTTATTTTATTTAGTACGCTTTTTATTCTTACGTTATGATTAGACACACGGACTTTCATTAGTAGATTATTTAGCACGTACATTAGCATATTACCATTCCCACATATACAATGTTGATTAATACATTTAAACGAACATTTTTAATTAATTAATTATATAATTTGTTAGGGGTTAATTTTTTTATTTTTACTGCTCCATCAATCCCCCCTTTGGTGATTTTTAAATCACCACATAAAATCCAAGTCATACTTCTTTTCAGGCAGCATGTCTTTCATCCTTTACTTTCTGTTATTCATATCTCTGTCTCTTCTTCATCTTGCCTTTTAGTCTCTTTATACATGCTTTCTTTCATTTTCTCCAACTCAATTTCACCCATTTCTCTCTCTCTTTCTCTCATTATTCTGTTATTTCTTCTTATCTTATTCTGTCTTACTTTTCTCTTTATACATGTTATTACTATTTTCAATGTCATGGCTAACAATATCACTATAGTTGCTACTATTATAACTTTCCCTATTACTAGTTTACTCATCCTAGTTAACCAATTTGCTACTGAGGAAAACCCTCTACCAAGTTTTCCCAAAACACTTTCAACCTCCAGTGGGACTAATTCTTTGTGCAGACTTGTAATATTTGTAATATACTTCTGTATATTTTCACTGTTATCCGGAATGTAAGTACAACAATGTTGGACTTTCAACATTCCACAGACTCCACCCTCTTTTGCCAAAAGAATATCAAGGGCAAGCCGATTTTGCATCACCATAGCTCTCATGGCAACCATTTCGGTATTTACCATTAAGAACCCTCCCGCAGTATCTGTAGACAAACGATCTACTACTGTGGATAACTTCCGAATTTTAAATGCATTCAAAGATATTCCCACTGCTGGTATCAATGCTCCAAAAATATCTCCTACAATTTCTGAAAAACTTTCCCTCTTTCTACGTGTAAATCTATTAATCATCTTGTATGTTCCCTTTTCTTCTCTGTCCATGTGAAAGATTTTTGGAAAGACCAGGCCTACATAGCAAGTTCCATACCAATGGTCCGGTAACCTGTAATAAGCTCTATTCCCACAAATATAATAGATACCTGGAAATATTGGATCTTTTCCACCTTTGAATCCCCAACCTCCCAGAATTTGATAATTGTCATGGCAGACACTGGAACCTACAAAGTAATTGTCATAGACTGTCTTATTTCTCCTAATGCACAACTTTCCTGTTTGTGGCCAGTCTAATGTCATTGCTGCATTTATCTTTTTCCCTTCATGATTTCCTTCCTCAAACGTCCATAAACGTTTTCCTTCCTCTTTTATTGCTTCTTTTTGAAATTTCATTCTTCTTTCTTCAACCATGTCTAGAAATACTTTTTCTTCTTTCCTTAAC
This sequence comes from Calotriton arnoldi, assembly GCA_963921515.1. NCBI lineage: Eukaryota > Metazoa > Chordata > Amphibia > Caudata > Salamandridae > Calotriton > Calotriton arnoldi. The sequence goes on along the minus strand of CAWUFW010004874.1, from coordinate 802,894 downwards.
TCACAGGTAAGGTTGTTACTAACTATTTCTTCTGACGTTAATTTTCTATGTTCTAAAAGAATTCTCCTAAGACCTTTGCTGGTTTCACTTTGTTAAGTTCTGGCACTACAGGAATGTTTGCAAATATCTTATCTATATCAGTATAATAAGATTCTAATCTACCTGTTTTATAAAATAAACTTGCTATTACACTACATGTTATTCCATAAGTCAAAGGTAAGTGATGATAAGTCACACCTTCAGATACTGATGCAGGCAATTGCATACAAACATAACAATCTCTCACTTCCATTGTTTTTACATACTCATACAACAATTTTGTAAAAACATTCTTTGAGAAATCTGTTACTGACCTATCCTTATGCAACTCTGCACTACTTCTTAAAACAACTTTTTCTTTAATATTAGTTTCTTTTTCTTGTTTAGTATCATTCTTTGCTTCTATCACAGCTACACTAATAGGAATTGTGATTGCTAATACTATCCATATGGTCATTAATAACCCTGTACAAAAGCAGCACATTTTGCACCATCTCTTTACAAATTCACATTTATTTCTTCTATTCTCATTATTCTCCATTTTTCTTTTTCTATTTGTTAAATTTTCAGAAAATTGTGTCACTACACCTCAAAATGACTTAGACGCCACTCTGCTTTCAAAAAGTCTTTGCTTGGTACTTTCTTTAATTCTCTCCAGAATTCTTTCGTTGTCACTTCCGGTGATTTGTCACATCCAGTAAAATTGTCACGTCCGGCAGAAGCACTTTAAGTCTTTACTTCAGTCTTTTTGTTGCATCTCACCTTTTCCCATCCGACTTCTCAGTCTCTGGTTTTCGTGAGTGATTTCTTCTTCTCCTTTGTAATCTGTTAGTGCAATATACAGCCACTCAGGTGACTTAAATTTTGAATTTATTTTCCTTGTCCTTTTGGACTTTTGTAATCTTTTTCCACTTGGTTTTTCTTGTCCCTTTTGACTTGTTACTTCATTTACTTGTTCAGCATCTTCATCTTCTGCTCTTATTATTCTATATCTCAATTTTCTTACATAGCTGTTGGGCCAATTATCTCCTTTTCTTGGCCTTTTGACCTCACCCTCTCTTTCTTCTCTTTCCGACCTCCAATTTCTTTTTCTTGATTCAGTCTTTGCTTTTTCCTCTCCTCCACTTTCTTCTGTTTCTGTTTCAACTGTCTCACTATTGTCTCTTATTTTGAAACTTATAATCTCGTCATCTCCTACTGGTGGATCTGTCTTCTCCTTTTCGTTTTCCCTTATCACTGTCCCTCCTCGGGGTTCTTCCGATTTGGTGTTTTCCTCCTTTCCTGTTTCTGAATTTCCCTGTTCTCCTGTTTTTCTATCTATCCCTATTGCTCCTCGGGGTTCTTCTCGATTTTCTAACTTTTTGTGTACTTCTTTCCCTACTTCATCTATTAATATTGTTTCTGAATGATTTCCACCATAACTTGTACTTGGTTGTTCATCTAACTCAATTTCTTGCTCAGTTTCTTCTCTAATTGGTTTATAACCCCAAGTTCTCTTTCGGAATTCTTCCCAATTTGCAGCTGAATCGTCAGATCCTGAAGTTGTGTCAGATATTTCCAGATGTCGACTTACAGGTCGATCTTCAAGTTCTGGAACTTCTGAATTTCTTTCTTCTTCTTCTTCTTGTTCCTCTTCTTCTCTAGAGGTGTTTTCCGTTGGGGTCTCCAGATGTCGACTTTCAGGTCGATCTTCAAGTTCTGGCACCCTTTCTTTTATCTTGGTTGTTCCCGCCGTTAAACTTTTATCCCACACTTCCAGACGCCGATTCACATGTCGATCTGTAGGTTCTGGAATTCTGATTGTGTGGCTGGCATGAACCCAGTTCTTTACTCCTGCACACTTGACAGCAGTCGTTGTTACTAGGATTACCTGTCTTGGCTCATCCCAACGCGGAACTAGACAGTTTCTTCTCCTGTGGACTTTAATACGGACCCAGTCTCCTGGATTCAAGTCGTGGGCTGGTTTTCTTTCAAGAGTGGTCGCATCCGGTCCAACCTGATGAAACACAGAACGCACCACATCAGCCAGTCCTTTGCAATAATCCAGTATTAGATCATCAGTTATTGTCAATAACTTGTTGACTGGTACGTGGGCTTGTCTCATTGCTCGTCCCATGATCATTTCATGAGGACTGAGTCCCGTTTTCTTTTCAGGGATGCTTCTGATGGTCATCAGAACAAGAGGCAGTGCATCTGGCCATTTGAGTCCTGTAGCTTGACACATTTTTCCTAATCTGTTTTTAATCGTTCCATTTATCTGCTCTACTACCCCAGAAGCTTCGGGTCTGTAAGCACAATGTAGTTTTTGTTTAATACTCAATGCTTCACAAATCAATTGGATCAACTCATTTTGAAAATGTGTTCCTCTATCTGTCTCAACTGTGACTGGAAAACCATACCTCGGAATGAACTCTCGTAGCATAAGTTTTGCCACCGTTGTTCCATCATTCCTTCTTGTGGGGTATGCCTCCACCCAACGAGAGAACAAACAGACGACCACCAGAACATATCTTAATCTGTTACTAGGGGGCATCTCAATAAAATCCATCTGTATCCTTGTGAATGGACCTCCTTCTCGTCCTATTGTTCCTAGACTCACTACTGTTTTTCTTCCTGGGTTAAATTGTTGACAAATAAGACATCTTTGACAAAGACTTTCAGCAATGGCTCTGAATTTTGGATTATACCAAGTTTGTCTAAAAAGTCTGATCATTGCATCTCTCCCAATATGAGCTTGTCCATGGTACATCCGTGCCATGTCTGCAATCATGCTATCAGGCATAACTGGTCTTTCATCTCTGTATACCCACACTCCATTATCTTCCTGTCTTCTACATCCTGCTTTAATCCAGTAATCCTTTTCCTCATCTCTTGCTGTTTCTTGTAACTGCCTTACTTCATCCCATGTTTCGACTGCATTAGTGAAAAGCAAAGGACAAGAGACATGCTCCCTTTCTCTATTTCTGTTCAGGGACGCCATGTTTTCCGCACAATATCTAGCGATCTCATCAGCATAATTATTGCCAACCGCTATGTAATCTTCGTTTTTCTTATGCGCCTTGCACTTCACTACAGCTATTTGTTTAGGCAGCTGTATCGCCTCAAGCAGTTTTTTAACATAATCTCCATTTCTGATAGGTGTTCCTGCAGATGTCAAAAATCCTCTTTGTGACCAAATCTGGCCAAAATCATGTACGATGCCGAAACCATATTGGCTATCGGTCACAATCGTGATTCGTACATTTTTCCCCAATTTACATGCTTGAATCAAAGCAATTAGTTCCGCAACTTGGGCAGACCTAACTCCTTTCAGACAAGACGCTTCCATTACAGTTGCCACTGTGCATACTGCATAAGCTGCGCTTAACACTCCTTCCTTTGTGCGTAAACATGAACCATCTACAAACATGACATAATCGGATTCCTTTAACGGTTCATCTTTTATGTCAGCTCTTGGTTTTGTGCAATATTCCAGCACATTCAGACAATCATGATCTACTTCATCTTGTTCAATTATACTCTCTTCATCTGGCAATGATGTCGAAGGATTTACATTTATGCATCTATCTATGGTCACATTTTCTGCACTCAAGATGACTTTTTCGTACTTAGTCAGCCGACTATGTGTCATGTACTGTGTTTTTGTTCTTGTCAAAAGAATTTCTACTGAATGGGGAACATATACTCTCAGTGGATACCCCATCACTATACCTTCACTTTGTTCCAGACTTACACAAGTAGCAGCAACTGCTTTCAAACATCCAGGCAATGCTTTTGCTATAGGATCTAAAACAGCTGAAAAGTAAGCTATAGGCCTCTTCATGGTGCCATGTTTTTGTACCAGTACTGAAAATGCACATCCATCTCTTTCACTGCAGTATAACTCAAAATCCTTCTCATAATCAGGCATGCCTAATGCAGGGGCCTCACACAGTTTCTTTTTCAATTCTTTGAAAGATTTCATTTCTTCCTTGTTTAACTCAAAAGGGTCTTTTACATCTTTCTTTGTCAATTTTTGTAATGGTTTTGCAATCAAAGAAAATCCACTTATCCATTGTCGACAATATCCAACCATTCCCAAAAACATTCTTACCTCTCTTTGAGTCATTGGTGCTCTCATTCCTTGAATCATTTTTACTCTTTCTGTCGCTATTTTCCGCACTCCTTTCTCAATTTTATGTCCTAAATACTGGACTTCTTTCTGACAAAACTGTAATTTTGAAGGGGACACCTTATGTCCTCTTTTCTCCAAATGGTTCAGTAAAGCAATTGTGTCACTTACACATGCCTCTTTGGTTTTCGATGCTACCAATAGGTCATCGATATACTGCACCATCACTGATTTTTCTGGCATTTTTAAATCTTCCAGAGATTTCTTTAGAATTTGATTAAAAATTGAGGGGCTCTCTGTATACCCCTGAGGAATTCGGCACCATGCCAAAATACGCTCTCCAAAACGGAATGCAAATAATGGCTGGCTATCTGGATGCAAAGGAATAGAGAAAAATGCATGACACAAATCTATCACAGTGTACCACTCAGCTTCATGCGGAATTTGATATAGAATCACTGCAGGGTTTGGCACTATTGGACAGCATGGTACAACTATTTTGTTGATCTTTCTCAAATCCTGTACTATTCTGTATGTTCCATTTGGCTTTTTCAGTCCCATAATAGGTGAATTACATGGACTGCTCATGATTTCTTTCAGAATTCCCTGTTCAATCATCTTATTTATCACAGGAGTTATTCCTTCAATTATTTCTGGAGTTAATTTGTACTGTGGCGTGTTTGGATAACTTATCCCTTCTTTCACTGTCACTTTTACGGGATCAACTTCTCTCATTAATCCAATGTCTTCTCCTGTAAAATCCCACACACTTTCTTTCACTGTACTTTTTAATTCTTCTGGAAGTTTTCCTGCATCAAATGCAGGAAACAACCCATTCATTTCAGGTTCCTGATTCATCAAAGTTACTTTATACAAAGCATCTTCATCTGAAGTCTGAAAACCAATTCCATCTGGTGTACAATAAATTGTGCAATTCATTTTACACAAGAGGTCACGACCTAGAAGATTTACAGGACTACAATCGCACACTACAAATTTATGCATTTTTCTAAAAGAACCAATTTTTACTTCTACCAATTCAGTAAGTGGGGTTTTAATCTGCTGATTGGCAACTCCTACCACTTGGATGCATTCACCTGAGAGAGGAAGGTTCGGAATTTCCACTGACCTAACAGTAGAACGGGTAGCTCCAGTATCGACAAGGAATGTTACGTTTGCTCCATTCACTTCTCCATCCACAAAGGGACCAGACTGATCTACCTCTAGAGTTGCGCCAAGCACGCACTCTTTCCCCTCTCTTGCGCACCGTCAGAAACTTTCATCCGGGTCATCCTCACTCTGATGCAACCAATACTGGGAAATGTTAGCTGCTCTTGGCAACTGTGTTACCTGCTCTCCTCCGTAGAATCCTGTTTCTGTACTGTATCTTTGCTGGTTAACAGTGTTGGGAAGTGGTGGTTGTGGCACCTGACTTTGTTGAACAACTACCTCATTCTGCACCTGTGGAGTTAATGATTGATGTTCCGGATTAGGTTTAGGTGGGAACTTACACTCATTTCTCCAATGCCCTAATTTTCCGCAATTATGACATGGCCATTTCTTCTTTGCCTCTTCTAGACTCACTTGTCCTTTTCCTTTACCTATATTTGGTCGCATCTTATTCTGTCCTGATTCGTTTCCATTATTATTATCCAATTGAGCTTCTTGTTTCTCTGCCACTTTCACTTGTGCCCACATTGCTTTTTCTTTCAACTTACGCTGTTTACTCTCTATTTCATCACTACAATACTTAGCATACCTCAGCACCTCATCTACACTTGCATTCTGCCAGTTTATCATATGTTGCTTAATCATATCACTTATTTCTTGTTTCAAGCCAAATACAAATCGATATACAAAATGACTCATATCCTTCTCACTTAATTCCTCATAACCACTATACTGTTTGAAAACCAACAACAATCGCTCATAATATGCATGTACACTCTCCTTACTTTCCTGTGTAGTTCTATCAATCTTAACCCAATCTGTCTCTTTTGGAGGAATCTTATTTTTCAAAAAGGTAATCACCTTATCGTATTTCTTCATCACATCTGGTCCTGGAGCTCCTGTCTTAGGATCTCTTGGATATTCTGTAGTTGGCCAGTCAACTGTAATCTTACATTCTGACCATAGATCCGTTGGTACCACTATGTCAAACAATCCATCCAAATCTATCCACAACACTTTCGAGACCTTTACAAACCTTTCTACCTGTCGGTACCACTCAACTGGCTTTTCTCTTAACTTTGGAAAGTCATTTGTAAATGACAGGATGTCCTGCCTAGTCCAGGGAACATGCACATAACTACCACCTGGAGTTTCTCTCATAGGGTACTCTTTAACAACATGTTCCTTTTCTGTTATCATAAAAGCCAATGAACCTTTGTCTACGCTTTTCTCATTCTTCTTTGTCCATCTAACCTTCCATCTGTCCACATCACCCCATTTTCTCAACAAAACAATCAACTCTTTTATCTGTGTCAGCCTTCCTGCTGTATTCAAATTTTCAATATCTTTTTCACAAAAATCTACTCTGTATGGTTTCTGCAACGTTTTTACTTTTGCAAAATCTATTCCAATCTCACCGGCCACTTCTTCTAGTTTGTCATGTAAATTCTTTGCCCTCCATGTTATACTTTTGCACAGAAACATTATTTCATCATCCTGATAATTCTTTATCTTTTCTGTACCAATCGTTCCTAGAATTAATTCTTCCATGTCAATCTTCAATCTGATCACATCTAATGGTTTTTCTTCCGTTTCTTTTATTTTAAAAGCTTTTATCCACTCATTTAACTCATCAGGAGTCGGACCTATAGGAGTACTATTTATTTCTGTCCAATTTCCACTCTTTTCAGGTGTCACTGTTGCAGATTCAGTTACCATAGGCATTTTCCTACTGCTACACTCATTTACTGTCAAATTTTCAGGTGGACTTGGTCTGTAAACACTAGTCAAATTGCTCGTACCTGGACTTGTTTCTATTCTTTCCTTTTCTCTTTGGAATTGCGAACTCAAGGGAATCACCAAAGATCGTTCATCAATTTTCTGATTCTCGAAAACTGGTATTACTGGACCTATTGTTACGGGTACGGTAACTGCTTCCATATTCTTTGTTAATTCTCTAATTTTCTCAGTTAGTTCTTTTGTTGTCCTTGCCAATTCTCTTGCACTATCATTTTCTATTCCCTCAATTTGGGAAGTTCTTATTTGTTCTTGTGACCTATTTATTTCTTGTCTTTTTTCTGGACTTTCATTTCGCATAGCTTCTATTGGTGGCGCATTTGGTGTCACCACTGTAGAATTCTGCTGATACGGAGGTGGATTTTTATTTAATATATCTTCCAGCAACTCGTCATCCGTTTCGCTCTCATGCATATACTTTTCTCTCTCTAAATGTTTCTTTTTCTCAGTCCGTTTTTTCTTAGTCCCTTCCTCAACTGTAAAAGCTGGAAACAAACCTCCTGTCATGTTAGCACATCTCCATCGTTTTATTCTGTCCTCATGATTCATTCCCCACATTCTTCCGGGCACAAACTCATAACCTTTCATACCTCTGAATCTTTCTTTCTCATACATCTCATCTTCCCATTCTGTTAAAGCCTCAAACTGTGTCGGTCTAGGTCTAGGTTCCAATTTAAGCATCTTTTCTTTTAAATTCCGTAAAATCGCTACATTAAAAGAACCATTTTCAGGAAAAGCCAATGCTCCATCATTCTTTGTATATTTTACCCAATTATCCAACCATATGCACGTATGATATCCATATTTCAGCATCATATGTGAAGCTGCTGATTTCGGCGGAGGAATTACTTGTCCCTCTCTAGTCACAACCTTTTTGTCTTTCTTAAAGAAATTCTTTAATTTCGTTGTCCATGACGTTCTCTCCCTTTCATACTCGTAATACGGCATGTTTTCTATTTGTTTTCTCTTTACTCTAACGCTGTTTCTGTGTACGGAACTTCGTCCAATTACAGCGCGACTCACACTGACGCACCAATCAGAACAATTTCCACTGTCCGCGAACCAACCAATCCTAGCGCGGCACTTTTCTACGTCACTCCTGCTCTGTTATTCACGTGACTAGTGCACTAACCAATCCTAGCGCGGCACTTTTCACGTCACTTCTACTCTTTACCCCTCCTTTACAAAATTTATCGGCAATTTTTCTTTTTACTGTTTTCTTCGTTAGTTACAACAAATAAACAATTCCATAATCTGATTCGCTAAAACAAAGTGACAGCTTTGTCCTTTTACACAAGAATCCTGTTTTTCCAGTAGGCAGCGCTTACCTCTACCCTACCACAGAATTATTTACTTTCGCCGATAAAGTAGCACTTCCCTCTACCTTACCCTTCTTTCAAACAAACAATTTACTCGTTTCTCTGGGGATAAGACACATGTGGAGACTAGGCTCCTGAGAATTAAGGCCAAAGTTTCACAAGTAAACGTGATTTGCTATTTCATTTACACACTTTTCACACCGAAATCCCTAATATAACACAACCTGCGTTATAACCAAAAATGAATTCAGACCATGTACCAAATTCCATGTGACTTCTCTTGCCACACGTGTTCCACTTCCTACATCCCAGAAGCGTGAAAACTTACATATAACATAACGCGACTCAACATATAGTGTTAGTCATAAAATAATCAATAATCAATAAACAATAATCACTAAACTAATCTATAGAAAACCATAACTCTGCTACCAAGAAATCTGATGCAGCGCGTACAATAAAAACTATCCTCCTCCCAGGTTACTTATAGGTCATCCAGGGGCAAACTATATTTCTCATATCCACATGACGATGGGGCCCATAAACATCGCCTAAACACACACACACACTCCTGGATTTCCTTTTACACCTTTATGAAATTCTGTATTCCTAGGAGAAGCATGAGAACTAAATGGAGAACACCATTTTGTGTACCGCTGGAAGAGCAAGGATATCTATTTACCTTAATTTGTCACTTTCTTTTAGTTATTTCTTAAGATATTCCTGCTCATTGTTTTGTCGATGAATCATTCATTTAAGAAATTAGTTCATAGTGATTAAGACCAGCTGAATCACAATCAACCAATTACTCAGGTCACAATCATTTAGGAAAATAACCACTGAGTCATTTTGGGTTTAAAGAATCTTAAATTTTATATAATTTTAAAAGCATGAAAAGATTTAATACTTTATTCAATTATTCATTTTTAAATTCACAATTTTATTAAGCATAATCAATTTATTGCAGAAAGGAAATTTTGTCATGAAGCCAAAAACCTTAGTTACCTGCCTAGCTTCCTAATTTAGCCTAATGATTTCTAACCTAACTTTGGGATTAGAAATAGCCTGATTCTCATACTCAACTGTAAAGTTTAAGACAGCAACAGCAACTTCAGCTCGTCAGCATCAGCTACCTGCAACCCGTCTCCTCTACTGCAACCACGACTCTCGAACCGCAACTGACTGTGACTGCAACCGCGACTGACATCAACTGCCTGGAACTGACCCCCTCCCACTAAGAGTAGGCCCTCTTATACCCTAATTCTAACTTTGCTAACTAACTGTTGCAACATTAATATCACGCTTTTCTTTCATTGGTCCATGCATGTCAGCTTATTCATTCTTTAATCAAGTTCTCTTGGATTCAAGGGTCCTTGGATCATTTCCTTTCCCATACGCTTAAACATTTCCATCCGATTCGATCAGTCCATTTGTATCTTCTTTTGACACATTCAAGAACTCCGCAGTCATTGTCCTTTCTCTTGGGCTCCTTTCCCACGGACTCTCTCCTGATCATCACGGCACACTATCAGTTCAATTAGGTCACACCAGCCTTGACCATTTCTTGCATCCTAGCCTCTCGGAGACATCACGAGGCTCCAGATTTCTTCAATCTCATCCCGTACCACGTGTCCCCTTGCGCCTGCGCACATCTTCCCACTGGCGGCCATTTTATCTCGCCACTCGGTTCTACTTTAGAAGCACTAATTTGAGGCAAATAAAACATAATTAAAATAGAGAAAAATATCCCTTTCGTTTCCCTCCCGTCTACGTACCCCAATTAGTTGTTACCTAGCAAAGCGACATTTAAGCTGCTCCTTACTTACCATCACTATTGTTTTTGCAACGACACATTTTATTTCTATGAAGCACAAACATGCATTTATTTTATTTAGTACGCTTTTTATTCTTACGTTATGATTAGACACACGGACTTTCATTAGTAGATTATTTAGCACGTACATTAGCATATTACCATTCCCACATATACAATGTTGATTAATACATTTAAACGAACATTTTTAATTAATTAATTATATAATTTGTTAGGGGTTAATTTTTTTATTTTTTTACTGCTCCATCACTATCAACTGGGGAGCACACCCAGATTTCGGAATTCCAACCCTTCTGCTATACGAACAAATCCCTCTTATGTTACATTTAAAACAAAAATAAAGTGACTAGATCTGGCTTTTGGAAGAGTGCCACATTTTTTTTTTTTTCTTCTATTTTTGCAAGTATATGCAATAGAAATAAAAAGTCTGAAATCTGCCTCCTGCCTTCTAAAAGGACAGACATATGTTTTGATATATATATGTATATATATATATATATATATATATATATACACACACACACGTGTGTGTATAAATATATATATACACACACACACACGTGTGTGTATAAATATATATATATACACACGTGTGTGTGTGTGTATATATATATATATCCGCTCCAAGTACACCAAAAACTGAGCACTCGCGGACGAGTGCTTCAGACATGGGGGTGCTCCCGCAATATGTATCCAAGCTCAATTTCCCTTCTTTTTCGAAAGAAAGACAGCACTCACGGGGGCAGTTGCTTAGATTTAATGGCAACACAACAACAGACGCGTTTCGGATTACTCCTTCGTCGGTGTTCAAAACGTCACACCGGAAATCGTCATTGTTAAATAGCAAATTCATTAGGCAAGCAACATAGAAAAGAGACCACATGCAATTTTACGCTGGGAGCGCCATCTTAACATGGTTTTGTTTTGTTTCGCATATTGACTATTGCTCCAATGCATCATCAAACCAAGTTATTTACATTCAAATCAATGTATCGAACGGAATTCATTACATTTTTGTACAGAGAATGATATTTCGCTGTGTATTGGCAAAAGGCTATTTCCCAATAAAACAGCATATTGTCATCTCTTACTTAATTCATTTATCATTTGTTAATCATTTGTTATCAAGCCGTGTATTGGTATATGCGTTTGCGAACTCCCCACCAGGGCCCCCGAAGTCACGACGAGTGCATCCAAAAAGCGGGGGTAGGACCCGCTGGTTACACAACCACTCCTAATGACACCTGGAGCACTCATGGGGTATTCAATAAAACTTTATTGCCGCATACGCGTTTCAACTCAATGCCTTCCTCAGTGCAGCAAAAACAAATATCCGATGTACACAGCACCAAGTCCATTTAAATTGTTCAGCTATCTGTTTGGCTGTTCTCTGGCCTATTAGAAAGCGGAAGTCACTCTGGCATGACAGTGACGTATCTATATATATATATACACACACAAACCCACACACAAATATCAGCCTGGTCAGCCATGCACTTTATTTGTCTATATATGAGCATATACTTTTTTAGCTTTTTTAGAATGCTTATATATGCCACCTTTAGATATTAGAAGTCTTATTTTTTATTGCTTTTAAACTTTTACTACCCATTTCATATGTTTGAAAACAAAATGCAGCCTTTCCAAGACCAAACCTATTGACTTCGCCGGTGCTCATTTAAATATGAGACTGGGGAGGCAGTTGTCCCTAGGCTAGACCGAAAAGAAGCCTAGAGAGCTACTTTTTCAGTATGAGTCCGCCTGTGTAATTTTGCAAGACTGACACAATGGACAGCACAGCAAGACGATCAAGAGGAAAATTGGGCTTGTGCAGATATCCTATTGTGTTATATTCAATATATTGCATGTTCCTTTATGTGCTTATTGTGTTTCCTTGTACTTTGAAACATGCTTTGCTAACCCTTTGACTTTCTTTTCCCTTAATTAAAATTCCCTACATAAATATATTTATATATATACACCACCAATCCCGCTTTTGCCATAAAAACGGGTCAGACACATGCTGGAGTTGCTCTGCTGTGAGTTTAATACCACCAACTGGCACAATAAATTAACGCAATGTCCTCCATAACAGCTCCTGGCAGACGCGTTTCGGCGGATGCCTTTATCAATGCCGGTATAATAGCTGGATAGTCCAATTGCTTTCAGCCCACCAGCGGAGACGCCAATCGACGCCGCCGCATTTGGGAACAAGGTGCTGGTTGTTGGAAGGTGATATACAGCAATTGGAGATGGGTGTTCTGCCGCACAACCCACTGTGGTTTTAATTGACATATTGATCCAGAGGCACGCAACTCACTGGAGTAGGAGGGGGCACTACAAATACCATCAGGCCACGGGGGTGGCCACACCCACTGAGGCGGGGTTTTTATCGTTGTGTGAGTGCCGAAAAACTGCTGTGCCTTTGCATCACAAGTCCGTGGCCTCTGAGGAAGTGTTGTACACGAAACGCGTCAGGCTGGACTAATCCGTTGCTGTGGTGCATCTTCTTCATTGCTGCTTCCAATAAAGATTTTTGCTGATACTTACCTGTTCGTGGGACCCTCTATTACAGGCAACTCACTGTTTGGATGTTTGGCGGCTTGCCTGAGCCGCGGAGGAAGCCCCGGGGCTGTTTCAGCCCACCAGCGGAGACGCCAATCGATGCCGCCGCATTTGGGAACAAGGTGCTGGTTGTTGGAAGGTGATATACAGCAATTGGAGATGGGTGTTCTGCCGCACAACCCACTGTGGTTTTAATTGACATATTGATCCAGAGGCACGCAACTCACTGGAGTAGGAGGGGCACTACAAATACCATCAGGCCACGGGGTGGCCCACGCCCACTGAGGCGGGGTTTTTATCGTTGTGTGAGTGCCGAAAAACTGCTGTGCCTTTGCATCACAAGTCCGTGGCCTCTGAGGAAGTGTTGTACATGAAACGCGTCAGGCTGGACTAATCCGTTGCTGTAGTGCATCTTCTTCATTGCTGCTTCCAATAAAGATTTTTGCTGATACTTACCTGTTCGTGGGCCCCTCTATTACAGGCAACTCACTGTTTGGATGTTTGGCGGCTTGCCTGAGCCGCGGAGGAAGCCCCGGGGCTGTTTCAGCCCACCAGCGGAGACGCCAACCGACGCCGCCGCATTTGGGAACAAGGTGCTGGTTGTTGGAAGGTGATATACAGCAATTGGAGATGGGTGTTCTGCCGCACAACCCACTGTGGTTTTAATTGACATATTGATCCAGAGGCACGCAACTCACTGGAGTAGGAGGGGGCACTACAAATACCATCAGGCCACGGGGGTGGCCACGCCCACTGAGGCGGGGTTTTTATCGTTGTGTGAGTGCCGAAAAACTGCTGTGCCTTTGCATCACAAGTCCGTGGCCTCTGAGGAAGTGTTGTACACGAAACGCGTCAGGCTGGACTAATCCGTTGCTGTGGTGCATCTTCTTCATTGCTGCTTCCAATAAAGATTTTTGCTGATACTTACCTGTTCGTGGGCCCCTCTATTACAGGCAACTCACTGTTTGGATATATATATATATATATATATATATATATATATATATATATATATATATATATATATATATATATATATATATATATGCGTGTGTGTATATATTTTTTTCCTGGTTCTCGCCTATTTTCCCACCTATTTTGTTTGTGATGTTCAGCAAGCCATTTTCCCTCGATCGCTGTACGTGTAAAGTATTACAAGGCCAGGAGACAAGTAGTACACACCAACGTTCTTCCATAGCACCGCTTCACCATAGTTTAGTTCCATTTGAAAGGAGCTGAAGACCCATTTCTTCAAGGTGAACCTCAACAAATCCTCCCACTAGTACACACAAGATCTCAAATCATTACCCCCAGCTTTAAACCTTCATGTACAGCGCTCCACAACAGCAGTTTCCTGCAAGACTTGTGCAATACAAATCTTAATACGTGCATAAATACTATCCGATGATAAAGAAAGAGCCGGGCTATTATTGGGCCAGGTACTTGTACAAATATGTTATGTAGTGTAGTAGCCAAGTATAGCAAAAAGTGATGGATGACATGCTTGAACTAATCCCAGTCCCTGGCAATTACTCGAGCCGCGGTCCAGTCCTTATTTATTTTGCACACCATGCCACACCAAATGCATTTTCACCTATCTTTTAGATCAATTAGATTCCAAAGATTTGTGAACACTCAGAAGCGAAAAATTGATAAAAATTCTAAAATGCATGTGTCTTTTATTCTTCTTACTACTGTCAAATTGACCAAAAAAAGAACTACGAAGGGCCAAAAGCTTGTCACGCTTATGGATGGTAGACTGCTGGCTCGGGCAAGCTTTGATTGTGCAGGGTGATTGCAGAGTTCCTTTTTCCGAAGGACTTTGCCATTGACCCACATCAGAGATCAGGGTGAGTCTGGAAGTGTGTGTGTGGGGGGATCACATGCTATTGAGCAGCTGCAGAACCATTCAGTAGAGGCTCAGGAATATATAATCTAACTGGTGGATATACCTTAATGACAATGAGACAAGGAGATGGGGGCACACTAGAAACCTTTTATGTTCTGATAGTCTCTCTGGTACCTTCTCTGTGAATAGATCACCTCCCTCAGCTGAAGAAGCCTGCCACTTACATGGTACCTACCTTCACAGTTTGTCTACTATGCAGGGATGCCTCAAGAGCTTCTGTAAGAGGCGTGTAAGGGCTATAGCGAACAGAGGACCACCCCTTCTTCAATGTCGATGGAAAGATTCAGACGGTAGGGACAGGCAACCCTTCAGAATAGGCAGAAGATTGGGTGGACTATTTGTATCAGCACAAGAACTAGAGTGGAAATTTAAAAGGCACAATTAATTAGGATGGCAAATTAACTGACAGAGACACTAGAATGGCCTATTAATTGGCGCAGAAATTCTTATGGAGGAATTAACCATTACAGCAATTCAGATGGACACTGGTTCAGTGATTATGATTGTTACATTTACTGAGATTATATGGACAACTACTTCATATGCGGTCATATTTCACTT
This sequence comes from Calotriton arnoldi, assembly GCA_963921515.1. Lineage (NCBI taxonomy): Eukaryota > Metazoa > Chordata > Amphibia > Caudata > Salamandridae > Calotriton > Calotriton arnoldi. The sequence continues at coordinate 787,589 of CAWUFW010004874.1, read as the reverse complement.
CAAAATCAAGTTAGCCTAGAGGCAAGGGCAGATAAAAGAAAAACACAATTAAAACAGCTGTATTTTTTTAAAATTAATTACAAGTTTCCAGTCTTGGTGATCAGATGTCACCAAAAACTTTTCTTTGAAAAGCACTTTGGTGGACCATTTTTGTTTGAAAAATAATGGAACTCTTTGTTCATGGCATTATGGTCGAAAATGAACAAGAGAAAAGCTTGCTGTTTCAAAAATGAAACAAGTGAAATGGGGTTTTAAATTCGTGTTATTGCAGTAACCCTGAACCAGATTATTTACTTTGTTATGCGTCATTCTTTGGAAGCACCATGTTTGTTGATTTGCTGCTAAAGACAACATTTTAGTGCCAGAAAGGGAATAGAAACGAACCCTCTGTTTGTTTTTTCTTAAAATTTGTTATTTTTTGCTGAATAGTCTATTTTCTTTTGCCACGAAAACATATATTTCCCTTCCTTTCGTCCTATCACCGTTAATTCCACTTTAGAGACTGGTCATCACCAATGTCACCATTATTATAATCGGGCTAATTAAATATTCTAATTCTACTCAAATCCAATTTGGGAACTTGTTTTCTTCCATGAAACTATGAAGTTTAAGAGGGCTTTGTCCCAGTTAGCATATTTTGGTGGCAGTGATAAAAATAGTATGCAGCCAAATCAAATTTAGTTTTGAGTCAAACGTCCTTTCTACTAAAACATCTTTGACCCAAAAAAATATTTACATTTTTTCCCAAGATTATTACCCACGAAATGTTTCTACCAAATGAGCCAACATAATGCAATGACACTATAAAGTAAATACCGGCTTCTCCTAGAAAATTGAAATAATTATACAAATTCAACCTTCTAAGAAGAAAAAGCTTTGGGTCAGCAGCATTTCAAATAGAATTTCATGTTCTTTCGACAAGCCCCGAAACACCTTTCTGCTGGTATAGGAGGAAGTTCTGTTTGTCTGGAAAAAATCCATCTGTTTACTCAGAAGTAGGAATTATTTCAATTTAGCAAATTGCAAAATTTCAGCCGAACACACTCCCCATGTGCCAGTCTGCCTACAGCAAGGAAATTATAAAACGTGCACAAAAATTTTATCTGAACATTTGGCACAAGGGATCCTTGAAAATCATTCCTTGTGGTCGAAATATTTTGTTATTTACTGCTTTATTGATTTTACAAGCAATGATTCCTTTATGGCTGTGAGGAAACCCATTAAAGTACGGATTAAGGCTTACACAAGCATTACTAATAACCTCTGGCGTTCCCTGTAGTATATCTTCCATTTTCATCAGTCCTCAGTTCATAGCAGTGGTGTGCTTACCACCACAAGCCTAGAGTGAGCTTCTCTGTATTCTTGCTGCATGTCTCTTGCCCGCTGCAAAGAGAGTGCAGCAGCGTTATCTCACATTCATGTTCTTGCAACCAAATCCTACTAAGAAATGTCCCATTTGTTTGTTACACTTTATTCACTGCCTGACATAGGAACAATTATTTTAAGCAAATAACATCCAATCAAATTCTCATTATTTGTCTAACCGCAGGATCCTTGTGCTCCTATGGACCATATATGAACACATCCAAGACCTCCTTCACTTTCAACGCATTCACCTTAGAGCAATTCTTAATTCACCACTAATCGAGCTGCATCTGAGCATCCTATGATTTCCAGGAAATATATATTGTGTCTTCTTAAACCATCTCCAGTCCAGTGGCAAAATAATTCTTGCACCCTATATGTATTATATTATGTTACGCATTGTAGTATATCACATCACCCACCAGTTATTTACCATATGGCACTGCCTTGCTTCTATATGGTATTGGTACTAAGGCCATTGAGCCTTGGCAATCCTTCTGGCTGGCTGACGCCCCTCCCCCGGTCACCAAGCTAGCTCCGTAAGGAATCTAGGCGTTACATTTGATGATCATCTTTCCTTTGTGCCTCAGGTCAATGCATTAGTGGAGACTTGTTTTGGATTGTTGCACATGCTAAGGAAATGTCTTCACTTTCTTTTCTTCGAAGCTAGGAGACAGGTTGTGCAGGCCCCAATAACATCTAGCATTGACAGTGACAATGCTGTGTAACTGGCTCTTCTGGACTATCGCATCAATAAATTGCAGGTGGTACAAAACACAGCAGCCCGTACCCTGTTGGGTCTACCATTGAGAACACATGTCTCCACATTTGAGGGTGTTGCACTGGCTCCCTATTAAGAAGAGGATTCTCTTCAAGACCCTGGTACTGGTACAGAATGCTCTCCATCAATCTGGTGCAGGGTACCTCAGAACAAGAATTATTTCCTATGCTCCGACTAGATGCCTTCGTTCAGCCAACACTTTTCTGGCAAAACTTCTATGGATCCAGCGCTCCAGAGCTGGTGGGAGGTCCTTTTACTTTTTAGGACCATCAGCATGGAACAAACTGCCCCTGGAAATGTGGGCCACTGCTGACTCTGCAAAGTCTTGGAAGAAATTGAAAACATGGCTCCACTAGAGGTACATGCTTTGCTTCCCCTATACCCCCCCTTATCTCCCCCTGGACTCCCCCTGATCACCACCCTGTTGGTCTCAGTGCGGCCCTCGGTCACACCATAGACCAAACATTTTGGCCCCTGGAAAAATGTTTGCCAGTACCCCAGATCTAGACAATAGTGTAGTAGAGAATGAGGGAGCAAGTACAGCTTGCATAAAATCCACGCACTTCAATCCTTCAGCCACATTTCCAAATCACTCATGTATTGTGACACAAAGGGGTCACTCCAGCATATAGAAAACATTTTTCGTGGCTAAAACAATCAGCATGCAAACTAATTAAAGTCGTCATCTCTTCCAGATACCAGTGATTTCCACCTCAGATAACCTGCCTTGTAAAGAATGTTTTGAGGGGGTGCGGTCTAGAAGCCAAACAAGAGGGCTGCTTGGCCCTCAAGTTCACACCTGACATTGTCTTAAGGTAGAGACTTGCAAATCTTAATAGTGATTTGACACCAGAAAAAAAGCATATATCTTGAGAAAGAACTGCTGCTCCACTGGTTCCTCCCACTTCTGGAACAAAGACCTGTACCCATCAGGCTGCCTGAAAAAATAATATCATTCATTCGACCAAGAGGGTCATGAATTGACAGTGTCCTTCTCGATCAAGGTAGGATTTGGGTGGGTGTCCTGTGAACAGACCCAGGTTGCAATGATGGTGAGAGATAATGGTGTTCTGGGCAGATGGCCACAGAGGTTCATGGAAAGATTCACTTGACACAGCACGAATAAATGAGTCAAGTAATTGTGGGTACTCAATAAAAAGCCAAAAAGCTTGTGGCACTTGAGGAGTGCCACATGGACAATTTATACATTCTAGCCAGAAAAATCACAGTACCGAGATCAGTAACCGAGGGAATCATTTAAACGTTCACTGGCACAGCCACTGGAAGGAATCACATTAATGGCGTGCCCGCCCATAAGACGAAGGAAAAAAATTCCAAAAGAAAAGATAGGAAAAATAAACCAGAAATACATTAGCAGCAGAGTAGTAGAGACAGGTATTGCTTTCTGAAGCAAAAATACTAACATGGAAATTAAAGGGGAGAACACAGCAGGTGGATTGTGTCACATAGTTGTGCCAACGAAACATTGTTGCAATATGAAGCACATGCACATAAATCACTCTTCAGACTGAAGCTGTGAGTCTGCTTTCACTGCTTTTAGCATCATTGGTAGTCAGGGCCGGACTGGCCGTAGGGGGCATCAAGCATTTCCATGGTGGGCCGCCAGGGTGGGGGCCGGTTTTGGGCCCCTCAGGGCCGTTTTTGTTACCGGGGGCCGGCAATATCGCCCCACTGTAACAAAATCGGCCGAAACCGGCCCTAGCAAACAGCTCAGCTGCACCCCCCCCTACCTGCCAGGGGGGCCGGCCGAGCAGTTTGCCAGGACCGGTTTCGGTTCCCAGTCCGGCCCTGTTGGTAGTAAGCATCAACCACAAGTCAACTGGTACAAGTGCTTAATCACACAGGGCCTTATTATGACTTCGGTGGTCCATTGAACCGCCGTAGACATGGTGGCGTTCTGTGGAACGCCAGACTGGCGGTCTACCTGCCATATTCTGACTATGGGGGTCGGACTGCCACAGAACCACTGCTACCGCCAGGGATCCGCGATCCCTGGCGGTCTTGCAGCAGTCTGATGCCTGCAATATGCTGGCGCTGCGACACTGGCAAGCATATTACTAGTTTCCTCACTGCCACAGTTTTCATAGTGGTGCGACCGCCATGAAAAGTGTAGCGGTGAGGAAACTACTGGGCCCTACAGGGTCCCCTGTTGCCTCTGCGCCAGGGGATGCATGCGGAGGGGCACATGGTGTGCCCCCCTGTATGCTTGCACCCCTAGCTCCTGCAGGTCATGGACTAACAGTCCATGCCCTTCAGGAACGTGCAATGGCTTTCCCATTGCCGTGCCTTGCTAAGGCTCACATATGAGCCTTAGCACAGCACCGCCGTGGGCCAGCCACAGCAAGACCGCCAGACCTGGCTTCCAGTCGGAATTCGGCAGGCGGTCTCATTATGGGTTGGGCAATCTTGGAGCGGACCGCTGGGTGGCGGCCTGCTGCAAGACCTCCAAACCCATAATAAGGCCAACAGTCTCTATGACCATGCCTCCAGCAACAAGCAAGGGTCAGAGAAATGAAAATTCCTCATACTGCTTTAAACCCAATCAAATGGGGCAGCAATATAAGCACTTCAGGGGCTGTGTATCTCTGTCCAAAGAGCCTATCCTGCCAACACTCAAAGGGGAGGTTGTGAAAACTACTTCCAGTATTGCAGTTGAGCCAGACCCACTCATCAAGATAGTCTTCAAATTAGAAGATTGTTTTAGGAAGTCCTAACGTACAATGACATAACTGCAAATTAACAAGATACAGGTGTTGGAAGTCCTAGAACAAATTAAGTGCATAATTGATAGACGGGCGAAGTTGGAAAAAATGCCACAATATCCAACCTGAGAGAGGTGGGGTTACTGGAAGAGGTGGAACAGTCGGACAGCCCCCATTTCGTGCAAGTTTGTGTAGAGAGAAGTTGCGAAAGTGGGACTATGACTCCTGCCAATCATTGAAAGAGCGGAAGACAATGGAGAACTCATGGATGTTAAGAAAGAGGTTCAACCATGATGGTCCAGTTGGAAGATGGATGAGCAGGAATCTGTGCGTGGCCTGACACAGGGGCGCTGCTCCCTGGTGTGAAACAAAAGACAGACAGAAGACAGACAAGAGACGGGAAACAATTAGGTAAATAGAAAAGGATTGCTCTAAGGGAAGACTGATATTGATGAGAACAGCCAAACACATTATAATAAAAGAAATTATGGCTTTTAGCACACAGAGTTAAAGTCACTAAGTCCAATCATGCACTAATTCACTCACATAAGGTTGTGCTTAAAAGGATCTTTGGCTAAAAGCTTGTGTTCAAGAACCTAGAGCAAGTGATGTCAGCTCCAAAATATTGCGATTAACTTAGTTGTGAATTAGATTTTTAGTAATGTAGCAATGCTAATGTTGTTTGTAAAAAGTCATAATTTCTTTTTTGAATGTATTATTTTTTTTATTCCACTTGGTCCTTTACAGCCCTTTTGTTTGACCTCATTTACCTCCCGTAAGCCGTGGTACAAGCTTCTGTGTAACTCTTTGGTTTTCTTTTGCTTTTATTCACATCTACAACACACTGTCTTCTGTGTGGTGATTGCCTCCCATTGCCATACCATACACTGCTGTTTTTTTTGTACCTTTAAGTGGAGAGAACCTCAGTAGCCATTATCTTTTCCCCTTTATCCTTCTCTCCCTGGTCCATTACATAACCTGCCAAAGTCTCCTACCAGATTTTCCTACCACAACATTTCCTGTTTGTTGCCCTCTGCTCACCTCCTATTCGCGTCTACTGTTTACTTCACACAAGAGTCCTTTCTACCCTCTACATTCCCTTAATGGGATTTATAAAATGTTGCACTGTACTAATTTCTACATGATTGTTTCAGCTGCATGCTTTTATGATTTTTTAGGCATTTTATGTGATATTAGGCTAACACCATACAAACAAATGACCAAAGGACATCAACTTGGGTTAGGCAGAAGGCCACAAGCTCCACATACCTCAAAGCTCCCCTGGTTCATGCTACCCAATTAAGAACCTCAGACTTGTGGACTTGATGATAGGACACAAACGAAGATGACTGCCAGGTCTCAAAATATCCCAACAGCATCAAGATTTACCAATATGCCAATGATACACAACTCTACTTGAAAATCTCCTCGACTTCAGGGATGCAACGCCTCAAACATTGCCTGATCATTATCCAGACCTGGATGCTCAGCGCCTACCTGAAGTCAAAACCAAGCAAGGCTAGTCTAAAACATAGCAAGCCTTCCAACGCTACTTTTCATCCTATGTCATGGCTTAGTGTTAATTTCCCCTTGGGGAGTGTGGCTTGGGGGGGTCTTAGAAGTGCCCTTGTTTTCGGATATGAGGCACTTTTTTTCTCCCACTTTATTGAATAATCAGGTTTTAACTTTTCCCCTATAGAAGGGCATACGGAATTCGTCTCAGTGTCTGGGGAAGTCAGTTGCACATCATTGCTCCGGAGATTGCGTATCTACTACCCCCACATGAGGAGAACGTAAAATGTAGTGGTTGATCAGTACTTTGTATGAAGACCAAAAGGGATTTGGTAGAGAGTAAATTGTAATTTCCTGAGAGAGATAATGAGGGCTCTGTATTGTGAATGCAATTGTAAATAAGGATCATTATTTTAAATTGAGTTTTTGCACTATCAGTACAGCTTTTCAGTCATTGTGTTTAAGGATAATAGATGATTAAATTATGATTGGATAATTGATGATTAAATTATGATCTGACAATCGGATTAAGTGACATATTAGAGGATGTTTTGGAGGCACCTCAAGATGAAGTTACTTCAAGTTTCCAGAGAGTTCATGTGAAATGAAACTAAATTAAATTAAAATTACATTTATAGAGCCCTCTGCTACCCTGGGGTGTGTGGATTAAAAGTTAGATTTCCGTTTAAAATGTCTCTAATGCTTTTTACTTTCATGCATTTGTAAATTACTTTATTGTAGAGAAGAGGTTTTGAGCCATTAAGATCAAGACGATAGAGGACCCAATGAGTAATGATGGTGACAAATCTGTTTTCTGACATTCAAACACAGGATATTGCTGTTGGTCCATTTCTATATAGAGTTCCAGGAAGTAGTCAGAAGCCAAGCCTGTTGCATCATTGCTTGGGTGACATCTGTACAGATATTCCAGATAAATGGAGGAATGTTCTGTTGTAGTTTGATATTGAATAGAGTGGTGAGAGGTGGATCTGTGTGGAATACCACATGAAATAGGTATCGGCTGAGCAGAAATTCTATCAATGGTGACTTAGAAGGTCCCGTTACTGATGTATGATTGAAACCACCAAGAGTGATAGATTCTAATTACAGATTTCAATTATTTTGGAAGAATGTTATATTTTAGAGTATCATATGCTGCTATCAAATCCAGAAGGAGAAGAAGGGCTGTCCTCTGCATATGAACCAAGAGGAGAAACATCCTCTGTGACTGATGCTGTTACTGTTGCAGTATATTGGGATTTGAAGAACTTAGATTTGAGGAGTCTAGGATACATTTGGAATCAATAAATTGTCTAGGTGTTTGGAACTAGAGGTTGTTTGTTTAAGGTAGGTATGGCCAGAGCATAATTTGAGCCTGTGGTTTCTGGTGCTCGGCACGGCACTTAATTGTCAACATCGGCACTGGTGACAGTCTGCCACAAGGTGGCGCTGTCTTGATAATTAAGGGATGACCACAGCAGCAGGTAATTAGTAATTTAATATAAATTAAATATGACTATTACCTGCCGCTCAAGCCCTTCTTATAGCTTTGGGGGCCTAAATAGTCCGAATTTAAGAGTTTGAGGATTAGTAGCTGTGTCGGTACAGTCATTGGTGGAGCTGGCAGGGGCAATGTGTGGTGCAAGCTGCAGTGACCTCCTGACGAGAGCCCTAGCACTTATTTATTTACAAATTAAGCACTGGGTATGGCCCATTTTATGTGAGAGAGTCTGAAATAATGCTTGTTTCATGCTCAGGGTGAGGACAATTGTATAGGAAATGGTAAGGTTTATATTTTTGATTTATGTTAACATACATCTGTAACGAAAATAAGTATTAAACAATGACTAGAACCAGAAATATGTTAATATTTGGAGTCAGCCATATATCACATTTTTACTGCACTATTTCTCACAGCTTGACTTCTCTCTGTGATACATCATGGCGCAATATCTTAATTTAAAACACTGCAATATCTGTGCACGTTTTTATTTGTTTGTTTTTCCATTTTGTGGTGTGATTTAACAAAATTACTTTCCTGTGAAATAACAGCTAAAACTTCCACGAAGGTTTGAGACAATAAGCTTAGTTTCAATTTACTAGCTTATGATAGTCGGGCGATATAGTACTATCGTTCAAGGTGGGATCTGATCACAAAGGCATTTAAGAATATGCAAGTAGTGCTTCTGTAGTGTTTATGTGTTTATGTTTATGTTTTGTAAAGCGCATGTCTACCCGAAGGCTTCCCCGCGCTGGTGAGTACTGTGCTGAGAGTAGGGCCTCTGGTACAATAACGGGGAAACAGCTATGTCTTAAGTTTCTTCCTGAAAGAAAGTTCATTTTTCAGTGCTCTGAGACTGGGTGGAAGATCGTTCCACAACTTCGGTACCACGTGTGCAAATGATCTTCCTCCCCATCTCATCCTTTTTACCCTGGTTGTACTGAGGAAATGAAGATGTGAGGATCTCAGGTGTCTAGTTGGAACATAATTGGTTACCAACTCTCTGAGCTTTACTGGGCCCTTGCTATTTGCATACAATTACCAGGGGTGGCTGGTTATAATGGGCATGAGGGGCATCGGCCCTCTACATTCTTGTGAAAGAAGTAAAGGATTAGAAACCCCGAGCAGCTGAAAATAAATTTCACTTGCTGCTCAGTGACAACCTTATCTGAACCTATGTTTTGTTCAGGGGGACTGCGGAGGTGGGGGGGTTTGCTCGAAGCCTGGAGGGGGGACTCCTGCGCTGTGTGCATGATTGGTCGGGCGAGGTCTCCCTCGTCCTTGAAGCATTTGCCAGGGCAGTGACGATACATTAGTGGGTGCGGTGGAATTCACTACCAGGTACACAGTTCCTTTTTATGAATTATTTTTAACAGCCTGGGGGAGGATTAGCAGAGCGCAGTAAACAAAATAGCCAGGAGCGGGGCAGGCCGATGGGGAGAATGTTGGAGTGGGTGGGACAGTGATCTCTGCCACCCAACTGCTATTGTTCATTATCATGAAGGGGTGGGCCTAAGGAAGGAAGGAATCCAGCAGTGTCCTCCCACATTAAGCTAGTAAGGTATCCAGGCCAGTGCCAGCAAGGTCAGATCTAGGAGTGCGTTCAACACCCACGTGGAAGAAGGAAGTTGGAAGGAACCAGTTGAATCTGCCGGAACAGACAGCAAGCAAGTCTGTGTGTGTGGTGGTGGTGTGTTTTTTTAATCCTTGTGGCTGACCTGTTGCTGCCCGGCCCAGTCCGACCCCTGAATCTCCCCTGCGGCCTGCGCTTCTACTGCCAGTGCTGTACCCTGCCCAGGAGTCACTAGGCCCTGAGTAAGGGACTGGGATCAGAGATTGATGTCAGGAGGAGCGACAAGTCTACGTAAGTAAATTACTGTGGGCATATAGGTTATCTTCCAAGTAAGTGGAAGGTGAGCAGTGACCCATATGCAGGATTTCAGTGTACATTGTGACTGCCGGGCGTGCCTATAAAACATGGCGTGCAGGCATTTCCTTGTGTGTTGAATGTTTATAAGGCGAGAGCCCCTCTCCGCCTCCTACCCTACTCTTGTGGGTTGAGTATCTTTCCTTTGGGTCCCTCTGTCTCAGATAAGGTGCTGGTGGAGTTTTAAGCACAGCTGTACGCTGATGCCATGTACCCCAGTGCAGGACTCGGATTAGAATGGGGTGTCTTGAGCGCACATGGAGAGGTCTTCCTTTCAGCTATCATTAGATGAGGACACCGGGCCCTAGCACCGCCCCATCTCTTTGGAAGGGGAACCTGTTAAAACAGACATGTCTTCATCTTCTAGCCACAAAGGATGACTGCTCTCAAACTTAAACCAGCACTTGGCGTCTTCTTTCTTGCAAAAAATGGCTTAGCTGGATGGACAGTGGTAAATCAAATAGTAGTGGCCTGGACAGTGGGACGAGGTGTTGGGGAAGAGCATAAGCTGAGAGGCTGTTTGTCCTTATGTTCCAACATCCACTAATGCTCCTTAATCACAGTTCCATTTAAGCCTTTTTGATACACAACGGTTCATCCACACCCTGCAGGTAATCAAGCTGGCGTTGTAGGGGAAGAGTCAGTCATAAAGGTGCCTGTTACTTGACTGTCTGTACACAATCCCTGTTGGCCTCCCCTATGAGATAACAAACAAAGTGGAGGCCTGATTAAATACAGTATTTGCCTAGGATCACACCATTTGGTCAATCAGGAAGCTGGGATTGATTCAAGATAAAATGACTTGAAAATTCAAAGAAGTGTGTTTCTTTAACACGTGGATGTGTTTCACCTTAGTCCATCGGATTATATCTGTGCATTAAAGTGCAAGTTCTTAAACATGAACTGAGAAACATTACTGCCCCGTCGTGATGACAATTATATTAGTAAACTAAAAGGCATGTGCCAACTTCCTTCCACATCAAAGAAGCTGCTAGAGTAGTTAGCAGGTAGATAGGTATGTAAGGCACTGAGGTCAGATCTAGGGGAGAGGATGTGGTATTACGACCAGAACAGAGAGTTTGGAACTGGAGAACCAAGTTCAGAGTCTTGGCATTGCCTAAACAGCCTGTGATCCTGGACAAACTCTCCATGCCTACAAATGAATGTAACCTTATGTAATGTAAGTGGCACTCATGTAAAGCGCTCCAATACCTTTGGGTCGAGTTTGAGCTACATAAACATGGGGAAAGAAAAAACCTGGGCACGTGCCCAGTGTACAGCAGAGAGGCCGTTATTGTTTATGTTCCAACAGCCTTTAATGCACCTTGGCCACAGTTCCATGTAAGGCCTTTTCAAATGTTATGGAGGGATCTGTCTTTCACTATCTTATTTTCCAGTATTTGGCATGTATGCTGTACCTCCTGTCTTGCCTTGATCACTTGATCAACAAATATAGTAAATATGCAAAGATATGTTACAGGGAGGAAAAGGGTGGGTTGGTGTGCCTATTTTTGGTGTCCTTTGCTTGAGGTTTGCAGTGCATTTGGCAAGCAGACCACGTTTATGCCTGGGGTAAGTTTTGGCTTGCTTCTAATGTTTTCTTGAAACTTGTGCTTTAAAAGGCCCCATTTAGATCCCCATTTTTCAGAAATTTGCAGTAAATATATACCCTAAAATACACCATTGGAGTCATTTTTTTCAAACCTTTCATGCAGGGCACCCCTCCCCCCACCTGGCACCCCACCTTTCTCTGGTTGAGCTCGCTCATTGCACCCAATCATTTTATACTTGGGTTGAAAATTTACATCCCACCACTGAAAATTCACTTACCACCCCTGACTCTTAAATGCCTTTGCTTATTGGAACCAAAACATCTAAAATGGTAATTAATTCTGAATATTTGGAAATATGCGCACATGCAATTAGTACAGAGAGAGGAAACTGTGTCCCCTTTACACTTTTACTAATAGGGAGTGGAACCATTCGGGACTGATCCGCAAAGGCATGTAAGAATACGTTAAAAGTACTCCAGTAGTACTACATCCCATACGCATACATGTTTTTTTTTTTTTTAATCGGCCTCCTCTATAAAAGTGATTGAGGGCCTCATTTATGAAAACTGTAGCATTGCTGCGTGAAAACAGCGATGCAACAATTTTCATTGCGCCTTCCTTGCGACATGATTGATGCGTCAAATTTACTGTATGACGCATCATGTCCCAAAGAATGACAGATACGTCAGTATTACTGACGTATGTGTTGGCGCAAAACTGACGCATTGCTGGAGTTGTGTCGGAAGCGTGACGCAACTCCAGCAATGCAGGGGGGAGGGCTATGATTATAGCACTGCAACAGTCTTACGCCTGCTGTGAGGCAGGCATAAGATATTGACGCAATGGCGTCTTAGAAGTGGCGCACTGAAATCTCATAGATTTCAATGCGCCACTTCTACGAGGCTTTTTGTGGGGGAACGCCCACCCTGCATACATTATACCTGGCGCAGGTATAATGTGGCGCAGGGGTTTACAAAGTGACGCATCTGCCTAGATGCGTCACTTTGTAAATAGGGCGCAACATGCCGCATTTTTTACGCTGCCAATGCGTCACAAAAAGTGACGCACTGGCGGCGCAAAAGTGTTGCAATGCCTCAAAAATTAGGCCCTTCATGTTTATTTGATCCTCCATTGTATCGAGACAGATTTTGTTATATCATATGCTTGAGTTTTACTACGTCTTTGCTTTTGGTATGACATAATTTTAACGAATTTAACTATGCATTTGGGTTACATGTAATCCCAGATAAGATCTATTCTTTTGCGAATATTTTGCATGTCTGTTTCTAAAAGAAGTTGGCCTGCAAATCCTAAAAGGCAAGGTCCAGGTAGCATAGTTTGACCAGACTAACCAATCAGGGACCCAGGCACTGCCAAAAAGTTTGAAATCTGAGCTAACCTGGGGTATTAAGCACCAATATTTTTAAGATAATAGTCATTCAATTACCTGGTAGTCAATACAATACTATCACTTAAGCGTTCTAGTTTATCACTATGAACATTTTCATAGGGCTACTGCCAACTATTTTGGTATCTGTGATGTCCTGCATGAAAGATGAGAGATAATGAAGGTCACTTTTAAACAGCTGAAGTGAGGGATGCATCATTCTAAGTCTTGGTTTTGGCATCTTATCAAAGTCTGGGCAGTTTTTCAGGAGCTTGATGTCTTTGCTGTGTAGCTTCATGGATGTCATTGGAGAGGCAACAGTTTTGCCCCGTCTGAGGCCAGGGGTCACAAAGGAAGTGCCAGGAGTACCAGGGAGCAAGTAAGAGATCCCTAACTAACCTCAAATGACGTCCATGTGTAGCTTCAGAGTAAGAATCTCAAGCATTGCTCTGAAATGTGAGTGGTGATAGCTCCGAAAGACAGAGTGGGAGTACTGTGTCAATGGCTGATTGGTACCTCACTTGTGGGTTTCTTTGCAGAATGTGGTTGGTACTGAAGGCAAGTAAATTCCATGAGAGTCTAAACCAGATAAAGGAATATGCTGATTTATACTTGCGGTTGAAAGAAGGCGATCTTCAGTGTCAACAAAACATACAAGCCAAACAAGTTCCTCCTATCAGCTCAAACGTATTTGGTGAACTGTTCACCTCTAATGATGCAGACACAATCTCCCCCAAACACCCACTCTCCCAGCTTCCATCACACCATGTTATGGACCAAAATACCCTCATATTACACACAAAAAATAGTGATCATTTTCATCAACCTCACAAGAAGAGCAGCAGATGATCAGACGGCCTTCTCCCGACCAACCATCACCACTAACAAAGCGAATACTTTTGCAACCATCCTCAAAGAATGGCATCCGACCGTAGTCACACAATGCAAATCTTTCTCCTAGGAGCATTAAACCCTTCTGGTAAGCGATTGGCATATCAATAGGAAGTCCACACTTAGTTCGTCTATGTGGTTTTATCAACCAGAAACCTCTGCAACAGGGTTATATATATGCACTCTCCTGGTGCTTGGAGAGCTTGTCTCCATAGCAGGTGTCAGTGGGATCCACTTGTTGGTTACTCTGTGATTCACAGACCTAAAATTTTGCAATAAATATTTTTAAGACTCATAGAAAACCTCAAGTTGGAGCTTTCTTCCACTAAAGTGTGCTTTCCTCTATGTCTTTCTCATGACACTGCACTATGAGCCAGATGTACAAAGCCGTTAGCTGCCGCAAACTTTTAAATTCACAAAATTACAAGGGGGCCTATTTACGAGCTGGTTGCATCACTCTTACACCACGCAACGTGGTGCAAGAGCGACGCAAACCTTAAGTCAGATCTATGAAGCCACACAAGGCGTGCCCCTGAGTGGCTCTATAAATCTGAAGTAAGGCAATGCAGTGCATATCGCTGTCTCTGCCCTGCGAAGGCATTCCATGGGCATTGCGTGGGTGCTCCCACACAACTCCCATGGTTTTTGATGCATTTCCAGATTTCTCAGCACTCGTAAACCTGGGAATGCACCAAAAAGATACGCCTTCCCAGGAGAGGCGTAACGAGGAGAAATATCTCACTCTGAATCACACATAGAAAGAGGAAAATTCCTCTCAGGATTGTTTTTGTGCCGGAAGGTGCCCCTTTCTGCACAAAACCAATCCTGCATGCAGCACAGGTACCCTTGCACCAAGGCGCAAAGGTGCCTGCATTGGCGCTAGGTTTCCAAAATGGCGCAGAGGAAAAGGCAGGAATGCACGGTATTGCCTTAAATACGACACGTTCCTGCCCTTTCACTGTGATGCAGTGCAGCACAGCAAGGTGACTTGCTTTGCTGCACTGCATGATTTTTTCATAAATAGGCCCCAAGGTTTGCAAGGTTCTGTTAAAGTACAAAAGTATTTTATGAGTCGGAAAAGCCTTCATAACTTGTAAAAGGGATTTTGAGACCCTTTCTGAATCACAAATAAGAGGGGGCATGAAAGAGGCATCCCAAAATGCAATTGTGTTTACAATCCATTGATCAGTTACCGACTCCTGAGCTGTGACGGTAACGTAGCTGATGTGCAAAGGGGATGCTATCCTCATAGAACAGCTTCCACTCTGGCATTTGTATTGGTGGCCTTTGCTTTGTGGGAGCAGGCAGTGGTACAAGGACAACTGCTTACTCCCCTGATATAGTCCCAAGTAGGAAAAAGCAAATAATGGACGCTCTAATGTTAGCCCCTATTCCTCCCTTTGGCTTTTTAGCTAAAGCTCTTCCTAGTTTTAGACCCATTTCATTAACTTTCCTAAATGTGTTCACAGTTTAGTAATGATCTAATTATTGGCAGCACATGTTAGTGTTGATGGTTCATGAGCCAAGGATCTTCTCCTTTACAATATATGTCTTTGCTACACACACCATTTTACTAGGCAGAGAAACATGAGTGGTCTAGGGTAATCAAAGAGGACTCCTGAAAGGATATGCTGGAGTTCCCAATTCCTATCTTGTTGAGACATGCCCCTCTCTAATACATTCTGCAGTGGTTAAACAATTTACCAAGCATGCTTCTTTTATGAGTGCTCCAATCTCTGTACTGTCCATTACTCTGAACTTTCCATTACGTTAGCTTCAGATTTGTCATATTCTGCTACAAAGTCCCCTATTCTGCGGTCTTGACCCACTTAGCATTAATATTGTTTTGCTACACTTTTTGTGTCACACTTTCTTTTCTGCAAGTGATCGCCTTATACTGGCTCTTTCGTCGCTTTCTTTCCCAACTGACGGCCCCATGTTGCTATTACTTCTGCTACCCGCTCTCCCTTCATCGGTTCCTCTCGCTCTCCATGTGGAGAATACTTCTCAAATCCAACTGTTTTACAACAAATCTTTTAAGTTTTTTAAACCTATAGGGGAGGTGTAATATCTGGGGATAATCTTTGATTTAAAGCATCTCTTATTCAAAGATCAGATAAAACAGGCATCTGTCCAATGTGAATTAAACCTTGATGTGTTGTATAGCATCAAATCCGATTTGGAGTTTAGTGAGAAACACTTATTTGATTCAGGCAATAATTCCAAAAATAAGGGCGGATATTGCTACCAATATTTATATCGGAGCAAATTAAAACCATTGCAGACAGTACACAAAAGAACAAGCAAGGCTGACTCTTCATCTCAAGAAAAAGAGTCCATATTCAACAAGCATTAAGATGTTGCCTTATTTTCCTAGAAAAGCAAAAGAGTGCAACTTAAATTAGGTTTCCTATTTCTCTGTCCCTGCTTGGAAAAAGGGATGTGCCTCAGGGGTCAAATGTGACGGAGACCAAGCCATATTATTGTCATAATACCAGCTTGCAGATCCCTACCGGTGGTCTGCAGATTTCACAGCAAAAATAACTGTTGGCAATAACTAGAGCAGTGACAGGAAGTTCCAAGAACATCTGCAAGCCTTCATGAGACATTCAAGAAGAAAACAAATGTAGTAAAAAAGTAACCAATCTTGTTCAGCAAATAATGCATTTCTGCCCATTCTCCAGGGATCTTCCGGTTCTCTTTACTGTTAAGTGTAGGCTATGCTATTATAATGCAACACAACCAATGCAACTCGACGCTTTACTTAATTGCTTTTCAACTCTAACCCACTTTCATGCCACCCAAAACAAACCAGCTCATTCTAATTCTACATCTGTACATAATGATTCTTTATTCTCCCAAGCATTGAAGGTCAAGGATCTACATACCTTGTCCTTCTTAGCTTATGATGTCCTTGGGATGTGGTTCCCACTCTGTAAACAGAGCTGTGTTCCTGTTTATCTACCCAATAGTTTGACACAGTTGCATTTCTAGTTCCCTGTTTTTCCAGGTGATTTGGATTCAACACACGGCTGGCAACCACATCACGCCAGCCCATGTCAAATATGAGTTGGAATGGCACTACAATCACTCAATCAGCGATTTGTAGAGTGCACTACTCACCCGTGAGGGTCTCAAGGCGCTGGGGGTGGGTGTGAGCAGCTCCGTTAGGGTCATTTGAAGAGCCAGGTCTTGAGGTCCTTCCTGAATTGGTGCAGTGTCGGAGGTGAAGGGGGAGTTCGTTCCAGGTCTTGGCTGCGAGGTAGGAGAGGGATCTTCCACCTGCTCTGGTTCTGTAGTAGCATGGGACGGTAGCTAGAGAGAGGTCGGCTGAGCGGGGGTTTCTCTTGGGGGCATGGAAGGAGATTCAGTTGTTGAGGTATTGGGGTCCGGTTTTGTGGAGGGCCTTGTAGGCGCGTATGAGCAGCTTGAAAGTTATTCTTCTTTCGACGGGAAGACAGTGGAGGTCGCAGAGGTGTTGGGTGATGTGGTTGTGCCTTGGGATATCGAGGATTAGTCTGGCTGCGGCGTTCTGGACGGTCTGGAGTTTGCGGAGGAGTTTTTTTCTGATTCCAGCGTAGAGGGCGTTGCCGTAGTCTAGTCTGCTGGTAAGGAGTGCGTGAGTGATGGTTTTCCTGGAGTCAGGGGGGATCCACTTGAACGTCTTGCGTAGTATACAGAGGGTGTTGAAGCATGCGGAGGAGACAATGGATCTTGGGGTGTCATTTGCAATCAGGCTGGAGACTTCTGAGCTGCACTAAGAGCAATTGCTAACCCATGACCAAATATCTGCTAATTTGCTGCATCAACAGTCAGCAAGTTGTTTAATCAGATTCGGGCGCCGCCTTGCATTTTCACAAATGAATCAATTTTGGTACAAATCGACTTGCTTTTGATAAAATATGAAAATATATCTACATGAATAAGTACACCATATACACGTTAAATGTGCTCTGTTATTATGTATTAATTCTTGCGTAGTGCATACATAGATGTCGAGTAAGGAAGTGCTATACAATAATGGAGGTGTTAGGAGACAGCTCAAGATGGCGCCCATCAAGTTGGGATGTACAACTTTGCATTACAGAATTCAAATACAAATAACAAATTCACAATGTTAGGCACAGCTAGGTCAAGAGAGTTGCTTAGAATCACATGCCCATGTGCAGTACTAAATTACATACAGTTTAAAAGGATAATGTGTTTTTTTATTATGGTTGGCGTGGTAAATAGGTGACAGTTGGCAGTGTAATTGTGCACCTCCACAGTGTGGTTTGTCACTCCTTGGGTTTGCCACTTAAGCCTTTCACGTGCACGCCTTTGTCATTCCTTTGTTAATCTTGAAAAGGAAAATCATGAATTGCAAGGTGACTAAACTCTAAACTGGTTACTGGTTTAATTACTAGGCCTGTTTATTGTGTTATTTCCATTTTTTTCCAAGTTTCCCCCTCTGCTGGGATTCTGTAGCCTTTGCTTCCCTGGTAATTATATAATTACTTCACAACACGCTGCAGAAATATGCGGGCAGACAGCTCACGCGCCGCACAATAACGACAATTCAAACATTAATTTCTGGAGTTCTTTTAATTAATTCATCAGGAGCCGTGGTGAGCAGAATGATTACGTTAAAGTGGTTAATTACAAATTTATATGTAATGATGCACTTTAATTACTTTGGACTGGTACAATATTATTGGGCCCCTTTCCCAAATTTCCTGGCACCGAGCTCGGGCTGGAAGGAGCAGCAGCGCCACAGACACGTCTGCCTCTAAATTATTTACATGGCAGCAGTGGAAGCGGGCTTTGATTAATGAGGGAACAGTCCGCGCTGAAGCCAATTGGATACCTATACATAGTGGCGAGGTGTGGACAACTATGTCAGGCCAGGCACGAGCTTCTCTACGGAAGCCTGGAGTAGCCAGTATTAATTCAGTGGGAATAGGCTCACAGTATGAGTCACGGCGAAAAAAAGCAACTGCTTTCTCCATCATTTGAAAGGAATGAACTATACTTGGATTGGAAGATGACAGGGCGTTCATATTAAATGTCTCTGTTATAGTAGATACCCAGTTTCTAAGCTTTCTTTCCCTATGTCATACCTTTTTTATAAGACATCTCTATCTTTTAATCAAGTATCTCTATCTACCTATCTCCCTGCTATTATGGCTCGCAATATGTGTAATTATCGTGCAGCACACCAGTTTACAAACTATGAGATTTACTGTTCTGACGTCACAGCAGCGAAATACCGACCTATGAAGTTGGTGCTCTTGCAGGTGGCGATCTGCCACCTCCCAGGGTCTCCACAGAACCGAGGGTGGTGTAGTGTTGTTGGTCCTAGGCCACATGCTACTAAAATGAGTGATGCAGACATATTGCATATGCTGGTTAGCTGGCCACTAGCACATGCACTCGGGCCCTTTTATTTGCAGGCCACGTCACCTGATGCCTGTGTTGGATGGGTGCAGGGTGTGAGTGTGGCCAGCCCTTGAGGATGTGTGGCTGGTAAAACTAATGCCTGCTGAGACACTAGAACGTGTCCAGCAGGACACTACATTCCTCCCAAACTTTATTGAAAAACAAAACAAACACCAGTCTAACCTGTGGGAGTAAACAACAATAAAAATAACACCACAGGGTCCATCCGCATCTTGAATCAATCAGCAGGACAGCAGTGGACATAGGACTGATGAGCCAGACTGCAACAGGACCTCCTCACCGGCATCCATAATTTAACCTGAGTGGTTCAGGACACGAAATGCTGGCTTGGATACATCAGCAGCACTTGGCAGCATACCGGTGGAAACGTGCCCATGGTCTGAAGCTGTTCCATTCCGCTGACGGTGAGGACAGTTTGTGGTAAGTCTCAAAAGTTCAGATAACGGGTGCGTCAGGAGCGTGGTTGGAGTCCATTGTGATGGTTCAGGAAGGTGTTGCTTGATCGATTGAAGATAGTCTTGGTGTGCTGTGACTTATTGAAGTCTCCGTTAGACGACCTCGCTGCATCCTGGAGTCCGTTGTTGGGGCAATATCAAGTCCAACTCTCGCGCTTGGGGGAGGCCCCTTGTTTGGGTTGCTATGGAACGGCTTGTGGGCTGCGCTGGGGCTGCGTTTGTGCCTACGTTGAGGCAGCTGCAAGACCACCGAGGAGCTGCTGCCTAGTCGCTCGCACAAACCCCAGGGGTGGATGGGCCTTGGCCAAGACATGCTCTCGCTACCGGGATCCGGATGCAAGCGAAGTTAGCAGGGAGTCACTGGTTCTTCTTGACAGCTAGTATGTCAACAGTGTAGGACTACAGTCCACTTGTTCAGTAATCCAGGGATGGTAGAGTTTGACGCATTTGACATGGGCTGGCGTGATGTGGTTGTCAGTCGTGTGTTGAATCTGAATGACATTTGGTGATGACTTGCTGTGATGGTTGCAGGCCTTTGTTCTTGAGCCGTCGATCACCAGGAGTGAGGGTGGCAAGGCGTTTCCCTTTCCTTTGGGGAGGCATCTGCATACTTTGCGCTTGGACGTCTTGGGTTACTGAGCCGTCGGTGACTGTGTCTGGATAGACGCACAAAGAAGCGTGAGACAGAGACTCTATTTGTGCATGCTTGAGGCTTACTCTCGGGTCTACTGCCGTGCGGTTGCCAGGTCGCTCTTGTGTTGTGTCATCTTGTTGGCTTGCTGCTTGTGTGTCTGGATGCACTCCCTCAGCAGCTAGAGTCTTCTTGAGCTTCAGGCCCGGCCTCTCACAACTTTCCCTCCTGAATTTGGTCGGTCGTCAGGTTCCTAGTGTAGACAGCAGGTCGCACTTCCAGCTCTTCTTCTGGGTGCAGTGGCATGCACCATCTTCCAAACAGGCCAACAGGGCCTCTCAACATTCAGTGATCTCTGGACCATGCATGCGAGACTTCCAGTCGCTCTTCTCTCCTTCAGGTTGCAGCAGCATGCACCTTCTCCAGAGTCAGCCAACACAACCGCACTGTGGTCAACTGTTTTCTTAGTCCAGCCACCGGCCTCAAGTGTTAGGCTCTGGCTTTGTGAGGATTACAGCAGTTGCTGACCCGGTTCTTCTCTTCCTCTTGAGTGCTGGGTGGCGTCCGGTCACATCTCTTGTGTTCCCCCTTTAGGGAACTTCTTGAAGCTCCTACTCTGGGTGTTCCCTTGTCTGGAAAATTGCTTCCACAGGCAGTAGGGAGCTAGGGTGGTGGCAGCTTGCCACTCGGGGTATGCGACTCTCCTCTTGCCTGTATTGGGCCACTGGTGACTCCATCCTGAGGCAGTGTGGGGGAGGACACTCTCTTTGCAGTCTTTGGCCCACTGTGGACAGAACTAGTGCAGTGATGTAAAGGCTCTCCCTCCTGCATCCAGGCCACACTAGGCCTTTACTCCCTTCTCCTCTATGGGGGAATGCTGGTGGCACTTGGCATTGCGTATAATCTCTTTTGCCGTGCCTGGCAGGCAACCAGGCTCTCTGTAAACGACATTCTCTTGAAGGGCGCTCTCGGCCGGCTCCCTGTAAACTTGCTTTGCTTTCCTTGCGGAGGTGGCAGACAGCTGCTAGAGTGCGTGCAATACTCTCTTCTCCTTTTCACAAAAGTCAGTCAATGCCTTCTCTGGGGGCTTGGTGGGGAAAAGTGGTTCGGCTCTCACTGGGTGAGTCTCACTTTGGCTGTCTTTGCTCATTGCTTAAGCTTGCATCTTTCTTTCAAGATGGTGGCCTGCTGCCACTAGGGGTGTGTGTGGTGCACTCAGCACCAGTCCTGGCTGTCCCTTACAGCCTCAGTCTGCATTCCCCCTTTTTGGCAGCTCAGGGTGCTGTGTAGCATTGTGGCCACCAGGTGGCACTGCAATTGCTTTTCATTCATGCCGTGGCCCTGCGGCACTGAGGATGGGTAGGACCTCCTGTGCATGGATTCAGGTACGTGGGGCATAACTTCTATGCTAGCCCCAGCCTGGGTGGCCGCATACTAGGCGCTCAGCGTTGCTGCTGCATTTATGGACATCGGCAGCCGCTCTGCGTGTGTTGCTGCAGGGGAGGTGATGCTCCTGGGTGTAGGGACGGCAATGGGCCGATCTACGCTCCTCGTCCCTGCGGGCGGGGACACAGCAGGCAGCTGACATGCCTCTCGCAGGGCCACCGCACAACTCCTGTCTCCCTCCAGTCCAGAGAGGTGGGTGCAGAGTGGTGTCAGGCTTCGCAGGGTTGGCAGTGTTCGGGGGGGGGAGGTAATGCCGGTATGTCCTCTGTGGGTGGGGCGCTGTCAAACAGCTGTGGCATTTCACTGCAGTGCATCTTCAGGCTAGCACACCGCACTATCCTCACGTGCCCAACAAGGCTGAAGGCAGCGTGCGGGCGGGGATTGCCACTGCTGCAGCGTTGCAGCTCAGCTTTCGCTCACCTCTTATAGGGCAGATCGCGGCTGGCTCGGGCAGGTTCCAGGTGCCTCACCAGATTGGGCAGTTCATGACATGGGCTGATTATTCTTGGAGCAGCAAGGAGCGTTCTTTCTGCTGATGGCGCTGCCTTTTGCCACTTTTACTTCTCTGCGCTGCCCACTTCACACAATCCCTCAGCAGGCGGACGGCACCCCGAGCAGTGAGGTCAGGGTTCACCCTCTTCATGGAGCGATGTGCCCGCTTCCACAGTCAGGCTGCAGCAGGGACCTTTATCTCCCCCTCAATCACGGGGGTCCCCTCACAGGCAGCACGGCATGGGTCTGAACCCCTCAGCCAGGGCTTTAAGTGGGATGAAAAAACTAGGGGGTCTCATAAAGGGGTGTGGCCAATGTAATTAGGGGCATGGCTTAAAACACGTAAGCTAAAAATCTGTGTTTAGCATAGTGTGCCGCCCGACTTGTATTTTGCTGTTTCTGTCATTGCATCTAGATATATGATACAACAAGTAACATCATACCTACAACAAGTCAGGACTATTGGATTTGTCAATGGTTGTTAGTTGCATAAGATAAATAAGCAGCAAATATGGCTTGTATATAATGTTGAAAAAGCTTCCACTTAAAGCCCTGGTGACACCACGACGATGTTGCTGCTCCTGAGTTTCAAAAAGAGAAGGGAAATCCAGAGAGAAAATGACTCTCTTTAAGGGATTTCCCTTCCCCTACAACGCTCACCTGGCATGTCGTCATGCCAAAACTTCTCCACTAGTGAGAAGTGAGCAGTGTGAGCACGCGCACATCAAAGTGCCTGCTGTCACTGCAGTCCGTAAAAAAACGGACCGCCTGTGCCAGGGCACAAAACAGAGCCCGATAGAGACCCGTTTCGAGTCCCCCTTTAAAAAACTGCCGGTGCTCAGCACTGGTGAGACCCGGCCCACTTAAAGCCCTGCCCTCAGCGTCATTGTAGTGTCATGGGCCCTAGATCCACATGCTATTAAAATGAGTGATGCAGACACATTGGGTATGCTGGTTAACTGACCATGAGCACGTTCACTCGGGCCCTTTTATTTGCAGGCCCACATCACCTGTGATGCCTGTGTTGGATAGATGTGGGGTGTGAGTGTGGCCAGTCCTCAAGCGAGTGGCTGGTAAAACTAGTGCCTGGTGAGACACTACAGGTGACAGAGGATCAGGAGTGAGTGATGCTCTTACACCACCAATCGCTATTCCCCTGTCAGCTTCAGGCCACGGCAGACCCATGCTCACATTAAAAAGCAGACTACAGTGGTGAGAGACATGGGCAGGATGCCATTTACTTTTGTGTATTGGGTGCATAGTGTAGATGGATAACGTCAAAGCTGTGCATGAAGGGAGGCAGGACACCATAATGTTTTTGGTTTTGGGAAGGGGAGATGAGCCGAAGGTATTGCTGAGGGTAGACTCAGACATTTTTATTTTTCTACCGTTCTTACTGAAGATGGTTTTTAAGTGGGGATTTCAAAGGTACAATGGATACAAAAGGCTATTCCCTCCCTCCATTCTCCTCCTCTGTGTATAAAGGGAGGGAAGGGAAAAAATTAACATTCTTTTTGAATTTCAGAAATAATCAATGTAATACAAAAAATAAACCTACTACATTTCAAAAATACTTCATTACAATGATTTTTGTCTCCACAGTCTCCCTTTATTTTATTCCATTAGTCCTTTAAACCATTCTGAGTCAAGATGTTTCGCAAACTTCTTTAGCTTCAAAAAGACATACTTTATAGATTATTTTTCCCTTCAGTCGGTGTTCATTAATTAACATCTAATCTTGTGTAGTCATTCAAACATTCTTGAGTTTTCACTATATTTCCCTTCTCTGGCAAACGTTCCTTTGCTACATGATGGCCCTGACATCAACCACTGTTGCTTCATGGATTAAGGGCACTGTGCTTTATACATTACGAGTCACACTAGCAAGATGTTATGTTCTCATGCACAAAAGACAACTTGAGCATCCCCTTTTTAAATGGCACATATGTGATGCACCCACCTCAGAGTGACCCTGAAGAGGCACCTCATAGCTGTACATCACAACCACCAACGCATTGCTCCAGCAGGCTCACTCTACAGTGCCTTCACCCAAAACGGATCCAATCGTTCTAGCTGCTGACATGAATATAACCTCCAAGTAGATGATGCTGTGTATGTCATGGTAGAGGAGAATACTAGAGACCTAGAAGAGGATGCCAATCAGCCACAGCACATTCACCGTGAACCTGCAGCATCCATGCCATCAAGGAGGGCTTGCAGACATTGTTAAATAGAAGCAAAAGAACTGCATTAGAGGCAAGGTTTCCTTCTTTTCCAACAACAGTGAGGGCAGCTGCAATGATCTGCTTGGGTCCCAGAAAACAGACCATTACTAGCAGTAGCTGAGGAAATGTAGATGCCCCATCTTTCATCTCTCAAATCCAGGGCAACATAATGATCAAGGAATGTTTGACTTAGGAAGTGGTTAAGATTGCATAGGGATGAAGAGAATTACATAGTGGTTAGGATGAAGAACATTTTTCAAGAAATGATAAGGGAGATTTTGGCTTTTTAGTGAATTATGGGAGAATGAGTGTAAAGGGATGGTACTCAGGATGTTGGGATAAGGTAGGAGTAGGACTGCAAAGGGATGATGCAGGGAGGATGTCATTAGGATTGTATTGCATGATGAGTGAGATGTTGGGGTTACGCTTGAGAAAGGATAATTTAGGGGTGAGGAGGGGATCCTGTGGTTAGTGTAATTCTACCTTGAAGATAAGGAAAGAGTTGGGATCATATAAGGGTGTGTCCAAAACTGGTCGTAGGAAAGGATTGAGTGCTAAGTTCGAGGGTTTTGAGGTGCTGACAACTTCTTCTGTCAATATATCAAAACGGTTGGTTCACTCAGGAGGTTTTTTAAGCTAAAACAACACAACAGCTAAACAAAAAAGATATACAAATGTAATGAATAAATTCCCTTGCCAAATAACTGAGGACACACTACAAAAACTAAAGAAAAAAGTTAAATACCCAGATCATAATCTAGACACAATTACAAAATTGGAGTCAAAGATTTCTTACAATGTGAAAACAAGTCAAGGAATTACGGTGCAATAAAAAAAAGGTAAGATTCAAAATAAATGGCTGCACATAAAGAACACTAAATGTCAACATCACAAAATAAGTTGAATATATTCAACGATAACAAACATTATTCCAACAAATACTGCAGTCCATATTATAAAACATAAGTCGACGTTTCAGCCCCTATGGGAAAATTGACCAGGGCGATCATCAGGACAGATTGTCAAAAGGACATTTATGAAAGCAACCTGAAAAAACAAAAAAAGAGAATAAAAATCTCCAAAAGTGTGCAAGGCAAGGGGAAATTGTGGAGACCCATATAGCAACCAAAAGGATGGCTTACCTAGAGAGTTCCATTCGAAATTGCAAAAGAGAAATGGCTGAGAAGGACCTAAACAAATTATAAGTAAACCCAGGTTACCTCAGCAGGCCCCAAGGGTCTGATAGCTAAGCAATTGATGAAAAATTAACAATACCTGAGACCAAGGTGAAGAATTACAAACTGAAAAAGCAACCATCGAAGGCCAAGAAGAAGACCAATCTGTAAAAAAAAAAAACAGTAAAAAATTAAAGCCATAAAATCAAATTACCATTGAATACAACAGAACTTAAATAATGAACCCACTTACTAGGAATAACTTAGAGGTGTATAGTATTAACAGGCAGGAACACGTCCAAGCGGTCACCGCCAATATTTCAAAATCATTTTCAGACCTGTGAAGTCACGAAAGGAGCACATTTGCAAATCCTGTCCAAGCCAAACAAAATAGGGGCGTTCCTGCACAGAGAAAGTACAGCACGCTGGAATCTGTGAAACAGCCAGGCGTGCCGAGAGCCTATTCAGGAAAGGGAATTAACGTGTTTGAGGACTCAAGGTAAGATGTGAATTGTAGTCCAATCACAAATACAGGAGAAAAGGACAGATACAATCTAATTGAGGACAGGACAAGCATCAACAAATTTAAAGTTTGAAACATCTAACAGACTTAGCTCGTCGAAGTCAAACAACGCAGTACATGCCTAAAGGGACCGGCCAAGCATGCCGAGTGCAAAATCAAAAACAGAGGATTCACACGTCTGAGGACTCTAAGTATGATTGGAAATTGTAGTCCACTTACTGACGCGTTTTCATAAAATGTTTAAATCTTGTGTTAAATGTCTCATTTGTTGGAAATGTTCAACAAGGGGTGCAGTGGCAATCCCACAACGCATTCTGCTCCTATATTGAAAAATCCTACAACGAATCCATTGGGTAGTCATCCTGATATAGATTTTGCCACAAGGGCACCAGATGGCATAGATGACATTATGAGAGCTGCAATTTGTATGGCAAGTAACAAATAATTTCACATTGAGATGCTTGACCCTGCTCCCCATGGGAACAGTCCAGTAATCACACACATTGCACAGTCCACATTTAAAATGCCCAATTACTTGTTGTAGGAAATGAAAAATATGAACACACTGCAGAAAATAAAAAACACGCAGAAAATGCAAAACACAAGAATATAGTGCCACAACAAACACGAGCAGAAAACACACAGCAGTATGTGGTTAAAAACAAGTTTAGGCCCAAGTCTTGCACTGAAAAAAGTAAGGTGAAAAGTTCACTTGTGGACACAATGGGATAAGTAACTTGAAAGATTTTTAGTTAAAGGCCAACCCATTTTTAGCAAGTATGAACCTATTTATGTGTTTAGTACACAAGATCTCCGGCACGCACTCCGTGCTTTCAAACAGATTGTAACCTGATTAGCCAATGGGTGCTTGAAAATGAGCTTAGATGACCTGATTTATTATGAATTCCAAATTTATAGTAAAAAAAGATAAGCTCTGGGACAAGATTACCTTTCAGCAGTGAAGATATATTTTAGGAGAATCTTCAGAACTTACAGAATCATTAATAAGATCATATATCTTATTAAAACAACTGTAAATATGAAACCATACTTACCACTGGTAGTATATGTGAGAACGATTCTATCATTCATGTTTTCGGATGGGCATCATACAGCATTTACTATCTTTCTGTTTATTTGTTGCTGACTTTGTGAATTTGTGCCTCTGTGATTATAATTCTCTCCATTCCCTAATGCACTTTATTTTTTTTTGCATATATTACCTATCCACAAGATGAAGATTTGGGATTCAATAGGTGCAGGCCAGCTCTTTTTTTTTTTTTTTAACCATCTTTATTAACTTTTTACAATTTAATTTCCCTAAAACCACCCTCCCCCCACCCACTATCCAAGCCATTATACAGATCCAAAACCGCATTGGTTGAAGTGTGCAGCAATTTAAACAAAACCAGATTTATACACAACAAACAAAAGTAAGAGAGGGAAAGGAAATGCGAGACCATAAGCCGAGTGTCTATTGGCCATCTTCATGGGACTCCAGCCATTCCCTCAAAGGAGCCCAGATTAGCAACCCCTTTTTGCGAGCCCGAGAGCCCTTCTGAGCACACACAGCCCTTTCAATATGGTACACCGAAATTAAACGGCCCAGCCAATGATTAAACGAAGGCGGAGCAGGATCCAGCCAAGCTGTCGTTAGGCACAGTCTAAACACCGCCATCGCGAGAAACAGAAACATAGAATGTACCATCGGGGAGATTTCCTGTTCATGGACTCCTAAAATAATTAATTGTGACGTGACCGAAACCTTCAATTTCAATTTGACCTTAAAAAAATAATTTAACTCTCGTATTAGGCTCGCTAACCCTGGGCAATCCGCCAACATATGAACTAGATCAACCCCGAACATTTGACAGCGGGGACAATTTACACCGCCAACCCGCCCCCATTTGCTGATCTTTGCCGGAGTTATATATAAATTAAACCAAGTCTTATAGTGTTAAACTTGTAGGTTAGCGGATAGCATCGTCGATCGAGCAAGCTCTAACGAGAGAAGACTGTCCCTCTCCGTAACTTGGCTGTTTGCCTGCCACCGGGCCACATGTTTCTCAATGTCATCCCCCAACCTGCCATTTAACAGTTTATAAATCTCCCCAATCCGATATTTTTCTCCCCTCAACAACTCCACCAGTGCTACTTTATTAAACCCTTCACCTCCACCCTTTTTCTTCCCAACAAAGTCCCTAATTTGATTTTTTTTTAAAAATTCATTATTTCCTAGAGAAAATTTCCTTTTCAAGTCCTCAAATATGACAAAACCCTCTTCATTGAAAAAATCTCCAAGGATACAGGGGCCGCTATTCTCCCCCCACCGCTTGATGTATGAATCGTGAAAAATATCTGGCAGGAGGGGATTACCTTGGAGGGGAGTGTAAAAGCAGAATCGCCCTATCCCGAGCTTTTTCCGAATACTAGTCCATACCTGAGCTGCATATAATAGGGTCTTGAATCTTACTTTTTTAAAGTAGCTAAATTCAAGCTGTCGAAACAAAGACCCACGGGCAGCTACTCCGAGGATTAGCTCGAAGCACGATGGTACAATACTGCCCTCCGCCCCTCTCTGACCTGTATCAAAAGCAATGGAGTAATTTGTTGAAGGGCAGAAGCCCAATAGTACAACCTAAGATCTGGTACCGCCCAGCCCCCTCGTTCTCTTGATAAACAAAGAAATTTCAATGCCCTTCGTGGTCTGCCATAGGCCCAGAGGAACTTTCCCATCATGCTATCGAGTATCTTAAACCAATTATTATTTACCTCCAACGGTATGGCTCTGAAAAAGTATAAAATCTTAGGGAGAAATATCATTTTTAAAAGATTGCTCCTACCAATCAAAGTTAATCTGAGGTTGTTTCACCTGTGTAGATCAGTTTTAGTTTTGTCTATTAATGGACCCAAGTTCCCCTCAACGATTTTATCCATGTCTGCCGCAATCTTAACCCCCAGATACACAGCATCTGGCAAAACTCGTGTATCCTCATAGCAAACATTATCATTAATGAGAATCTGGGTTTTATCCTGGTTCAATTTATAACCAGAGATTCGACCAAATCGACGAGCCTCGGCCTCAATTTGACCAACCGCCAAAGCGGGATCTGGAGTGACAATTGCAAGGTCGTCGGCATACGCCAATATTTTAGTCTCCCAGCCCGAGGTGGAAATTGGGTGAATAAGGGGGTTGTTCTTAATTCGGGTAATCAGCTGATCTATATAAAGGGCAAAAAGCAGGGGAGAGCAGGGACAACCTTGCCTTTTCCCCCGCTGAATTTTAACTAGCTCTGACTCTCCACCCATTAGTGCAATCCTAGCCATGGGATAAGTGTATAACTTTTTAATCCACCCGATAAACTCGCGCCCCAATCCCTTCTTCTCCAAGATTGACCAAAGATAGGGCCACGAGACCCTATCAAAGGCCTTCTCGGCGTCCAGTAACAGCAATGCCATGGGCTCCCCTTGAGTTTTAGCTATATCAAATAAGGTGATCACCCGCCGAATGTGATCTGTTGTTCCAAACCCCGGAATAAAACCGTGTTGAACCGGTGACACAATTTTCCTTATGATCCCAGATAACCTTGAGGCCAGAATTTTTGCGAAGATCTTTGTATCACAATTGATTAACGTGATTGGGCGGTATGATCCTAACTCCTGCACTGGTTTGCCCTTTTTCGGAAAGACCACAATCCTTGCAGAGGCCCAAGATTCGGGTGGGGGAGAACCTCCTTGTATATCCAAAAACACCTCCAGCATATTTACTAAGGTTAGTAGCAAATACTTTATAAAATTCCCCAGGTATTAAATCTACCCCCGCAGCCTTACCCGATGAGAACCCTGCAATTGTAAGTGCCATCTCTTCTGCAGAGATTGGCTGATCCAAACTACTTCTATCCTCCTCATCCAAACCTTCCCTTATAGGAGACTCTAGATACGACTCTATTTCCCCTACATCAGAAGTCTCCTCCTTATAGAGTTGCTGGTAGTATCTCTGAAAAGCCGATCGTATCCCTCCTACATCCGAGATGAGCCCACATTCCGGATCATTGATCTGTTTAATCTCACCAAAAACCGCTTGTTGTCTTGCACGAAAAGCTAAAGTGCGCCCACTTTATCATTAAGCTCATAAGTTTTGTTTTCCAGACGGTATATTTATCGGCCGCCTTCTTAGTAGCTATATCCCCAATTGCAGATTTAGCAAGAATAACCCGGAGCTGGGCTTCCTCAATATCCAATTTAGCCGAGACTGCACCCACCAACCCAGTCTCCGCACAAGAGAGAGCCTGGTATAGCTCCTGCAATTTCTGCTTCTCCTTCTTTTGCCTGCCCCAGCTAAACCTCATCGTTTCGCCTCTAAACCCTGCTTTCAGCGCGTCCCATACTATACTCAAGGGGGCAGACCCACGTTCTCCATGATAAATAGCGGTATCACTTCCTCATCTGGTACAGATAGTCTTCATCTAAGAGTAATGCTCGCTCGAACGACCATGCCCTATTAATCTGTGGGGTTGCTTGAATATCTACCTCCA
This sequence comes from Calotriton arnoldi, assembly GCA_963921515.1. Lineage (NCBI taxonomy): Eukaryota > Metazoa > Chordata > Amphibia > Caudata > Salamandridae > Calotriton > Calotriton arnoldi. Next base: position 757,028 of record CAWUFW010004874.1, on the reverse strand, counting down.
GTAATAATGGGTTATGGTCGGACATTACACGAGGGTATTTAAAAATACATGATGCCTGAAGCCAACCACTAGATATAAAAAAGTAATCAAGACGGATGTGAACTTTATGTGGAGCGGAATAATACGTAAAGCCGGGGTCTGAGGGGAACTTTTCCGCCCATACATCATATAGCCCATGGGTTTAAACTAGGTGTTTTAGTGAGCGAAAGACCTTAGGCTTGCGTCCCTGGTAGGCCACGGTATCTACCCTTAAAGAGTCTCCCTTAATATTAATATTAAAGTCCCCGCAGATAACTAAAGGGAACGCCCACCCAGCTAGTTCAGTGCAGATCCCATCTAGTAGAGTGGAATCATCAATAACAGGACCATAAATAGAGCAAAGAGTAAAAGAGCCTTGTGTGTGCATAATTTCTGCAACCGCCCATCTCCCACGACTATCCGCTCTAGTTTTATTATAGCTCTTTTCTATTGAGAGCTGCTTTCTAATCCCCTGACCTGTTGAGTTGTTGGTAGTTTGTATATGCTGCTGTCAAAATCAAAGATACGTTGTCACTGTAAATGCATTAACACATTTTGTAAATATGAGATTGATTTTCCAGTTTTTATAAGGATAGGATGATTCTATATATGAATTATGGATCACTTCTTAATAATCCTTAGTTTGAACAGTGTTTGTAACTTTTTTATGGTTTAAACTAACCAAAATAAAGATTTTCTGACTGACTGACTCCAAATAAACCCTTCATCGATACAGACAGATCAATCTCGTTTAGAAACGCATGTGCCAATTCTTCATTATCCTCTGCTTTAGGTGGGGTGGTTTTCTGTGCATCTGAAATGGATGCTTGTCATGTTGTGTAGCATAATACACATGACAGCTATGTTAATATCGGTGAATGCGATGTCAACGTACGCCATAATATTTGTACACATAACGTCAATACCGGTAAATACGATGTTGATGTACGCTATGACAAATGCACGCATAGTAATGAGAATATCTGTTAACACGATATCAATGACAGCCATATGATATGTACACATAACAACAAACTCGTATCATTGCTGTGGAATCCACCCGAGTTGACCTCCTCATCAACCCTGAGTCAGAGATACATGTTCAAAGAGGCCCTGCGACCCTAACCCAAGCCTACAGATTGATAGGTTACAGGTGGGGTTACACTTAGCCCGAACACAAATGTGTGAACAGGGAAAACCCAGATCGATCCCACAGATAGGCAGCCACACCACAAAAGGTCAGAGGAGATTGATTCCAATGAAACATGTTTAGCCAAAGGGGCGCACATTCCCAAAATACCACAAAGTCAGATGCCACATGTAGCTAGGAACACTCAGCCAATCAGAACACAGCATGCACACTACACGCAGTGATCACGCGCTCCCCATGCTGGACATCTGGACTCATACACACTAGCCCATTTGGGCCTCCACAAAGTTGAGAGCCACCTGTGCCCCCTTATCAGATGGTTGATTTTATGGTTCATGACTAGGCCTGGATTAAAGTGCTCTACAAGAATGCGTAATTAGTTTACTGTCCTTCAAAAACTGTATATAATGCCGATCAAAACCTCTGTACATCGGGACAGTCTTCAGACATGACTCTGTTGCTGCTCTCCCAGCCGCTGCATTTAATTAAACCAGCATGTTCCCGTTTTGCCAAACGCCTCGTCTTTTCATTTTTTCAAGGTTAATTCATATCCGAGCTACATTTATTTGACACACCCATTCAGGAGTTTGCATTAGAGGACTCTGGAGAAACCTTTTCCCATGTAGCCATCTTGAGATCTTTCAAGCTGTCTTCTTTGTGTGACCATGCCTGCACTGTGTGCTAACAATTGTTGATTCAACAGATTTGAAAGGCCATTACCCCCAGGTCCCTCCTGTCCTCATCCCATTCCTGAACTAAGTGGAGATGACCATCTCCGCGACAGAAAAAAAGAACAGGAGCATGCTGGGATACCCAACCCACTCCCTCCCACTGGGAGTACATAAGCAGTACCAGCCCAGCATGCAGCCTGTTCTTTTTTTCTGTCTTTCGACAGGATGGGACGTGTTTGGACTTCCCTGCTGGGATTCTTCACTGGACGTCTCGTCGGGGCTGCTGGGCTGTCCTTGCAGTCCTCTTTCCGCATTCTCCTGGCCTGCCGGGCTTGCCAGGAGCCGCGTTGGTTGCCGACCGGACCTTTGCGCCTGGGGCGTCGTTTCTCCCGGTCTCTTCCGGGTTGCAGTGCGTGTCTCCTTGTGGCTTGGCCGGTCTGGGGGACGCGCTGCTGCGGATGTTTGGCGGGTCCTGGGGCTCTGCTGGGCAATTCTCCTGGGCTCCCTGCCTGGCGTTTGGTGTCCTGCCGGCCTCCTCTACTTCCTGGCGCCCCTGCTGTTCGATTGGGACGGTGTCGGGGCGGGCCTTGCTGTGGCCTCGGAGGCCGTTTTCGGCGGGCTTCTCCGCCCGACGCTGGTTTCCTGGAAGGCGCCTGGGCTGGCTATTGGGGGGCAGTGAGCTTGTGGTGCGCTCTTCCTGCCCCCTTGGTGAGTACCACGTAGCGGTTCCGTTTTTTTCTCATGATGGTATGGCACATAACGTGGGGTACACTTGCGACCATGGAGTGGTGTGTCTTCCACAAGTCCTCTTCAGATATTTGAGTTGCACTGGACACGACTGGTCTCCCTGCGGCCTTGCCATGTGGGTTCCTTGCTTTCTTTCAGGTGCTGTTGGATCCCGTCGTCATCAGGTCTCTCCCGGTGCTGGTGGATTCCTGTTGGGGCTTTTCTTTGCAGGCTCCTGTTCCTGCGTACTGGCCCTCTGTGCTTTGCTGGTTACGTGAGGCGTGGGTCCGAGTGCTGTCTGGGTCCGGGGCCCTTGTTGTCTCCGGCCTGGTTCTCTGCCTCCGCTGCCCCCTGCTCCCGGGGTCCTCGCAGCCCTTCAGCGTCTTCAGCAGCCTGCGACAGCGGCTCCCCTGCCTTCGCTGTGGGTCCTCTGTCCTGTCTTGGGCCGTGGTTTCCACTGTGCCGCTGCCTTTTTTTGCGGGTTCTGCCTGGGGCGGGTCCTTCGGGGGCTTCCTCCACGGGTTGTGTGTTCCCAGGCCTTCTGGCTTTTTGCTTGCTCAGCGCTTGTTGCTGGTTGGCGTCTGGGCTGGGGGTCGGTCTCTGTGGGAGTGCTGTTGTCCTGTCCCCCTGGTGCGTGCCGCCTGGCGGTTTCTTGCTTGCTGTGCTCTGCTGCAGTGCTGGCCTGCGGCCTTGGATTCTGTTCCTCCTGCTGCCTGCTCTGTGGTTCGGCCGGGTCGGCCCTGGTTCGTCCCTGGTGTGGTGTCTGCTTGCTGGGCCGTGGCATGCTTTGGTGCGGTCTCTCCCGGGGATTGTTGGCTTCTTCTTGCAGCCTCTTTGCTCTTTGCTCTGTCCTCTGGGCCTCCGGCCGTCCTGCCCTGCGGGCTTCTGTTCTCCCTGGTAGGCCCTGGTTGGTGCCTGGTTGGGGGTCCGCCTGGGTTTGCCTGTTGCTGTGGCCTGCTCTGGTCGTCACTGGCTGCTTGTCGGGCGTTTTTGCCCTTTTTCGGGTCCTGGTGCCTTGCTGTTCTTGGGCTTCCTTCGGCTGCCTGCTGTCTATCCGCCCGTTGGTTCCTGCCCTTTCTGTGGGTTCGGGCCTGGTGCGTGCCTGTCTGGGTGCCTGCCTGCGGTTTTCGCTGTTGGGCGCTTCTTGCATCCTTCCGGGTGCTTTTGCTTGGCCCGTGCTCGGGTGTCTGGTTTCTTTTTGCCCTTCCGTGGGTTCGCTGGGTCCTCCCCCTTGTTTTCCGTGGCGGGGGGGGCTGTTGTGCCCTCCCTCTGTCCTGGTGGGCCCTTGGCCTTGTTGGGCTGTTGGCTCCCGGGCGGTGCTGGTTGTGCCCCTGGTGGGTTCTGGCTGGAGTTGGGTTTGCTTCTCGCCTGCTGCCGGGTTGTGTTGCCAGCTGGGGTTTTGTTTCCGGTTGTGGTTTCCTTCTTCCCTCTTGTGTTTCTCTTGGTGGCTTGGTGCGCTTTGGGCTTTGCATCTCGCCTGCCGCTCCCTTTGCCTCCTGTGGTAGCTGGGTGTCTGCCTTGGGTGGCCCCTTGTTCTTCGGGTGCCCGGCTCCTGTGCCCCGCCCTGTCTGCTGTGCCCTTTCCCTGCTTTGTGGGTGTTGGTTGTCGGCCTCCCCTGGTTTATGGGCCGCTTTGCTGCTTCCCGCTCCTCTCTTTCCGCCTTGGGGTTGCGGTTGGCTTTGCCTCGGGTCTGGGGCTCTGGCCTTTCCCCTTTGGGGTCCTGTCGTTGGGCCTATTATTTTTTCTCGCTCTTGTGCGGGCTGCTTTCGGCCTGTGGTGTCTGTGGCCCTTGCTCTCTTGTTGGCTCTGGGGTGTTCGTTCTCCCCTTGTTTGAGCCTGTTCCCGTGCCCCTGATGGGTGGTGCGCCTTTGGCTTCTCTGGGCTCCTCTCCTTTGGTTTCTGGTGCCTGGGTTGTTCCGGTGTGCTGTTGGGGCCTGGGCACTGCCTCTGTTGGGTTTGCCCTTGCAGTCCCTGTGTTTGGCCTCCCGTTCGCTTGTGCGTGTGGGTCACTGGTGCGCCTCTCGGCTTGGATATGTCGGGCTTTGTGCTGTGGGGCCCTTGGTTGCTTTGGGGTCCTCTTTTGGTCCCTGCTTGGGTCCTTTCCTGGCCGCTCGTTCTCTTGGGCTTTTGGAGTTCTTTCGGCCTCTTGGTGCCCGGTGGTTCTGGCCCTGGTGTTCTCGGTCCTGGACTGGTCTTCTGTCCTTTCCTGTGCTGCTCCTTTGCGGCTGGCTGTTGCGCTGGGGCCGCTGTGTGGGTTGTCTGGTGTGGGCTGCTGGGCTCCTCCCTGTCTTCCTGCTGCTTCTCCTCTCTGGGTGGCCTGGCTGTGGTTGGCTGCTGTGCCTCTTTCCCTGTGCCCCTTCTTGGTTGGGTTTTTTTTTGCCTCTCCTTCCGGGTCCTGTTGGCGCTGTGTTGGGGGCCTCCTGGCTGGCTGGCCTGCCGGTTTCTCCGGCGGGCTTCTTGGGCGTTTGTGGGTCGCCTGCGGGTTTGGGCTGTTGGCCTCCTTGTTGGTCTTTCCTGTTTTGCCCTTCTGCAGCTCCTCTTGGGGTTCACCTTAGGTGGTTCCTTGGTGTCCTCCTTTGTCCTCCTGGCGGGTGGGTCGGCTCTTGGTTGGTGGAGGTTCCTCCTTCCCGGTTCTGGGGTTTGGTTTCCCCGGTTCCGTGTTCGGCCTCTGTTGTCTTTCTTGGTTGTGCCCTGGTTTTGACCGGGTCTGCTTCGGGTTGCGCTTCTTTGCTCTCCCTGGCCTCCGTTGGGCGGGTTGCTGGTTTTCGTGTCCCAGTGTCTCCTGCTTTGGGGGTGTGCCTCGGGCCTGGCCGCTTGGCCGGTTCCTGTGCCCCGGGTTCTTCTCCCGGTGTGGCGGCCTTTTTTTCCTGCGGCTCTTCGGTGTCTCTGCTGGGGTTGGCCGCTGGTCGTTCCTGCCCTGTGGCCTGGGCCTTCTGTGTGTTTCTGTGCCTCCGGGTTCCCTGTTGCTGCTGTTGTCGGCTGGGGGGCCTTGCTTGGGTTCCCTGCCCCTTTTCTTCCTGGCTGTTCCTCTGGGTCAGTGCCTGTTTTCTTGTCTGGTTCTGCCCTCTTTGGTCTTTGCAGCTCTGCTGGTGGCTTCCTTGGTGTGTTGGGGTTGGTCCTGTGGTTGGTCGTGTCTTTCTCTTGCTCTCTTGCTTTGGCGTGCCTCTTCGGTTTCGCTCTTCCTTCCCCTCGCTTTTTTGGTGTGGTCCTTTGTGGGTTCCTGCACCTGTGGGTCACCGTCTTCCCTGTTCTGGGGGGTTCGCTCTCTGTCTTGCCTCTGCTGTGTTCCTTCCTGGGCCTTCGGCCATGCCACCCTGTGCGGCCTGTTCTCCTCTGCTCTTGGCCGTTGGGCCGGGTTGGCCTGTTTTGTCCCTGGTTGGGTGGCTGCCTGGTGGTGCCTGGGGCTGTGGGCTTCGCCCTTGGCGGTTTCTCCCTGGTCGGTTGCCCTTCCTGGCTCGGTTGCTCCGTTGGGGCGCTTCCGCCTCTCCTGGGCTCCCTTTGGTCGTTCGGGGGGAGGGGCTTTGTTTTGGCCCCTCTGGTTGTTCCCTTGGGGCTTGGCTCTGAGTGCGGGGCCTCCTGGCTTGCCTGGGGGGTTCTTGTGCTTTTTTGCTGGTCGTCCCCTGCTGGTTTTGGGGTCTTGGCTCTGTCCGCTTGGTTGGGGGCGTGGTTGGTTGTGTGCTCCTGCCTGTGTTTTTCTCCTTTCTTGTGGGCTCCTTTTGCTCCTGTGGGTTGTTGTTTTTCGGTCTGGTGCCCCTGGTGTTGGTGGGAGTCCGGAAGGCCGGGTTGTCTGCTTTGGTATTCTCCACTTAGTTCAGGAATGGGACGAGGACAGGAGGGACCTGGGGGTAATGTCCTATTACTTTTCCGGTAATCTTCATTACTCCTGATCCCGTTCTCCTCGTCCCATTCCTCACGCCCCTCCCTCCCTCCCTGGCGGCCGGCCTTCCAGTTGTTGGCTTGGTATTTTCAGGCTGCATGCTGGGCTGGTACCGCTTATGTACTCCCAGTGGGAGGGAGTGGGTTGGGTATCCCAGCATGCTCCTGTTCTTTTTTTCTGTCGCGGAGATGGTCATCTCCACTTAGTTCAGGAATGGGACGAGGACAACGGGACCAGGAGTAATGAAGATTACCGGTAAGTAATAGGACATTGCTGCACATTTTCTTCATTCTAGATGTGAAAAGATTATGGCTTAATTAGCAGACAACATTCACTTTCCTGAAACTACAATCCTTTAAAAATGTGCTTGAAGTGTCTTACTTAATAGCTACCTAACAGTTTTTCAGGCTATTTAATGGTCTCGACCTTCATTACATATGGTACATTCAATGGTAATAACTGCAATGCTACATACCTTCTACTTTCAAAATAGAAATTTCCCATATTCCTACCTATGCAGGGACAGATAATATGAAGGAGGTCAGATATCGTAAATCCAGGGAGAAATGGCAAGATCTGAAGCCTTGTGGAACTGATAGTGAGTACTGATAACATTATGTGCTTATCCGTATTAAGCTAATAACTGTAAGAGTGGTAAGGCGAGAAAGCAATTGTAACTAATGTCATAAAACGTGCAAATGTACTCAAATGAGGAGCAATACAGAATGTCAAGGGGTACTAGAAGAGTGCTTTAAGAAGTTGAGTCAACTAAAAGACAATTCAGGATCAGCCAGGAAAGTGGAGAGAAGGCAAGACGGCAGAGCTGTCGGCACACTCACTTTCACCCATGCATTCACATGCAGACACGCAAACAAACACCTATTCACAACACTTACTGACAAATACATATACATTCATACACGCACGCACCAGTCAATTAAAACACAATACTCACATTCTCAGGGAAGGAAGCCTCGGAGATGCCACGTGGGTTGGGACTGCTGCCTCCCCTAAGGTCAGCCAGTGAAGGAAGACAGCAGTCCCTACCTCGTCACAGAGTTGGATGGAGTCAGAGAGACTGCTGACCCCTCCCACTCTGTGACGAGGTGCCAGTGATAGATACTCAGGTCTGGGCACTTCAGGGCTTAAAACTGAAGCATCCAGGTACGAAGCTGTCACTGACTTTCCCCCTCATCACAATGGGAAGGGCCTCGAGGACCTTTGCCGAGCTGAGGAGGTCACGCCCACAGGAGCTGTGACATCCTTAGCCTAGCAAAGTTCAGCTAAGGCACCCAGGAGCCTGCTCATTTAGTGCATGTGCTAGCTCCTAGCTGCCTGACCTGAAAATGAAGAGTATCTGTCAGGTTAACCTTTGCTAAACCTGACAGACACTCTTTATGTCAAACAAGGTATAGGGCGTGGCCCCTCCGCCCTTATGGACGGGCCGCTGCTGGTGAAAACGAAGGAAAAGGAGGTTCAGCAAAATAAGATTTTTGCCAGGGATCACACAATTTAATCAAGTGGTGTAGCCAAAACTGATTCCAATTTTTCAAGTTTCACATTACACAATGCAGCCATTAGAAGGTTATCTTTTCTTTTTGACATTAAAGGTTTGTGTGTCTTTTTAATTCTAAAAGCATGAGGTTAGAATCTGTTAGCAGACAGAAGCCACATGAAAGCTCGGCTCGTTTTGGGCTCAATGGTCACAGTGCTGGACCGAAGCCGGGCCTGGCCAGACGTAGAGCTGGTGAACTCATTAATGTCTGTGGGTGCTGGACTACTTGCAGGGAGAATGAAACTAATTTCGTACTCGCTCCAAATGAGTGCAAGTCGAGGGTTACTGATACTCCCTCAAATGATAACTGCGAGGCTCCGTAGACAGGACAGTAAACATACCTTTGTGTAGCGCGTTTTTAGAATGTGACATTATTAACAGGGTCTTACCTCTGTGGTCGTGCCCTGTGTAGAGGGTTTAAACATCCAAACTCTAGACACTGTGAATCTGGTGGGTTTACTATACAGAGGGTCACTTGAATTGTGCGACAATGGAGGGCCAAATTAAGCAAGAGTTGATTAAATTCTGTGGCTAGAAGAGGCAAATTATGTTACATAATGCAATACAATCTTGGCCGTATTATTTTGCTATGTTGACATTTTGACATGCACTAACACTGTCTGAACAAAGCTTTCATCTCATTGTTATCCGTTTGATACCTGAATACACCAGTCAGCAATAGAAAGGTGACCAATATACCTGTGTAAAGGGTCTGTCACTGAGCAGCACTTTATTTGTAACGGTTGATCTATGTGAGGTAGAAACTGTTTTTGTTGATATCTACAAAGTATATGGCGGGTGGATTATGCAGAAAATGCTGCAAATCCCTAATAAACTACAGAATACCACATCTTCAGAATCACTTAATTCAGGTGGCCCAGACTGTACTGGTTGGCGAGGGATTAGCTGGGACGTGGCCAAGGAAATGCTAGAATATAACTATTTGGTCTTTGCACAGTCAATAAGCTCAAACAGTTGCGCAGAGCAAATCAACAACCCTATGTCGGGCATAGTGATACTCTTTGCAGGATAATACAATGCATTTATTTCTCTATATTGTCCAATGTATATACACCTTTACTCATTGGTCTTGTGAGGTAGGCAGTGCTGGACTTGCACCAGCAATCAGTAACCAGAAACAGTCCTAATAATTGCACCCTCTGAGTGCACTCTGGAAAGTACCTCAATAATAAGGACTGTAGTGTTTTTTTTTAATATTCACTGTCAGGTATGACATTGAAGGGGAAGGTTGGTTTTATGTAATGGATTACTTGGTTAACTCAGACTGTCCAGTCCCTTTCCTGGCATGTTAATTGATGTCAGCCACACCACTGGATCAATTGTGGCCTAGTGCTTGGCCTTTTGTTAACTCTTACTGTCGTCCTGTAAATGTCCCACCACCAGGGTGGAAGGAAGGGAGCAGTTATATTTTTACCCAACCCCGTGTTTCTCATATAATTATGGTATAGTTTTGAGGCCTACCTTGATTATGCCTTATAGCTCAACGTGGTTCTGGAATGGTGCTGAATGGATAAATGTGTTTGTGTAGGTGATTTTGTCCCCGTTGGGAACAGATGAGTGTTTGGTGTAAACAAACTGTCCCCAATTGCTACTGACTCTGAACCTCTTCTTGTCATGTCCCATATTCTTGGGAAGCAGGAGGAGCAGCTGCAGTAAACAGTTGTAAGGATTACTTAAAGTAATGTTGCTCCCATGTGGTCCCTCAGACTTTGAGCACAGTACTACTGTAGTTGAGAGAGGGAACGCTCTAATGCTCCTAACTCTAAAAATCACTGCATTTACAGCAACTTCAACCCACAGACCTCTCCAAACGCCTTACAACCTTACCCAAAGAACCAATGCTAGCTGCATGGCTTGTTATCACCCCAGATGAAACTGCCACCACCATGAAGTCCTTGCACTCATGGGCCCCATCGCTCCCCTGTCCCCACCATGCCTACTCCAGACTGCAAACCATCAGCACCATGCTCGCATACATTCTGAATGCTTCCAACTTTTACGCAAACTTCCCAGATGCTTGGAAACATGTAACTCAATGACTGCCTTCGATCGTTAAACACATGGATGATGAAGAACCAACTAAAGCTAAACACCACAAAGACAGAGATTATGACATGCGGACAATAGCGAAACTACCAGACTACCGCTATATGGCCTAAAGAACTTGACGCCCTTCCGACAACATTAAGAAGAGTTTGAAATCTAGGAGTAACCATGGATTCAAACTTACCCTTGATACCTCATGCTAACAACATAAAACACAATCAAAATACTACGTTGCGGCTTCCCATACCTTGCATACGAACATAAACTGCAAGCCACCCTCACACTCGTAATCTCCAAGGTTGATTATGCCAACAGCCTATACCTTGGCGCACCCGCATTCATTATACACAAGGTACAACTCATCCAAAATGCTACCGCAAGGCTTCTTCTCCGCCTTCACCCACACAAAAGGCATGACCCCAGTCCTGCAATCACTCCACGGGCTACCTATAGCTAGCAGGTAAATGTTCAAGGCACTCTGCATTGTTTACAGAGCCTCCCAAGAAAAGGGACTGCTATACCTACAATTTAAATGCAAGCAATAAAACCCAAACAGAACACTATGCTTCAGGCTTGCACCACTTATCATTGAACATCCTTAGCATAAGAAATCTTTAGGAGGCACTGCTTTCTCAGTACAAGCTGCCAAGCTCAAGAAATCACTGCCAGGCATTAGAAGCACTAGGGAGCATATACATTTCTGAAGATAGTAGACAAATTGGCTCTTTCCTAGATAAATGCATCACCTTCAGACAGGCAACAGAGCCCAGAAAAAAGTCACACCCTCAAGCACAATCCTCAGTTTCTAAGACACAAATTGCAAACAACTCAACTAACAAACTGCTTTCATTGTTAAAGTAGGCAAAAAAGGGCTGACCTCTGGTCCCTGTGACATAATATAGTAATTTACTTCCATATATAACACATATGGCCCACAATAATACTATAACCATAATAGGCAACTGTCAGCAATCAATTGCAACTTATAGCTATTAAATTCCCATAATAAATATCTGCTCAGAGGGTTGTCCAGCACCGTACAACCAACAAAACAAAGATCACCAAATGAACCGGCATGGAATAACTGAAGAGATCTGTCACACATTACTGGACAGTTTTGGAGGACTTTAATATAGTCATTCATCGCAGGTCCTAAATATCTATACAATCTGGCCACGTCTTTACATCTCACATTGACAATCAGATATGGGATGGTAATAAAAACCCCATCCCTACATATCTCTCCACTTCTCTCTACAACCAAGGCAGATCAGGACCACAACTATACACAAAATCTTAGATGGACAACCCAGTGCAGTAGCCAGCTAAGCAGGCTATATCATATGAAATATCATAAAATGACCTGCAGAGCTACTCTAAACTAATAGCACACTGAAAACCATAAAACTGCATGTCTGTCTCTTGGACTTCATCATCCAACACACTGCTATGCGCTGCATCCCATAACACGATAACAGCACCTTAGTGGTCATCACGCACAATATGGAAAGACTTCCTACATGGGATCAAAACAGTAAACAACATGATCCAACCACACACTCTACATTGTGTAGAGTGCTACTCATGTAGGCGAGCGCTTCGGCACCCCACATAGTGGTAGGAAGCACTGTATAACTGCTGCAATACAATACATCAGAATGCAATATTTTATTCTTCAGATTTTTCCTCCACTTACATTTGATTACATATACATTTGACCTCTTTTAGGGGCCCATTACGATACCCGGCGTAAAAAAATCCGCCAGGCATGGAAGCGGCAAAAATCCGCCCGCACACACCGCCTGAACACCGACCACGCCATTATGAGTACACAAACCGAAAACCGCCATCGGCGGAAAAATCACACAAAATACCGCCCGCCATCGTCCGAGTCGGAGTCAAACCGCCCGCCACGGACGGAAACACGCACGACAACACAAAACCGCCCGCCCACACGGCCGACACACCGCACGTGAAATTACGATCGCACCGCCATGAGCGCGGAAAACAACAAATATACCGCCCGCCAGCGCAAACAACGCCGATGAGAATCGACACGGCAGAAGCCATGGCGCCCACGTACCTGCACAGAAACCATCCGCACACAAAACCAATAGCACACAACATGGCCAACAAGTCCACACAGCAAGGCACACACAAATACACAAGCACAGTACACATCCCGAAAACACCCCCCGGACAAACAAAAAATACAAAGGCCAGAACCCCAGACACAACACACCTGAAAACAACAGACCATGAGGACACACCCACATAGGTGAGTACAAAAGCAGCACTCCCACAGACCACAACCCCTTGCTACATTGCAAACCAGAGAGGAGAGGAGAGGACACAGTGACACAGCAAGGACAGCAGCACACCACAGAAACGCACACATCACTACCACCACCACCACCACCACCACCACCAAACACCGGCACCACAAACCCCCTGCACATTACACAACACACACCGCACCAGCACCACAAACACCATGGCACCACAAAGGATGCCCAAGTTCACGCCCATGGAGCTGACGGTCATGGTCGACGAGATCATCAAGGTGCACCCACAAATCTATGGGAACATGGTCCAGCACACACCACTAGCCACCAGAAACAGAATGTGGAACCGGATCGTAGACCAGGTCAATGCAGTCGGGACCCTGCCCAGGAACAGAGTCGAGATAAACAAACGTTGGAATGACGTCAAGAGCCTGGTCAAGAAGAAGGAGGGCAAAAACAGAGAGCTGGCTGCCGTCACTGGCGGAGGGAATCCCGCGCTCTTTAAGACCTTCAAAGCGTGGGAGGAGAAGGTGCGAGTCGTAATACATCCGGAGATCCTCGCCGGATTAGCAGGGGGAGTGGAGGCTGGTAAGTACAAACCAATGTATACTAGCACACCGCTATGTACTCACATGCGCAACCACCATGCCACAGCTCCCAGGGACAAACACCCCCATGTCCAGCACACAATACACAACACATCACACGCACATGCAACAGACACTACCACACACAGCCCAAACCGAACAACTGTAAGATGCGTGGGGACATGTGTACACTAAGCCAGCCACGTAACCACCAACAGGTCCCCAAATATGCCAGAAGCGCCACAACGAGCACCCACCACACCCATGTGTCCGCCACAGCTGCACTAACCGACAAGTAACAGGTAAGTGGCAGGAACACAAAGTGCAGTGGGTGGGACGGTGGACAGCCCAAGTACAACACACACCAGGCCCCAGTCCCACAGCACAGCAAGGAGGAGCATCCCCCACACCCCACAGCCACGTGTCAGCCACCGCAGTGCACAACGACAGCCGAAAGGCAGACATCACGGTCCACAGCAATCGGTGTCAGTGGGTGTACAGCCACCCCCACGACCCACTACACCCCCCCACCCCCACAGACCTGCAACATGGAGCACCCCCGCTTAGAGCCATGTGGCATCCAGTACAGTGCACGCACGAACAACTTGCAGGTGGGAAACTGGACAGGGCTGGATTACTGGAGGCATGAGGACCATAACACCACCAACACATGGGACATGTCACGTAGCACACGAACACGCAGCACCGCCCACCGTCACGAACAAGTGAACAATGTGCACACGGACATGAACAACAGACTCACACCCCACATGACCCATCACAGACATAGCAACACCCAAGGAGCCACGTCTGCATGCACAAGCCACACTGAATATAGTCCCACACGGCAGCCACTGTGCAACTCATCACACACAACCGAAACACCATTGAAGTCCTGTCCATGTAGCCCCCACTGCCTGTCAACCCCACACCCCACAACTACGCCTATGTAAGACAAACAACACTAGACGCAACAGAGCGGAACAACAGAAATGCACACGAACACCACTGAACCCATCAAACTCACAGACACACCATGCACATACAACATACCATCCATCCCATCCGTCAGCCCCAGTCTCATGAAAGGCATGTCATCCGCACAGCTGCCACACATACAGCAGTCACGCTAAGACACATGCCCATGACCAACCATGTGCCAGAAGTCAATTAAGCGCACGACACACTGTGAGCAACAACACACAACATGGGCCACACCCCCCCGAGCACTGCAGTGATGCACATGGCACAGGGCAGCACGCACACCAAGGAGATGGGACAACTGCAATACGTTGGCTGGCACACAACTATCACTCACTCATAACGATGCGTCCAATGCCATGTCCAGTAACCACAACAGACAGCAAATATGCAGGGCATGTCAGGCATGCACACACCTCAGACCATGCACTGTCATGCTGCCACAACACATGTCACGTTCGGCACCCATGGCTCACAGCATGTACCCCAAAAGCATATCCCCTCCCAAATGCGAATCTGGGGCATGGCCCCCATGTTGCCATATGCGTTCCTAAGCGTTCCATTTGAACCCCAAAAGCATATTCCCTCCCAAATGCGAATCTGGGGCATGGCCCCCATGTTGCCATATGCGTTCCTAAGCTGCTCCATATGAACTCCAAAAGCAAAGTACAAACCAGACCCAGGATGGGCCAGGAGCCCGCATACACCAGAGTCACAATGAGTAGGGGCAAAGCAACACACCCATCGGCATGGCCAATCCGTCCCATGCCACATGTGCACAGCACACAGTCCCATTGCCTAGCACACACAACTACAGATGCCACAGCCACACACTCGCCTCCGGGAAACCCATGTACGAGATTGCACGAACTGCCAATGTCAGACGACTAATACATACTTCGCCAGGTGCAACACAATAACAAATCTCATTCTCTCCACAGGTGACGAACTGCTGGACGCTGGGGATGGAGACAGCAGCCAGCACAGCCAGCCTACAAGCCCCCAACGAGGACACACGGATCTGGAGGATCTGTCCACCTCTTCGGACACGGACCACCAAGCTGGCCCATCTGGCGTGGCAGGGCCCAGCCGCTCCCCAGGACCCCTCCTACCCACCAACCCATCATCCAGGGATGCTGAACAGTCCCAGTCCCCTGCTGCCACTGTCGTTGCGGCCACACCCACGGTCATTGCGGCCACTACCACTGCCGCAACCGCCACCATCGCCGCACCGACCACCACCGCCTCCACCACCACCACGTCTTCGCTGGCACCAGCCCCAGCGCAGGTGGTGGCCCGGCCGACTGGATCCACCCTGGGAGCCACAGCGAGGACCGTGGTGTGCAATGTGGCTAGTGGGCAGGGCCGGTGGCAGCAGGACTGGTAGGAGGAGCAGGGTCAGGGAAACGCCAGCCTCCCTGGGAGCCATGCCCTGCCTCAAATGGCCAGAGTCCTTGGGGCCTATGAAGAGGCCCAAGGACAATGGGCCAGGTCTGCTACTGACACGCGGGAGGTGCTGGGGGTGCTGAGGTCCATGGACGCCCATATGGGCCAATTCGTGTCCCGTATGGACCAACTCGTGGACCTCATGGGCCAGCTGGTGGTGGCGGTGGGGTCACAGGCAAGGCCAGCAACACCACCTCCGCCACCACCTGCTAGGGCGCAGGGTCGGCCAGCAGTGTCCACTTCCCCTGCGTCCACAGCCAGTGAGCACACCTCACCCACCACCAGCAGGTCGCCACCACACACCCCCTCCCAAACGTGGAAGGGGCCGTCCGAAGAGGAAACAGATCTCCCGGGAGGACTTCGCACGCTCCAGTCGCAAGTGAGGCAGCCAGCCAGCCTTCCGCCAGCCTTCCTTGACCAGCCACTGCATTGACTTGCTCTACGATCCCACTCCACACAGCCAGCTGGATGGCATGTGTGTGTTGGACTATGGACATAGAACCAGTGGGTACACCCTGATCATCACGCAGCCATGACCGACAGCTCATTGTCACTGCACGCACCACTTTTGTCATCACCTTACACACAATCACATGTCACAGTTTGTAATAAATGCACCTTTTTCACTAACTGCTGTTTGTGCCCTGTGTTTTATTTGTACGGAATACAACGGCCACCTTGGGCGGAAAGGCACCTGATGCGTGGCATGGCAATGGAATCCGGAGGACCTGTAGGGACCTAGGGGTGGGAGACAGAACAGGAGCACATTCAATGAGTGTGTCACACACCCATCACACAGTACATGTCAACAACTACAAGCAATGTACACACATCGCACAGAGCAATAGGGCACAATGCCACAGTCACCAACAGTGGCATACTACCCTGGCCATGGAGCGTTGACACACTGCACGCAGTGAACATACGGCCACCCTGACACAGCACACACACACCTGCACAGATACAGACACATCATCCGTCGTACATGGACACTCACCGTCAAGTGAAGTAGCGGGCGATGAGCTGCTGGCGCACATTCCCAGCTTCCTCCTCTCCGCTGTCCACCTCACTCGAGCTGTCCTGGTCTGCGGGCTGGGGCCCTGGTTGATCTCCGTCATCCACAATGAGGGGGATCTGCTTCCGAATGGCCAGATTGTGCAGCATGCAGCACGCCACCACTATCTGGCACACCTTCTGTGGGGAGTACGCCAGTGCACCCTCGGTGCGGTCCAGGCACCTGAACCTGGACTTGAGGAGGCCAAAGGTACGCTCGACCACACGTCTGGTCCTCCCATGTGCCTCATTGTATCGATCGTCTGCTGGGGTGCGAGGATTCCTCAATGGACTGAGCAGCCATGCCCCATTCGGATACGCAGAGTCACCTGGGTGTGAGGGACACAGAGAACCGTTGCAATTCCAACTGGACAGGGGACAGCATCGCACAACCAGCACGCTACACCACTCCACATACTCACCGACAATACAGGCACGATCCTGTTGCAGATTGGCCATCAGTCGTGGCAAGATGCTGTTGCGCATTATGTGTGCGCCATGGGCCGAGCCTGGAAACTTGGCACACACGTGGGTGATCACCATGTCCGCAAGGCACACCACTTGCACATTCAGGGAGTGCGTGTGCTTCCTGTTGCGGTACAGGTGCTCAGTGGCCTGTGGTGGAACAAGGCCAACATGAGTGCAGTCAATGGCTCCCACGACGTGTGGGATTCTGCCAAGGGCATAGAATGCACCCTTCACTGCCGCCAATTCACGAGCCCTGGGGAATCTGATGTACCTGTTCCGGTACAGCATCATGGCTGCCAGTACATCCCTCAGCACCTTGCTGAACATGGGCTGGGACATCCCTCCTCCACTGCCCACTGTGTGCTGGAATGACCCAGTGGCGAAGAAATGCATGGCGGCCATCACCTTAGCCGTGGGGGTGACAGCAGTCGGATACACCCTGCGGGGACGGAGATGGGGCTCTAACATGGCACACAGTCGATGCAGAGTTGGCCTGTCCAGCCGAAACTTCCTGATTACCTCTGTATCGTCCATGTCCGCCAGCAATTGGTATGGGCGGTCAATGTTCGGTCTCCGCCTGGGTTAAATGGCAGAGGACACATGTCAAAGCAACACGGCACATAGCAATTTCGCATACACATCACTGACATGACTGAGCAAGCACATGAGCCACAGCCCAGCTGTCAAGCTGGGACGGCACGGCCACAATACACTTACACAGGTCTCCCAACAATGGCAATGGCAAGTGAGACATACCACTGCCATGTGCATGCACATGGGGATCTAGGCCCCAATGACTTGCGGGGCGTGCTGATGGGGACTGACTGCATATTCGTCAAGCGGCAACGCCACGGCAACATGAGTGTCTGCTGAGCATGGAACTGCTTCCGAGGCTGGATGAGTATGGCACACGACGACGACGATGTGGGCACGGGCTGAGCGGCCAATACAAGTGGGACCTGTGGCACGAGGGGATATGAGACAGTAGTAGGTGTCAGCACTGCACCCTATGTACAGCACTGTACGGATCACAGCTCCCGAAACATTGACTGGTGTCCACATTGACAGCCCCATGCCAAGACGGCTGTGTGCTTGCAGTCACACGTCACAGGTGAGAGGTTACATTGCACGTGCCAGGTGGCAGACGTACATAGTGGGAGCTGGCATGTGTGTGCATGTGTCTCCTGTTCAGGATCCACCAGATGGGCGCTGACTCTGTACTGACCATTGGACACAGCATGTTCCGTGGAAGGCTTGTGTGTGTGGGATGGTGGCACTGGATGTGCCTCCGTTGGGTGGGGGGCCATGCACAGGGCGGGTACGTCGATGATTGCGCATTGTTGGTCACGGTGGGTGCACCAACTAAGATGTGTTGCCCTGTGTTCAATTCCTATGTCCGCATGATGATGGACTGTGGATGTGGGCAGACTACACATTGGTCGATGTGCTGTCTATATGCATGTGCCTTCACACCAGGCACAGCTGCCCCTGCACATGTGACCCCTGCTGGACTCGCTGCTGGGTCTGTGGAGCTGATGCACCTTCTGCGCGTGGGGCGGACAGCTCTCCTCACTTCCCTCATTGCGCATGTCATGTCTTTGCCGCAGGTGACATGGATCATGGAGGGCCCACATGTACGCGTGGGTAGGCTACACATGATTGTTCACTGGTCGCCACCCCCAGTCAGTGTTTCGAATGGGAAGGTTGTCGTGCTGGTGGTATGTTCGATGTGGCGGATGGGCGGGCCTAGGTGCGGGCTTACATTCCGGACATGGGGGTAGTTGGATTGGCGACTAGTTGCAGTACACACGGGACACGTCTCTTCCTTTCCACATCTGGGTCATCCCTTGTACTAACTGACAGTGATACAGTCATCTTCGCCCCAGCCCTCATGTCCTCCCCTCGCCCCCCAATATGCATGCTCACCTGCGAGGCTAGCGCTTGCACAGGCAGCCCCAAGCTCGCACCAGAGAGGGCAAGGAGTGTATGTGTGGGTCCAGTTGCACGAGTGGGCTGTCTCAGGGTATGATGTGTGGCGGGACGCCGTCCACCTGCGTGGTGCCCCAAATGGAGACCCGGCCTGCATGGACTATGCATCACAGTCTTCGCCTTCCGGATCCGCCACCTGCGACACCCAGTGGCTGTGGCTGCCCTTGCGGCCAGGCCGCGTCCGTCTGTGGCTGATGGCCCACACATTCACTCTTTGGCCTCTCTGGGGAGGGCTCGGGGGTGGTGGCGCACGCGCTTGCACTTAGTCGCAATGGCATGTGTCGTGGTTGGTATGATGGGCAATGGATGGGATGGTGCGAGCCACCTCCCGTGACGTCAGTGCTGCTCGTGCTGTGGTGCGTCCCCCTACACTTCCATGTGACTTGTGCCATGCTAGACGTTGAGGTACTATTGCCTGCGTGATATGACCAGGAGGAGCGCGAGGAGACCTCTCACACACCATGCTCCACTGCCATCCCGTGCCCTGTATCGCCTGTGCGGATTGACTATGTTGGGGTTACACCTGGTCGACTGGGGCTGTGTGTGCCTTGTCAAGGGGCATGGCGGGCGCACAACAGGATCCAGCTTGTCCACAGAGGGTGGGCTGAGGTGCGCCTGGTACCGCTTTGTACGTGTGCCCGGCTGCTGTGCACACACGTGTTCACTCCCCCCGACAGGTGTCCTCTCACAATGCCCAGGGAAGCGGTGGTGTACTGTTCATGACCCCTCCCAACACGGCGTGCTCCAACTTGGCATGTGCGCATCTACCCGTCGCACCCACCCACCTGAGCACTGCGTCCATACGACTTCACACGACACATGTGTGTCTTCCACAGTAGTGCTACTCATTTGCGTTGACATCCAATACCAGTGGACTACATGGTCATGTCACGACTGCCGTGTACTTCACATACTCTCATCCTCTCTCATTCGTACTTGTGAAATGAGTCAGCGGAGACAGTTCTGGTTTCAAACATTATATTGAGTCTTCTGTCCTCTGTGATGCAGTATAGTGGACACTACTGGCAGCGGAATACATGTTGAGGATATACTGAGCATGATAACAAATGGGATAGGGTGTGGGGTTACATCTGCTTGGCCAAGGCTGTGCTAATGTACATTTACGTATAGCTGCGGAGCTGCGGACTTTGACACAGACGGTATACATGTAGCCTACCAGACCGCTCGGCATCATGGGCACAG
Source organism: Calotriton arnoldi (assembly GCA_963921515.1). Lineage (NCBI taxonomy): Eukaryota > Metazoa > Chordata > Amphibia > Caudata > Salamandridae > Calotriton > Calotriton arnoldi. The sequence continues at coordinate 736,952 of CAWUFW010004874.1, read as the reverse complement.
TCCATCTCAGTTCCATGTGACAGGTTTGCTGCGGTTGTTCCTCATGCACGCGTGCATGTGAGATGACATCAGGGCATGTGCTTGCGTGCATGCAGCGGCGTGCCACTTGTTGTTGCACTGTGGTGGTTACTGGACATGTCACAGTCACTGGGGTCGTGTTGTTGTTGTATGCACTTGTCGTCCATGCAAAGGTCCTGGTATGGGATTCCCGGGGCGGGGGTGGGAGGGGTGCAGCACCCACAGACTCCAGGCGACCTATTCATGTCCACTGAGCGGTGTGTGTGTCCATGTGCGCTGGATCCATGTCGTGTCCTGGTTGTTCGTGCAGTTCCGTCCATGTGGGTGCGATGCACAGAGCCCATGCCACTGCCTCCCACGATGCATGCGGTGTTCCTGGATGTGATGGGGAACAGTGTGCATGTCCCGGTCATATCCGATGTCATGGCGATGTCGTTGATGGTGTGGTTACAGTTGCCGGTCGTTTGGTATGGCTGTTGTGGTGGTGACTGGCCAGTCCGTGCGGAAGCTGAGCATGGGTGCGGGGTTGGACTTCATAGGTCACTCGGGGAACCTGCGTTGTGGTCCGACGTATTTACAGGTTGTCAGGTATGCGATGCCGCCCAGCAGGGCTTCCATGTCATTGGTGGTGTACATGTTTGCCAGCCAATGAAGCGGATGGTGGCTGTCAAGGTGTTGTTCGTAGGTTGTCCCTTGGAGGACCATGATGGGGCATGCTGGGTGACATTCGATGTAGCTGTTCTCGATGATCCGTCGTGTGGAGGCACAGTGGTTCCATTTCAGTGCGCGTGCGATGTTGGCCACATACGCCATGCCCCCATAGGCAGAGCAGGCCCTGTCGTGTGCGTCCAGAGGGAGGAGTAGTGGTAGCAGGTCCGCCTTCAGACATGCCGGGTTGGAGAGGCATATCTCGACGGGATGCTGGTAGGGACACCTCCGACAGTAGAAGACGGGCATGACGCAGCTGAACAATGTGATGCGGTAAGTCAGTCGGTAACTTACGTTCAGCAGGGACAGGAGATCGCATCCCAATGTATGTATCGTGTTGGTTTGGTACAGCTTGAGCTGTTCGGCGTAGTTGGGTAGGTGTGTTGCGGTTGCCATTTCGCAGCGGTTCGTAGAGGTGGCGTGCTCCGGCTGTGTGTGCAGTCTGCAATGTGCACGCTCCGGGGTTGCTGTGAGCTCTGTGTAGTCGTGGGGAGACAGGACTTGTGTTCTGTTGGCTTGTTTGGAGGACACGGGCCCTCTTCCCACATGCTTCTCAGACAGTTCAAGGTCGGTGCTGTGTGACTCCTTCCAATTAACTTGCATGTGGCCGACATGGGGGAGTGTTTTCTTCTTTCTTCCCCGTCCGTTGTGTGCTTCTGTGATATGCGCTATCTGCCCTGTGGTCGGCCCCTCGGCATGCCTGTGTTGGTCTATTCTTGGACAATGGCTGTATTCACCGGCTTCTGTCGTAGGGCTGTGGTTTCGGTGTTGGAATGGAAGGTCATTCAGTGCTGTCTGCTCTCCCTTGTGTGGGCGGCAGGCTGCCTTTCCGCTCTGCGTTGGGCCTTGTGTGTGGATGTAATTCTTGGGCCACCTGTTGTCGGTCCCCGGGCTCTTTGGTGTTCCGTTTCATGTGTCTTGTTCATATGTGCAGGGTGGTATGGGTTTTTCAGTGTGGTACTGGCGTTCCTCTTCCCGAAGGGGCCCTGCTTCTCCTAGTTGGTGTTGCCGCCGCTGTGTGCTACGCCATGTTTGTTACACTGGGGTGTGTCCTGCAGTTGCGTGTCTTCACTGACATGTGTGCGTCGTTTGTGTGGCGTTGGGTGTTGTCCGTGAATTGGGCGTTGGGGACATGTCTGTGGCCGGCCTGTCACGTGTCATGTGCGTTCGGGGTGGGGCTGATGTGTGTGCTGCTTGGTTGTGTCCCTGTGTCTGTGTGCGACGCATGCATGGCGCTGCGGTTGGCCTCTGCGTTGTGCGCATGTGTGGCGGCGTCATCGGCGCTTTGGGGCCGTGACGGGGTGGTTGGTTCCTAGTCCCAGGTGGTGTGTACACATGTGTTCTGCGATGTTAGGATTTGGCCTGTGTGTCATATGTGGATGCGATGGTGGATGTGTAGTGTGCACGCGCTGGTGGGGGGTTGTCCGCTTTTTCCGCCCTTGCACTGTGTGCGCTGTTTGCGTGCACTTGTTGTGTGTGTGCCTACCTGCGTCTCCGCGGTACGTTGCGTCCTTGGTGGTGCATCAGCAGAAGCATGGGAAGGGCCTGCAGTGCTGGATTCATGCCCGGGGTGCCGCTTCTTCGTTGTCCGTGCTCTGCGTCCGTGTTTCCGCCTCTCTTTCACGTGCGGTGTCTCTTTGCCGTGGGAGCCGTTTGTTTGCGGCATCGTAATTTATGCGCCGGGCGGGACGTGTTTCGTCGGACGGTGTGTGTCAGTTGTGCTGCGCCGCTACGTGTGCGGGCGCACTTTGATGGCGGACGGTGTTGCTGGCTTGCCGGCGGTGTTTGGCCTGCTTTTCGCATCATAATTGGGCGGGCGTGTGGACTGCTGCGTGCCGGCGGTAACTGGTGGTTTTTGCATCCGCCAGCACGGCGGTTGTGCTTCCGCCCGCCATCGTAATGGGCCCCTTAGTTCTTGACCTGCCCTACAGCATTTTCCCTAAATTTTAAAGATGTGAGTTATTTTAATTCCACAAGTTGAATTGTGATAACTTTCAGCAATCTGCATTTCATTAAACAGCAAAGCATTGAAAGTATTTCACTCAATTGAATCTATGGCAAAGATTTCCTTCAAAAGTGATTTTTGCTGCATAATCTCACACATATATGCAAATTTGTGAATTTATTCCATCAAAATTAAACCATGTGAATTAAGTTAAATGAAGATAGACACATAGCTCTAATACTTAGCTTTATGCAGTAAAATATAATTTGCCCTAAAAAAGATATTTCCTACGCTACATTTTCATATTTTTAACCCAGACATATCATGTGATGATGCAGGAAAAGTAAATGAATAAGGAGACAGAGGCCTCTAGATGGACAGCTGTTTCATGCTCTTATGCCCACAAAGCCTCTACGGGTTAGCTGGTGTTGCTCCGAGGCAGTGCGTGACCTGGTCCGGTCCATCCAGCGGCGTAACACAGACCCCTGCAACTCCTGCTGTAAACATGTTCCCCCAATTTGTCTTTATGGACAGAGCTACCGACTTTGGTTCTGGGGAACCAGGTTCGAGTCTCAGCGTCAGATCGACAATTGGTGATTCTGGGCAAATCACCTAATCACTCTGTGCCTAAAAAACACAAAAAAAGATAAGTGTAACCTTGAATAATGGGTAACTGGTTCTCATGTAAAATGCTCCTATACCTTTAGGTCGAGTTCGCACTATATAAAACTACAAAAAAAAATCCCAATTGGGTTGGTCCTGTTCAGCCCACATTTTATTAATATTATTGAGGTATTGGAGTCTCGGCCCCTTATCACATTCTACAGGGGGCCCAATCATTTTGCGTTACACCACTAGACCCACCAATGCTACTTACTTCGATCTCTTTCATGTTCTTCTGCTTCTTCCTGGATGTGCTTTGCTTTTTATGCCCTTTGCACAGCCAGATGATTCACTGAAGAGTAAATGGCTTGTCTTGCATAGCCGCTGCGCACTCTATGCCTCAGACACTGCCCATTGGTTCATTTTGAAACTATTCAGTAAATATATGGTGCATGATGTAAAATCAATATCACGGGCAAAATGGAGGAGGTGACCGGTGTCCACATGCAGTGCCATCTTAACGCATGGGCACGCTAGGCAGTTGCCCGGGGGCCACACGAGCATAGGGGCCCCATGCAGACCAGAATTTAACACTATTTTCCGTTAAACATTTTTATTCCTGTGAGGTGTTGTGTAGGCAGGGCCCAGTGCACTGCTTTGCCCGGGGGCCTATAATGTTATTAAGACGACCCTGTCCACATGACCTGGCTAATATTACTTCCATGCTCGCCTCTGACATAAGTGCTGACATAAGTGCTGAAGTGCTACAACGTCAATGCAAACCGCTTTGAGAGAAGCAAAGTCAACGCAACCTATGAAATGAAATTTGAATATTAAAATAAATGAGTGCAACTGAAAATAAAGGGCCAGATTTAGACTTTGGTGGACAGGGTAATTTGTTGCAAATGCAACAAAGTATGATGCCGCCAAACTCTTGGTCCACCTGCCTCAGTTAGAGACAGGCAGACCTTAAGTGTTCCATCCACGGATCCGTCGTTTGCTCCATCCATGGGATACTTCTTCAGACCGCCCAATGGAGTAGGAGCCGTTAGAGGAAAGACACTAGGCTGTCTGCCTTATTTAGGGAGAATGGTGTAATGTCTTTTTTTCCCCGTCCATCACCACTAGGAAAACCTGCCAGTGTTAACTAGAAAAAAACATTAATGACCCACACCCCGGAAGAGAACTTCCCGGGTGTGGGGGACGTACGTTTTTTGTTTTTCAGAAACAAACTCTCACTCTACAAGTTTGTATCTGAAAAACAAAAACTAAAAAAAGTTTTGTGCACAGCCATCAAAACCGATGGCAGCCATCATTCAAACCTTTAGTTCACTGAAAAGAACCGCCATGACGACGGTTCTCTTCAAGGGAACCACCATGACGATTGTTCCCTACAATGTACAGATATGAGCGCTGGGCCTGCTGTCATCTCTAAATTTGTCTGCCATCCCAACAGACACTACTCCATTTACCAAATGCTAAATCGGGCCCAAAGTGGTTTTTTAATTGTCTTTAAATTCGTTTTCTCGTCTTCAATGTCTGTTTCTGATAGAAAGCGTGCAGTAGAGATTTTCAGAGATTAGCAGAAGTGGAGCATCCACCAAAATACTGCTGATGCTCTGGGCACCAAGCGCGTGGTTCCCCCACTTCATCTTTTTAGGAGTGACCACTCAATTTCTGCTAGAATGGGGCTTTGGGGGGGCGGCCGACCGGCAGAGAGGCTCGCACCCCCGGGGTTTTTGGGCCGGGTGGTGCAGTCCAAGCCCAATTGGGCTCGCATTGGGCTGGCATTGGGCTCCGGGGCGGGGGTATTTAGACGGCCATCTCGGGAGCCGTGTCACCATTTTGGAAGGTGACACGGCTGCCGATTTCTCCGTCAGTGCAGGGAAAGTTTTGGGCCTAGTCAGGGACAGTTGTTGGCAAAGGCAGCTTACGTCTTTGTTTACCGGGACCATGGCAAAGAATGATTCGAGGGTGCAAGAGGCCATGCGGCTCCTGGCAGAAGCCGGCCGCATGGACCTCGTTCGAGGCCTAGGGGAGAGTGAGCAAAGGGGCCCTCCAGGGCAGCGGTGACCGAGTACGGGCAGAAACGAAAAGCAGAGGCCATGATAGACAGGTTGTTGCAAGAGGCAAGGCACACGTGGGCAACCAGGATAGAAAAGGAGGGGGAGTGGGAGGACATCCCATTAGATTATGAGGAGGATAGTTTAGAAGAGGGGGAGATAGTGGACGATGGAAGGGGGGGACCAGTAACTTTGTGCCTAGTGTTTTACAGGAGACGGGACCGAATGCGGAGTGCATGGCTACGGCTCGGATGACTCAACCCTCTGCGACACTGGTTAGGTGGTTGGATCCGGTGAGGACACCGACCTTGATGCCAGGTAAGAAACAGGGGCAGGGCATTGCGGCTAGCCCAAAACGGAGGGTTTCCACGGGGATGGATGCCAGGGGGGAGGAGGGGGACAGCGGGCTAAAATTGTGCAAGCGAAGGTACGTTAGAGACACGGGGGTGGGTACAGAAGGGCAGAAGACGGAACAGGAGGTGGAGAAGGGTAGGTCAGGGGGGACGACGGACGACAAGGCACAGACGGACTCGGCAGCGATGAAGGTTTCAGGGGACGACAAAGGCGAAGGGGGGTCTGGTCAGTTGACGGAGGGCAAAGAGAGTAAGGAAGTCAGATTGCCAAAACTGCCGTACATGGGGGTGACGAAACCTTTGGGAGCACACCTCATGTTAGCCACGAAAGAGAAAATTTGGAAGGGCAGATATGTAGACATGTTGAAACTGCTGCATAGGGAGTTGCGATCCAAGGAGGGATCGAAGGAGGAGGAGCTCAAGTTATCCTGACGACCGAGGGTGCCCATGACAATAGAGAATTGGACAGCAACCTTTTTAATTTTCGCAAGTGTGTACTGTGAGAAGTACCCGGATAGGTCCGTGGCTTTGTTTAAAAACATGGATGTAGTTAGGAGGGCACATCTGACGTACGGGGGGTATGCATGGTCACACTATGATGAGGAGTTCTGGGCCAGATTAGCCTGGGACCCCGAAACGAACTGGGGGGAGATTGACTCAGATCTCTACCAGCAGACGATGGTGGCAGTAAAATTTGGGAAGACAACGTATACGGCCAGTGGCTTGCCGTTAATCTATCGCCCCTTTCAGAGCCGTCCCACCCGGGGGGGGGGTGGGTTACACTCCGAAGCCCGCAGGGGGAGGTCCAGGGGCCTGTTGGGACTATAACAAAGGCACTTGTGCCCGGGACTACTGCAGATTTTGGCACGAATGTTCGAAATGCGCGGGAAGACATCCTCTGGTGGAGTGTTTCGGGCCAGGGTACGCAGGACAGGGCCAGGCAGGGGGCGCAGTATCAGACTGCCAATGGCGGACAGCAGGGGATGGGAGGCAGGGGAGGACAAGGGTCGCAGGGTTATATGGGCAAAGTAAGCTGGATTGCTTAGAGGCCTGGTTCGCACATTACCCACAAAAACAGGACGCTCGAATTCTCAGTGCGGGTTTCAGAGAGGGCTTTAAATTGGGGTATGAAGGACCGAGGTTGGCAAGATGGGCGGAGAACCTGAAATCAGTGGCAGCTCACAAACCAGTCGTTTGGGAGAAATTGTTAAAAGAGGTACGGGAAGGGCGCATGGAGGGGCCATTTGTAGCTAGCCCGATAAAGGATTTGATCATTACTCCGGTCGGGGTGGTCCAAAAGAAGGAGAGAGGCCAGTATCGTCTAATTCAGCACTTGCCATGGCCGCACGGGGGGGTCAGTAAACTATTTCATTCCTGATGACTTGACGTCAGTGTCGTACTCTTCAGTGGACGTAGCCAGGGCACTAGTGGAAAGGGTAGGAAAAGGGGCCGAGATGGCAAAATGTGACATTAAGGCCGCCTTCCGGACCTTGCCGGTACATCCGGAGGACTTCCAGTTTCTGGGCATTCAAATGGACGGAAACATCTTTGTGGATAAGGCTTTACCCATGGGGTGTTCAATATCATGTGCGCTGTTTGAGAAGTTCAGTTCATTTTTGCAGTGGGTTTTCTCTTGGAAAACGGGAAAAGACACAGTGACACACTACCTTGACGACGTCTTCTTGGTGGGCCGGCCTGGTTCGACGGACTGCCAGCAGCAGCTGGACAGTTTCCAGAAGCTCATGGGGAAACACTGGGTGTTCCTTTAGCGCTGGAGAAGACACAAGGTCCAAGCAAGGTGTTGTCATTTATGGGGATTGAACTTGATTCGGTGGCTATGGAGGCCAGGTTGCCGGAGGATAAAAAACTGCACATGAGGGTGTTGATCGATGACATGCTGGCCAGAAAGAAAGTGACAGTAAGGATGGTACAAGTGTTACTGGGGCATTTGAATTTCGCATGTCGGGTAGTGAGGGCGGGACGGACATTTTGTAGGAGACTGAGCAGGTCACTGGCAGGCCTCACGCTACCACACCACCACATGCGTTTGTCGGCAGGGACAAAGGAGGACTTAAGAATGTGGTGCAGGTTCTTGGAGGAATTCAATGGGATACCCATGTCCGCGCCAGAAGAGTGGGAGTGGGAGGCTCAGATATTCTCGGACGCCGCCGGAGCAGGCGGGTTCGGTTTGTATTGGCAGGGAAAATGGTGCGCGGAAGAGTGGCCGCCTCATTGGAAGGATGGGGGCAGGAGCATTGCTTTCCTTGAATTGTTTCCACTAGTAGTTGCGGTCACGCTATGGGGGCGGAGGCTAGTGCACAAAAGGGTAACTTTCAGGGTAGACAACATGGCAGTAGTGCAAGTGGTCAACAGGCAGTCCGCATGGGATGAGCAGGTCTTAAAGTTATTGCGAATATTCATGTTGAGTTGCTTGAAGTATGACATTCAGTTCAGAGCAATGCACGTCCCGGGCGTAGACAATGACATTGTGGATGCTTTGTCTCGTTTGCAGTGGGAGAGGTTCCATGGGCTGGCCACGGAGGCGGAAACGCACAAGACGCCGGTGCCCAAAGGGATGTGGTCCGTAAGAGAAAAAGGATGCTGCATCTGGTGGTAGGGTCGTTAGCGCTTTCCACGAGGAAGGCCTACGGACTACCGTGGCAGGAATTTCTGCAGGGAGGTGCGAAGAGGAGGCCTGGGACGTGGGCCAGGGAAGAGGACTTCATTCAGTTCATCTTAACTTTGATTGAGAAGGGTTTGTCGAAGGTTACCATAGCGTCAAAGCTGGCAGGGATAGCTTTCATGGGCAAGTTAGTGTGGGGCTATGCCCCAACGGCAGGCGAGCTGGGTAAGAGGTTGCTAGAGGGTTGGGCCAGGGAGACGGGTAGGGGACAGCGGGTTAGGTTACGGTGAATAATGTGCTGTTGGGCAGAATGATAGAGGTGTTACCGCAGGTATGCTGCAGCCGGCAGGAGGCAGTATTGTTTGCGGCGTTAATGTCCTGGCTATATTGCAGAGCATTCTGGGTTTCGGAGATGTTGGGAAGGAATGGGGTACCAGGGCTGCAATGGAAAGAAGTACAGGGATGCAAAAAGGGGAGGGATGCAGTCTCCATCTTCCTCAGGCGCTCGAAGACAGACAGATCAAAGGGGGACAGGGAAGTCAGTGGCGCTGTGGGCTAGAGGGGATTCCATGATCTGCCCGGTACGATGGGGGTTCCTTTTGCGGGGAGGAACAAGAAGGGAGGTGGGGGACGTTTTTGGCAGGACCTCGGGCGGGAAGTCACGCGGCACAGCTTCTATGGGTCATGAGGCGGGTGTTAAAAGTACTGGGGGAGGTACCTGAGGCATTTGGCACTCATTCTTTCAGGATGGGGGTGACTTCTGATGTGGCGAACATGGGATGGGGCTCAGAAGAGTTGAAGCAATTGGGGCGCTGGTCATCAGATTGTTACAAATGCTATATTAAAACAGGAAGGGGGGGGTTGGGGTGAAGGTGGGAATGTGAACTTTTTCTCTCGCATGTGTCTTTGCAGGTGCAGTAGCAGGGCCAGAGTCAGAGGCGCTCGCAATCTGGATTGTTGGGCATTCTTTTGTGAAGTGGGCGGAAAGACACGAGCAGAAAAAAGGAAAAGGCATAAATCTAGGATTGGACCCGGGATTGTTTAAAGTTTCTTGGCACGGAAAAGGGGGCATGCGTTGGCACAAGCTTCTCCCCTTGTTAAATAAGTTAATGCGTTGACATGTTTGTCCAGATGTGCTGTTAATTCACTTGGGGAGAATGACTTAGTGGTTTGCAAAGGGTTGTCTCTGCTGAAGCAGATGAAAAGGGATTTGCGGGAGATCAAGAGGCAGTGGTCTAGGTGCTTTGTAGTGTGGAATGAGTTTATTCCAAGAAGGCATTGGAGGGGGGCCGAGAGGCCTGTTGCCATCGATAAAGCCAGGAGGAAGATAAACAGGGAGATGAGGGGTTTTTGCAGAGAGGAAGGTTTTGGCAGGGTAGAGCACCCAGAACTGAAGTATTCGGCGGTGGATTTCCCAGAGCAAACGTATTCGGCAAAAAAGATTGTCAGGGATGATGGGGTTCATTTGTCTCGCTTCGGGATGGAGCTATACTTGGTCCAAATAAAAGAGGTCTTGGATGCTGCCCTGGATATAAGACGTTATCCTAGAAGCGGCCTAGAGGTTGGGGGGTCAGAAAAGTCTTAATGACTATTTCTGAGTGGCGTCGGTTACCTATTTTTGGCCAGTTGTTACTGTTTTCATTTTATGGTTGGGGACAAGTAGGTAATGAGGTTAGGATAGGTTATACTTAGTAGATAGATTTGTAGATAGGTAGAGAAGAGGTTACAGGGTTTAAAGGGTTAACAGTTATTGATCGAGTAGATAGATCTTTAGATAGGTTGAGATGAGCTTACAATGTTTTAAAGGGGCGAAAGTTATTGATCAAGTTGGGGTCTGTTAAATAAATTGCAATTGTGTTTGGGGAAACCTTAGGGGTGGGGGGAGGAGGATGCGTAGATGAAGTTTGTATAGTTAGCTATAGTTTTGTGAGGCAAAGGCCGAGGATATGTTTTTAAGTAAGGTGCACCTGTCTTCAGTAAAGCGGCCTTTTTCACACTTATGGTGAGTCAATTGTGGTTCGTTCCATGCACTGCGGCCCAATGGGGCTTTGGGGGGCCGGCCGACCGGCAGGGAGGCTCGCACCCCTGGGGTTTTTGGGCCAGGTGGTGCGGTCCGAGCCCAATTGGGCTCGCGTTGGGCTAGCATTGGGCTCTGGGGCGGGGGTATTTAGCCGGCCATTTCGGGAGCCGTGTCACCATTTTGGAAGGTGACACGGCTGCCGATTTCTCCGTCAGTGCAGGGAAAGTTTTTCCCACCCTCCCACCCATTTTAAAGGAGGTGGTGGAGGTTTTTTTCTCCCTTTTTGGTGGATATAATTTTGGCATGTTTTTCACAGGGGAAACCTTAGGGGTGGGGGGAGGAGGATGCGTAGATGAAGTTTGTATAGTTAGCTATAGTTTTGTGAGGCAAAGGCCGAGGATATGTTTTTTGTAAGGTGCACCTGTCTTCAATAAAGCAGCCTTTTTCACACTTATGGTGAGTCAATTGTGGTTTGTTCCGTACACTGCGGCCCAAGATCCACAGCTCGCGCTGCAAGTAGAATCTCTTGCTGATGGTCACAGTGACTGTCACCCAGCCCTAGTTATATCATGGTTTTCCTTGCGATGCATGGCTCACCCAAGCTGGTAAAATAATGAGATAACGAGTGGTGCCCAAACTCAAGGAGAAAACTCCCCACGTGTCAAGGGCATTGAGCTTTGGAGGTTTGTTTCTGAAAAAAACACATAAACGCTGGGCAAAAAACAACATGACAGCCTTGTCGGCATTAGCAGTGACAAAAGTGCGTTTGCCGTACAGTTGGATGCACTTTTGCAAAGAGATCCCCAATCAGGCAGGCGTATCTGGATATTGGAGCCAATTTAATTCTGATGGGGCCCTTAAGGGCAGTGACTGCCCCATTGGAATAATGAGATATGCGGGGCACTGCACATCTGTTTACATTAATCCAGACATTTTGGCTGATTAAAAGCAGCCAAAATCTCTTGGTAAAAGCTTTGGACCAAATGAGGACTTTTTTGGCAAATTAGATTCTGAATTAAAGATTCCTCTAGTAATAGCTCGTTTTATAGGGTATCCTCTGGGTTCTGTCTGTAATCCTCATTAACTGCACACCCAGAGTTATCCTTAACTCTGGTGGAGCAGATTTAATGTGGCCATTTCTGAGGCACTAAGTATTTAATCCAAATTTGGAAGTTCCATAGCGTTATCTGTACAACCGACCAACAAATCCTATATTTTGTGTCAATTTGCCTTTGATATTATCCTTTTTTATCCCAAAATTCGCACTTCAGTATTTTTCCCATGATAAAGCATTACTGATTGAATTCTATTTCGCAGTCCCAGGGGCCCAAACATTTTTTTAAGGCAAGGAGGTCACATGGCCCCCTCCCTGAGCCTCTAAATGTCCCAGGGACCCACCCCTGGGGCCGCTAAACTTTGTAAAAGGGAGGTGGGTCACGCGGCTTCCCTCCCTGAGCCTTCTGTGGCCCCGGGGATCCCCTACCCCGGGGCCGGCCCACTAGCTATGTTCCAGGGAGCTCACCCCTGGGACATAACGGTTTTCCTGACCATTGTGGGCAGGAAAACCTGTGTTTGCTCTCGCCTGGTGGGAGCATTTTTGAATCGCCATCAAGCGGGAGCAAACACAAAGTCTGCTCCAAGCCAGCGGGAGCTTTAAAAGTGCTCCCGCCAGCTGGTCTTTTAATCTGTTTCCCAGCCCACACTGATGTGCTCAAAGGGCACAGATAGGAGTTCCCTGTTAACTCTGTGGAAGATACCAGGGTTGAAATTAACAATGCTGACCAGTATCTGCCTAGGAATTAATAGGGGTCACAAGTTAAGCTCCCTAGAATGAGGACAAAAACTGCAAGTCCTATGGTTACTGCATCCTCTAACAGAGGTTTTGTTCCATTCCAGGGAGTTTACCACTGCCATTTAACAATCTGCTCAGAGCTGGTGTTAAATGGCAGCGAAGAGATGGGCAATGCGGGCCGAGGTGGGGAAGAGGTGCAGAGAGGCTGTGTTTGGCTAGTCTTGTCCAGGAAGCACTAGCATGCCCCTCCCCCACCTAAGTACTCATTTTTGAGGACACAGATATAAGGGAGATAGACCACTTAATATTAAAAAGATATTTTTCAGACAGAATTGCAACAAACTTGAGACCACAGCTATTCAAAACCTAGCTAACAACAAATCCATTGTGATAAAACCTGTGGACAAAGGCTGTGGCATAGCAGTATGGGACAGCTCCAAATACGACCAGGAGATAATGTGACAATTAAATAACCAGACCGATTATTGTTTAATAAAGTAAAACCCCCTCTAGAGAACTAGTGGGCAAAGTGAATGAGCTTACTACAGAAGCACTGGAAGAAGGGTAGATCTGCAAGAAAGAATTCGATTTCTTAATCCGGAAGGATTGCAGAACCCCAGTTATATACGTCCTCCCTAACATCCACAAGGACCCAGTAAACCCTCCTGGCAGACCCATTATACTCTGCATGTGCGTCCTTTTTAGAACCATTGGCACGATAAACGGATGTTTTCTTAAAACCATTTGTGACTAATACACAGGCACTTTATTAGGGACTCCATGGACATCAACAATAAGGTTGAGGGCCTGTCCTTTGGTGAAAGTAAGGAATACTTAGTGACCTTTGCCTTCGAGGCACTTTACACAAATATCCCTCAGGACAAAGCTATACAGTTGATAAGAGCTACCTTAGAAACAAGACCCAAGCCCCATAACATCTCCACGGAATTTTTGGTATGTCTTGCCACACTGTGTTTGAAAACTATTTTTTTGCATTTAAGGAAGATCTTTATTTGCAGGTGAAAGGTGTGGCAATGGGTTGTAGCTTCGCAACAGAAGTAGCAAATCTGGTCATGGATTGTTTTAAAAGGAGATGGATTTATAACAATGAAAACCCATACAGAACTAATATCAGATATTGGTTCCGATACATCGACAATGTTTTTATGATGTGGACAGGGGACAAACAGACACTTGTAGCTTTCAATGAGTGGTTGAACTAAAGGACGGCTGATCTTAAATTCGCTATGTCAAGTGACACCAAATAAGTACCTTTTCTAGACCTATGGATCAAGGGAAATGACGGGTACTTGGAAGTTAGGGGCCCATTACGATGTCGGGCGGAAGCACTACCGCCGTGCTGTCAGAGGCACAAACCGCTAGTTACCGTCCGCCAGCAACGGCCCACACGCCCGCCAAATTAGGATGTGAAAAGTCAGCCAAACACCGCCCGTAAGCCTGCGACGCCACCCGCCATCAAAGTGCGCCCGTCTACATAGCGGCGCGAGCCAATGGAGACACACCGTCCGACGAAATGACGTACCGCCCGGCGAACAAATTACGATGCCACAACCAAACAGCCTCACCGGCAAAGAGACACCGCACGAGATACCAAGGCGGAAACCCGACTGCTGAGTACGGAGACCAAAAAGGCGGCCCACCCCGAAATGAATCCTGCTCTCCAGGCCATCCCCATGCTGTACCTGATGCAGTACCTAGGAGTGAACGCGCAACGACGACGCAGGTAGGCAGACACACAACAAGGGCACGCAAACACTGCACACAATGCAAGGGCGGAAAAACTGTACATGGCCACCCCAGACACCCCTGTGTGGACAGGACACATCCACCACTGTACCCACACATGTCCCACCTGTTAAAATAAAACAACTCGCAACATCCTGTGCACCCACTACCCGGGACCAGGAGGTGACGTCCCCGTCACGGCACCACAGCGCAGCGGCGATGACGCACGTACACATGCGCACAACGCAGAGGCCAACGACAGCGCCACGCATGGGCTGCACACAAACACCACAGGGTCACAACTACACACCCCACACACCAGCCCCACCCTGAAGGCACATGTCACGTGGCCCTCCTGCATCAATCATGTCCCCAACCGACAACTCACAGTTGTCAACTGGATGTCACACAAGTGTCCCGAACAGGGAAGTAATGTGATGGCAAAATAGGACACACCCTCGTGTGCAAAACATGGAGAAGCACACGCTGGCTGCTACATAACAGCGCAGAATATGGACATTGTCCGCAAAAGGCACGCCAGTCTCATCCAAAAATACCTATACCATCCTGCTCGCAATATCAAGCCATGCAATGTACAAAATAGAAAAACCCTGCTGCCTGAGAACAGGTGTTCCCAATTACTACACCCACATAGAAACTTCAATGTACAGCGGCAACGGAGTGTCCTGCCCACACACGGAAGAGCAGATAGCACTGAATGGCCTTCCATTCCTACTCTGAAATCACATTGCAACAAATTCTGCAGGAGAATGGAGCCATTGTACCAACAAGAAGCCAAACATAGCCATGCAGAGTAAACCTTCCACTGGCAGAGAGCGCCTAACATGAAAGAAAGATAATACTCCAAAATACAATTATACCACTCCTCCTTGTGGGTCAAATGCAAGTAATCAGGAAAGAGTCAGACACCACTGGCCTTGACCATTCATTGAAGCATGTGGGATGAGGGCCTGTGTCCTCCTCCCAAGCTATACCCCAAGTCCTGCCGCCGTACATCTATTTCAGAATTCCCAGCATCGTCGGAGGTTGCTCTAAGCTGACTGCTCAGGCAGCCGGAGGACGCCATCACATCACCCTGTAGCAAAATGGCTGTTGCACCAGTGCTTCTCAACTACGCCTGACAGATGCAGCTGTACAGTGACAGCTTGCTACAGATAGTGGGCTGTGAAAATCTGGCTATGCTGAATGTAAGTTACCGAGTAACTTACCGCATTGAAATGTTCAGCTGCGTCATCCCCGTTTTCTACTGTCGGAGGTGTCCGTTCCACTGGCCTGTGGATTTATGTCTCTCCAACCCGGCATGTCCAAAGGCGGACATGGTACACTTGTTTGCACCCCTGGACGCCCACGACAGGATCTGTTCAGTGTATGTGGGCATGGCGTTTGTGGCTGCAATCGGACACACACTGCAATGGGACCAGTGTGCCTCCACACAACGTATTCTGGATCACAGTTTCATCGAATGTCATCCAACATGTCCCATCAGGCTTCTACAAGGGACAACTTACGATGAACACGTTGCTACCCACCATCCGCTTCATTGGATGTCATCCACCAATGCGAGGGATGCTCTGCTGGAAGGTATTGCATACCTGACAACTTGTCAATTCATGGGTCCCCGACTCAATACCCCCAATTGAACATTGATGTTCAACACCGTACCTATGCTTGGCTTTCGCACGGAGTGGCCAGTTAGCTGTACAACAACTATACCATACAATCTGCAACAAACACCTTACCATCAACTCCACTGCCATGACATTTGACATTTTCGGGACATGCACTCTGTTCCTCACCATATCCCGTGTCTCTGCATGAACAGGGGAGGCAGAGGTATGGGACTTGTGTACAGTAACCACATGGCCAATACTGCACGAACAACTATGCTATAATATGTATTCTGCGCACCTGAGCACATGCACCTGTCAGTGCACACTTATCTGTCTGCTGTATTACGTGAGAACTGTCACCTCACCTTTGTCTGTACTTCCGTGCCAGGACGTATGCATGGACAACAAATGCAACCCCCTACAACATGGCCCTAGTTATTGTGTCATGTTCAGTAGCCACCACATTGCAACAACTTGTGAGACGCTGCTGCATGCATGTAGGCTCATGCTCTGATGTCACCTCTGACGCAGGTGTGTCGGAGTCACTATTGTAGTAATCCTGTACCATGGGACTGAGATGTACTGTGCCTATGATGTCAAGCTGTCTGGTAGGCAAAATCAATACTGTCTGTGTCAAAGTCTAGAGATCTTCAGTAATGAGCAAATGTACTTTAGCATAGCAAGGGCAAGGCAGTTGTAACTCTGAAGCCTTTATTCCACAATCAACAACTAATCACATCTACCTGTACCCCCTTTTGTATGTGTAATCATACCCTTGACCTTGCCAGGTAGGTCGCTCCCCCACCACACAGCTCCGCCTGTGTTGTCCGCCCGCTGCTGCTGCTGGTAAGCTCGCCCCTCCGCTTGTGGCCTCGGTGCCCGTATTTCTTGCTTTCTGTCTCTCCATTTTTCCTTCTGTGCCCCCGCTGCCCCATTGTACTGTGCCCGTATTTCTCTGTTTGTTTTCTCTCCATTTTTCCTTCTGTGCCCTCGCTGCCCCATTGTACTGTGCCCGTATTTCTCTGTTTGTTTTCTCTCCATTTTTCCTTCTGTGCCCCTCGCTGCCCCATTGTACTGTGCCCGTATTTCTCTGTTTGTTTTCTCTCCATTTTTCCTTCTGTGCCCTCGCTGCCCCATTGTACTGTGCCCGCATTTCTCTGTTTGTTTTCTCTCCATTTTTCCTTCTGTGCCCCTCGCTGCCCCATTGTACTGTGCCCGTATTTCTCTGTTTGTTTTCTCCATTTTTCCTTCTGTGCCCCTCGCTGCCCCATTGTACTGTGCCCGTATTTCTCTGTTTGTTTTCTCTCCATTTTTCCTTCTGTGCCCCTCGCTGCCCCATTGTACTGTGCCCGTATTTCTCTGTTTGTTTTCTCTCCATTTTTCCTTCTGTGCCCTCGCTGCCCCATTGTACTGTGCCCGTATTTCTCTGTTTGTTTTCTCTCCATTTTTCCTTCTGTGCCCCTCGCTGCCCCATTGTACTGTGACCGTATTTCTCTGTTTGTTTTCTCTCCATTTTTCCTTCTGTGCCCCTCGCTGCCCCATTGTACTGTGACCGTATTCCTCTGTTTGTTTTCTCTCCATTTTTCCTTCTGTGCCCCTCGCTGCCCCATGGTACTGTGACCGTATTTCTCTGTTTGTTTTCTGTCCATTTTTCCTTCTGTGCCCCTCGCTGCCCCATTGTACTGTGACCGTATTTCTCTGCTTGTTTTCTCTCCATTTTTCCTTCTGTGCCCCCGCTGCCTCTCTCCATTCCCACCGCTGCGTCCCCTGCGGCCCCGCCCCCCTGAC
The DNA here is from genome assembly GCA_963921515.1 of Calotriton arnoldi. NCBI lineage: Eukaryota > Metazoa > Chordata > Amphibia > Caudata > Salamandridae > Calotriton > Calotriton arnoldi. Next base: position 719,662 of record CAWUFW010004874.1, on the reverse strand, counting down.
TGCCCATTCGCTGCCCCTGCCTCCCGCCTCCCAGCTGCTCCTCCCTCCCACCTCCCCATATATGGCGGCCGCCGCGCGGCCGCGCAGCTGGCTCGCCGAAGGCGCGCCTAAGGCAAGCCCGTCTGCGCCCGTCCGCGACTGGACCGCGCCCAGTGCCAGAACCCCTGGACCGCGCGCCCCCCGCTCCAGCCTCGAGGACCGATGCCGATACGATGCCACCACACTCCACGCTCTCAATCCCGGACGGACGCACAACTGCTTCAAGGCCGCCCCGAAACGCACCCATGGTCCCTTCACCTGCTGGAACTGCAGCTACACCAGCCTCAGAGCCACCGAGGCGCCCGCCAAGAAGGACCTCAACCACCTCCGGTGCATCCTACTGAACACCCGCTCCGCACGCAAACACGCCGTCGAGCTCTGGGACCTGCTCGACACATCATCACCAGACGTCACCTTCCTGACAGAGACCTGGATGAACGACTCCTCCGCCCCCGACATCGCCTTAGCCATCCCAGACGGCTATAAGATCACCCGCAGAGACCGCATCAACGCAGTAGGAGGAGGAATCGCCATCGTCCACAAGAACACCATCAGGGTCTCGACCAGCACCGACGACACTCTCAGCACCGCCGAACACATGCACTTCCAGATCCAGACGGACCCCAACACCACCCTTAGAGGCACCCTTGTCTACAGACCCCCTGGGCCCCGACCCCAGTTCAGCGACTACATCGCCGACTTCATCAGCACGCACGCCCTGACCTCTACCGACTACATCCTCCTCGGAGACTTGAACTTTCACCTGGAGAACAACAACGACAGCAACTCCACCACCCTGATCGACAGCCTCGCCAACCTCGGCCTGAGCCAGCTCGTCACAACACCGACCCACTGCGCCGGCCACACGCTTGACCCCATCTTCTCCTCAAGCTGCCACGTCTCCTTCAGCCACACCACGGAACTCCTCTGGACCGACCACCGCTGCATCCATTTCACCTTCCAGAAACCCACCACACACCACCGCACCCAACAGATCCCACGCCGCTGCTGGAGCAAAGTCACCGAAGACCAACTCCGGGCAACCCTCGCTATCAGCCCTCCCTCCGACCCATCCAACACCGACGACGCTGCCTGCAACCTCAGACGATGGATGGACGACTGTGCCAACACCCCCGCCCCGCTGAAAAAGCTCACCTACAGCGACACCACCAAAAGAGCCAGCTGGTTCACCTTGGAACTCCTAGCTTCCAAGCGTACCTGCCGGAAACTAGAGAAGAAATGGCACAGCGATAAGACACCGGACAGCCACACAGCCCACAAAGACGCCATCCGTAACCACCACCACCTCATCAGGTCCGCCAAGAGAATCTCCTTCAAAGACCGCCTCGACAACAACGCACACAACAGCAAGGAGCTTTTCAACATCGTGAAGGAACTCTCCAATCCCAGCTCCAACACCAACGACATCCCGCCGTCGCAACCCCTGTGCGATTCCCTCGCCACCTTCTTTCACCGCAAGATCGCCGACATCCACGACAGCTTCAACACCCAGACAACCCCAACTAAGATCGATACACCAGACCCGCCACACACCATCGACCACGACCCCCTGCCAGCCTGGGCCAGCGTGAACATCGAGGACACCATCAAGACCATGAGCACAATACACTCCGGCTCCCCGTCAGACCCTTTCCCGCACCACATCTTCAACAAAGCCAGCAGCTCCATCGCACCCCACCTGTGCAACATCATCAACCTCTCCTTCGAGACCGCGACCTTCCCAGAGAGCTGGAAACACGCAGAGATCAACACCCTACTCAAAAAACCCAAGGCGGACCCGAGAGACCTCAAGAACTTCCGGCCCATCTCTCTGCTTCCGTTCCCAGCCAAGGTCATCGAGAAGATCGTCAACAAACAGCTAACCCGATACCTCGAAGAAAACAGCATCCTGGACCCATCCCAATCAGGGTTCCGCAGCAACCACAGCACTGAGACTGCCCTCATCGCCGCCACCGACGACATCAGGATCCTGCTGGACAATGGTGAGACCGCAGCCCTCATCCTGCTGGACCTCTCCGCCGCCTTCGACACTGTCTGCCACCGCACTCTACACGCACGCCTCCACGACGCAGGGATCCGAGACAAGGCCCTGGAATGGACCACCTCCTTCCTCGACGGCAGAACCCAGAGAGTCCGCCTCCCACCTTTCACGATCCGAAGCCTCCGAGATCATCTGCGGCGTACCCCAGGGATCGTCCCTCAGCCCAACACTGTTCAACATCTAAATGGCCCCGCTCGCACGCATCGCCAGACAACACGACCTCAACATTATCTCCTACGCCGACGACACTCAACTGATCCTCTCCCTCACCAAGGACCCCTCGCCGCCAAAGCCAAACTCCATGAAGGAATGAAGGCCGTCGCCGATTGGATGAAGATCAGCCGACTAAAGCTGAACACGGACAAAACGGAGGTCCTCATCCTCGGCTCCAACCCCTCAGCCTGGGACGACTCCTGGTGGCCAACGACGCTGGGAGCAGCCCCGACACCCACCGACCACGCACGCAACCTGGGAGTCATCCTCGACTCAACGCTCTCCATGACCAAGCAAGTCAACGCAGTCTCCTCCTCCTGCTTCAACACCCTCCGCATGCTGCGCAAGATCTACAGGTGGATCCCGACAGACACAAGAAGAACAGTCACCCAGGCCCTCGTCAGTAGCAGACTGGACTATGGGAACGCCCTCACGCGGGAGCTCCGGCCAAGCTCATCAAGCGACTGCAACGCATACAAAACGCCTCCGCACGACTGATCCTCGACGTACCACGCCACAGCCACATCACCCCCACTTGAGGAACCTGCACTGGCTCCCCGTCGACAGGAGGATCACCTTCAAACTCCTCACCCACGCACACAAGGCACTCCACAAAACTGGCCCAGCCTACCTCCAACAGACGACTCTTCTTCTACGTCCCCAACCGCCAGCTCCGCTCCGCCGACCTCTCCCTCGCCACCGTCCCCCGCATTCGAAGAACAACCACCGGCGGCAGATCCTTCTCACACCTCGCCGCCAAGACCTGGAACACCCTTCCACTAAGCCTACGAAAGACCCAAGACCTGCTGACCTTCAGGAGGCTACTCAAGACCTGGCTGTTCGACCAGTAGCAGCATCCCCCCTTCCCTCTCCCCAGCGCCTTGAGACCCTCGCGGGTAAGTAGTGCGCTCTACAAATTCTGTGATTGATTGATTGATCATGCTAAGTATATCCTCCACATGCATTTCGCTGCCAGTAGTGTCCACTATACTGCATCACAGAGGAAGTAAGTTCAAATACATGCCTTGAAGCAAATATGTGACTCTGTAGAATCATTGATCGAAGACAAGTACGAATGAGAGAGGATGAGAGTGTGTGAAGTACACGAGAGTCGTGAGATGACCATGTAGTATAGTGTCATTGGATGTCAATGCATATGAGTTGCCGCCACAGTGGACCTAGTGAAATACCAGAGGTCGTGGGCTTTGGCTTGTCAGACTCTGACGTGGCCCAACAGATCATCACATTAACACTGACGGCCTGGTCACTACAAAGCACAGTCCTACATATGTGTACAATTACCTTCACAGTCTGACATCACACTCATCAAGCAAAATTAGGAGCCACGCAAGAAGCATGCCACAGCAATGCATGACAAAACACACACACGATATCAGTGTGGGTGGGCAGGTCTGCACAGTGAGTACGAACTGCAGAAATTCACATACATGCCCAATTGAACAAGGCACAATCTTGACAGTCACACACCCTGCAGACCCACAATGGCCAAAACATATCAAGTAGGAGTCATCCTGAACTGCAAGGACACACCCACACACTGCACACTGTGCAACATACAATACACACATGTGCTCACATTCACAGACCTGAACACGGATACAAACACCCACCATGCCCCTGGGTAACACATGTGTGTAGTCGACATTGCCAGAGCGCACACACACACACCGACACTACCCCAAAGTCACACCCTTCACACCACACACACCTACACCTCCCAAATGCACACATTGAAAGTAAGCCATGTGCCCAGGCTCAATGTTCATCACAAGATTAACATACACCTACACTGCTGGCCACCCAGAAAGTAAGCTCACACATACCCGCACACTCTGCACATGCTACCTGTCATCCTGTGGCTAGACTCACACCCTGTGCTTTGCTTGCACGCAAACATGACACGTATACATTTTCCCAGAAATACCACCAAATACATGCAGACAATCCGTGTCACAAAAATACTTCTTCATCACACACACAAGTAGCAGAGTCTGAAAGAAGTGAAGTCCCAGCCACGTGTAAAACACATTGGAATGTGAGACCAGACATTGCAATTGTTGAGGTACCATACACGGCATGTGCCTCACTTAACTATGCACACACAGTAACAACTGCAATCAGCAACTACACAGACACAACCGACTACAGGAACAACAGCATCCAGTCACAGATTACATAGACAGGCGGCAATATTGTTCAACACCAGGGACAGTGGCCAGTCCGATGTGCAGAGTAGTGATACGAAAGCTGCGTATGCATTGTTTGTGAGTGTACCCTGCCATGGCCAGCAACACTGCCATGGCAGTCACAATAGCCATTACAGCCACAACTGTGTCACAGGTAGTTGTGTGAGGGTGCCTACCATTCAAACAGGATGCCAGTCCGACTCGGTGCTGTCTGTGTGCTACGGGACAGTTGGAGGTCCGCCCCTGAGAGAGAAGCACAACTGTGGAGGACACACATGTGGCATGTGAAGCGGGAGGGCTGCTTGGCCCAGGTGGGTGGGTGGCACGGGTAGGTGCACTCATGCAGTGTTGAAACAGACTGTGTGGGGAGGATCCCGGAGGGGTAGATTTCCACTGTGTTGGGTATTTGGAAAGCCTACCTGTCTGGGGATGAATATGAACTCGTGTGGGCACAACAGGCGGGCACACGATCAATGCTGCATCAGGTGTAGACGTTAGCCCACCCTCTGGGGACATGCTGGATACTGCTGTGCGTCTGCCAGGCCCTTGCCAAGGCACTTACATCCCCTGTCCTCCAGGTGTACCCCTACATTGTCCACCTGCACAGGCTACCCAGGGCACGGGATGGCAGTGGAGCTTGGTGGGTGGGAGGTCATGGTGCCCTTCTCCTGGTCACATCTCGCAGGCAACACATTCTCAGTGTGCAGCAGGGCACAAGTCCTAAATAAGAAGTGGGGGACGCTGACGTCACGACAGGAAGTGACGTCACGAAAGGTGGCTTGCACCATCAGACTCCTTGCCGCCCCTCGCTCACCCCTTAGATGCGATTGCATCAGAGAAGCCAGCGCGTGAGCAGCAGCTCCAATCCCGCCCCAGAGAGGCCAAAGAGTGAATGTGTGGCTCCATTTGCTCCTGTTATCGAGCTCACGGTAAAATAAGTGGGGGGACGCCGTCCACCTGCGTGGTACCCCGACTCGAGCCCTGGTGTGCAGGCAAAGTGTCCTATTGGCTTTGCGTTATGTGTGAGTTGCATGACACTCGTTGGCGAGGGGATGGCTCGGAGGCCCGCTCACCCTGAGGCCCATATCTCACTCTATGGGTCCCTTGTCAATGGCAGCGGATGTAATGACTATGCGCGCCGGGGTGGGTCTACCTTTCGTCTGGGATGGTGTTTGCGGCCTGGCCCGCTAGGGCAGCTACAGCTTCTGTGTGTTGCATGTGGTGTATCCGGACTCCGGAGACTGTCATGCATTGTCACTGTTGTCCAGGGCTCGAGTCGGGTACCACGCGGGTGGACGGCGTCTCCCCACTTATTTTACCGCGAGCTCGATAACTGGAGCAAATGGAGCCACACATTCACTCTTTGGCCTCGCTGGGGCGATATCGGAGCTGCTGGTGCACGCGCTGGCTTCTCCGATGCAATCGCATCTAAGGGGTGAGCGAGGGGAGGCAATGAGTCTGGACGGTGCAAGCCACCTTTCGTGATGTCACGTCCTGTCGTGACGTCAGCGTCCCCCACTTCTTTTGTTAGGACTCGTGCCCTGCTGTTGTCAGATGTGCCACTTTCCAGGGGGGTGGAGAAAGGGTCAGGAATGTCAGCCTGAGATTGGCCCAGTTGAAGGCCCACCTTGACTGGGGAGGACAACCATTGGACAGTCTGGTGTAGCCCACCCACGCGTACATGTAGGCCCTCCATGAACTATGTCACCTGCGGCAAGGTGATGTCATGGGCAATGAAGTTATTGAGGAGAGCTGTCTGCCCCACGCAGAGATGCCGCACAAGCTCAACAGACCCAGCACTGAGGGCAGCAGGGGTCACATGTGCAGGGGCTGGTGTGAAGGACACTCTATCCTTCATCCTTGTGCCGACACGTGTTGCACCAGTGGAAGTAGATGGGAGGGCGGGCATTGGCCTTCGCGTGGCTGAAGAGGAGCCAGAGTCCACGTCCCCTGTGCTAGCAAACATGGATGCATCACCTCTGTCCTCAGATGACGCAGAAATTGCCGTTTCGGCCTGTGATTCATCCAGCACACTTCTGCCCCCTCCGAGGCGCCTGTCACATCTGTCTCACACAGCTCCTGTGCAGCTGCTTCATCCGATGCCTCACCACTGTTGACCGTCCCCTGTCCCTCAGCACCCACGGGAGATGCTACATGAGAGAGAGCGAGGTGGCCTCACTCATTTGGCATCAATTAAACAGACATGTGCAAGGGAAGCAGCACAGAACATTCCCAAATCCACATGTTGCACGATACCTGTGCAATTGTATACAGCTACCACAATCAACACGTAATGGCTGGCGTACAGAAAATGAAGCCGCTAATAAGTAGCACATGTGTTGTGCACATAGCAGAACACCCGGCCTGTGTCACCCTGCGACCATAGCCACAAATCGCTGTGTGCACACCCACTGTCCTGATGGTGGCAAGGATGACCACTACATAATTAGGCCAAGGACATACCTGCATGGAGCAGAATGGGACACCACTCACACAGACTGCAACATGACAGTCCACAATGGTCATGAGCCCATGCCATACACCTGTCGTTCGCACGAGCACAACTACTGTTGCACAGTGTGCCGGATGTGTAAGTACCAGGAATATGAGGCGAGGCATCGCACACACATATGTCCGAACGAAATCAGAGTAGGCACAGTGCCTCAAACATACATGTGAATTGCCACTCCAGCCTACTACAGGTTGTTCCTGAGGGCTACGACTCTGAACGCATTGACAATGCAGAGTGCTCAAATTACATCTTGACCCTCAGGAATCGCATATGCATGTCAGATGCACCCAGCACAGAGTACACTTACAACCCACTGCATCACACAACAAACATCACATTACCCAGATTATGGGTAGGCTGTGGACACATGCTGCCTCTCACAGCAAAAGACACAATCCCACAATACTGTACACTTGCTTGCTGCTGATGCCCCTGCAAACGTGCATCCGGCACAGGCTGTGTGAATGTCAAGATGCAGACCATTCGTGGTGAAATGCATCGCCGTGCTTACCTGACAATACGAGGGGGCATCCCCCGATTCGTCTCCGCCACGTAGTCGCTCATCCGGCAGATGACGTCACACCCTTTGTGGAATTGGCTGTACTGTCGGATACACATACACAGAGGCATCAACTTCGATGCAATGGGTCATCACAAGGCCTTGGGCTGGAGGACTTCCAACTGCAGGGATGGTAAACAAGAGGGTTGAAATATCACTCATACACTTCTCATCATCACCCACATCCACCAATCACAGTGGCATGATGCTGACCCATCCAAAACACTCAGAGATGTGTAACAGAGCCAAGAAGTAATCGGACATGGCATAACAGCATGTGTACACCACACGTGAATGCATGCTGGTGGGAGTGTGTACATAGTACCTGTCCATCCCATTCACATGCAGGATGCCAGCACATTGAGCAATGTGTAGCCTGCCCACATCTACTGTCCATTGTCAGGTAGACCAACACATAGATCACAAGGCAACACATCTTTGTGGGTGGACTCACTGTGTCCAACACTGCGCAGCCCTCAACGTACTCGCCCTGTGAATGGCTCACCCCGCAATGGAGGTCACATTCAGTGCCACTATCTCTCACACACATCCCTATCACAAGGCCTGGAGTGTTCAATCGACAGGGCTGAGTTTGCGCATTTCCTGAGAGTTGTGAACTAAAGACACATGTAACCCACTGTACAGTCAGTGTTGTTTCCTTCTAGGATTGGGCGGTCAATGTGCAGCCCAGGTCTGCTGAGACTGAGAAGGCCAGCAGGGACCCAGCCAGCCATTCACACAAGCAATAACTGCCCTGAATCCTGCATTGCCAAGTGGCTGCATCACTGGATGTCTGACATGAAAATGCCATGTACCACCACTCGGGAGGGACATGCATGGGAAAGCGCCAGAGAGCCTACATACCCCTTCCACCTGTAGTAAGCATGGTAAGCAGTGCATGTTGGAAGCCCACAGGCTCTGACTCATAGTGCTGCGGATCAACGACATGTGTGTCCCCCACATGCACTCCCACACACACTGTAGTTGTCTTACACACAACTTTTGCAAGAAATAGCCTTGGGCAGTGTGCGTGGAGCTCGGAATCCAGGATCTCCAGCTCCTCGCTGGTGAGTGGACCTGGACATATCATCAGAGTCATCGACATGAAGGTGGACAGGTGGCAGCAGCAGCAGGTGTTGTTGAGGGATGCCAGTCAGCAGTCCCTGGAAGCTGTGGTTATGCTGATCTCCCTCCCACACTCATATAGCCCCCTGGGGCTGTTTCAGTGGGTCCAAGCTGCTGCGATTGGTGTACCAAGTCTGCCTACTTCAAATGCACACAATGGCCTGCTCCGAGCTGTCCCGGTACGCTTACCTCTATAGCCGAACATGCAGGATGCAACCGCGAGGGCCATTAGAGTTGGCCTCAAGTGCCTGGTCCATGGCGGGTACAGTCCGCTGGTGCCATGTGGAATCCACAGTTTAATGTGCGCCATGCATTTGCAGGTGTGGCCATGATTTGTGTGTGGGAGCATGTCCACACTAGACAGGGCCACTTCATGCTGTGTGCAAATGCATTGACGGACAGTGCTCAGCCTCCACATGTCTGTTGGCGCATCATCATGTACACATTAGCATGGGAGCATGGGATGTGCATATGCACACACATGCCATATTTCTCAATGTACATCTCCCACTTGACTGTCTCATATCCCGTTGTGCAACAGGACCCACTTGTTTGGGCCGCTCAGCCTGTGTACATTGTGTTGTTGGTGTGTGCCATACTCACCCAGCCTCGGAAGCTGTGTCAGGCACAGCAGCTAGGTATATTGCCGTGGTGTTGCCGCTTCCCACATATGCAGTCTGAAATCATCAGCATGCCTTTCAAGCTATTATGTCCTAAATCCCCATGTGCATGCTCATAGCAATGGTTTGTGTCAGTGGTCATTGCTATTGGTAAGGGGACCTGTGTAAGAGTAATGTAGCTGTGCTGTCGCTACTTGTCAGCTGTTCTGTGATTCTATTGCTTTGTCAGTAATTTTAGTTTTGTGTATGTGAAAATGCCATGTGGTGTGTTGCATTGACATGTGTCCACTTCCATCTGTCCTAGGAGGAGACCAAACATACATCGCCCCTACCAATTGCTGGCAGACATGGAGGATGTGGAGGTTATACGGAAATCTCCGTCTGGACCGACCCACCCTGCATCACCTATGTGCAATGTTGGAACCCCACCTTCGTCCTCGCAGGGTGTATCCTACAGCATTCACCCCCACGGCTAAGGTGATGGCTGCACTGCATTTTTTCGCAACCGGATCCTTCCAACACACGGTGGGCAGTGGAGGTGGGATGTCCCAGCCCATGTTCAGCATGGTGCTATGGGATGTCCTGTCAGCTATGATGCTCTACAGGAACTGGTACATCCGATTCCTCAGGGCTCGTGATTTGGCGGCAGTGAAGGGTGCTTCTATGCCCTTGGACGCATCCCCACGTTGTTGGTGCAATTGATTGCACCCATGTTGGCCTTGCTGCACCACAGGCCATGGAGCACCATCTACAGGAACCGGAAACATTTCCACTCCCTGAATGTGCAAGTGGTGTGCCTGGCGGACATGATCATCACACACGTGTGTGCGAAAGTTTCCCGGATCCGCCTCATGACTCGCACATCATGCGCCACAGCATCCTCCCACGTATGATGACCAATCTTCAACCGGACCGTGCATGGATTGTTGGTGAGCATGCATACTCGTGTAGCGTGCTGGGTGTGACATGCTGGTTTGTATCCTGTTGGAAATGCAACGTTTCTCTGTGTTTCTCACACCCAGGTGACTTTGCATATCCTAACGGGCCTTGGCTGCTGAGCCCACTACGTAATCCTCGGACACCAGCTGATGTCAGATACAATGAGGCACATGGGAGGACCAGACGTGTGGTAGAGCGGACTTTTGGACTACTGAAGTCCAGATTCAGATGCCTGGACCGCACCGGGGGTGCACTGGCATACTCCCCACAGAAGGTGTGCCAGATAGTTGTGGCATGCTGCTTGCTGCACAATCTTGCGATTCGCAGGCAGATCCCCCTGATAGTGGATGACGGTGATCAGCCAGGCCCCCGCCTGCAGACCAAGCCGTGTCCAGTGACGAGGACAGTGGAGAGGAGGAAGCAGTGAATGAGCGTCAGCAGCTCATCGCCCGCTACTTCACTTGACGGTGAGTGACCATGTACGACGGCTGATGTCGCTGTAGTTGTGTAGGTGTATGTGTGCATTGTCACGGCGGCCTATTGTTCACTGAGTGCTGTGTGGCAATGGTCCATGTCCAGGGTAGTATGCCACTGACAGTGGCTGTAGCATTGCGCCCTGTTGCTCTGTGAGATGTGTGTACATTGCTTAAACTTGATGACAAGTACTGTGTGATGAGTGTGTGACACACACATTCAATGGACTCTTGTTCTGTTTTTCACCCCTAGGTCCCTACAGCCTCTCCTGGCCTATCGACATACCACACTCCAGATGCATTTCTGATCATGGTGACGGTTGCACATCCTTGATTAAACACAGAGCAGATAAAACAGAATGTGATCCAGGTGTATTTATTTTAAGCGGTGACGTGATTGTGGGCAAGGTGATCACAAAAGTGGTGCATGCTGTACAATGAGTTGACGGTCATGTCCGCGTGATGGTCAAGGTGTACCCATGTTGTTCTGGGTCCACAGTCTGACAGACACATGCCATTCACATGGCAGTGTGGGGTAGGATAGTAGTCCAAGTGAATGCAGTAGATGGCCACCGTGGCTGGCTGACTCACTGGCGTTTGGAGTGTGCAAAGTCATCTCTGGACACCTGTTTCCTCTTCGGACGGCCCCTTCCACGTTTGAGAGGGGGCTTGTGTTTGTGGGCTGCTGGTGGTGGCTGAGGATTGCCCACTCGCTGTGGACGCAGGGGAACTGGATGTTGCACGACCCTGCGCACCAGCAGGTAGGTGGCAGGTGGTGTGGTTGGCCTTGATTGGGCCCTCACCTCCACCACTAGCTGGCCCATGCGGTCGACAAGTTGGCCCATACGGGTCACGATTTGGCCCATATGGGCGTCCATGGACCTCAACACCCCAAGGACTTCCCGCGTATTGGCATCTGACCGGGCCCATTGTCCCTGTGCCTCTTCATAGGCCCCAAGGACTCTGGCGATTTGCGGCAGGGCTTGGCTCCCAGGCTCTGATGGCGTTGGCCTGACCCTGCTCTTCCCACCTGAACTGCTGCCACCGACCTGCCCACTCGCCACATTGGTCACCCGGGGCCTCGTTCTGGCTCCTAGGGTCAATGTCGACATGCGTATGTATGTATGTATGTATGTAAAGAATTTATAGAGTGCAGGAATCACCCTCAAAGAGGTATCTCCGCGCTAAGCATAGAGACAAGTCAGACAGGCACAAAATCCCATAGCTCAAGCCTTTGAATAATTCCGTCTTCAGGAGTTTTCTGAAACGGGAAGACTAGGACATTTACGTAAATCCTCTGGCAGAGAATTCCAGTATAATGGCGCCAGATAGGCCACAGTTTTGCCTCCAGATTGTTTTTTCTTGAAACGAGGGACCACCAATAACATTTTGCCTTCAGATCTGAGACACCTATTCGGGCAGTACACTTTAAACTTCTCCACCATATAACTCGGGCTAGTGCCATAAAGAGCTCTGTGAACAAAGCAACAGAGCTTAAACTTTACTCTCCGGCGAATTGGGAGCCAATGGAGAGTGTTCAATAAAGGCCCGGGAGAGGTGTGGGGAGGTTTGTTAAGAGTTAGGCGTGCAGCCACATTCTGGACGATCTGCAGTCTGCTAAGAGAAGACTCGTTCGCCGATACCAATAAAGCATTACAATAATCCAGGCGACCTATAATCAAAGCCTGAATTAAAGTTCTGCGTACAATTTGGGGTAGCCACCTGAACACTCTGCGCAGCAGGCTCAAGGTATGATAACAGGTCCCGACGGTGGTCATAACTTGATCCTTCATCGATAGATGTGCATCCAACCTGACCCCAAGATTTTTTGCCACCGAAGTAGGTAGAGGGGCGGGGCCTAGCACTGTCGGCCACTACTCAGGGGACCAGGAAGTTGATGCAGCACCAAACAGAAGGATCTCAGTTTTGGCCGCATTTAACTGCAAAAAGTGTTCAGTCATCCATTCTGCTATGGCAGACATGCCATTAGAAAGGCGCTGATCGACAAACTCCGTGTCCTTATCAAAGGACAGGAGTAATTGAGTGTCGTCAGCGTAGGAGAATGGCGTAAAGCTGTACTTTCGGATGACTTTTGCAAGGGGGGCCACATAGATGTTAAACAAAGTAGGGCTCAGACAGGAGCCCTGGGGCACCCCCTTATTAATCTTCATAGTTTGGGATCGAAAAGGGCCTAGATTGATGGTTTGCGTGCGATGATCAAGAAAGCTGATCAACCAATCGAGAGCTATCCCCTGCAGACCGGCCTCTCTCAGTCGAAGTATCAGTTTCTGATGAGAGGCCGTGTCAAAGGCTGCTGTTAGATCCAACAAAACCAACATCACTCCTTTGTTATCATCCACGACCATTTTTATATAATCCGTGACCCCAATGAGAGTTGTCTCGGTGGAATAGTTGGATCTAAACCCTGACTGTGAAGGGTCAAGGATACCGTTGGCCTCAAGATAGTCCATTAATTGAGTATTAACATAGCTCTCCGCCAATTTGCCCATAAGCGGAAGGAGCGAGATGGGACGGTAATTGGAGAGCACTTCGGCCGTGTACCTGATCTTTTCTTCTTGATAGGCAATACTTGGGCGACTTTCCAATCTAGAGGCACACTGCCTTCAATCAATGATGAATTTAAGATCTCTGCAATTGGGGCGGCCAAAAAAGGGGCAAGGAGATGCAAATTTGTGGGCGGGCATTATATCCAAAGGAGATCCTGACTTAGCCTTTTCAACATAGCTTCCATTTTAGAGACCTCAATAACCTCAAAATATGTCAGACCTTCATCTGAGCCTACAAGGGGTATTAATTCAGGTGTAATAGATGGCACCAGGCAAACGTCTTGAGGGAATTGTTGATAAATCTGGTTGATTTTATCGTCGAAGTATACGGCAATATTGTCACATAGTCCCTGAGAGGGGTGACCACCAATGCACAAGCTTTAGGTTTGGTAAAGGAATTCAAAATTTTGTAGAGATCTTTTGCCGAGTTTCCTGCCTGATTGAGTTTAATTATTACATGATCTTTACGTGCCCTTTTTAGATTCTTATGATAAGTAGTGAGGGCCAGTTTACATTTAAATTTTTCCGTTTCCCCCTGGGATTTACGCCAGGATTTTTCTAGTTGTTTACAGCTAGATTTTTCACTACGTAGGTCATCTATGTACCATTCTTCACTTTTTTTACGGGAGTTGCTGAGTTGATATGTTAAGGGAGCCAACCTGTCAATCATATCACACATGGTATCATTGAAAAACCTCAGCTTTGTGGTACTATCCATATGCTCATTGAATGCGGGGGTACATATATTTTACCAAATGATTCGGATGTGATTCTATGCCACCGCCTTTTTAGACCAAACGAAGAGCGTCCCGCCGGTAGGGGTCTAGTGCTGCAGTTGATCCTAAAAGGAATCATAAAATGATCCGACCATGTCAATGGGCAAGCAGGGTCAGCAACAATATAAGAGGATGAGGAAAATATGATATCCAAAGTGTGGCCAGCTGAGTGTGTGGGTCCAAAATTAATCTTATTTAAGCCTAAGGTGGCCATGTCAGCTAAAAAGCTCACAGCCTCTACATTCTCACTATCTTCGCTATGGACATTAAAATCTCCAAGTAACAAAAAATGCTTAGATGTAATTATGTAAGGGCTAATTTTTTCCATAAGTTTTAGATTAAAATCTTTTAATGGCCCTGGCGGGCGATAAATAAGACCGCCCTTTAAAGTTTCTTGGGGTGTCAGCTCATTTTTAAATATGCAGATTTCCATGGTATTATCCGAGATAGAATCAATCACTGTGACTTTCGCCGCCTCTCTGTATATAATGGCAACCCCGCCACCCGTTTTTCCAACTCTGTCCAGTCTAAGAATCCGATAATTCTCTGGGAGAGCGAGGGCAATATCAGGCAGGGAGGTGGGTTTAAGCCAAGTTTCTGTTAGAAAAGCGAGGCCTGGGCATTCCGAGCTCAGCAGATCCCAGAGTTCCATAGCATGTTTTGCGCAGGGTGGGTGGTCAGGGAGGCCCTGGTGGTGGTGGTTGCGGCAGTGGTGGTGGCCGCAATGACCGTGGCAGCAGGGGCCTGGGACTGGTCACCAGCCCTGGGAGATGGGTTGGTGGGTAGGAGGGGTTCTGGGGAGCGGTTGTGCCCTGCCACACAAGATGTGCCTGGTGGGAAGTCCTCGTCCGAAGAGGTGTCCAGGTCTTCCACATCCGTGAGTCCGGGTGGAGGGCTTGTGGAATGGCTGTGATGGCTGCTGTCTCCCTCTCCAGCATCATGCTGTTCGTCACCTGTGGGGCGGAGACGAAAGGTTATTGTGTTGCACCTTGCAAGGTTTGTGTTAGATGTCTGACATTCACAGTTCGTGCACAGTTGTGCACTGATTTCCCAGATGCGTGTGTATGGCTCTACAATGTGTGTGCGTGATCAAGGCAATGGAATAGTGTGATGGGTGCATATGGCATGGGACGGATTTGTAATGCCAATCGGTGTGTGTTGCAGTACCCCTACATTTTGTGGTTTTGGTGGCAACGGGGTACAGCCCCCATGGACGCTTTTGAGATGAAATATGGTTTTGTGATACATACTGTGACATATGGGTGCAGAAGGGGACATGTGTTTTGGCCACACGACTCTACAGAGACAAAGGTGTGTGTATGTCTGACATACCCAGCATATCTGCTCACTGTTGTCATTTAGGGACATTACACTGCAAGCATTGTAGTGAGTGAGTAATGGTTGTGTGCCACACAACTTATTGCAGATGGGACAATTCCTTGGTGTGCGTGCTACCCTCAGCCATGTGCAGCAATGCATGCTCTTGGGGTGTTGACTATATTAGGTATGTTGTAAATCACAGTGTGACGTGCGCTTCAGACACAGCAGACACATTATTGGTCATCGGCAGGAATCTTTGCTGAACTACTGTATATGGGACAACTGTTTAGATGATATACCTTTCATGACACTGGGACTGAAAGATGAGATGGATGAGATTTTGGATGTGCATTGTGTAGCTGTGTGGTTCATGGGTCCAGTGGTGTATTTGACATTACTGGGGTTCCACTCTGTTACATTGAGACAAGATAGACTTACATGGGTGATGTTGTACTGTTGCAGGGATTCTGTACATACACAGAGCTATGCACAGGATAATAGGACCTCGGAATATAGTGGTGAGCCAACCATACCCCTTAGTACCTAACACCCCAATCCGACTAGCTTTAGCGTCTTCTTAGCAAGAATGCTGCTAATTATTAGACAACCCAGAACACAGTATCTCTTTCTCTCAGGACTCGCAGAAGCAAGAACACCCTTTCATAACTCACTCATACCTGTCCATCAACGTGCGTAATAAGAGACACTGTATAGTTTAAAATGTTTATTTTAACTAACGTGCTCTAAGGTACAGTACACGTGTCAGTACTATCAGCATAATGCATAAGAATAAAACAATAAGCATAGTTACAATTCCATAGAATATAAACGGGGAAAGCATTTCATAAAGCTGTCAATATATAGCTAAATGAGTACACCACCCTCCCAGTGCTAGGACCTAGTTTATTATAAAAACAGAAGACCTCTGGGCTTTGGCTGGCAGACCCCCATACCTCAATAGCTAGATGCAATGGTTTACATCATCAGACAAGCACAGCTCTTCTCTCTGGAAAGGTTTCTCTCCGAAGTGCCCCCAACAGTGAAAGTCACAATATTAAAGGCACCCGAATTCCTTCAGTGCAGTGGCATTCAGTGTTATGTCTAATTACGAGGGGCTGACCAGATCAGCAAGAACAAGGCACATTGTTTTCCGACCTTGTACACAATGTACAGACGCAACCCAAAAGCAACAAGGAAGTTTGTGAAAGGCAGATAGTCCCAAAATAGCAGAGGCTGGGGGGCACAAAGTAACGTGCGCAAAGAGGCATCATGGCAGCCAGGCCTAAGCTAACTTAGTAATGCAAATCACACGAGTCCACAAACCACACGACACCCTCCCCTGGTCAGTCCATCGGTGAAGACATAGGACAATGACACAGTTCCAATAGATAGAGCAGAATTGCAACGTCCGTGACTGAAATGGTGTAAACGAAAGTCAAGGAATAATAAAAAAAAACAGAGCCAGAAAGGCCCAGGGAGCGAGGACTCCAAAAGCGGAGACCCCCTAATCCAAAAAAGCGTAAGTGCAGAAAAACGCCACACCCTCCAATAGGACATCGTTGGAGTCGTCAGAAAAAAGCGATGCCATCCAGTTCAGCAAATCAAAACTGCATTCATGTTCCTCCGAAGAGGGAGCAGCGAAAAGCAATGCGGGACAACTTGCGTGATGCTCAATATAACTACGTTGAGGGAGAGTCTGAGCAGCCGCCCAGACATCCCATTGTGCCAAAATCCCAAGTGCAGCCGCACGCGCCATATAGCCAGGACCGGAACAGTCTTGCTCATGGGCCTCTAAGGGACCCACCAACTGGACAAAATCCGGGCGAGACAGAGACGTATTGGAGAGGCAGTAATCCAAGGTCCATGAGAAAGGACAGCGGATGCAAGACATCACAGGTTGCACGCAAGTGAAATACGCAAAGCGAAAAGAAAGTCTATATGACACACAAAGAGTCGCCAAGGGCAGGACGCCGAAGGCTTCGAGGATGCGCTCACGGAGCGTCAGGAGTCGACCGTGGTCAAGGAGGGCCCCAAGAAGTGCAGCCATTGCGTAGCACACAGACCAAAAGCAAAACACCAGCCGCTAAGGCGATGATCAATGGAAAGCCACCAAAGACGCTGGAAAAAATGGAATGAATAAAAGCGGGTATTACACCAAAGATAGTTTGAAAAGAGGTTACAAGGCCAGAGCCCACAACTTTAAAAAGTGCACAAGGCCTTCGGTGCGTGAAGCATTAAAAACACGGTGAATTAATTCTCCGAAATGTTGTGGGAGGTTTGTGTTAAGAAGTGCCTGAATTTCACTGTGGGTACTCGCCACCTGGAGCATGTACGTCTCCCGGGCGGATGTGAGCATAACCTCCTGATTCAATAATAGCGCCTTTATTCTGCTCAATTTATTGAAATCTGCTTTCAAAGTCGGAATGGAAGGCCAAATGGAACTATCTACGTTGCCGTGCGGGGGAGGAAAAAGCACATTTTTGCAGCAGACAACCCTGTGAGAAACTGTTACAATATAAGGTATGCCGGCCAGCATGCCACAGCAGTCCTGATTATTCAGAAGAAGATAGCTACCATTTGCAAGCACAGTGAAAGTAGGAGAAATAGCAGGAGCAGGAATGCCTTTCAAAACACAAGCAAGTATCGGAGCCGAAACGTTACAAGCTCCTTGCAACGTAATGTGTTTACAAACAAGAGAACGACCCACGGTCGAATCACACAACTCCCCCGTGAGAAAATCCTCCCTCCCGCCCTTAAGGCATTTATAAACGAAAGGTAGAGACCAAAGTTCATGCAGGAAAACACTGCCTAAAGGCTGAAAGCGGCCAACAGGATAATGTTTCATGCACGAACTGAATTCAAACAACGGAAAAGGTAAAGTGATAACCCCGTGTACTAGCCACACAGCAGAATCTAACTCCGCCACAGAGAACCTGGAGTGTATGCTGCATCTTTCATGGACATGAACTGTTGTTTTTCAGTTAAATTAAAAGGCATAAACAAGGCAGACGTGTTCAAAAAATGCCAAGGAACCTGCCCCATTTTAAGCGTTTGCAAAGTCCATGCAAACTGCATTACTGAACGCAATTGATTTTGACCATGATATAACACAGAAACATTATCTTGCACAATATCAACAACAGAGGAAATAATATTCTCTAATGTGTAAATGCGGGAAGACAGGGTGTTAATACTATTGTCAACAACAGCAAGCACCTTTTCTAAATTTGCTTGGTCTATTTCCCGAAGACGGGAAGCAGCTTCAATCTGCGAAAGTTTCCAGAGTTCATTATAGGTTTCATAAATGAATCTCTTAGGTCGAGGGCCACGAGGCCCTAGAACAAAGTCGGACAGATCAATATGGCCTGATATGAGTGATAAATGGTGTTTAACAGAATCTAACGAAGAGTGCTGCAACCACTGCTTACACAACTTACCAACAGAATATGTAGTAACAGTACGAGAGTCTGAAAACCTGGGGTCCGGCCTATCCTGTTTGTAACCAGGATCCTTGTCATGAAAACGCATTTGACAGGCATCAGAGGCTATGGGCCATGACAACCAGGGTGATTGAACAATCTCAGAAACATTAAACGAATTATTCTGAAATAATACCTGCAAATCTGTAAGGGACATGTTAAAGCACAAACTTTCATTGGGAGTGGAAGACAATACAGGAATGGACGGGGTATTTAACTGTTTAGATGTAGCCAAACCCCAACATGTTGTTTGAAATATGGTGCGGTTTAAAAACAAAATTTGGGTCGGGATGAGACAAGCACGGTGCAAGGCTTCTATGCCCTGCACCTGCCATGCTTTAGAACCCCAAATAGATTTCAAGTCAATGGTGTCCCTCCAATATTCATATCCACCCACAGCCAAGGCGTTCAAAAAGGAACCTGAATACAGCAATTTGGTGTGGGTCAACATGATTTTCTTAGTAGATGAAGAGTTCAACTTAAAATAATAGGAACCAGGATTAGATCTATTATAATCTGTAAAATAAGTAAACTTATTTCGAAGAGTCTGGGAGCTACCTGGCAAAGGGGTAGGACAATGTTCCCACTGGGTGTAATTAGAAGGACCCCGAAGGGTACTTGGCTTGTGGAGAAAATGGTTGCCCCAATGTTGGTAACAATATAATTCGGCATAATTTGCAGAATTCATGTACAAATCTTCGGCATTAAAAGCAGCATAATATTTCAAATCAGTAAATAACGATTCAACGGCATGTAAATCCCAATCGTCAGAATGAATATTACTTTTTACAATATCACCCATTGAAACACGAAGAACATTAGGTACATTAATAATTTCGGTTGGTCCATGAATTTGGAAATCTACAGCATCCCATACGATGCCATCAGCCACTGGGAAAGCTGAAATGTTCACAAATGTGTGGTCACGCTTCATGATGTGAGAGGAAGAATGCGGAGCCAAAGTTCCAGCGACATAGTTCACAGCAGAGCGTTCTGGCAAATAGTGTCCATTGATGAGTAGAAAAAATACTGTGACAAAGCCAATGGACATGAACAAAAAAAATCAAAAAAAGTACCAACCAGATGTATGTCCATGGGGGGATCAAAAAATTGTCTCTAAACCATGATACAAAAATACTGAATTTGGAGGGGACAAGTGATGAAGAAGAATCCGAGTCAAAAGAATAACGTGTTGGGCTTAGTGGCGTTGTTGGCAAATGAGCCACGGACTCGGTGTCGGGGTAAGTATACTCGGTCTCCTCATTGCAGGGGGAAACTGAGCATTCTTGCAGGGGATCAGGCAAATCTACCATCTCAAAAGCAACATCAGTGACCGTTCGGGCAGAAGGGCCAAGAACATTCATCCGGCATATGACAGGACAAGAGACCACTGGTGTAACACTATTCAGGATCGGCCAGATGTTGTAGCTTGACATTTTCTATTGAGATGTATCTGTTCTCCTTGCGACCAGAAAGCGGTGGTAAGATGACTGTACGAGTTCCCTTCAAGCCAAGGACCGGAACTGGTGCACGATAAGAGGGTCCGAATTCTTTTTTGTTCTCCACCTTCTCTCGAACCAGTTCTCCAATCTTCGGAAGCCAGCCAGCAACCGGAATCTGCAGCGCAGCGTCTGTGGCCGAAAGTGTCTGTGCAATTGCAAGTTTGTCTCGGGCTTCTTGTAAGTCCTGTAACATAGTAGAATGATTATCTACATCAAAGATGGCGGATTGCGCCGCCATGTCTAGACCATCAAGGTCAGGCACAAACATTCTTATGCCAAAGAGCATTTCGTATGGGGTCCGCCCACCCAGAGGTCGTCTAGGGAGATTATTAAGTGCACGTTGTACGGTATACAAGTGGGCCAGCCAGTTCCTGCCAGTACCTAAGACTCTAGCTGTCAAGGATTGCTTTTAAATCATGGTTCATCCGCTCCACAATTGAATTACCCTCGGGTCTATATGGAGACGAAAATTTCACCCGTGTCCTTGTAAGCCTTAGAGGCGAACGCTGGACCTTGGTCAGAATGGAAGGTGCCACATGCGAAAATTCCCACAAAGACACGCAAATCCCTGATGACATTTCAAGCGTCAGCACTCCGTTGTGGCCAGACCCAGAGGAACCGTGTGTACGAGTCCACTGCTACTAAGATGTACTTATATGCAGTGTCAGAGGAAAAGGGACCGCAGTGATCCAGGTAAACACACCCAAAAGGTCTGTTTGCAATGCAGAGCGGTTTCTGTGGTGGCCGTGTAACCGTAGAAGGCTTAATCTGCTGACAAACGTCACAGGAAAGCACATAAGTACGGGTTTGTTTATATAATCCACGCCACCAGTAACGCTGCTGCAAGATGGAAACCGTAGCAGACACTCCAGCATGAGCTGACGCCATGCCTTCGTGCGCTGCCGTAATCAAGGAAAGTCTGCAGTCCGCGTTGGGAATCAGCCGATCACCAACGTCCGGTATTTTAACATAAGGAGCCTGTTCGGGACCTAATTGATAAAAAGTATTTAGAAGGGAAACCCCTAGGGTAATTAGCACCCTCTTTTGTTGCAGCAATAGCTGCTAGAATATCAGTGTCTGTTTTAGACATGGATCTGGTATCTGCTGCGACTGAACACGTGGCTACTGCGGATTTGGCAGCTTCATCTGCCAAACCGTTACCGACAGCATGTGCGCCCACACACTGGTGGCCAAGAGTGTGTACAACCTGTGTGAGAGGCAGACGTTGTTGTAAATCTGCCACTCGAACCCAAAGCGTTTTATGCTTGATTGTGCTGCCTTTTGCATCTCTATAGTCATTTTGTGACCAAAAGAATAAATTGTCATTATAAGACTGAACACAGTAGTATGAATCACATACAATAAGAGTAGTCACATCCGGATTGGTAAACTCAAGTGCTAGCACCAATGCACGCAGCTCGGCCAATTGTGCAGTACTGTCACCCAGTGCTTGAGTGTGCACTACAGTTGATTTGAACTTTCCGTTCACAAAAGAACCTGCAACAATAGCACATGCTGCTGAATAAGCATGCTTGGAACCCGTGGCCGGCTGGGCCGAACCATCGGTATAGATAATACATTCGTAATCCTCAAGCGGTAGCAAAGACAGAGGAGGAGGATGAACGAATTCATACTGCAAAAACTCCTGAGTCTGTAGAGAAGAATCAAAGATAAAAGTGACATCCGGAGATGTCAAAGATGTTGCCCATTGTATCCAACGGGGGTGCAAAGCTTTAGAGTTTGGAACACTTGTTTCGTCACTGCCTCTAGGGCAGGATAGGGTGTTACCACCAAAATGCGTTTTCCTGTGCCAGTGCGCGTTCCTTTAGAATCGCCATCTGCACTGCCGTCAAAACTTTTTCCACAGAGGAAAAGCGCATTTCCACAGAGGTGTAAAGATGTGACTTGTATGCAATCGGTACTGTGTCACCTTCGTTAAAGGTCAAATACGTGAAACCCACTGCCCCTGGAATGATTCTAATCACCAGGTTTGGGTGGTTATCACGTGTCAACAAGAATTTAGATTCAAGTAGATCAGACTGCAAAGACTGCAGTATAGAGTTATGCTCAGGAAGCCAGCATAACTTAGAAAAGTTAGGTTGTATCAAAGCATAAAGAGGCTTGATACGCCGGGCATATTCGGGAATGTAAGTACGCCCGAAGTTCAGAAAACCCAGCAAAGACTGAAGCTTTTTCAAATTGGTCGGAGGGCACAAAAGTGCGCATTTCTCCCAAAAATGGGGAGCTAATCCCTTACCTTCATTGTTGAGCTCATAGCCCAAAAACAAAACGGTAAATTCAGCAATATGAGATTTGGCAAAGTTAAACTTGTAACCTAAAACCGCAAATTCGAGAATAATGCGGTCCACTCGTGAAAGATGCTGGAATAATTCGTCGTCTGTCAGGTAGATATCATCAACGTACAAACATGCATCTGGGTCTATGCCGTCCAACAAAGAGACGACACGTGCAGCGAATACACCTGGACTGTTTTTGTAGCCCATTGGTAAACGCAGGAATTTGAATAATTTGCCACCGGATGTAAAAGCGCTCCATTGGCTACTCTCCGAGGCCAAGTTGTGCGTGTAGAATCCATTGGATAGGTCAAGTGTAGTTTTGTATTTCTTACGAACAAGACTGTCTACTAGCGCAGAACTATGTGTATTTTGCACCGCAAAGGTCCGACAATGAGAGTTCAAATGCCGGTAATCTAAAACTAAGCGGTACGATCCATCGGGTTTAGAAACCGCGAAAAGGGGATTATTCATTGGTGATATGCATGTTTCAATGACTCCCTGATATTCTAACTGAGTCAGAATTTCAGGGAGTCATTGAAACATGCATATCACCACATATAATGTCAACGGAACAAGCAGACACGACTACATGGACAAGTCTTCGATGGTGTTGCTGATGTGTGTGATGACTGGCACAGTGCGCGCCATGTGGGTCAGTACTCCAGTGAGACTTGTGCATGCAGACGTGACTCCTTACGTGTTACTGTATTTGAGATGGCTCATGTGGGCTATGACTCTGTAATTCATGTCCGTGTGCACATTAGTCACATGATTATGACAGGGAGCAGTGCTACCTGTTCCTCTGCTATGTGACATGTCCTAAATGTTAGTCGTAGTACAGTCCTCATGCCTACAGACACCCCGCCCTGTACAGTAGTCTACCTACTTGTTGGTTTGGAGGGAGCAATGCAATGGCTACCACATGGTTATGAGAGGGAGGGGTGCTCCATCTTGCTGGTCTGTGGGAGTGGGGGCCGTGTTGTGAGTTGTGGTGATGGCTTACCACCCACAGACACCCCTCCATGTAGGGAAACATATCTACCTGTCGGGTGAAGGTGTGCACTGCAATGGCTGACACATGGGTGTGGGGAGTGCCCCATCTTGCTGCGCTGTAGGACTGGGGCCTGGTGGGGGTTGTACTTCTGCAGTCCCCCCTCCGATACACGGACTTTGTGGTAAGGCTACTTACCTGTTACTTGTTGGTTAGTGCAGCTATGGCTGACACATGAGTGTGGGTGTGGGGAGTGCTCCTTCCGGCGCATCTGGGGTACAAGGGGACCTGGTGGGAGTTGTAGTGCTGGCTGACTGTACACATGCCCCCATGGTTTTGTTTGTTGGTACCTTTGGGCTGAGTGTGTGTGTGAGTGTCTGTTGCATGTATGAGAGATGTCTTGTGGATTGTGTACTGGACATGGGGGTGTTTGGCCCTTGGAGCTATGGCATTCTGGTAGTGCATGACTGTACATAGCGGTGTGCTGGTATACATTTGTTTGTACTTACCAGCCTCCACTCCCCCTGGTATTCCGGTGAGACTCTCCGGATGTAGTATGCCTCGCACCTTCTCCTCCCACGCCTTGAAGGTCTTGAATGGCGCGGGATTTCCGCCGCCAGTCGTGTCAGCCAGCTCACGGTTCTTGGCCTCCTTTTTCCTGACCACGCTTTTCAGGTCGTGCCACCTCTTTGTAATTTCACACCGGTTGCGTGGCACGTTCCCAACTGCATTCACCTGGTCTACGATCCTGCTCCACATTCTGTTTCTGGTGGCTACTGGTGTCTGTTGGACCTGGTTCCCATAGATTTGTGGGTGCACCTTGATGATCTCATCGACCATGACCGTCAACTCTGTGGCAGTGTACTTAGGCATTCTTTGTGTTGCCATGGTGTGTGGTTTGGTATTTGTGGTGCTGGTGTGGTGGGTGTGTGGTGTGTGGTGTGTGATGTGCAGGGGGTTAGTGGTGCCGGTGTTTCAGTGGTGATGGTGGTGGTGTTGTTGGTGATGTGTGCGTGCGTGTGGTATGCTGCTTTCCTTTGTGGCTCTCTGGGTTCTCTGCTGTCGTCTTCGCTTTGTAGTGGTGCAAGGGATTGTGGTCTGTGAAGGGGCTGCTTTTGTACTCACCTATGTGGGTGTGTCATGATGGGCTGTCGTTTTCCGGTGTGTTGTGCCTGGTGTCCTGGGATTTGTAGTTTTTTGGTTTTGCCAGGGGGGATGTGTCTGTGGGATGTGTTCTGTGTCTGGGTATTTTGGCGTAGTTTGCTGTGTGGACTTGTTGGCCGTGTTATGTGTATTTCTTTGGTCCGCCAATGATTTCCGTGCACGGACGTGGCCGCCAGGCCTTCCGCCGTGTCAGTTATTCATCTCTGTTGTTAACCGTGGCGGGCGGGAAATATGTAGATTTTCCGCGCTCATGTCGGGGAGATCATAATTTCACGGCAGGTATCTAGGTCGTCAGAGTGGGCGGATTTGGGTTTTCGGGCGGAAATGCGTCCGTGGCGGACGGATGATCTTCTACTCTGACATGGACGGGCGGGATTTTGTGTGTTTTTACCGCCGCGGGTGGGGGTTGCTTCACGACATCATAATTGCTCGGTCGGTATTCCCATGGTGCAGGCGGGTGGTTTTTTCAGGCTATAGTGGATGGCGGATTTTTTACCGCCGGTTATCGTAATCGGCCCCTTAGTCCCTACACTAAGCCCACTGATCATAACACCTTGCAACCCTTTTCCAGTGGACACCCTCGAACCTTGAAAGAAAACTTACCTGATGGACAATTTCTCCTCATTTGAAGAAATTGTTCCAATAGAAGTGATTACTTTGAGAATGCCAACATTCTGATAAATAAGTTGGTCTACAGAGGTAACCCCAAAAAATGTGTCAAGCTGCCTCGAAAAGATCAGAGTTTACCCTGAGAGAGACACTGCTTGTCCCTAAAATACCCCACAAAGAAATCCATCTTACCTGTGCTATCACCTTTAACCCTAAAACTAACAAAGTCAGGAACATAATAGAGAGAAAGTGTAAGATACTGGCCCCATTGGGAGTCCCAAAACCCATGTTTTCATTGGAAAGGGAAGCAATCTACGGGATAGATTAGTTAAGGCAGTACGTCCAGGTGAGAGGAAGAAGGATCTCCATGAAATGTTGGAACTACCCCCATCACAGGGTACTACAAATGCAACAATTGTGCAGCCTGCCAGTCCACTAATGATACCAAAACTATCACCCTGAATAGCAAGGTACATCGTCAATTAAAATTCTCGAACTGTAATACAAAAAACGTGATATACTGTGAGCTATGCCCATGTGATCTTGTGTACAGTGGTCAAACGACACAATCGGTAAAAGCATGTATACTACAGCATAGATCTAGAGTCAGATGTAGAGTACAGGTGCTCCTCTGGTAGACCACTATAAAAGTTTTGAACACAGTGAGAATGATATCCGATGGACAGTACTCTTTGTAGTGGAAAGAAACCAAAGAGGGGCTTCTCTTGAGGCGACCCTTAATAGAACTGAAGTGAGGATGATAGAAAGATACGGGACAGCCACGCATGGGCTCAATGATTTAGATTAGATGTGGGCATTGATTTAATTTATTTTAAACTCATGAGTATTTCCTACAAACCAATCGACACTAGAGTAATGTAACATTCAACTATCGGATTTTTCTGATGAGTAAACATTGCTTAACTGTATTTAAGAAGGATATGTCTTGTCTATTGTAGATGTTTCGTACACATGGTGAGATTCTTTGGGCGGATGATATCCTCCTGCTTATGGGTCTGCCATCTGAGTTTGAAATCATAAATTTCCAGAATGTATATGCTTTGTAAATTTGAGGTGGTTCTGATAAATGAAGATGTACTTGTGTTTTGGGGCTCAGAGCATTAGTTCACCCAGGGACAGGTCAATCAGACTTTCTAACTATACGCCTGCAGTGAATATGGTTACATTTCCCTGCTTTGAATATGTTTTCATTTTTGATGTTTTGGACATTTCTCTGTCGTATTGGACTACACCTTATTTAAATGGAACCGGTTAGTTGCCAAGCAGTAGGCACTAATGTCCTGTACTCAGACACTCTAAGATGGCCGACAGGGTTCTCGCCCCACCAAGTGACCTGTCTTATACAGTTTCTTTTCTGTTAGTGGTGCTGGTGTCGCCCATTTACTTGGAGGGTTTGCAGTGCAGTACACCAAACTATGGATATGAGGTTCTTAAGATATGGGTTAACCCAGGGGTGTACCCCACATTGCTCCATTTCTGTTTTGGCGCATTGGACCACATCTTTAATCAAGCTGCCTTCAGGGTAACTGCCAAAGGCGAGGCTTTTTTCTCCTATTAATCAGGCACTCTAAGATGGCTGACATGGCTCCCACCGGGTCACATGACCCAGTCATTAAATGGTTTTCTTGATTCGTGCCATACGTTGATGGCAGGCTGAATTTGAGGTCTCCGACGCCGCGAAGGAGAGTGGGGAATGTCGGAGTTTTCAGCACCCCCTTACAAGCCAGCTACTGTGCATCCAAATTACAGGGACAGACGCATCGGTCACCTGGATTTTTTAAGTAAGGCTTGTTAGTCATAGGGGTGTGTTGCACGTAATAACAACTCTTTCAGTAATGCTTGTTAGCGCTTGGGGAGTGTTGCACATATAATAATTTCATCTACACCCGCCAACCACTGTATATTTCACTCCATTCAATTTCTGGCTGAAAGGGTTGCTACCGGATAACAGGAACCACAGTTTCCTTGTGTTTGTCGCTTAAGTCTCAGTGGATAAAGGACTTCGCCAAATTTGGATTCAACCCTGATTATCTCATGAGTGCGCTCTTGACGTAAGTTTTGAATGGTGCTGATTCTTGTCAGCCTTTTGGCCCTCACGCGCTTTCATGTGGTGACGTCTATTAGCAACTGTTTTTTGCCCGCAGAATGGAACGTGGTATCCAGACTGGCAGCTGACTGAAGCAATCAACCACTAGATGTAGAAGGTGTAGTTCACTTATCACTTTTTTAGCACCTAGGTCGTATTTTTGCATGTCCCCCTATAGGCACAGGATAACACCAAGGGTGCACATGGTTTTGAGTGGTGATGAATACTCATAACCCTCAGTTAACTCTCGGACCCCGACCTGCTTTAGGTATGACACACGCAGTTTGGTTGATCGTGAGCACGAAATATGCATGACTTTCATGCCTTCACGACGGAGAAGTTGGCAAAAACCCCCACAATACTATTTATCTTTTGGCTCTGATGGACTATTTTCTAGGCACTAGTACCTGGTTTTAAGTAATAAGTATACTCTTCTAGGTACATTTGTCTAGCTACAATATTTGGCTTTTTAATATATGTTTTATTGGTAGGTGCCTCTTTCTTCCATAAGTCCTGAGGAGGTCCAGAATTGTATGGGCCAATACGCGTTGACACCCTGCATTGGAGAAGTAATTGAATTTTGAATATAACCAAATTACTATTTAGGACACATACATATGGGATAGAGGACGCGATTGTCCTCCTTGTGGTACCAATTCAAAGGAGCACCTCCTTGGTGGACTGCATACCACATAAGGAGTGCAGCCACACTGCCTGAACTATTTGGAAGATGGAAGCAAGATTTGATGTGTTATAATTGTTTTGGGTAAACAGTCAGAATATCGAGTAGGAAATGTCGAGTTGCACTAATATCGAGTGCAAAATATCGTGATACAAAAATATCGACTGCCAGAATATCGTGGTCAAGAATATCGAGTTTAAGGTAAGAAATATCATTTTCCAAAATATCGAAGTCATTAATATTGTTTGCAAAAATATAGTTGTTAAAAATATCGTTTTTTTAGTTAGTGTTATGTATTTTAGTATGTATTTTAAATGTATGTGCTACATTTTTTTGTCTAAGTATTGCATTTTTTTATGTATGTGTTAAATTTTTGAAGTTATTAATTTTATGTTAATAAAATTTTGCGTTTTAGTTCCGTAGCGTGTTATGGGTTTATAGGGAAATAGGGTGGGAAGTAATTTAATTATAATAAATTGAATATTAATTTTATTTTAATTACATTTTGCGTTTTAGTTCCGTAGCGGGTTGTGGGTTTATAGGGGAATAGGGTGGGAAGTAATTTTTATTATAATAAAGTAATTAATAATTTTATTATTAATTAATTAATATTTGGTTGTTAATTTTTATTGATTAATTAATTGGTAAATATGTTAATTGTGTAATTTTTTTAGGGGCGGGTTGTGGGTTTATAGGGGAATAGGGTGGGAAGTAATTTATTTTTTTATTTTTTATTTTTTTATTTATTTGAGCGTTAACAAATGTCATGGCAAATAACATACAAAGAGATTCATTAGGAAAAGAGACAATAATACAAAAACATAACCAAAAAACATAACATAAGCTTTGAGATCCGTCGTGGAGCCTAAAAAAAACAGAAATGAAGAGCACAATAGGACATGTACCTATATACCTATGCAACCAACAATCGACCGATCCCATCTGTAACAATTATCATTGAGACCATTCCTTGATAGGGGCCCACATTTTAGTGCCCATCTCCCGCCTCCTTTTCCCCCTTAAGAGGTACACAGACGAATCCATATTATACAGTGCCAACATCCTGGATCTTCAATTAAAAAAGGTGGGAGCTTCCGGGCCTATCCATTGTGACGTAATGCACAGCCGAGCCATCGCCATTGCTATAAACAAAAAGGCGACAGTGTATCTGGGTCTTCCGACCATCCCGGTATCCTCATAACCCATTATTACCAACTCTGGGGAAATTACGACCGGGATTTTTAACGCTGTATTTATAAAATACTCAATTTCATGAAAGAATTCCCCCAGGCTTGGACATAGATAAAACATATGGATCGCATCAGCCGCTTGAAACCCACACCTGCCACATCCATCACCCTTCCGCCCCCCCCACTTAGCGATCTTCGCAGGTGTGTAGTACAAATCAAATACCGCCATATAACATTGAGTCCGAAGGCTGCCAAAGATTAAGATCTGGCTTGCTAATTCTAAGATGTAACCAATATCGACCCCCTTCTTACCAAGTTTTCTCTCCCACTTGATGTTCTGATCATCGATATCATCCGGGAAACGAGACAGAAGATATTGATAAATTATGCCTATTCTCACTTTCCTTCGGCCCAATTCAACTATAGAAATCTTTTCAAACACAGAAGTAGCCCCACTTCGATATCTATAAAAAAAACTCCTAATCTGAAGATATTTAAAAAAGTCGTAATTATTTAGCTGAAACTTCTCCCTTAAAAAGGAAAAGGATGCCATTTGCCCTTCCTGACACAAATCACCAATAACCTTCAAACCCACCCGCTGCCATCTGAAGATAACCTGATCCTGAAAAATCGATGGCAAAATACCAGCAGCCGAAAACGGCGTATAAGCATTGATATTCGGGATTTCCCATTTACGCCGAATTTTCCGACAAATCGAGTACGCAGCGCTAATTACTTTAAACCTCGTTTTCTTAAAATAACTTGGTTCCAATATCCGAACTAGAATGCCCTTTGCTGCCTCCCCCAGACCTATTTCATAAATAGTCGGTCTGTTAGCCAACGGGACCTCAGCCCTATCCCCTACTAAGAGTACTTCAAAATGTTGCAGCATGGATGACCAGTAGTACAGCAAAATATTGGGAACCGCCCAGCCACCCCGGTCCCTAGGAAGACACATCCATTTGGCAGCCCTGCGCGATCGGCGACAGCCCCAGAGAAATCTAGAGCATAACCTCTCAGCCCTAACCAGGCATTCTTGAGGAAACTCTAGGGGGATAGTTCTGAATAAATACATAAACTTTGGAAGAACCAGCATTTTAAGTATATTACATTGGCCGTATAGCGTAAGATGCAGATGGTCTAGTCTTTCTAGTTTAGTATTTATAGATTCGATCACTGGTAAGATGTTCAGGTCGGGGATACTATCAACTGAGGCAGTGATTTTAACCCCCAAATACGTTGCTTCAGTAACAACAGGGACATCGGCAGGACACAGAAACGCTGAATGTAGGATCTGGGTCTTCTCAATATTCAATTTATACCCTGATGTTAAGCCAAATTGCTCTGCGAGAGTCTTTAAGGTCGCAAAGGCCAAAACACCATCCCTAGTTAAGACCACAATATCGTCCGCATAAGCTAGCGTTTTATAGTCTGTATCATTGACCCTAATCGGCAGAATATTTTGATTCCCTTCAATTTTGCTGAGAAAAGGGTCAATGTACAGAGCAAAAAGCAAGGGCGAACACGGACACCCTTGTCTAGTGCCCCTGCTAATGTTAAATGTCCCTGTTTCCTGACCTGAAATACGGATTGTTGCGTCTGGGGAGATATACAACGCCTGTAGTGCCTGAATAAATTCAGTACTGATCCCTTTCCAGCGAAGCACTGAACACAGAAATCGCCAGGAGACCCTGTCGAACGCTTTCTCGGCGTCCAACAGGATCACCCCCAAGGGCGACTCTGTGGCCTGCGCCCAATCCAACAAAGCAATGACCCGTCTAACGTGGTCAGCCATGTCCCTTCCAGGAATAAACCCATGTTGACGTATGGACACAAGCAAAGTGATGACTTTCGCGAGTCTAGTGGCTACGATTTTTGAGTAAACCTTGCTATCCGTATTAATAAGTGAGATAGGGCGATAGGAGGAGGGATTTTGCTCAGGCTTATCTTTTTTCTTAAAAAGAACAATGGTTGTTCGCCTCCAGGATTCAGGTACAACACCCCTTTGTGCCTCCCAAAATACAGATAAAACATCCTGCCGGATTTCTTGAGAGAAAGCCCTATAAAATTCTAACGGGATAGCGTCACGGCCCGCGGCCTTTCCATTAGCCAAAGATTTTATGGCTATTTCCACCTCTTCCCATGTAACTGGTACTGAGAGAGCCACATTCTGTTCTGCTGTAATTTTAGTAGTATCAATGTCTTGCAGGAACCCCTCCGTCCAAGACTCACTAGATATCATAGTCCTTTCCTCCGTATATAGCTGGGTGTAAAATTTTTCAAACACCTTCAAGACCCCCTCCTGTGTATCCTGAATCTGACCATACTGATCTTGGACTCTGAGAATTCTATTTGCTACATTTCTCTGCTGTAACCGTTTAGCGAGAACTCTACCAGAGTTTTCCCCAAATTCATACATCATAGTACGATATTGCATATACTTTGCGGCCAAGTCTTCCCCAAAGTGTTTTAATAATTTGGATTTGATAACGGCCACCGCTTGTTGACTTTGATCAGTATCGTGACCATCCTTAATATTCTGCATTAGCTCCAGCTCTGCTACCCGTAATTGCTCAATACGCCCCTTAGTCTGCTCCTGAACAGTCTTCCAACGATAGGCAGCAAAGCTCTTAGTCTCGCCCCGAACTGCAGCTTTGAATGTATCCCACACTATACAATCTGAAGCGGTCTTTCTGTTAATGCTTAAAAATTCCGATATCCATTTAGACATATGGTCCCGATAGGCTTGATCCAGTAGTAATTTCCTTTCAAATGTCCATGGCCTTGGAACCCTATCCATATGCCCCCAGGGACATTCTACTATCAACGAATTATGGTCAGATAATATTCTTGGGGGAATTTCAATAGAGATTCCCTCTACCAGCTGGTCAGACATAAAAAATAGTCCAGACGGACCATTTTATTGTGGGGGGCAGAATAATACGTGAAGCCATAATCATCTTTTTTATGCCTAAACCAGGCGTCCACTAATCTGTGTTCACATACTAGAGTTCGAAGAGCCTTAAAAACTCTCGGTTTCCTCCCCAGATATTCTTGGTTACTTAAAAGATTAAAGTTGCCTGCCAAATGAATATTTAAATCCCCACAAATGATCAGTGGATGCGGCCACAATGCTAGCTCAACATTTAAGAATTTCATAACCTCTGGGTCATCTAAGTTTGAGCCATAAATCGAACAGATAGACATAGGCCTATTATTAATCATAATTTCAGCCACTACCCATCGACCCGCTCTATCCTCTTTCACTTTTTTACAGATCCCAGCTCCCCGCCTTACCAAAATGGCCACACCTCTGATCGTAGATGATTGTCTTGTACAGGCTACTAAGTCAAAGCCTAGCCCTTTCAGACACTCCCGCTTCCCCCACGGGATGTGTATTTCTTGTAAACACAAAACATCCACCTGCATGGTTTGTAAAACTTTACATAGGAGCCCCCGCTTCTTGCCATCATTTAGGCCACAGACGTTCCAGGTACAGATACGCAACTTACCCCTCATTATTTAATAAAGACATAGATCCTAAACACAACTCAACAAATAGTGATAATATGTTAACACCACCATTTTTACTCATTATCTCCGTTCCAATACCAAGATTCACATTACAATTGCCATGACTACAATTAAAGACCAAAACCCAGCATGCCCACCAAGCCCAACCCCCCTTGACCCCCAACCACCCCCACCCCTTACCCCAACCCAACCCCCCACCCACCCCAGCACTCCTCCCACCTTGTGAGGCAACAGGACCGAAGTCCTTGTGATGGTATAAACTGGCTACCCCCGCTCTCCCCTGGATTCTTCCTCCCATTTTTTACCGGGGAGGGGATCTGAGCTACTACAAGCCAATATAGTACCTAGAAAAAAGACCATTTACATTAGCTCACCCCCCACCTCCTTAACTAAACTATGATAATCCCAATGACGGAAAAAAAAGTTGATTCATTTGCACTTTCTAAATTGAATTCAAAAATTCCTTTGCCTGTATTTCAGACAAAAAAAATCTTGTCTGTCCCTGAAATATTATTTTCAACTTAGAGGGATAGAGCAAAAAAGGCTTGCGCCCCTTTTGCTTGAAATGCTGCAATTAGCTGGCGGAGCTGCCACCTCCGCTCAACTGTTGCCTGACAGAAATCGGGTCTGACAAAAAACTCACAGTCCTTCCCTACTCTCTTCCTGTCTGGCCTTGCTAGATCGTAGACTCCTTCTCTGGCTAAAAAATTGTTTAGACAGATTAGTATCGCCCGAGGTTTATCCATGGCTGAGCCCGACTTCTGCCTTAACTTGAAGGGAAACCTGTGTGCTCGCTGCACCTCTGCCTGCCAGTCCCACTGCTTCAAGTCCGGAAACGCTTCGGAAAATAGTTCTACAACAAACTGTCGGGCATCCGAGCCCTCCTTGCCTTCCGGAATTCCTAAGATTCGTAAATTATTCCTCCTGGCGCGATTCTCCAAGTCCGTCAGTTTCCACATCATATCATCCCTTTGTGCTTTAATCGAGTCCGTAAGGCCTTTCTGTACTGCAAGATCATCTTCTAACGTAGAGATCCTCTCTTCAGCCTCAACAATCCTAGCTGCTATATCCGAACACGTTTTGGCCACTCTCCGATTCGAATTTTGCATCTTACGACACGCACCCTGTGTACGAAAGCTTTCCTGACGTGTCTCTTCCCGATGCGCCATAATAATCTGATAAATGGTGGACAATGTTATCTCTGAGGGGGGTCCCTGAGTGACATCTAAACCACTAGTATCAACCACGACGGCACTCCCGATAGTTCCAGGCTGAGTTGAAAAGGAATAATCCCATGCCATTGATCCCATTATCCCAGAGGCCTTGTTTGTCATGAGACCCCCTTGATCTCTTTGCTTCTTGAGCTTGCGAACCGTTCCCTCATCTCGCAGCGATACTTCACCCATTTGCCCTTCTCCAAACCGCCATTCAGCAAGATCGCTGTCATCATCCGTCCACTCCTTCTCCGGACCTTCATCCTCCGATGATCCCGAGGGGTCTGACATTGAATAAAATTTGTCTCCACCTTCAAGCTCCTTTACGAGCCCGCTAACATCGCCAAGATCCCTTGAGCCAGCCCCTTGAACTTCTGTTCTTGTAGGATCATCCCCCTTACTGAGCGATTTAGCATTTTGTTGATCTCCTATGACCTGGACTTCAGACTGAGGGACTACAATTCCCATAATTCCACTGCTCGGGGGAGCCACCATAGTCCTGGATTCGCTTTTACCATCCAAATCAGCCTCGAGCATACTTTTACTACCCCCAACAAGCGTTATGTCATTAGCTGCCAAGCCCCCATTATAAACCAGCAAACTGGCCCGAGCCAGCTC
The DNA here is from genome assembly GCA_963921515.1 of Calotriton arnoldi. NCBI lineage: Eukaryota > Metazoa > Chordata > Amphibia > Caudata > Salamandridae > Calotriton > Calotriton arnoldi. Next base: position 684,863 of record CAWUFW010004874.1, on the reverse strand, counting down.
TTTGAGCTGAAACTCATTTTGATTACGGACGGACACTCGCTGACTCCCGTCAGACACACTCAGGGTGGAGACAGTACCTGTATTCGTCTTTCCTTCCTCTGCGTCCAGATGGCTTGGGGATTTGTTAGCCGATACTAACTCCTGCTTGCTCCCTCCCCCGCTCGTGAGAGGCTCAGCTCTTTTAATTTTCCCAACCTGCGCCTTGAAGAGTGAGGGGAGCGTCTGTTTCCCTTTGCCCGCTCCTGCAGCCATTGTCTGGGGGTGTCCGCCGGCTCTAGCCACTATCTCTGCTGTCCCACGATTGAGTTGGGGTTCTCTTTCCCCGCTGGCGCCTTTCCCGGGGCTGGCAGACTGCGCGAGCAGAGTACGAGTCTTTAGACTCTTTGAAGGTGCTTTCGGCGCCATAGCACAATGCAGCCGTAGAAGTGCTCCTGAGAAGCCCACGCAGATCGGAAGAAATCCCAACCAGGCTGTGCTGCTAGGTAAGTCTCGTCGCAGCTGTGTCAATCGCCAAAGCATATCGGTCGATTTCAGATTATACGGATTTTCTGCCGCTTTTGACTTATTCCATCAAGTCAGTAGGTGAACTTGGGAGGAATTGTCCAGGAGAGAACCCGAACGCCAGCTCACACAGCCGAGTGACCGGCCGCCATCTTGTTCCCCTGGTTTCCAGGATGGGTGGGAAGTAATTTAATTATAATTAAATTATTAATATTTTTCATAATTAATATTTATTTCTTTAATATTTTATATTGTTAATTGTGGGAAATAATTTATTATCAATTATTTATTAATTTGTTATAAATTATTATTAATTAATTGGTAATTATGTTAATTGTGTGTTTTTTTTAGGAGTGGGTTGATATGGGAATAGGGTGGGAAGTAATGTAATTTAAATACATTTAATAATATTTTTTATATAATATTTATTAATTATTATTTTATAGTGTTAATTGTGTGAATTAATGTATTAATAATTATTTATATTTTGATTGTTAATTGTTAATAATTAATTAATTAATTAATTAATTAATTATGTTAATTGTATAATTTTTTACAAAATTGTTGGTGGCATTTATAGGGTAATATGGTGGGAGGTAATTTATTTTTAATTAATTAATTCTTTGTTGATTGCTGCTAATTAATTAATTACATTTTAATTTTGTCATTTGTGTAATAATTTTGATGTGTCAGTTGTGGTGTTTATAGTGGTAAATGGTGGGAAGTAAATTATTTAAAATTAATTACTTATTTGTTGCTTATTGATATGAATTTATTAATGTAAAATTAGTTATGGATATTGTGTAAATATTTTTAGGTGTGTGTTGTGGTGTTTATTGGGGTAGATGGTGGAAAGTAATTTAATTTACATTAATTAATCATTACTTGATCATTAATATTTATTTATTAATTGTTAAATATTTTTGGTAATTGTTTATTTGATTTTTTTGTTTGGGGATTTATGTTGTATAGCTGTAATGTTTGGTTACTACAATAATTTTGACCTTTTTAACCCCTTCCGTGCTTCCGTCGGCCAACGGCCGTCGCGAGCACTACCTCGCTAGTGCTGCGCACGTCCGTTGGCAGCCACGCGGCCCCGCCCACTCTTTTAAACTGCCGCATCGCGACGGAATTCACGCTTGCGAGTTAAAGGGTTAAATATGTTTTTTAATTATGAATAATTTTTTTAATTGATTATTAATTGTGTTAATTATGGAGGTACACTTTTTTTTTATTTAATTTAGATATGTGTTGTAAATTATGTGGTGTTATAGGGTAGAAAAAAAATATTACATTTATGTAATAATTATTTTTTAGATTACAATTAATTTCTATTACAAAATATTTATTTGTTTGATAATTTCTTGTTAAAATTAAAAAAGAATCTTTTTATTTAAATTTTATATTTTTCTACATTATTATATGTTTCTATGCTTTGTAAAAATTTATAATAGATATGTTTTGTTTTTGGGTGTTTTGTTATATGTTGTATAGTAGTTGATATTTTGTTTGTTTTTAAATTGGAATTTTCTTAAGTGTGAATAGTAATTTTTACCCCTTTGCTATCCAACACTTTCCCTACTGTTGCACTCGCTGGAGTGGGAATAGTAATTTTTACCCCTACGCTATCCAACACTTTCCTTACTGTTGCACTCGCTGGAGTGGGAATAGTAATTTTTATCCCTTCGCTATCCAATACTTTCCCTACTGTTGCACTCGCTGGAGTGGGAATAGTAATTTTTACCCCTACGCTATCCAACACTTTCCCTACTGTTGCACTTGCTGGAGTGGGAATAGTAAATTATTCCCCTCCGCTATCCAACACTTTACCTACTGTTGAACTCGCTGGAGTGGGAATAGTGATTTTTACCCCTAGGCTATCCAACACTTTCCCTACTGTTGCACTCGCTGGAGTGGGAATAGTAATTTTTACCCCTACGCTATCCAACACTTTCCCTACTGTTGCACTCGCTGGAGTGGGAATAGTAATTTTTACCCCTACGCTATCCAACACTTTCCCTACTGTTGCACTCGCTGGAGTGGGAATAGTGATTTTTCTCCTCCGCTATCCAACACTTTTCCTACTGTTGCAGTCAATGTAGTGTAAAGTGTAGGTTTAAAAAATGTTACATATTTTAATATTTTAATTTATATTATAATTTTTTTATTTTATGTTACAGGTGTATGTATATATGTATATTTATTTATAAATTGTAATATATTTCTAACATTGTATAATTAATTAAAATTATTATTTATTAATTATTTTTAAGTAAATATATATATAATTAATTTTAAATATGTATGTATAATTTATTTTTACATTACATTTATTACTTATAATTGTTAAAATATACAAATAAATCTAAAAAAAATTTAAGTTAAATGTATTATTTAATTTATTTTACATTATTTTTTATACATATTAAAAAAACGATATTTTCTACTTCGATATTTTTGACAACGATATTTTTTTCGATATTTTTGTACTTACCATTATGAGGATAGGAGGTTGATATTTTTGACAACGATATTTTTGTCACAATATTTCTGTAGGTCGATATTTCTGTTGTTGATATTCTGTCAGTGATCCATTGTTTGTTGTGCAATAACTTTGCTGACTATTTATTTTGATTTAATTTGATGTTAGTTTTTTAAAAGCAAATTCCAGTATACATGAGTATAATAAATGATGGATTCTAAAGTCATATCAGTATGCCAATGAATAATTAAGGTATTCATTGAGGTAGTAAGTGATACACAACTGTTCCCCATGGTATACCACATTTATATTTAAGTGTTTGGCTATGCCAGCTGTGGCCTGGCAGTTTGCATAGTCTGGACATAACATGTCAGTGTGATGATTGCCTGCAGAGTCTGTCGGATCCGAAATAAGACAAGATGCGTCAAAGAGTTTGCCTGGGGTAATAAAAAGTGCTTCTTGTGACTTTGATCACTTGTAGGATCATGAAAAGGCTGGAGTCCATGGTCAGTCTCAGATGTCTTACTTAAGTTGATGTTTCTGGTGATTGCTTAGTTACAGGGGCTAATTAGTTGTATGGTGGTAGAGCTTCAAGCTGGAATACATTACCCATTACCCTAAAAACAGCACCTTCCTTGATGAGCTTCAGGAAAGGTCTGAAAACGTGGCTTTTCACACAGACCACCTGAAGGAATTTACCTGATCACCGCCTGCACTATTGTTCCTTTTGTTCTCAGTTTGTTTATAGCGCCAAGACGCCTCTGGGCATTAGTTGCGCTTTATAAATCTAATTTCAATTCAATTCAATTTGCTGCAGGTTAGGATCTCTATTTTGGAGGAGTCAGATTAATGGTTGTTGCTTATCATGCAGTGGTTGACAGTTCGAAGACAGAGGCCTAGTCCTGTGATGTCAATGTCCCTCAAATCTTCGAGCTGTAGGATGATCTGCATGTCTGAGGCTTAGTTGTAGCCGCTTAAATTGAAGGACTTGATCAGGTCTGTTACAGAGGTGTAGCTACCATTGGTGCAGGTGGTGCAATGCACCGGGATTCAAAGGTTAGAGGGGGTCCAGTCTGCCCTGCAACAGCTGATGTTATTTCAGAGGCTGCCTGTCCAGATTTTTTTTTGACACAGTAAATGCCAGGTGGCTTGGCTGTGTTTACTTTTCAAGGGAAGAGGTACAGAGGGAGTAGGTAATTAGGGCACAATATAGCAGAGAGAAGAAAGGATGAAAGAAAAGGAGAAGGTAAAAGAATGGGGAGGACCGCAGGAAAAGATGACCGAATAGGAGAAGGAAATAAGGGTGAGCAAGGAAGAGAAAGGAAATAAGGATGAGCGAAGTGAGCAAGGGAAAAGGAAGAGAAAGGAACCAGAAGTAAGGAGAGAAGGGAGGAGGACTTCTTTGAAGTTTGAGTGGGACAGGGGTCTAATGGTGAACAGGCTGGGCTTATTTAATTGACCAAATCTTGAATTGGAAGACTGAAAGCTGACTGAGAGAGGTCTGGGTCTGCTGTGTGTTGGTTAGTTGTAGTCTTTATCCTGGGCTGGCTAGTGGGCAGTGGCAGCCAGTACATTTTGGAGGGAGGGGAGCGGACACACTCTCACGCAAATGCACACATACATATAACACTCAAGGCAATGTATTCACCCACACGCACACACGCACGCACTCACACAAACACATCCATTCACAACACTCTTCACCAAACATTCATACATACACGCATGCATCAAACAGTTTAAAAGTAAAACAAACACTTACCTGCAGCCAGCTCTGCCTCGGAGGTTCCAGGAGGCTTGGGACTGCTGCCTTCCCTCATTGGCTGACCTAATGAGGGAAGCCAATGAGGCTTCCCTCATTAGCCTCATTGGCTAATGAGGTCAGCCAATGAGGGAAGGCAACAGTCCCAACGTCATCACAGAGTGGGATGGGTTCAGTGAGACTGCTGACCCCACCCCACTCTGTGATGAAGTGTCACTGATTGACACTTGACCCTGGGCGCTTCAGTACTTAAAACTGAAGCGCCCAGGTGCGAGGCAATCAGTGACGCTACCCCTCGTCACTGAGGGGAGGGCCTCAGGGACCTTTGCTGAGCTGAGGACGTCACGCCCATAGGAGCTGTGACTTCCTCAGCCCAGCAACGTTCAGCTCAGGCAGCCAGGAGCCTGCGCATGTCTGGCTCCAGGCTGCCTGGCCTGAAAGTGAACAGTGTCTGTCAGGCTGACCTTTGTTCAGCCTGACCGACACTGATCATGAGGGGCGAAAGGTGGAGGGGCGTGGCCCCTCAGCCCCAATGGACCTGCCGCTCCTGCAGTGGGAATCTTGTTCCTGACGTGTTCTACCATCTTTGCTTTTCAGTTGAGGTGAACTACGATGGCATTACAGAATGCAAAGAGATCTTCGTGATGCTGAACTTCATATTTTGGAAGTTATATTGAAAGTGTGCCGCAAATACAACTAGAATGTACCCGCAATTTGTGAGAAGGTGCTAACTCAAGTCTAAAACACCCCACCACAGGCAAAGTCACACTGAGGCCCGCAGAAACCAGTTACACTCCTTACACTTTCGGGTCCGAATTACAAAGCTGTTGGTCTAAGGCAGTGATCTCCAAAGTTGGTCCTGGAGGGCTGGATCCATGCAAGATTTTTAAGATAACTACATTTATCTAAATGGGGATATGCTAAAATTCTGGCATGGATCCGGCCCTCCAGGACCGACTTTGGAGAATCCTGGTCTACGGTAATCAACCCACTTAGGAGCCAAACTGATATTTTTCTGAAGTTTCAATGATTTAAAGGATTTCTGTCCTTTTGATGTTGTTCCCCCAATTTTTTTAATAGACCAAACTAACTGCATTCCTTCATGGGCACTGCGACATCTTGACAGCTTTGTGTTGGCATCATTTGAACGCGGTGAAAAGGTCTTATCAGGTAAACAGGTTTTTGTTGCTGGTATTCGAATTTGTCCGCAAAAAAAGCTGTCAACGATATTAATTTGTCAGCAGTAAAATGTAGAGTGCTTTATGTTAGTACTACAGTATATGCTCTATTTCATGATTCTTGTGCTGTGACCCCAGGAAGAAGCTACATTTTAAGATTCATATTTAAAGTAACCACTGATGCAAGCTCTGTTTAAACATGATTCTTTAATGTAATCTCTGTAATTGTGACCTCTGTAATAAGCTGCATTTCAACATTCTTTTTTGTCGTAACCTCTGAAATAAGCTCTATTTCAAGATTGGACTTTATTCAGAACTGCATTTTTATTTGTGTTTATTACTATTGCGTCTTATTATATTATGTGGGAGACCGTCTCTCCATAATACATTGTGCTGTGTTCAGTTTTCTTATTACCATTGCAGCAATTAGGAAATGATGCACTTAGGTGCTTGTAATTTGTTACAGGTGAATAGTGATGTCACTGTTCTCTGTCCTGACGCGCAGATGAAAGAAGCTGGAGCACGGCAACTCAAACATTCTCTCTGTGCACTGTCCTAGTTTCTAAACCATGCACAGTACACTTCTGCTGCATGGGTAATAGGCTTGCTATTGGACACCGTGAGCCGTTAAAAGGCGGGCACTGATATAAAGTATCTTTATTGCTGTAATTGATCCAGGCCTATATGAATGGCTATTTCTGCCAACGTTTGACGTGAAATCAGCATAGAAAGGTATGGGACACAAATTTCGTTGTCAGAATATCATCAGACATAAATATTGTTTCCTAAATATTGTTTAGAAAAATATTGCCCATTGATAGTCATATTAGAAAATCTACACTCTTTATGCAATATCCAACAAACAACCTTTGGAGAAGGTGGAGAAGTGGAAATGTGGAGTACATCATTTTATAAAGTCATACAAACTTTTCATCAGTCAGCTTTTCAGTATTCACTGCAGAGTCAGAGGCAGACTTTGCTCCTCCCAGTGGTCACCAATGAGCAGGTCTTCAGGGAGCAGAACCATCTGCTATTGGTGGCTTGACACTTGAAGGAACAAATAGAGGTGGGGCCTGGAAGAAGCTCCACCCAGTGAGGGTGAGCCAAGAAATGTGAGATCTCTGTGATGGAGGACTCTATAGAAGTCAGCGGATATGGAATCCTATCACACTAGGCAGCTCAGCCAAGCAGGTAAAGCAATTATGTGGCTTCTCATGCACACTTGTGCTCACTGAGTGGGGATTATATGGACAGTAATTTTCTTGAACAAAGGTGGCAGCTCTAACAGAGACTGTGCCAGGGTCCAGCACAACAATTTCCTGTTTTTTGTTGCAGCGAATGCAGACTCACATAAACAAGAGAAAGAAGAGAGTCCCTAGCTAAAATGTAGATACAGTGTTGTTCTGTCAACATGTACACTCTTAGTGGGGTTGTAAAGCACATTTAGTTAGACACAGCAGCAATTAACATAACGTATATCAATTTGTGCAGGGCAACACACTATTTTTATGCTAGTCTTACAGGACCCAATATAATAATGCAACAAACAATGTCATAGAAATTGTATAAAATCAAATTTTATTCATCATATTATTAAAACCATTCTACATACATTTCACAGTAGCTTTGATCATAAATAAAAATAGATAAAAACAAGGTTAAAATTAGGCAAGAAAACTACACAAAAAGTCGACGCGGCGTTTCGGTGAGACTAGGATCAACCACCTTCTTCAGGACAGAGTTTTCTATTGGAGTTTCAACAAGATATCCCCTGATTGATTTAGAAGGATGAAGAATCTTCTACTTCGACTTTTTTGTGTAGTTTTCTTGCCTAATTTTAACCTTGTTTTTATCTATTTTTATTTATGATCAAAGCTGCTGTAAAATTATGTAGAATGGTTTTAATAATATGATGAATAAAATTTGATTTTATACAATTTCTATGACATTGTTTGTTGGCATTATTATATTGGGTCCTGTAAGACTAGCATAAAAAATAGTGTGTTGCCCTGCACAAATTGATATACGTTATGTTAATTGCTGCTGTGTCTAACTAAATGTGCTTTACAACCCCACTAAGAGTGTACATGTTGACAGAACAACACTGTATCTACATTTTAGCTAGGGACTCTCTTCTTTCTCTAGTCTAAACACCCCCGTCCCTATAATTAACAAAGGGGTACACTCCTCTTTTTTTGTCCCGACTCACATAAACAGCCTGCGAGAAGCAACAGCAGCAGCACTGTTAAAACAAAAAAAAACACAAAGTGGTACCAGCCATTATAAAAAAAAAGAAAAAAATTGTTGAGGGTCAAACGTGAATTGTGAAGAAGCCGAGAAACTTGTGCGAACCCAGCCTCTTCGCTGTCACAGCCAGTCAAGCCACATGGCAAAGCCGAATTTATTTGAAATGTCTTTAAGGAGAGCCGTAGGAGCAGTACAGTGGAAATTATACCCTTAATTTTAATTAATTTTATTAAGGATGTTGCAAGTCACCTATTGGGGGGGGGTAGTATAGCCTCATATAGCCATTTGGTCTGCAGCCTATATGGTCATGGAACTCCGTCGTCAAACGCAATACCCTTAAACTAGCTTTAATACCTGCTATATTCATGTGGGAAACTTTTACAGTGTGTTGGTGCTTTTTGACCATGTTTGCTGTCTACAAAAGTGCAGAACAAAATACATGAAATAAAGAAAAAAGCTGTCAAAATGTAGCTCGTGGTGGACCGAGTACTTCCACTCACAAGGATCCATTGGTGTACTTTAATAAATAAAAAATGGAATACTGAAGAATAGATTCCTCCTGCACCCAGCTGTCGAAATGGTTTCTTCCAGTGCTCGCCAACGCTCTTCCATTGTATGATTTATTTACTGCGTCACGGCTAGGACTGCAAGGCTGGGGGAAGATAATCTGAAATTCGTGAAGCGCTGGGAAGATATTTGGGCCTAGTCATTATGCTGCCATGTGTCCCCGCTAAGGGGTCGCTGACAAAACTAACACGTCTATTCCCTTCCAAAGTGCTGTCATGTCATTATGCGGATTGTCTGGAAAAGTACAGCCGTATGTTCCTGCCATAAAAAAAAAAGATACTGTATAATTTCCGGCGAATCTGTCCTAGACGTGTGAGATCATTATTTCTTTGTATTGCTGTTGAAAATAAACAGCAGCTGCTAATCGGAAAAGAACATATCTCGTTGACTTGCTGGAATCTTCCAATATGGTCCGAGGTTTTTTTTTGTTGTAAAATTGGCGCTCGTGCGCATACGGGCGTGCCTTAGACGTCGGGGAAGCCTGCGCGCGCTTCACGTATAGCACGAGGCAGTATGCGGCAGCAGAGAAGGCGCGCTTCTTCTGGTAATGGTTTCACTGGGCCCGGGTCTGCCAACGCCAGATGGTGTTTGCGAATGGTGCCAGGTCCCAGTAGAGCGCTGCCCTGGGAGACACGAGCAGAAGCTGCCTCTGCAGCAAAGCCTTGCCAAACGCAATGGCATATGCTCTTCCCTGCCCTACACCTGTCGACGAGCCGGATTGACGCGCCGCTCTTGTGGCACTGACTTTAAGGAAGGGGGAAAGATCTCAGGTCCATCTGGAATGGGCTTAGCTGATAAACAACGGAGACGTGAAGGAAACAAAAACTGAGGGCCTGATTCACAGAGCAGTTTTTCTGTATGTCTTACTTTTGGAAATAGTCTAGTGCTTAACTTCTAAAAAAATATAGTGCCTGGGTCTAGAGTTGTTTTAGGATCCCGTCCCTGACTTTGCCAATACCAAGGCAGACTAATGTTGTTTCAACCTCGCGTCTCTTTCCTCCACTGCTCTACACTTCCTGTCTCGTCTCACTCTTGCGGGCTCTTTTATGGTCTTGGCTATAGACAGCTTTAGTTGGTTTTAGGTGACCAGTTGTTTCCAATACATATGGTATACTTAAGGTGGGCCTTGGGTCATTCTCTTACTCATGATTGGATGGCCTTGTTGCCTATTTCAGTTTTCTACTCTTGATTCAATGGCTTCCCTCTCTAGACTTGTGTTTATCCCGCCCGAAGCACTTTGGTCTCACAGTGATCTGATTGAATGAGTTGTATTCTTCCGGGGATTCTTTTTAGGTCTGGCTTGACAGTACAGAAGTCTGCAGCACCTATTGTTCCAATTTATTTTAAATGTATACAGAGAAGACTTAAGCTCTGCCCAGAGGAGTAATTCTTTCTCACCTCTCTATCGTTCTACCTTTTAGGCGGTGCTTCCATTGGAATGCACGGGGGACTATTTTACATTTGACAAATACGCCGCTCCATCATTACACTTTTGTCGCATTCAGTTGTTTATCTCCTATACACAGTCTATGCAGAAAGCAATATGTTTTTCCTGCCTTTTCATTTCTGTTTGTAAAGCCATCGGTCTGGCTTTAGCGTGCTGGAGAGCACTTATGCTATAAATCCAAACAGTATTTTTGCATTCCTATATTTGTGTGCATTGTATATTAAAATCACACCTGTTGGCCTTCCCAGTACTTTTCTATTTTCTCTGGCATGCTCCATAGTATGCATGCATTCCCTGTGGTCTCCTCCTGATATTTCCTCCGCACTCCATGTTCTCTTTTGACTCCCCAATCCCCATGTTTTAATTTTTTTTTACATATTCATTGTTTTGTTCTTTTACAAGGGTCTGGTAGCTGCAAAGTGTTGTTGGGCACCTCACATCCTCCTTTTTCCTCTTCGTCCCTCCCGTCCCCCGGGGCAGCCTCTTTGGACGCATCTGCTCCTGATGCTCCCACCCCACTCCTCATGATATATTTTTAATTTTATTATATTTTTTTTTTACACCTGGCAGCAAAGTCCTGCTGTGCAGTTCACATTTTTTTCACACTTTGTGCGTACTTAAATGACCATCATACATCATGACTCGTGCATAAACACATTATGGTGCACGTGTGCACACATCGTAACACATGCATCATGGTGCATGCATGCATTACACGAGTGCCCTTATTAAAAAACTTCCCAGGAATAAAAGGCCTGCCATGCAATAGGCGTTTTTCATCCTTGCTGCACAGAATTCCTTGTTCCAAATTACTATTCAGAGCCAACAGAACCTAGAGGTGGGAACTTAGATCTTTCCGAAAGCAACTAAAGACTTACCCCTTCCTTTAAATGTTTGTCACCGAACCCAGTGCTTAATTTGAGCCGGTGGGTTTCAGTGCTCACACCGGCACTTAATTGTCAACACTGGGACTTATAACAGTCTGCCACATGGTGGCGCTGTATATCTAATTTAGAGATGAGAGCAACAACAGTTGTTTATTCTTTCAATATACAGTAAGAATGACTAATACCTGCCACCCAAGCCCTTCTTCTAGCACTGGCTGCATGGAATAGCCTCAATTGTCACACTTGTAGGAGTGATGGTTGGTAATTATGTTGGCAGCACTGGCAGGGACAATAGGTTTCGCAAGCTGCAGTTTCCTCCTGATTAGGGCCTTGACACTTGTGTTTTTTACAAACTAAGCACTGCTGAACCCCCTTTTCCCCACCAAGTGTCTTTCTTCCTAGCATTTACTTCTGAATGACTTTACCCCGCGAGTTGTCATTCCTCTTCTTTCCCCTCGATTTGTTCATACCCTGTAGCATTCTTTGGTCACTTGACTGTATTATAAAAACTTTAAAAAAAAATAGAGGAGTTCAAACTCCATTTCCTTTTACATTATGCCACAAAACAATTTTGAAACAAAACAATGACTAAACACTGTTCTAACCACACACAACCAAACGACCAATACTATATATTGAGGATTCCTCCAATTTGATTGATGGACCTCCTAGATCACATGAAAGAGCGGCAGATAAAGAATGCACCACGCTACTATAACTATTGTTAGTACATATCTGAGTAACATAAAAATGAAAAAACACCTGATGCTTACCACAGCATGTTTCTGGCCATTTTTTGAAATGAGGTCCTCAAATTGCAACCTTGCCTTCCCACTCATTTAGAATCCTCAGTAATCTTTCTAAGCAGTGTTTGAAACTTGTAAGGGGCGTAACAGAAGTACAGTGCTTCTTTCTCAACCATGAAGGACTATTAGTATATTACTTCACCGTACCTCAGTATAAAAAGAAAGTAGAATGGTACACATTGTACAAAAAAGGTAATATTTCTATGGGAGTAGTGTGCCCCAATGGACATAGCTTTATCTATCTATCTATCTATCTATCTATCTATCTATCTATCTATCTATCTATATTCATTGAAAAAAACAAAGGTTAAAGAATATCTTACTTTCCATAAAAAACCTTCAAAATTTACTGAAAACATAAAGGTGAAAGAGACGTTATAGTTAGGGAACATGTCAGTTAAAACATACTGTTTTAAACTAACAAAACTACTGGAAATCGCCAGTTATAGTCATTTCAAGTAACTATAACTCATGCCCTAAAGTAACTATAACTTGCGTCCCCGCTCTGCACAGTTTTGTCATAACTGATGTAATTTCAGATGTTGCAGTCTTGTGATCAGTGATGTCACAGAGTGATGTAATATGTGGGGTAATTAGCAGAGCATGGCGAGGGCGCAGGTTATAGTTACCTTAGGGCATGAATCACTTTAACATTGGTTTTTTTCAGGAAATCTCTAGTTTTTTTTAATGTAAAGTAATATAATTAGTATATTTATAATATAGTAATATAAAGTAATTTCTTTACCATATGTAACATCAACACCACTCCGCACATGGCCTTCGACGACCAACCCCTCATGGGCAGGCAACCTGCGGCCAGGTCCTAAGTCCAAATCTCTGCGGGCCGCCAACCACAAGCAAGCGCACAGCCTTTGGCCATGCGCGGCGTGAGGTTGGCCGTGAGCCAGGCCCTGTGCCAAAACCCCGCTGGAGTCCAACCCCCCTGCTGCACACAGGCCATGCACAGTGAGAGGTTGGGCACAGGACCTTGCGCCCAAACTCCTGCAGGCGCACACATGTTTAAATATAAGGGTTGTCATTTTAAGTAACACAGAGCTACTGACATTGTCAAAGGGTCAGAATACCAAAACATAAAAAGTTGATCTATTGGCTTTATGTAGAGGTCAGGATATCAACGTATATAAAACACATGCATTGACTTTGACAGAAAATGGCCAATATTATAATGAAATGTGTATTTCATTAATTCACACAGTTCAATGTTTAATAAAAATGATTATTACAACAATTTATAAAGCTTTATTAAAAGAAATCAACATGTCTCTGAGACTTTTCGTTTTTTAAACATTTTTCAGGCTACAAAGTGCAGCCATAGAACCAACCACACGGGGGCTCTGCGCTCCAGCTGAAGAGGCTAGAGCTCTAGCTAGGAGGGCTTTGAAAAATACGGTAAGCTCTCCAGGGGTCATGGATTCAATGACCCAGGAGACTTGCTGTTTTTATTAAATGTTGCTGTGGGGCTGCTGCAAATGTTTGGTGGTGCCCTGCCCCTTCTAGGGGCACCACAAGCATGAAAATATATTATCTTAAAGTTACCTAATGCAATGTTTCCAAAACTGTGTGTGGCAACCCATGGGTGTGTTGTGAGCCAATATTGGTTGGGTCCTGAAAGTCGAATCAATAAATAAAGATGCCTTTAAATTCTGTATTTATCTTGTGATATTTGCTGTGCTTCAATGACAGAGGTCAAATGTCAGACTATGTCTTCGTACAAATTGCTACTTATGTTTTTAACAGGAGGGTTGGGGTCTACAAACTCCTCTCACTTTGCAGTCTGAGAAAAAAATTAAGTGAATTATGTGAGAATCTTGCTGCAGGACAGGAAGTGTGTAAACAGAAAGGCTGTAGGATGTAATTGTTTTTGTAACACACAACAAAATGTAAATACCTGTCAAAGAACTGTACGGATTCAGCAGAAGGAAAGAAAAATTAAGTACATTTTTGTGCATTTCCGAAGTGAGATGGAAACAAAGATTTTAATAGTATCAAAACAAATCAAGACACTTTACTTGGTAAAGCACAAATTATAAATATTCACTAACACCTGATATCTACTCATTATCATTTCTGTCCAGTATAGTTTTATGATTAAAACAGTATGTCTGTGCAGTTTGAGTGGCCATTTAATTGGAAAATGTGTTGTCTGTAAAAGACAGAGTGCTGCTGCATGATGCTTTAGTTTCATAAAAAATTCGCCTGTCTTATGTCCATTGAAGCTAAGTGGGTCGCGAACGTTTGTTCTGAAAATTGGACCATGGTTCTGAAATGTTTGAGAAACACTTCCTTAGGGTATTATGGGGCGCTCCTTACTAGGAGTAGTGAATAATAAATGAATGTCTCCTCGTTTAAAAAAAAACGTTTTGGGCGACATTCATAATTTCTTTTTGTATTGGGGCTGCGGGTGGAGCTTCACGTTCCCGCTGGCTCCCCTGTGTGCCAGCAGGAGCTGGAATTTGTTTTTTTATTTTTATTTTGGGAGGGGTCGGTGGCCCTACTGCACAAGCCTTTACAAGACCCAGGAATCCCATGCCTCGGTGCCCAACAGAGCACCAACAACAAACAACTTTGCTGGCCGCGGGGGATTCATCAGGCCCTCTGCGACCCCTTCGACTTCCCACATGCACCCATCCTGGGTGCAGCAGTAGCGGGGTTTGCTCTTTTCGAACAGGAACCGGTTTATTTTTCCGTGCTCCCGCCCGGTGGGAGCAATCTCTGTTTCCCTGCCCGCAAGAGCGTGGGCAGGGGAAAAATATCTGCTCCTACCTAGTGGGACCATTTTTGCAGCTCCTCCCGCAGTGTACATTATTTTCCCTGCCTGGGCTGTTACGGGCAGGAAGACTGTGTCCCGGGAGTGGGCTCCCCTGGACACAAAATTGGAGCCGGCCCCAGAGGAATGAGGTCCCTGGGGTCTTTAGAGGGTCAGGGAGGGGGGCCACGGGCTTTTCAATAAAGGGGCATTCTCTTTAAATATATGTGTTGGCCCTGGGGAATGGTGTCCCTAATGCCTTTGCAGACTCGGAGAAGAGGGCCTTTTAAATTTATGTGTCACCCCAGGAGATAGTGTCCCCAGGGCCATCCTAGATTTATAAGAATTACGAGTTGGGCCCCGGGGGATGGGGTCTCTCGGGCCAAAATTGGCTTAGGGAAGGGGGCTTCACTCATGCCCCCTCCCCAAAAAATTATATATATATTGACACTCGGCAAAGGCCCATTTCGTGGGTCATATTAAATAAAAAAAATACAATGGTGCCCACCATTTCTTTTTGCACTATTCCGCAGGATTGTGGAAAAAAAAAGTTTGATCCCAGTGGAGTCCCCAGAAGGGCTAGGGGAGCAGGGTATCCGTACTTTATATTGTTTTTTTAAACAGTTCCAGGACAGGGGACTAAGTCTCTGAGTTCTGCAATGGCCGCCACAACATTTGTTTTCATGTTGCAGCCAGCCAATCACAGCGCTCAATCCCGTTGGGGTCCTCACTCATGCGGGAGCGAGGTGGCCCAAGAGAAAAAAGCCCTCTCTGTCAATCTGAATGTTCTATTTTTTTATGTTGTGCTCGCGGTACTCTCATGAGAGTCCCTCAAACCCAGCAGTCTAGATCTACAAGTATTTTTTAACCCTAATTTCTAAAAAACAAATCACAAATAGCACGCTTTCTAGACCAAGATCAAGCTTCATGTCAAATTTGGTGTTATTCCTTTGGGGATTTTTTTGTTTTGGGAAGCCCCCTTCTTGTTCCCCGCTTGACAGATCGCCCGAAACCTTATATATATATATATATATATATATATATATTACAAATCACCACGTACACGAATGCACGCACACACTCCTTCTGTCAAAATGAAGCACAACTTCGTGAGCAAGGCGTGTTGACGCCGAAACGCGTTGGGTTTTTCCGGCTTGGTACCGTGAAAATAAAGCATTCCCAAGCACTTTTGAAGTTGTGCTTCATTTTGACAGAAGGACTGTGCGCGTGCATTCGTGTACGTGGTGATTTGTAATTGATACAGGGCTGCCTCGGACCCTGGCGTGCACCGCTGCGAAGGTGTCCCGGCTACCTCGAGGAGGTGGAAAGGTGATATATATATATATATATATATATATATATATATATATATTACCTACTGATGGTCGCCAGTAGGTAGTTATAGTTAGGACCTATTTTCCATAGGAAAAGCATTTTTTGTTTTCTCAATAACTTTGGCGTCGTTTGACGAATCATCGCGAAATTTTCAAAACTAGTGGGGCGCTCCGGTCAGCTCCTGTCGTGAAAGTTTCGGGGTGATTCGTCAAGCGGGGGCCGAGAAAAAAAGGGGGGTCCCAAAACATGTTTTCTCCATGTTATTTTCCATAGGAAAATTTAGCCAAGGCTACAGCCCGAACTGCTGAACGGAATTACACCAAATTTTGCAAAAAGGTAGTGCTTGGTTCAGAAAGCGTCCTTTTTTTAAATGGTGTAAATCCGTTCAGTAGTTGCTGAGAAATTCAAAAAATAAAAGTTTCGATATCTATGGCCAAGGAGGGTTCGCGAACCCTCGCGACCACGAGCTTTATTCTAATTGGCTGTCAACACTCCAAACCAGGAAGTGTTGGCAGCCATCTTGTGACTCGGTAGAACCGAGTCACAAGAAAACAGTGAAACAAAGGTGAAAAAAAAGAAAAGGGGTCAGGGTAGAAACACCCTGACCCCCTAGGCCTGCTCAGGGGGTCCCACAAGGACCCCCAGGGCCAAAAAAAGCATTTTATTTTTTTTAAAACTGCAAAAATCACGAGGGATCCGCAAATCCTGCCGATGAAATTAAAAAAAAGCGAAGCGCGGGCTCCCGCGCTTTGTTGTATTTAAGCCCTTGGGTGGGCCAAGTCCCGGGGGCATGAGTAATTATAGTGCAGGGGCCCGTGGGGCCCCCGCAGCCCCGGGGACCGCCACCTCCCTGGGGCTTTATTAATGGTTTGCGGGGGACACGCAGCCCCCCACAGCCCCGGGGACCGCCACCTCCCCGGGGCTTTATTTTTAAAAAAAAAACATATGTGGGGGGCTCGAGCCCCCCACACGTCCTGGGGACCACCACCTCCCCGGGGCTTTGCACATAAAACGCGGGGGGCACACGGCCCCCCCGCAGCCCCGGGGACCGCCACCTCCCGGGGCTCCAAATATTCAAATTAAGCGGTCCGTTACGGACCCCCGTGCCCCAGGGACCACCACCTCCCCGGGGCTTTACAATCTAGGGGAGGGGGGCCACGCGGCCCCCCTCCTGGAGCCCTCCATGGCCCTGGGGACCGCCACACCCCAGGGCCGGCTCCTGCAGTGTCCCGGGGTGCCCAGTTTTATAACCACAACAAAATGATCATCAATTTAACTGAATTTTGCCTGAATAACAACTATTTTCTCTTCCAAACCCAAATCTACCAGCAAATAAGAGGAGTGGCTATGGGGGCAAGCTTTTCTCCAAGGTATGCTTGCCTCCATATGGGGTGGTGGGAGGAAATGATTGTAAAAGGTTTATATGGCAACATATTCTCTGACCATGTGATTAAGTGGGTCATATATATTGATGGTTTGTTTTTGATTTGGCGAGGAAACAAAGAAAGTGCAGTAAATTTCATCACTAACCTCAACACTAACGATATTAATCTGCATCTCACGTATAACATCAGTGAACACTCTGTCTACTTCCTTGATGTGGAAGTATTTGTGATTAATAATAATCTTGAAACAAGACTATACCGTAAACCGACGGCAGGCAATACCCTACTGCATGCATCTAGTTGCCACCCAAAACATACAATACATAGCATCCCCTACGGGGAAATGCTTCGGGTGCGCAGATTATGCAGCAGAGAACAAGATCTTAACATAGCTCAGCAGGATTGTAAAATGCGTTTTTAGCTAGGGGTTATTCCAATCAAACAGTTGATGCAGCAATAAGAAAAACAAGAGAACTCTGTAGGGAGGATTTACTATTCAAACCCCTCGTAAATTGAATGTACAAGCAAACAAACCAGTGACTGAATCCAACAACCCCAGACTTATACTGACATATAACACACAGAGAGAAGATATAAGTCGGGTCATTAGGAAAAGCTGGCATATTATCCGCTGTGACCCCGTTATAGGTGAGATGTTTCCTAATAAACCAACTATAACGTATAGAAGAGCTCCATCAACTAGTGATTTCTTGGTGAGCAGCAGCCCCGAAATAATCCCTAATAAAAATTGGTTATCGGGACAAAAAGGCTTTGTAAGATGCTCAACGTGTAAGGCCTGTAAATTGGGTGTGAACAAAACATCGTATGTCACACCCTTTAAACCTGAACCCACTAAGATTTCTAAACTTTTGACTTGTAAAACTGAATTTGCTATCTATGTGTTGGAGTGCTCTTGTGGACTCTGCTATATAGGCAGTACGAAACTGCAGGTCCACAAGAGAATTCTCCAACACATTAGAGCTATTACCAATTCAGATCCTAGCTACCCAGTAGCACGCCATTTCAAAGAGGTCCATAGCAATCAAATACAGGAATTGAAGTATTTTGTGGTGGACTCGGTACCCCCACTCAGACGGGGGGGTAATAGGGAGGCTAACCTTAGGAAATTGGAAACTAAATATATTTTAGAGTTTGACAGCAAGAATCCTAGGGGTCTTAATACGACTGAGGATTTGTATACATGGCTATGAGTAGATAACACTAATATGAAGCCATACAATGCACTCAGATACGTTTTGAACATATGCATCGCATAACTAACAACTTCCAAAAATAAGATGGTAATTTTAATTAAACCTCTTTATATACCTGCTTTTTACAACTTTTCTACTATTTTTAACTCCTTTTTACACTTTAAACTGGTTTTTTAAACAGTTTTAGCACTTAGGCACAGCTGAGCACTTTTTTTATATTTAATTATTCACACGACCGAGTTGGTTTAACATATGCCTTCAACATGGAACAACAGACTTGGCCCACTTGGGCTACATTATTTTGTGGTACTTTGAATATGTACAATATAGGGATCTAAGCTAATGATGACAAAAGTGTAAAGTGTATGGCTGTTAGGATCCCAGCCATCATACTTTAACACAAGGTCAAGTTCTAATTGGCGCAGTACATCCAGTATTTTTTAATTGTACATACCATATTTATATTTATATATTTATGCTTGTCCTGTTCTTTGTAAATTCTGGTTGTGTTTGATTTTATAAAAAAAACAACGGATTTTCAATATGAATTTTTTAACAACATGTATTTATACAGATACAATTTGATCATTGGACAATGTAACATTATGTTTTAATATGGTATTGCCACAAAACTATTTTAAACGGTGTTGTATGGCAGGTGAAATGTAAAGACAGGACGATAGTCTGTCTTCATGGTCGTTTGATGCACTAGCACTTTAAAGGGGGAGAGAATCTCGTAGTCATGTCATGTGATCAAGGGCTGCATAGCCCGAAACGCGTCATGGCGACATTTGCACTAAATAAATCTGCATTGCACTGAAAAATTGGAGTCCGTTTCCTTCTTGCGAGTTCCAGATTGAGGATCTCTTTACAGTTGGGAAAATCGTGTATATATATATATATATATATATATATATATATATATATATATATAGCTTCTCAAGGTATTCCACCGGCCGTCGCTCCACGCCGCGAGTGCTGTTCTCCGTGAGGGTGGATCACGCATACATTTTAAAGTTTTTGCAGTTAAATCCTGGCCGCCCAAGAAAATGAAATGGAGCGCACTCTGGAGCCAAATTAAATTCAAATTTATTTCCACAATGCATAGAATTACACTTGACAGACGCGTTTCGGCACGGTCGCCTTTTTCAATGTCAATGCAATTGTGTGCAATCAGCCCATTTAAAGAACGAGTGAGGCAATTAATTAAATGATTCTATCAAAACAAAAGAGGGATTAAAAAAACTGCTTCAATCATAGGCTTTTGTGGCGGCCATCTTTTAACATTCAAACATACCAATTCATTTGATTTAAATACATTCTCCATGCTGAACATAAATATCAATGTCCACGTAGGAGCAGTTTAAACAATCAATCAATGTCAAAATGTACAGAAAAGAAATGCCAAATGATTTTTCCTCATTCCTGATTAAAATTCATCAATATTTTATACAAGTGGCAATTCATATTCTGTGCCCCCACACTATAAAATTAGGCGCTAAATGGGCATATTGTTTTTTTCAATATCCTACTCTTGTATGTATGTGTGTTTTATGAAATGTAATGTGGGGTGTTCTGTCTATTGTATATTGACCCCTTCACTCTATATGTATCCATAATGCCTCTTTATTGTTCAGTCCTCTGGGAGCTTTGCTCTGGAATTGTATTAGGTATCTGGACTCCAGGGTTCTGAGTTTCTTTACTCGATCTCCTCCCCTCTCTTCTTTTTGGATCTGGTCTTAACAGAAATATTTCAGGAGACTCCAATTACTATTGTGCTCCTGTTCAAAATGGCGGGCCACTGGGTATGTTTGGTCCTTATTCGTAATTGCCCGCATATGCTCCAATATTCTTTTTTTTGCTGGATGTGTAGTACTTCCTACATACTGTTTTCTACAGGGACACATCAGACAATATACCGAAAATTCAGAGTTACAGATGAGTAATTTCTTAATTTTCACCATGGTTTTTCTGCCTGGAACTGTATATTTGAATACTTTCTGATTATTCTTGCATGCTTTACAACGTGTGCATGGGAAGAATCCCATTGAGGGATCCTTTCTACTGGCTTTCTCTACGAAGTGGCTACGCACCAGGTGGTCTTTTATCGAGGAACCTCTTCTGTACGTAATCAATGGTGATTCAGATAAAACTTTCCCAATGATATTATCAGATTTAAGGATACGCCAGTTCCTTCTGAAAATTTGATAAAACTCCGATGCGTTCACTGTGTAATCAGTAATCATTCTTACAGTATTTTTATTTTGTGTTTCTTCTGCCCTTCTTTGTTCCTCCCTGACTAGAAGTAGCTGGCCTCTAGGTGTTTCCGTTGTTTTCTTTTCTGCCTCTGCCAAAACTCCCATGGGGTATCCTCTCAATCTGAACCTCCTCAGTGCACTCTCTTTGACCTTTCTGTACTCAGTAGATGTGGAGCAGTTGCATGTAATATGCAGCAACTCTCCATGTGGAATGTTGTCAATCACACTGCGAGGGTGACAACTCCCAGCATGGAGTATAGAATTTCCTGCCGTTGGTTTGCGATATAGTGTCGTATGAAGTATGTTACTTTCTACATAAATTGCCAAATCCAAATACACTACATGTGTATCACTGATACAGCCAGTGAACTGTAGGTTCAAATCATTATCATTTAAGGCAGTTATGTATCTTTCAGTTTCACTACGGGGGCCTCTCCAGATGATAAATAAATCATCTATATAGCGGGCCCATAAGGCCACGTTATCCATCCAATGTTCATTCTCCCCCGCCCAGGCCATGTGCTTCTTCCACCAGCCCATGTACAAGTTTGCGTAGCTAGGGGCAAAGCACTTGCCCATTGCAGTCCCTTGTCTTTGTAAATATAGTTGCCCTGCAAAAAGAAAGATATTATTGTTAAGGCAAAAAGAAATAAATTCCAGCAGCATATGATTGTGTTCCCGGTATTTCAAGGCTCTCTTGTTTAAAAAGGATTGTTTTGATCGGAGTTCATTTTCATGTGTTATACAGGTATAAAGACTTGCAATGTCTAGAGTAATAAGTAGCATATTTTCTTCCCATTGTATGCCTTAGATGATTCTTAGAAAGTCCTCTGTATCTCTCACATACAAGCTAAGATCCTTTACCAGGGGAGAAAGGAAACAGTCTATATAGATCGAAGTATTCTGTAAGAGACTTCTTTGAAGAGATGATTGGACGACCTGGGGGATTTACTGGTAAATGTTAGAAAGTTGGTAATTCCGGATACTTACAGTACATGAACTGGTAGTCAGTCAATTCTAATACTCCCTTGTTACGTCAGTCTTCTAACAATGTATGGAAAAGGTGAATGCTTTTCTCATATTGCATTCTTGTGATTGGTGTATAACACTCCTTCACAGAGAATTGTTTTAGGGCCTTATTTTGGCATTGATCTTTTTTTAACAAGACTACATTCCCTCCCTTATCCGATGGCTTGATAATTATGGAGTTTTCATTTTTAAAATCCATAATAGCCTCCCATTGTTTTTGGGAAATATTATTGTTATGTATCGCAGGATGTTCCGCTTGAAGTTTCTTCAACTCCTCGATCACTATTTCCTGGAATGTGTCTATAGTGTCATGTGGGGTACGAGGAATGAATCTAGATTTTGTTCTCAGATTGCTGGTACAGCTTTTTTGTGTTATTCCAGCTTGTTCTTGCTGCACCTTCTTCCTGTAGGTGAGAGCCGGAATATTCACCTAATTCTTGCAATAATAAGAGTGTCCCCAAATCTTTGCCTGTGAGGAGGTCCGTTTCATCTGTTTGTACTGGATTGTAACATTCAATTTGTTTTGGATGTTGGAGATGTATTTTCATCAATTTCAATTTTCTGATATATTTAAATAAGTCAATCCGTATCTGCGTGTAGTTGAATTGCATGGTCGGACAGAAAGTCAGGCCCAGTTCAAATACACTTGTTTCATCCAATGTTAAATTTCTGTCCGATACATTTATCATAGTCTTCTCCATTTGTTCTATTTCCATTCCCGTCCCCGTTTGCTCCTTGTTACTTGTTCTGATGGGAAGTCTCTCCCGTCCCTTTATCCCACTTCTTCTCTTCCTTCTTTTCTCTCCGGGGGATGGGTGCATTGTGGTGGTCATTGGCGGGTCTCCCTTATCAATTGGTACTCGCAAAAATAAGTAGGCGTATGTGTAGAATCTGTTCCTTCCCCTGTCCTTGTCGATTGATCTCCTTCTGATGTCTCCACCTCAGATTCCAATGTCTCTCTTGGCGCTATTATAGTACGGTTTGGTCCTTGATTCAGTTGTTTCCTCGGCGCATCAAATTTCTTGACAAATGTCAAAATTCGTCCGGATTCGTAAACGTGTTCATCTCTCAGAAACTTGGTGTTTTTTCTATGCGTGATGGAACCTTCAAAGTCCATCAATCGTTTCTTCATTCGTTGCCTCAGGTCTTCACTAAGGCTAGTGTCCTTATCTTGATGAATCAAATTTTCAAAATTTTCTTCTAAAGGTTTGATGCGATCACTCCATGCATATTTAATTAGAATTTTGACCATTCCTTTAGCTGTTTCGGATGTATATTCCGCCCACTCTTGCAATAATGGAGGGTCAGGATTCTCATATGAAGGCACAGTATATATACGAAGACCTCTAGTAATACTATTAACATCCAAATACTTCTTCAGACTGGTAGCTTCTGACCATTTTCTTATTTCTTTCTCATAGGTCTTTTCTAAAGTATAATATAAGTTCCTAAGATTATTGTGAGTGGGTTTGTTCCCAGATGCCCCTTTTGAAGAATTCGTCGTGTTACGTGTTTCTCTATTGGAGATATTGGCTGCTGCCTCCTCTCTTTCTGTATCGCTGAACATAACAAGTCCAGCTTGTGGAAGAAATGTTTTTAAGAATTAGCACTCCTACGCAGCTGCCATCATGCAGTATACTTCATGGAGACACTCACCGCCTTTCCTTCTTCGGTTCCTTCTGGTCCTCCGACTCGAATCTCCTCGCATCTGCTCAGGCTGCTTCAGTGCCCATCTGTCCTCCTTCCGTATCCAACTGGATACCGCTAACGTTTAGCTGTTACTGCTCGGCGGGGCTTACGGCAATGCACAAAGCTTCTCAAGGTATCCCACCGGCTGTCGCTCCACACGCCGCGGGTGCCACTCTCCGTGAGGGTGGATCACATATAAATTGTAAAGTTTTTGTGGTTCAATCCTGGCCGCCCAAGAAAATAGAGCGCACTCTTGAGCTGAATTAAATTCAAATTTATTTCCACAATGCATAGAATTACACTTCACAGAAGCGTTTCGGCACGGTTGCATTTTTCAATGTCAATGCAATTGTGTGCAATCTGTCCATTTAAAGAACGAGCAAGGCAATTCTTCAATAATTCTACAAAACAAAAGAGGGATTCAAAAATCTGCTTTAATCATAGGCTTTTGTGGCTGCCATCTTTTAACATTCAAACATACCAATTCATTTGATTTAAATACATTCTCCATACTGAACATAAATATCAATGTCCACGTAGGAGCAGTAAAAACAATCAATCAATGTCAGAATGTACAGAAAAGGAATGCCTCATGATTTTTCCTCATTCCTGATTAAAATTCATCAATATTTTATACAAGTGGCAATTCATATTCAGTGACCCCACACAATTAAAATTGGGCCCATATTATTTTTTCGATATCCTACTCTTGTATGTATGTGTTTTATGAAATTTAATGTGGAGTGTTCTTTCTATTGTATATTGACCCCTTCACCCTATATGTATCCATAACTCCTCTTCATTGTTCAATCCTCTAGGGGCTTTGCTCTGTAATTGTATTATGTATCTGGACTCCAGGGTTCTGAGTTTCTTTACTTGATCCCCTCCCCACTCTTCTTTTTGTATCTGGTCTACACAGAAATATTTCAGGAGACTCCAATTACTATTGTGCTCCTGTTCAACCACTCACTCATCCATAGAGCCACTCACTCACATACCCACTCACTCACCCATACAGCTACTCATACAACCAGTCACTCACCCATACAACCACTCACACAGCTACACACTCACCCATATAGCTACTCACACACATACCTATTCACCTATACAGCCACTCACATTCCCATTCACTCACCCATACAGTCTCTCAACACAGCCACTCACTCACCCATACAAGCACTCACACACACACTCCCAGGCCCACACAGCCACTTACATACCCATTCACAAATCCATTCAACCACTCACACATCCACTCACTCACGCATACAGCCATTCACAGAGCCACTCACGCTCCTATAGAGCCACTCACACACCAACTCAGTTAACCAAACACCCACTCAGACAGCCACTCACTCACCCATACAGCCACTTACACACCAAGTCCCTCACTCATATAGCCATTTAGACACCCAGTCACTCACACACCCACTCACCCATCCATACAGCCACTCACACAGCCACTCACTGACCCACCCATACAGCCACTGACACATATGTACACTCACCAATACAGCAACTCACTCACCCATATAGCTACTCACACACCCACTTATTCACCCATACAGTCACTCACACACCCACTCACACACCTACTCACACACAGATACAGAGAGTAACATACCCACTCAGATCACATAAGTTAGAAATTATATCACTTATTGGTAGTACAGAAAGGATAGTATTTCAACCTTTGCTGTAGCTTAGTATATATCTTTAAGTCTCAGAAACATTTACGAAACACTTACACTCACTGGCTGATGTCATAAGTGATGTCATTTGTGATGTCATCAGTAATGTCACTGACCATGTCATGAGTGATGTAATATGTGAGGTCATAAGCAGTGCATTGCAAGGGCTTAAGTTATAGTTAACTCAGGTAAATATAACTGCTGAATTTCAGTGGTTATGTACAAGTGAAATTTGAGCCTAACTATGTCCCTCTAACCTTTGTTTTTTTCAGTGAATTTGTAAGGTTTTTTCATTCTATTTCCTAACTATAATGTCCCTGTAATCTTTGTTTTTTTCATTGAATTTCTAAGGTTTTTTAATGTTATTTTCTAAATGTAATGTCTGTGTAAGCTTTGGGTTTCTTTTGGTGAATTTCTAAATTTTTTAAATATTATTTCCTAACTATAACTTCTCTGTAACCTTTGGTTTTTTAAGTGACTTTCTAAGGTTTTTTAAATTGTATTTCCAAACTGCAACCTGTAACCTTTGAGAGCGAGTATGTGAGTGAGTGCATGAGTGTTTCAGTGGGTGTGTGAGTGAGTATGTCAATGTCTCAATGGGAGTGTGAGTGAGTGTGCGAGTGGGTCTGGGAGTGACTGCATAAGTGTCTCACTGGAGTGTGAGTGGGTGTGTCAATATCTGAGTGGGTCTGTGAGTGGGTACATGAGTGTCTGAGTGAGTGGGTCTGTGAGTGGGTGTCAGAGTGTTTGAGTGGATTTGCCTGTTTGTCTCCATGAGTGTGTGAGTTGGTCTGTGAGTGAGTGCATGAGTGTCTGAGTGGGTCTATGAGTGGGTGCGTGAGTCTCTGAGTGAGAATGAGTGTTTCAGTCTCCGAGTGGGTCTGTGAGTCAGTGCAAGAGTCTCTGAATAGGTCTGTGAGTGGGTGCATGAGTGTATGAGTGGGTCTGTGAATGGGTGCATAAGTGTCTGAGTGGGTATGTGAATGAGTGTCTGACTGGGTCTGTGAGTGGATGCATAAGTGTCTGAGTGGGTTTGTGGGTGGGTGCGTGAGTCTGAGTGGGTCTGTGAGTAGGTGCTTGAGTGTCTGAGTGGGTCTGTGAGTGGTTGCATGAGTGTCCGAGTGGGTGAGTTAGTGGGTGAGTGTGTCTGAATAGGTCTGCAATTGGATGTATGAGTGGGTCTGTGAGTGGGTGCATGAGTGTCTGAGTGGGTCTGTGAGTAGGAGCGTGAGTCTCTCAGTGGGTCTGTGAGTGGGTGCGAGTGTATGATTGGGTCTGTGAGAGGGTGTGTGAGTGTCTGAGTGAGACTGTGAGTGGGTGCGTGAGAGTATGAGTGAGTGTGTGAGATGGTGCATGAGTGTCTGAATGGGTCTGTGACTGGGTGTGTGAGTCTTTGAGTGGGTCTGTGAGTGCATGCATTAGTGTGTGAGTGAGTGTGTGAATGTATATATTTTTTTTAACTCTGCTGCAACACTACAAAGGGGGCCTCACTGAGCATTGCGATGGGTCCAGGACTCTAACCACATAAAAAAACAGTTTGCAGCATTTTGATACTCATAATGGGCCCTTCAGAGACCCCTACAATGCACCCTTAGGCTCAGGGTACCTCTACCCCGATCCCTTCTATACTTTCTAATCTTTATTCCCATCCCCCGGGACCGTGTCCCGCTTCATAAATTTGCAGCTGCAACTTTCTACACAGGTTGTGGCCATCCGATCACAGTACTGCTCCTGGCGCGTGGGTTTGCGAAGACTCGCGTAGGTGTTGCGAAGGATCTGCGTCCCTATATATACAAAGTTGGATTTATTTTAATAAGTCTAAAACTACTGAACGGATTTACACCAAATAGCAAAAAGCACTCTTTATGGACCAAGAGCCAGCTTTCCGTCCAGCAGTTCGGGCTGTAGTTGTGTTCAAAATCACTATGGGAATTAACATGGGAAACTCACATTTTTTAACCCCTCCCTTTTTACCAGCCCCAAAACGTTCCATGCACAGCTAGAATCATGGCACACTTTTTTTGAAAATTTCGTGAAGATTCGTCAAACGGGGGCAAAGATATAGGCAAGTCAAACAGCTCTTTACCTATGGAAACATGGTCCTAACAATAACTACCTACTGGGAACTTTCTGGCAAAACTATATAGCTATAACACCAGTTGAATTTTTGGTATTGTTTTCAGTGAAAAAAATAAATAAATATATATATATATATATATATATATATGTATATATATATGTATATATATATATATATATATATATATATATATATATAGAGTGAAAAAAACAAAGGTTACAGGGACGTTATGGTTAGGCTGACATTTCACTCGTACAACACCTGAGAAATTCAGCAGTTAGCTGAACTAACTATAACCAGCGCCCCCACAATGCACTGCTTATGACCTCACAATTTACATCACTCATGACATGGTCAGTGACATCACTGATGACATCTCAAATGTGCAGGTGGTCCAAGTCCAGTACCAAGAAGAATGTCAGCACAACATTCTGCACTGGAGTCGATTTATCGATGACCTATTTGTTGTGTGGAAGGGCTCAGAACAGTCAGCTAAAAACTTTATCAAGAAATTGCAAGGCAACAATTTAAATTTAAAGTTCACGAGTATTATTAGCAACACGGCAGTCAACTTTTTAGACCTAACCGTCTATGTGAAGAAGGGCAAATTACACACTAAGCTGTATCGCAAACCAACGGCTGGAAATACGTTGCTACACGCAACAAGTTTTCATCCCAATAATTTGATTAGGAGCATCCCCTACGGGGAATGCCTAAGAACACTGAGGAATTGTAGTGAGCAAGAAACTCTAGACACAGAATTGGAATGTCTGAAGAGACGTTTCAAAACGAGAGGCTATACAGACAACTGTGTGCAAGCAGCTGTTCACAAAGTGAAGCTAAAAACCAGAGAAGATGTCCTCTTCAATAAAAACCCAACACAACGTAAGAGTGAGCAAATAAACATGAACCAATGTAGAATGATTTGAAGCTGCTTTCTGTTGCATACGGGGGGACCTTGCTAACGCACTTTCATACCCTGGTGGGAAATCGTCCCAGGGCGCTGTTAGTGCTGCCAACGCTGCCACTGCCTCCTGGTTCCTCCGCAATTGATCAGCGCTAACCCTGGTGGGACTCAGAGTCCCAGGGTGACTAGCGCCTCTCGCCAGTTCGCACAGGTGCGGGGGAGGAGTCATCACGCGCTCTTAAGCGCTTCTACCTTTCCCGCGGTGCGGGACCTTTGAAGCTGCTTTCTGTTGCATACGGGGGGACCTTGCTAACGCACTTTCATACCCTGGTGGGAAATCGTCCCAGGGCGCTGTTAGTGCTGCCAACGCTGCCACTGCCTCCTGGTTCCTCCGCAATTGATCAGCGCTAACCCTGGTGGGACTCAGAGTCCCAGGGTGACTAGCGCCTCTCGCCAGTTCGCACAGGTGCGGGGAGGAGTCATCACGCGCTCTTAAGCGCTTCCACCTTCCCGCAGCGCGGACGCGCGCGGGCGAAGCCCGGGCCAAGGGCGGGCCCGTCCTTGCCCGTCACTGGCAGGAAGTGGCAGGGCAGGGCCACCCCCCTTGAATTTAGTCGTCCCTGATGACCAGCGCTGCTGTGGATCCTATGGAACTCTAATTTTAACTTTTTCCTACGGCAAGTAGACTGTTTACCCTTCGTGTATTTCGGACTGCAATCACCTGTAAAGACTAGCTGCTAGGTCTGTGTGTCATTGCTACTGGGTCACTTCCTTTTATGAAAAGACTAAAGTATTTTGTTCCCTCATTTCTGAGCCTTGTAGTGTAAATCCTGTGCGTTTCCTACCATTGTAGTTTTCCTTTGGTGGTTTTTATCTGACAAGTTGTTTTATAGTTAGAAATGGGTAAGCGCACCTGTATTGCTAAAAAAACCCGGGCTCAAATCAATTCTCTCACCCGCCCCCTCCGACTTCAATTGATAAAATGTTGCAAAGGGCAATTGGTGCTGTTACGTCAGAAATTGAGCGTTCCGAAAGGCGGTTGTCAATCACCCCAGACCTTTTCCTGCCCCTAGTGGACCTGCCTAGTTCCAATACTCCCTCGTCAACTGTGGTATCAACTGGAGAAGTTTTTCCACCCCCTCAAACTCAAGAAAATGTCACAATGACTATAACAAAATTGGTTGATGAGGTTGCAGGCCCACGTAAAAACGGGAAACGCAAGCAGTTAGTCGGGAGGGCAACTACGAGTAAGAAGGCAAGAAGAGGGAATGATCCAAGGGCACAAGATCTTGCCAATCGGGATTTACCTTCAGAACCTGCCCTAGCCCCTAGTGTGCACCCTAAGTATCCAGACTGGGCCCAAGCGCTATTAGCTGACTTATCGTCCCGACTTAGTGTTTTAATTAAGCAAGAGGTTGCCCCTTTAGTTGATCAATTAAAATCTCTGTCATCTATGATCACCACGAGGCAAATGCAACCTAGTTCTAATGTAACGATACTCCCAGCGAGGGAGGGACTTACGAATCCTGACCCTGATACTAACTCGAGGGCACATGTAGGTACAGAGGGGACCGTTAGTGTTCAACCCTCCAACATCCGGCAACTCACTAGACAAGCTCATAATCTCACTCAGCAAAATCTTCCTGCCCAGCACGAGCAAGAGCACAACACTAACATAACACCAAGAACAGCGCCTATTGTGGATCAGAATGACCGTGCAATGAATAGTATGTCGATTGCTCACCGACAAACTAGCGCCTCAGCAGGGCGAAGTGAAATCATAGAGGATTTGAGAAGTAAGACTGATGTGGTTCTCCCAATCATTAACCTCCCCCTGAATCATCGCCATATGTAGTTATCCTAACGGGAGTTCCGCCCTTAAAGATAACCAGAGGGAGACACAGCTAGAACTCAGGAATAAAACGCTATTTTGGTTAGCTACATATAGACATTACCCCTATGAGAGGGCTGGGGAAATTCTTATGGTGCGGAGGGTAGATTGGGTGGGTTCTACTAATAAATCCATTCTAGGTGATAGTGTGGTTATTAATTTCAAAAACCCCCAGATGGTACGTTTGATAATAAACTATAAACCGATTTCTGGTGAACCCCGTACAGATGTGGGAGCTTTCCCGCTGGATTACTTTTATTCCCATTGTCGTAATCCTGGTAGGGTAAAATTTCCCTTGGGGCATTTTAGGCAAATAGAGGAAGAACGGATTCATGGCTTCAGACATGCCCATAGCAGATCCTTGATGTTTAACTTGCCTGTAAATAATCGCTATGGACCCTTGGAAGAAGTGGACTGACCATTAAGCTTGAATGGTGTGTGTTGTACAGAGAATATTCTGAAACCCCGGGAAGGCTGTGTACAGTTAGTCCAGGTGAACCCCAAGCAGTCATTCCTGGCGGTCCCAGGTTTGACATTGGGGGCTACTGATGAATCCCTTTTGCCGGTTGGGGAACAGCCAGGATTATCTTATATCCCTGGACCCACTTTTATTAATCACTCCAGTCGTCTGTCTGATATTATCCAAGGGAATGCCCACCTAAGCACATCTCATGTTCCTACTGTTTCTGCGGAAGGAGATCCATGTCCAGGTAGTGTGCTTAGGATTTTATCATGGAACGTAGCTGGTATTAAGAATAAACTTTCTTGCCCAGAGTGGGGATCCTTTGTAGACCAGTATGATGTTTGCCTGTTTCAGGAGACTTGGGCAAAAGATGATTTTGATAGGGTAGGTTTTGTAATATTTAATATTCCAGCTATTGCTAGCCAGAGGGGCAGACCTTCGGGTGGATTATCCATTTGGGTTGCCTCTCACGTGGGCTGTACACCTACCCCATCAATACTCATTCTAGAGATGTCCAATGTGTAATGCTGGGCTTTCCTTCTAAATTGCGGCTTGCTTTTATTAATGTTTATTCTCGTCCTGCAAGTCTGTCCCAGGAATCAAAAACGCTAAATGACTTAAATTCCTTTATTCCTCTGGTATCGTTAAATACAAGGCTGATAGTGGGAGGCGATTTAAATTGTCATTTTGAACCCCTCTCTGGTGCTCATGACATGATTATCAATGAGGAGGATCGCCAGTGGGCTATCCCAGATCCACAAGTCCAGCCGGCAAAGACCTGGTCCCCCCTGGTACGCCAAATAAATGCTATTTTTCTTAACCATTCACTGAGAGCCTGTAATGGGCGTACAGCCTCTGATAGACCGGGTAAACCTACGTTTAATAGAATTGGCCAAGCATCTTTAATTGATTACATTCTTGTCGAGTGTAGATCTTGGTACAGAGTTCTGGATTTTGCTGTCCTCCCTCGACATGACAGCGACCATAATGCTTTGACATTAACTTTTAGGGTCCCAGATTCTGGCTTCCTCCCCCCAAACAATCCCCCTTTGGTGAATAGTTTATCTTTCACTACTAATAGGAGAAGAGTTAGGTGGGCAGTAATAAAACAAACATCAGAGAAGATGGGAGCTCTATATGAAATAGTAATTCCAGCTTTCCAGGAACTTAGTTGTTTACCCGCTGATTGGGATAACCCAGTATATTCTGATCAGGTTGCGGTACTCCATAAGAAACTGGCAACAAATCTAGCCGATTTCTTCCATCCGATAGTACGCCCTAGTAAAACAAAAAAGGCACCCCATAAGTGGTTTAATGATAATTGTCGTAAGGCCAAACGGGCGTTGTTAGTGGCTATTAAAGATAAAAACAAGCCACTAACTAAAACTAGGAGAGCTCACTATAAAGTTACTGTCGCTCATGCGAAGCAGTCCTGGGAAGAGAATAAGTGGATGGACATTAAGACCGCCCTACTGAACCGGGACATGAGAGAATTCTGGGCCATAGTTAGAACAGGAACTAGGGAGGGTAACCCAGCGGTTGAACCTAATATTCCAGCAGAAATATGGGCAGAACATTTCCGGGCATTGTATGCAGTAGAAGCTGATTTAGATCCTCAGCCTTGCAACCATAGTTCTCCCACAGGTGGCGTGGGTTTAGTTAGTGGGCAGACACAGGATATATGTCCTACTGCCCTTACCCGCGCCAACGTGGGGGTTCTCGGGATAACTCTTCGTGAGGTTGTCTCGGCAATTGAGAAATTACCAGCAGGCAAAGCACCTGGATTGGATAGGCTTCCAGGGGATTTATTTAGGGACGAACCACATATTTGGGGTCCCTATCTTTGGGTCCTATTTAGCGCTATTATGAATGGCATGCCAATCCCTGAAACCTGGGCTGGGGCAGAAATTGTCCCAGTTTTTAAAAAGGGCTCTCCTCTAAACCCTGCAAACTATAGACCGATCAGTCTGATCGATGTCACACAAAAGCTATTTGCAAGGGTTTTATTAGATCAAATACAGACCTGGCTGCTTGAGAATGACATTATAAGCCCCTACCAAGCCGGATTCAGGAAAAACATTTCTACCATGGACCAAATCTATAGACTTCAACTTATAGTTTGGAAGACGGTATCAATTGAGGGTGGCAGCCTCTTTTTGGTTTTTGTGGACCTGAAAACGGCTTTTGATTTGGTCCCCAGAATTAAACTTTGGGGGGTGCTCAGAGAACTGGGGATTCCCCCCCACCTGCTTAGCATGCTTATTAAGCTGCACGAGGCCACTTACGCCCAAGTAAGATGTGGCAGGGGTGGAGAATTAACTAACAGACTCCCAGTTGACAGAGGAGTGAGACAGGGTTGTGTGCTCGCACCCACCCTTTTCTGCCTCTATGTCAACGCATTAATTGCACAACTCTCTGAGGTTGAGGATAATGATGCCCCTAAGTTAGCAAACTCAAAGATACCGGCATTGATGTTTGCTGATGATACTCTTTTATTGTCTAAGACGTCTAGGGGGTCCAGAGGATATTGGATAGGTTTGTTGCTTTTTGTAATAATAGGGGCTTGGTGATAAACACCTCAAAAACAAAATTTATGGTCCTTAATCCGCCTAGGAAAATACATTCAAATCCTAAATTAAATGGCATTCCACTTGAAAGGGTTTCCGTATTTGATTATCTGGGTGTCACCCTCACTGAAAATATGGAATGGGCTTCCCAGATAGCTAAAGCCAAGTTAAAACTTGCCCAGACTGCCGGGGGAATAGCCAAACTGGTAAGGGAATCAACGATGAAGCCCATTGCCCCTGCCATTGAGATTTATAGGGCGCAAGCGAGGGGAGCTGCGTTGTATGGGGCTGAACTTTGGGGACATTGCTCTTCTGTCCCCTTAGCTAAGGTTGAGAACAGTTTCCTCAGGCAAATCTTGGGCCTTCCACCTAGTACACCGCTAACCCCCTTGCAGCTAGATATAGGTATTGCCCCGATTGAAGATGAGGCTGCCTTACGATCCCTAACTTTCTGGCGAAGGCTTTGGGTGACCCCAGAATTGGTTGAATACCAAGCAGAAACGAAGGATCTTCTAGCTCATCTAGGGGCCCTAAAAAAGTCCCTTGGTTTATGCATGTTAGGCATCTATGTGCAATGATAGGTAAACCAACACTTTGGACTAATCCTGAAGAAACCAGTTTTATACTTTCACGAGTTGAACTTGTGAAAATGTATCGAATAAAAAAGCTTGAGGCCATTCAGGTAAACCCGAAATTAGGTCCTCTAACTACACTGTTCCTTACAGTCAAGGAGGACTACAAATTTGAACCTTTTTTGGATGACATTTTACCTCCCATAGCAAGGAAATTATATGTGCAGTTCCGATATAGTATTTTACCTATCCGGGCTTTTACTTCTAAATGGGCTCATTTGCCCCCTCGTGGGTGCCCTGCTTGTAATAACCACGAGGAGACCGAACTGCATGTTTTATTCTTTTGCCCTGGGTATAAAGAAGCAAGGAAAAGTTGGCTTGTACAGTTGTGCAGGAATCTGGGGTTTGTGCAATGTATAGTGGCATTTAGAGTTTTGAAATATGACACTTCTAAGCCTATAGTTTTTGCTGTTTCTCGGTTTCTAAATGCAATGTGGCGAAGGAGAAGGGGTTTCCTTCATAAGGAAATATAACTAAATGATAACAGCCTGATTGCAGTACTAATATAAGAGCCCAATGCTTAGACCACTCTAATGGGAATTTGCTTTAAAATTTTTAAGATCAATGTATATTTTTTCTTCTTTTTTTCTGTTTTTTTTTGTTTTTTAATTGGAACTTGTTTTTTATCTATTTATTGCAACATTACTGTGTTGTCTTTTGCTCAGGGCCTGTATAGTTATACTAATGAACCGACCAACTATAGGGAATCCCAGCCCTATGTGGTTTTCTCCATGTACTTGCAATTGTATGGATGTATTCAAATTTTTTAGGAAAATTTATGTCACGATGTGTATCCATAACCCTTCTAATGGAAGTGGTTTTATTTTCAGGTTGGAATGTTTTAAATCCAGAATGTAGTTTTACTGATCTTTGTATACTTTTATGGTCCTAGTGACCGAAATAAAGGTTTTTGAATGAATGAAAAAGAATGATTACCTCATTTAATAAGCAGCATAATAAAGTAAGGAGCATTTTAAGTAAACATTGGCACCTCATTCGCAATGATACCATCCTGGGGAAATTAGTTCCAAAACGTCCAAACATCACATTTAGACGAGCTAAATCGTTAAAACAAACATTAGTTAGCAATATGATGCCACCAAAGAAATCAATGGCCACTAACTCGTCCTGGTTAAAACGAAAGGAAGGTTTTACAAAATGTATCAAGTGTAAAGCCTGTCTGCATGGCAAAAATACTTCAACGTATAAACCGGGTCTTTCAAAGAGAGAAAAACAAATAAAGGGCCATTACAATTGCAAAACTGACTTTGCCGTCTACGTACTTCAGTGTCCATGTGGCCTGAAGTATGTGGGCAGCACAATTCTTCCTGTTCATAAAAGAGTGCTACAGCACCTCAGAGCCATAAAAAACGGCGATAAAACATACCCAGTAGCCCGCCACTTTGAATTACACCATGGCAAGAAAACGCAGGGGCTAACCTACTTTGTGATAGATTCTATACCAGCTAACAGTAGGGGAGGTGACCGGGAGAAAAAAAAAAATAAAAAAATAAAAAAAAAATTGAGGAGACTAGAATCGTGTTATATACTTGAACTAGACACGAGAACCCCCACAGGTCTGAACATGGAAGAAGATTTGCACACACATTTGTAAATATTTATGACAGTAGCATTCCGCAAACACTCCCTCCTGGAATTTCCGTTTTTAACCATTGTTTTAAAAAAAAATTGTATGTATACACTTTGCACTTTGAGAGGCAGACGCATAGGTAGTTTATATATTTTATGAGGAGGCAGGTTCACACATTCAGGTTGGTCCATAGGGCCCACTGGGGCAGGATTGTTTTGTTATATGGAGCAGAATGCATTAGAGGCCATTAATAATTTGCCCACTTGGGCACAATGTACATATGAAATGTTACCCGATTATTTATAAAAAGAGATATAAGGCGAGCTCTAGATAGCGTAAGTCTCTAGACTAACACATTTTTGTGTACACTACAATTGATATTTGAAAACTAATTGTTTTTTTAATATGCAGGTTCAAGCGTTCTCAATGTTAGATGCTCGAAAACAGTACCGTTATTAATGAAATTGTGTGAACGTTGTCGATAATGGAAATGTTTTTAATGAACTACGAGTCTGTTTTCCTATGCACTTTGGTTGTAGTTTGTCACGTGACACGGTTACCATCACTGCATTTAAAATGGTTGAAACTTTATGCAACATTGTTGGTGAGCAAGCCTGCTGGACAGGCGAAACGCGTCCAATTTAGCCGACATTAAAGTATAATTCTGGCCAGAACACGGCGTCGTCATTTCCTTTTGGGAGGAGAAGTGAAAATTAATCGGACCGGGCTTGGTGGGTCCGTGGCGACGACGCACCCTCTGTTCAGGAGTGCGACGGTTTGTAGCAAGCAACGAGGTGGCAATATATATATATATATATATATATATATCTATATATATAAATGTGTATATATATCAAAAGTTTTCCTCCCACACAGAAAGGTAGATATGTATATATATATTAAAAAAAACAGTTCGCGGGTCTCCCTGCCGCTTTTTCGGCGGCGGGCTTAAGCGAGGTATCGTTCCTCCTTAATACTCCAAATATCCTGTGCATCCACAAAATAGTCTTAAGCCCAGTTCCATAAAGCGTGATTTATTTCATGGACAAAATAGCAAACAAACGCCCGACGCGTTTCGGTGCAGCCGCACCTTGGTCACGGGTCCAAGGTGCCACTATTTTGTGGATGCACAGGATATTTGGAGTATGTATATATATATATATATATATTACGCTACTTTGCCATAGAACATGTACAGATAGGTCCGAGAGGAGGGAACAGAGAGCTTAAACTTAGAAAACAAGAATCAAAGTGGATTCTAGATCTCGAGACCAAATACCCGAAGGGGGCACAATCAGGATGAAGAATTAGCAACACATCTTATTGAGGAGTAATTATGTGTTCATTCTTCACTGATTTATTTTTCCTGCATGATGCTGAAATAACTGTTTTACAATGTGTACAGATGTACTAAATATGTATATATATTAATTTTAACCCTTAATTTTCTTGTTCTTTTTTCAATGGAGGAAAGGAAGGGGCCCACCGAATTTCCACGGGCACATCACGGGCCACCTACCCTTTTCTTCCCCTCTTCTGGGAGTGCACCATCAGATGGATAGATAAGAACTTTACCTAATTTACTATTTTCACTTTTTCACATTGTTTACTTGGTACTAGTGGACTTGGTCTAGAGGCTCTTTTGCCATGTGGCATTAGCTTCGCCTCACTGCAGATTGCACAACTTAGGCCAGGGACTGGAGGAAGTTTAGTTGAATGTCCAGCCTTATGCAAAGTTAATGTATTTATGTATGAAGTATGCATCACAGTACATAGAGAGTACATATTCCTCTATTGCCTTAGATGTGCCTACGTGTGAAACAGAAATGTAACCCTATGCCCTTAAACGGTTTTTGCCACTTGGCACTAGTATTGTGCAGGGTACGCTGACTAGTTTCTTGACTTTCCCCTTTATATAAGCATTGATCACATCACGAGCACTCGCCACTCGGCGCTAGTAGGGGAAAACGTATATCGTTAACAACACCACCTATGGTCAGCAAGAACGCACTTTGACAGAGACAATGGAACACTGACTTAAGGTTAAGGTCCACTTAGGACCCGCGCTAATAAACTGTATCTGTATTAGGAATAACAGTTGGCACAATAGGACAACAGGAACTGATCCTTTCACTTTCCTCTTTCCTCCTGTTATTTGGAACGTATAATGACGCCGACATTATGGATTTTCATAATGTATAAGACAGTAGAAATTTATATGATTTTTACTTTTTGTTCCTGTAGATTGTGCAAATCGAATTACGTTATGTATGGTAATAATGTATTAGTGAGCAATGCACTCTTTCTAAGCCAGGTTACAGTGTATTAACCTTGCGGCATGTATAGTAACGATGTTCCAATATGGCCGCCACAGTTGTGATACAGTATATGGTGACTTTCTGTGTAAGTCCACTTTCCATGCCTAGTACTGAGAGTATGTATTGCACTTTGTCACAACGCTCAGTGTGTGATCAAGAAAGTTTACCTTTCGAAACGCGTAACACTGAGAGAAAATAAACCTGCTTTTCTACAATTTCTGAGAGCGCGCTTTACTTTGCGGATCTTTGGAACATTTATTGCCGGTCTGAGCTCTGCCGGCTCAGCGCGCCACCAAACAACGGGCGGATTTCCCGGAAAGGGCTTTCCAGCTTCAAGCATATATATATATATATATATATATATATATATATATATATATATATCCAAAAGAAAAGCACACCAACAGTTGGAGGCCCACACGCATCCGTGTTTAATTCGTTTATTCCTCTGGCAGCACAGCTAAAACCTTGACAAACTCGGGCAAAAGTCGCCATGAAAGTTCCAACGCGTTTCGGGCATCACCGTGCCCTTCATCTTGGGAAATGGCATGTTGGGAGGAGCAGCGTAATAAGTAAGTATATAGTGTTCATAAGTCCCGCCTACTGGCGTCTCTGCTGTGCAGTCTGGTACTTGCAGTTTTTTCCTTTAGTAGGTATTGCTGCTCATTTCTCCTTATCAGAATAAATCCCACAGTGGGTTGCTCGTGTTGTTCCTGGTGATTGCTGTGCTATTCTGTACCAGGGAAACGTCACGTTGCTCCATAGGTGCCATTCGAAGTAATGACACCGGACCCGCTCTTCCGCGGCAGGGGCTCTCCGCGACCCGGTGCGGGCCGCAATATATCCAAAAGAAAAGCACACCAACAGTTGGAGGCCCACACGCATCCGTGTTTAATTCGTTTATTCCTCTGGCAGCACAGCTAAAACCTTGACAAACTCGGGCAAAAGTCGCCATGAAAGTTCCAACGCGTTTCGGGCATCACCGTGCCCTTCATCTTGGGAAATGGCATGTTGGGAGGAGCAGCGTAATAAGTAAGTATATAGTGTTCATAAGTCCCGCCTACTGGCGTCTCTGCTGTGCAGTCTGGTACTTGCAGTTTTTTCCTTTAGTAGGTATTGCTGCTCATTTCTCCTTATCAGAATAAATCCCACAGTGGGTTGCTCGTGTTGTTCCTGGTGATTGCTGTGCTATTCTGTACCAGGGAAACGTCACGTTTATACACACATGTACATATTCACTGAAAAAGCCAAAGGTTACAGGGACGTTATAGCTAGGCTGACGTTTCACTGTTACTACACCAGCGAAAGTTAACTGTTATATTTAGTGAGCTAGCTATAACTTGCGCCTCTGAAATGCACTACTTATGACCTCACATATAACATCACTCATGACATGGTCAGTGACAACACTGATGACATCACTCATGACATCATCCACTGACTGTTTTTAAAAAGTTTGAGTGTTAAATTATATTCCAAGGTGTATTGGTGAATCATTTAGTGTATGAGTGCCTGATTGGAAGATTCAGTGGGTGCATGACTAACTGTATAAGTGAGTGATTAGGTGTATGAGTGAATGTATGGGTGAGTGACTGGTTGTGTGAATGTCTGTATTTGTCAGTTGGTGTCTAAGTGGCTGTATGGCTGTGTAAGTGGGTATGTGAGTTACTGTATGGGTGAGTGATTGGTTGTCTAGGTATCTCTATGGGTGTCTGAGTGTCTGTGTGGGTGGGTGATGAGTGAGTGGGTGGGTGAGTCAGTGGCTGTATGGGTTAGTGAGTGCATGTGTGTGGGGCTGTATGGATGAGTGAGTGTGTATGGCTGTGTTGGTGAATGAGTGCAAGTATTAGTGGTATATGGGTGAGTAACTAGGTATGTGAAAGGCAGTATAGGTGAGTGATAGGGTATATGATGGCTGTATGGGTGAGTGAGTGAATGTGAGGGTAGATGTATGAGTGAGTGTGTGCTTATGTCATGGACTGTATAGGTGAGTGAGTATGTGTTAGTATCTGTATGAGTAAGTGAGTTAGTGTGTGTGCAACTATATGGGTGAGTAAGTGGCTGTGTGATTGACTCTATGGGTGAGTGAGTAGGTGTGTGAGTAGCTCTAAGGGTGACTGACTCAGTGTGTGAGTGGTGTATGGGTTTACGAGTGGATATGGCAGTGGGTATATTAGTGAGTGAGTGGGTGTATGAGTGGCTGTATGGGTAAGTGAGTGGATGTGTGTGTTGATCTATGAATCAATGATTGGCTGTGTAAGTACTGGTATGGGTGTGTGAATAGGTTTGAGAATGGTATTGTAGAAGTTGGAGTGAGTGTATGAAAGGTTATATGGGGTGTGAGTGGGTGCGTCAGAGATTCTGTGGATGATGTCATCAGTGATGCCATTTGAGATGTCATCAGTGATGTAACTGACCATGTCATGAGTGATGTAATATGTGAGGTAATAAGCAGTGCATTGTGGGGGCACAAGTTATAGTTAGCTCACTAACTATAACAGTTGAATTTCTCTGGTTTTGTACGAGTGAAACATCAGCCTAACTATACCGTCCCTGTAAACTTTTTTTTTTTCCAGTGAGTTTCTAAGGTTTTTTTAAATGCTAATTCCTAACTATAACATCCCTGTAACCTTTGGTTTTTTCAGTGAATTTTTAAGGTTTTTTAAATGCTAATTCCTAGCTATAATGTCCCTGTAACCTTTGTATTTTCAGTGAATTTCTAAGGTTTTTTTAAATGCTAATTCCTAACTATAATGTCCCTGTAACCTTATATACATACTTCTTTCAGTCAGTCAGTCAGTCAGTTACCTTTATTTCGCAGTATTTCTACTGCATATAAAGTGCACAGAGTAAAAAGAAAGACTTACAAAATCTAAAATAAATTATATTAATAAAATAATATTACAATCAGTTTAAAATACATTAAAAACAATTACTAGTACCTTTAAAATTCCAAATAAATCTTGTAATACTTTACTCCTAGGAACCTGGAAAGATAGGTGTTATAAAGTGCTGAGTGGTGACTAATATAAATACATTCACATCTTAAGTGGACTCAGGGTTCTCAAGCTAGGCAAGCTCTCCTCCATTTCATACAGGACCAAAGGAATTAAGCTAATGCAAAACATACAAGTGGGTCATTAAGTTATTCAAAGAAATAAAGTGCTGGGTGACATTGGCTTAAATTATATAGACGCAAAAGAGGCAGGATGTACCTTTACCTTCGTTCTTTATAAAAACAACAAAAGATGATTAAATGAAGATCAGACTGCTTAGAACTACCATTACAAGGACATGCTGTTAAATCAATAAGCGAATACCTCTTCGGTGGGAAACCCATCATCAGGGGGATTAGATTAAGTTGGAACCTCACCACGATGAATCTATGTTGTAAATTCCCTACCCTATCTAAATACGAGTAGTTCCCCTCCATAGTGGGCGGGGTCATTTGATAAAACTTTACAGAAGATTTAAAATAGTTTTCTTCTTTTCTCTCGTATTCTGAATTTAATGCACAAATTGCCTTTAATCTCATTTTAGGGATTTTTCAAGCAGCTACTAGGGTTTGTATACAACTCTGCCAGACCTAGAGAAGTCAATATGAACTTTACATACTGCAACCATACGATCTTATGTGCTTTATCCAGCGATAAACAATCTTTTATTATCGTTTGGGTTAGATTGACAGTATTCCTCCTCCAGATCGAGTACCATAGTAGGATGGGGGCAAGCCTAATACTATCCGACACATATGGTGAACCTAGTTCGATATGGCAATTGTAATTCGAACGGGAGCGAGTAAGGGTCAATAACCTCTTAAGAAATCCATCCTCTAGCCTTTGCAGGGAGTCTGTTGCCACCATACCCCAGACCCCTGCTCCATACGTAATAGCAGGAATAGTCTTTGCACTATATACCTTTTTTATTGTCTCGATGAGTTTTGACCCCAACTTTTTGATAAAATTAAAGATGGTTGTCACACTTCTCTCCATTACAAGAGCCCTATTGGCTACCATATTTAGCTAAGAGTGCTTTTTGTCAAACAAAACCCCTAAATAGGGGAAAGTGTCCACCACTTCCAGCCTTCTATTCCCTATATAGAAGGCTGGGAGCTTTAAAAAGAGGATGCCCCTGTCACCAGTACAAAAGATTTTGATTAGTTCACTCTCAGATCCAGACTTTTCATAAAATCCACATAGGCCGCTATAAAACTTTGTAATGCCACCCCTGTTCTTGCTATTAAAACAGCATCATCTGCATATGCCAGTATTGGAAGTGGAACTGCATTAAAAGAGAGGACTGCGGCCTCTACCCCATTAGTATAGATTGAAAATAAAAAAGGGGCAAGGATGTAGCTTTATCTAACGCCCCTCGAGATCTGAATAGGTCTCGTGCACTCCCCATTTTTGCCATGGTTTTAAGAATGGTAGTGTGGAAGTTGGAGTGGATGAATGAAAGGTTATAATATTGGGATGTGAGTGGGTGTGTGAGAGATTCTGTGGATGATGTTATCAGTGATCATTTGAGATGTCATCAGTGATGCCATCAGTGATGTCACTGACCATGTCATGAGTGATGTAATATGTGAGGCCATAAGCAGTGCATTGCAGGGGGCGAGTTATAGTTAGCTCAGCTAACTATAACTGCTGAATTTCTCTGGTTTTGTATGAGTGAAATGTCAGCCTAACTATAACTTCCCTGTAACGTTTGTTTTATTCACTGAATTTCTAAGGTTTTTTAAAATTCTATTTCCTAACTATAACATCCTTGTAACCTTTTTGTTTTTTTCAGTGAATTTCTAAGGTTTTTTAAATGCTAAATCCTCACTATAACGTCCCTGTAACCTTTGTTTTTTATTGTGAATTTCTAAGGTTTTTCAAATCCTATTTCCCAACTATAACGTTTATGTAACCTATGATTTTTATATTGAATTTTTAAGGTTTTTAAATAGAATTTTCTTTCTAAAATGGCTCTATAAGAGGTATTTTTATAATCTTATATTTTCTTCAGTGGATTAATAAGCGTTGTTTTTTTTCCTTTACATTTTTTATATTTGCTACAATGTCGCGATCCCAGCGGACACATCGTGAAAACGAAAACCAAAAGCAGACATTCAATGACCACCAACACATCTAAAATAATATGTAAAAAACATACATTCTGAACATTGCCCTACACATATTACTATATACATCCTTCTTTCAAAGCATGTTCAAACTCATATTTTTGTACTAAGTTTCTGTAAAATCCATCTTTTAGACCTATTTTCTGTTTTCGCGGTTATTTGGGACATCGCAATGACGTTGTTAATCGCAATGATCGCACCTTTTCGATAAAGTCTAAAACACATATATCCACACATCACAGTATTATACACACTAGGGATTTCTTACAGTATTTTCTAAAGTCATGTTTATCTAGAGAGTTTCTATAAAAACCATCTCTAAAACCTATTTTCTGTTTTGGCGGTGACACCGGAGATCGCGATGACGTCGGTACCCGCGATCATTGCGGATACGTCGCGAAAAAGCAAAACAAAAGCAGGAATTCAATAGCCACCACCATAGTCAACTATTATAATTATCTTACTACTTCTAACCATCACATTACATACACCACTATCTAATTAACTCTATAAAAACATTTTTCAATATCTCAATATCTCTATAACAGTCTGTATTAAGGATTCACTCGGTTATGTGAGTGCATACATAAGTCTCTGAGTGGGTCTCTCACTGC
This sequence comes from Calotriton arnoldi, assembly GCA_963921515.1. Taxonomy (NCBI): domain Eukaryota; kingdom Metazoa; phylum Chordata; class Amphibia; order Caudata; family Salamandridae; genus Calotriton; species Calotriton arnoldi. The sequence goes on along the minus strand of CAWUFW010004874.1, from coordinate 641,427 downwards.
ATATATAAGTCCATGAGTGGATATCAGAGTAGACTCATCAGTCTTTCAGTAAGTGTGTCACTGGCTGTATATGTCTCTGAGTGCATCTCTCTATCAGTGAATGGATGTGTGGAAGTATAAGTCTCTCAGTGGCTCTGTGAGTCAGTACGTGATTGTCAGACTGGATCTGTGACTGAATCAATCAATGTCTCAGTGGGTGTGTGAGTGTAATTATGTCTTTCAGTGGGTCTGTGAGTCAATGCATGACGGTCTGAGCGAGACTCTGACTGGGTGTGTGAGTGTCTGAGTGGGTCTCTAAGTGGGCACATGAGTGTCTGAATAGGTCTGTGAGTGGGTGTATGAGTCTCTGACTGCATATGTGAATGGGTACATGAGCCTGTGACTGGATCTATGAGTTGGTGCATAAGTATCTGAGTGGGTCTTACTATCAGTGGGTGTGTCAGTGGAAGCAAAAGTCTCACACTGGGTCTGTAAGTGGGTGCATGAGTGTCTGAGTAGGTCTGTTCATGGGTGCGTCACTCTCCAAGTGAGTCTGTAAGTGCATGCATGAGTACCTGAATGGGTATCACAGTTGGTACATCGGGATCTGAGTGGGTATGTGACTGGATATATGTGTGTGAGTGGGTATGTGAATAGGTGTATAAGTGTCTGACAGTCACCGGCTATTGTGTTAAAAAAAAATAAAAAAAATATTTCCACCAATATTTGTGATGACGTCGGTAGTCGCGACGTCCCCGCGATGGTACACAGGGGGCCGCGCTGGCAGTCACGTTGTCGTCCTGAATATTGCACGCGATCAAAAAAATCAATTTTGGGCACATAACTTGTGTCACTAACACCCCCATTTCTCAAACATGGGGTCAGAGTACCTCCACTCTGACCCCTTATGTTAGCTTTTTCAGAAATTTTCAGCCCCTGAAACCGTTCCCGATCAATAAAATGGCTGCCGCAACTTTTTGTTCAGGTTCCGTCCAGCCAATCAAAGCATTCCCGTTGGCGCATGCATTTGCGATTCATTGCAAAATCGTCGCAAAATATACGCAGCCAGAAATATCACTAGAATTTTCGGCTCAAATTTCTCAAAAACTACTGAACAGAGTTACACCAAATAGGCAAAAGACACTTCCTTGAACCAACATCTACCTCCCTGCCAAACTTGGTGTAAGTCCGTTCAGCAGTTCGGGCTGTAGGTGTAGCTAAAGGTTCCTATGGGAATTAACATTACAAACACACCCTTATTTGGCCCCCAAAATTCTCAGTCCCCACTGCACGGATCACCCCCAAACTTTCCATGACAACCAGAACCTACCTTGACACTTTTTTAGAAAGATTGGTCGAACAACGCCAAAGTTATAGGCAAGTCAGAAAATGCTTTTTCTATGGAAACTAGGTCCTAACTATACCTACCTACTGGCGACTGCCAGTAGGTAATATATATATAAAATAGCACAATGCACTTTGGATCTGTTCCAGATTTTATCTGTTAAGCCAGCACAATGCACTTTAGAGCTATCTTAGATCCTTGGGAAATCCGTTAAAACAACAGATAAATACTACTTGGAAAGAAACCTGGTTGCTTTAACTAGTGACATCATGCTATTCTTTCACCAATATAAGGATCCAACATAGAAAACTCCAGATTAGTGAAATGAATGATAATTGAGAGGTCCACTTACACTTTTTGTAAATATGAGTAGGATGCAGGATAAATAACAAATTGGTGTTGTTGCTTTATAGCACTTCATTCAATGACACAGATGAGTATCTAGCACTTTAGGTTAGTAACTTTATGGCAAAGGGCTTTACGTATTAGCCAAAATTGCAGGAAAGATAAAAAGATGTGGTGCTGCTCTCTTAGAAATCAAATGATATGAAGAACATTGGTCTAGAACTTCTTGCAGACTGAATTTGAATGTATGGGTTATAATATAGGTGTAAATCAGAGGGAGACGATATAAAGAGAGCAAGGGAGATGACATGTATGATGTTTACAGGTACTTTACCAAACACTCCTTTTCTCACATCAGAGGGAGACGATATAAACAGAGCAAGGGAGATGACATGTATGATGTTTACAGGTACTTTACCAAACACTCCTTTCTCACCTTTTCTTGTCTTCTCTTTATTATCCTATTTTTCACTTTGAAACAAAAATTGGAGTCCAAGGATAAGCATATTGTTGCCATTTTGTCTTTAGAGAATATGAAATGTGTACGAAGCATGTATTCAACAATTAAGTATGGAGCATAGGATAATCTATATTGTAATACATTTATGATATGGATCGCTTAGCTAGATATAAACATAAATATGTATTAAATTAACTCTGGCAACAAAATGTGTAATGACCTAACTTATAGCCCATTGAATGGTAAATTGCTGGCAACTAAGCTGTAAAAAATGAAAAATGAAAAAGGTCATGTGTCTTTAATGAAACAAAAAGAGCTTTTAACGTGGGAGTGGTGTAGAGCGTTGAGCTCCTTTAAATGGACATTCTATATGCACGTCTCTATGGCCCTGTGAAAGGCTACGGCCAAAACGCGTAGGCCACTTGCTGTTGCTTGGATTCAATTGGTGTAATGAAGTATATGCGAAAATAAACATGCTTCCGATACCGGCCCTGTGGAAGGCTATGGCCGAAATGCGTAGGCCACTTCTTGCTGCTAGGATGCACTTGGTGTAATGAAGTATATGCGAAAATAAACCTACTTTGGATACCAGGTTGGACGTGCCGTGTTTTGTTTCTTGGAGCCAAGTGGAAGCCGAGTGATATCGGCGTTGTGAACGGCTTTTGAAGTCTTGAAAACAGACCTATCATGCATATATATATATATATATATATATTCCAACTATCCTTACTGCATAAGGAAATGACGCCGCCGTGTTCTGGCCAAAAATTAGCCGACAATAAAGGATATATTTTGGCCAGAACACGGCGTCGTCATTTCCTTATGCAGTAAGGATAGTTGGAATTTAATCGGACTGGGCTTGGTGGGTCCGCAGCGACGACGCGCCCTCTGTTCAGGCGAGCGACGGACTGCAGCAAGCAACGAGTGGGCATATATATATATATATATATATATATATATATACACATACATATATATATATATACACATATATATATATATATATATATATATATGTAAGTATATATATTATCTACTGGCGGTCGCCAGTAGATAGTTATATTTAGGACCTATTATCCATAGGAAATCCGCGACATTCTATTTGAAATAACGTTGGCGCCGGTTGACGAATCTTCGCGAAAGTTTCCAACTTGTTAGGGCGCTCCGCTCCGCTCCTACCCTGAAAGTCTCGGGTTGATTCGTCAAGCGGGGGCCGAGAAAAAGGGGGTCCCAAAACGCGTTTTCCCCATTCATTTTTCCATAGGAACCTTTAGTCGCAGCTACAGCCCGAACTGCTGAACGGAATTACACCAAATTTGGCAAAGAGGTAGCCCTTGGTTCAGACTGGTGCCTTTTGCTTAAATGGTGTAAATCCGTTCAGTAGTTCCTGAGAAATTCACAAGTAAAGTCACATATATATCTATGGCCGAGTAGGGTCCGCGTACCCTCCCGATCACGAGCTGCATGCTAATTGGCTGTCAGCTGGCTGTCAACATTCCGATTCAGGAAGTGTTGGCAGCCAATTTGTCACTCGGTAGAACCGAGGGACAGAAACAAGTGCGCAAAGCGCACAAAGGGGGCAGGGTAGAAACACCCTAACCCCTAGGTCTGCTCAGGGGTCCCACAAGGACCCCCTGGGCAAAAAAGCATTAAAAAAAAAAAAATCGGCAGGATGCGCTCAGGGTGCGCGGATCCTGCCGAAAAATCGAAGCGCGGTCACCCGCGCTTCGATAGTAACTTGCCCCCGGGTGGGCCAAGTCCCGGGGGCATGGTGGGGGGGTTAAATTTATGTATGGGGGCCTCTAAGGGCCCCCAAGCCCCGGGGACCGCCACCCCGGGGCTTTAACAAAAAATGGTGCAGGAGGGCTCTTTGCCCTCCCGCTGCCCCGGGGACCGCCACCTCCCCGGGGCTTCTGTTTAAATTTTTTTTAACCTGTGTGGGGGGCTCCAGCCCCCCCACACGCCCCGGGACCGCCACCTCCCGGGGCACTAAAAAATAAAAAATGGGGGTCCGTTTTGGACCCTCGAAGCCCCGGGGACCACCACCTCCCGGGGCTTTGAAAATGTGGGGAGGGGGCCGCGCGGCCCCTCTTGGAGCCAGTGATGGCCCTGGGGACCGCCACCCCCCAGGGCCGGCTCCTGCAGTGTCCCGGGGTGCCTACCCCGGGACACTGCTAGTTTGCAATGACAGGACGGGAGCCTCGCGGCTCCCGTCCTGTCATTGCAAACTTGCTTTGGATATTGGAAGAGAGAGCAGGAAACCTGCTCTCGCTTCCAATATCCAAAGCTGATTGCTTCCACATGGGGAGCAGCATGTTAGCTGCTCCCCATGTGGAAGCAATGCCGGCTCGCGCAGGAGGCGGGGAGCCGGCTGGGACTGTGGGGGGATTGGGGACCCCCACAGTCCCCAACCAGAGGCCAGGCCCCGGGTGATGGGGTCCTCGGGGCCATAAGTGGCCAGGGAGGGGGCCACGCAGCCCCTCTCCCCAAATTTAAAAAAAGAAAAAAAAGTGCAAGGCCGGCCCCGGGGGATGGGGTCCCCGGGGCCTTAAATGGCCTGAGGAGGGGGCCACGCAGCCCCCTCCAAATCAAAAAATCAAAAATCGAGGCCATGCCCCGGGGATGGGGTCCCAGGGGCCAATACAGGCCCAGGGAAGGGGGCCACGCGGCACCCTTCCTCGTTTTTGTTTTTTTTTAAATTAAAAAAAAGAAAAAAAAAATGCTCAGGCCCCGGGGGATGGGGTCCCCGGGGCCAAAAGTGGGCAAGGGAAGGGGGGCCACGCGGCACCCTTCCCGTTTTTTTTTTTTTAAATTAAAAAAAAGTGCTCAGGCCCCGGGGGATGGGGTCCCCGGGGCCAAAAGTGGGCAAGGGAAGGGGGCCACGCAGCCCCCTCCCATTAAAAAAAAAATAGAAAAAAAACGACCGGCATCGTGCCGGAGGCCCCGCCCCCTCCCTGCAGTACTCTGCAAACGTGCCACCAGGAACCTCCAGTATGCGCCAGGGGGCTGCGTTGCAGAGACGTGTACAGAGGCCACGCCCCTTTTTACACCTCTCTGCAACGCAGCTCTGTGGCGCTTTTTGGAGGTATATGGTGGGCTAGTTGGACTCCAGGGACCCTCAGGATTCAAGGGGACTTAATCCCCCAACTTAAAACGCGCCACGGGGCGCGTTTGCACAGTGGTGAAGGGAAGGGGCAGGGCTTCAGGTGACATGTGTGCAAACAGGCCCCGTGGCGCGTTTTAAGATGGGGAATAAATTCCTTTTCAATCCTGAGGGTCCCTAGGGGCCAACTAGCCCACCAGGTACCTCCAGTAAGCGCCACGGAGCTGCGTTGCAGAGTGTTGTAAAAAGGGGCATGGCCTCTTAACACCTCTCTGCAACGCAGCCCCCTGGCGCATACTGGAGGTACCTGGTGGGCTAGTTGGCCCCTAGGGACCCTCGGGATTGAGGAGGAATTAATTGTCCTACTTAAAACGCGCCACAGGGCGTGTTTGCAGACATGTCACCTTAGGCCCCACCCCTTCCTTCACCATTGTGCAAATATTCCTCTAAAATCAGCCGAACTACGAATTCCGATTTACTCACCTGTTATCAGGAGAGACCTCAGTGCTGCATCTTTGAGCCCAGTACTGATCCTGAAAAGTAATTCTAACCGTACTTACCAGTAACTTGAATTTCCTTCCATAGGATATCATTGCCTGCTTTTTGCTGAAAAAGTTTCTAAGTGTCGATTTTTGAAACATACAAATATTCCTCTAAAATCAACCGAAATACGAATTTCGATTTACTCACCTGTTATCAGGAGAGACCTCATTGCTGCATCTTTCAGCCCAGTACTGGTCCTGAAAAGTAATTTTAACCGTACTTACCAGTAACTTGAATTTCCTTCCATAGGATATCATTGCCTGCTTTTTGCTGAAAAAGTTTCTAAGTGTCGATTTTTGAAACATACAAATATTCCTCTAAAATCAGCCGAAATACGAATTTCGATTTACTCACCTGTTATCAGGAGAGACCTCATTGCTGCATCTTTCAGCCCAGTACTGGTCCTGAAAAGTAATTTTAACCGTACTTACCAGTAACTTGAATTTCCTTCCATAGGCTAACATTGACTGGTTTCACTTGGAAATTCTTCTAAGTGTGGAGTTTTGGAACTTTATAATATTTCTCTAAAATCGGCCGAACTATGAATTCCGATTTACTCACCTGTTATCAGGAGAGAACCCAGTGCTGCATCTTTTAGCCCAACACTGACCCTGAAAAGTAATTCTAACCGTACTTACCAGTAACTTGAATTTCCTTCCATAGGAATCCATTGTCTGGTTTTCAGCAGAAAAGTTTCAAAGTGTCGATTTTCACAAACTACAAATATTCCTTAAAAATCGCATGTGTGACTTAAACGCATTCTTTCAACTGTTTACAGGAGATGCACCAGTGCTGGTTCCAGGATCCACCACTCAGTAAGAAAAAGTAACGATAACACTACTTACCTGCTAAGTGAATTTCCTCCCATAGGATAACATTGGTGATTCTATATGAAAAAGTTTCTAAGTGTCAACTTTTAAAATACAATAATATTCCTTAAAAATCACTACTGTAACCAAAACGCTTTTACTCAACTGTTTACAGGAGATGTCCCAGGACTGAATCTAGGATCCAGTCCTGTGGTTAGAAAAGTAATCCATAAAGTAACTAATTGCATTTAACTAGAAATTCACATTGAGCTCAATGTTGCTTTGTTTTTGAAATTGTGTTGCCCATTGCAACAACTGTAACTACTGTACTTAAAAGTCTATTGCCTATTTGCAAAGTATTTAAACTAAAGTAATTCATTCTGAGAAAGTATATTTTGTAATGTAATGTATAATGTAATTACAATGTAATTTAAAAAATAAAATATCTAAAAATAAATAGTTTAAAAAAATGTTGTAAATCAGTATCAAAAAAATAAATATAACAATTAATACATTTAAAAATTGTCATTTACAAAACCTTTGAAATTCACTGAAAAACCATAGGTTTCAGACACGTTATAGTTAGGAATTAGCATTTAAAAACCTTTGAAATTCACTGAAAAAACCATAGGTTTCAGACACGTTATAGTTAGGAATTAGCATTTAAAAAACCTTTGAAATTCACTGAAAAAACCATAGGTTTCAGGCACGTTATAGTTAGAAATTAGCATTTAAAAAACCTTAGAAATTCACTGAAAAAACCATAAGGTTTTAGGGACAGTTATAGTTAGTTGGACATTGCACTCGTACAAAACCCGTGAAATTCCCCGTTATAGTTAGTTCAGGTAACTATAACTCGCGCCCCGCAATGCACTGCTGATGACGTCACATATTACATCACTCATGACATGGTCAGTGACATCACTGATGACATCACTGATGACATCTCAAATGACATCACTGATGACATCATCCATGTGAGAATTTAATGCACCTCCTCACACCCTAATATAACCTTTGATACACCCACTCTAAATTACAGACTGCCATTCTTAAAACCATAGACACTCCAACACCAATAACTACATACCCACTCACTGATTCTTAGGTCTACACACACACATCCACTCACTCACCCGTACAGTCACTCATACTTATGGTCACTCAGTACAGGACTATCATATGCACTCATACTCCTATATAGACACTCAAACACCGCCACTCATCCATAGAGGTACTCACACACCTAGTCAGTCATGCAAATAATTAAACACACTGCCATTTACTCACCTATACAGTTATACACACACCAGCTCACTTACTCATACAAATACAAGCACATTCTTACGCTCTTATACAATCACTGATACAAGCACACACTCATCCATACAGTCACTCTCACAATCACACACTCTCGCTTATAGTTATTAATATGCTCCAACACACATATATACTGCCTTTCACATATGTAGTTACTCACACATGTACCACTGGGACATACATTCACTCACTAACACACTCTTACACACACTTACCCACCCATACAGTCTATCACAGATGCACTCTTGAAACCATCCACCCAGTGAATCACCCACTCACACATCTATGCACAGAGTCGCACACACCCCACCCACAAAAAACTCAGGCACCCATACAGATACTCAGACAACCAATCAATAACTCATATAGACACTCATGTAGCTATTCACAAACCCATGCACCACTTACACAGCAACAGACAGACGGATACAGACATTCACCCAGTTTAGTCACTAACCCATGCATTCAGTAAGATACGTTTAATCACTCACTTATCGAGTTAGTCACGCACCTACTAAATCATCCATACAGACACTTATACACCCACTCATTCTTCAATACGCCTTTCCTTATATATATTAAAAATATTTAAACTTTACAGAAACACACAGTCACTGGATGATGTCATCAGTGATGTCATTTGAGATGTCATCAGTGATGTCATCAGTGATGTCACTGACCATGTCATGAGTGATGTAATATGTGACGTCATCAGCAGTGCATTGCGGGGGCGCGAGTTATAGTTACCTGAACTAACTATAACGGGGGAATTTCACGGGTTTTGTACGAGTGCAATGTCCAACTAACTATAACTGTCCCTAAAACTTTATGGTTTTTTCAGTGAATATATATATATATATATATATATATATATATATATATATATTTATATATTATTATTATTATTTTTTTTGTTTGTTTTTTGTTCGCCTATATGAATCAGATATCATTACAATCATTTTTTGAAATATTTCTCTTAGTAATGTATACGCTAGCCCATACAGGGCCAAATAGCAGAAATTGGGAGACTGAATTGGTGTGATTCAGAAAGACTAATGTTATGCAATGAATTGTAGACACATGATATATGTTTTATTATACATAGAGATGTCTTATTTTAATGATAAACATACACCTAATCTAGAATAGTGGTTCATTTTCCCAATCAAATGTTTTTAATTCACGTTTGCACTGGCACTTTATTTACTTGTATTCGACATTTCAATGAATTGTGTATGACTAAACACGTTCAAAGATGGCCGCGATGAATTTGAGATACTGTAGTCCATCATTGTTATCTATTATTGTCACGTGAGGAGTCTAGTCTTGAAATGCCGAATTGTTGCACAGAACACCTGACATTGACAAAGCCGCAAGGCGAAGCGCGTCTGTTGGGGGGAGGGGGTCTGCAGAATAAAGCCTTTGTATATCGGATGCCTTGTGAGTGCTTTCCTTCATGGACGTAAAATCGGCGCGTCTGAGTTTTCTGTATATATATTTATATATATATATATCCAACATCACAAGTTTACCCATTTAGGAGAGCCACACGCAGGTAGGTAAAATTTCCGTTTAATTGTGGAAGCTTCAGCTCAGTGGAAAGAATTCTATACCAAATATTCAAACAGCCTGACGCGTTTCATGCTCACTCGCATTTCTTCAGAGGCAAAAGTTCATCACAGCGTGAAGCACTACGGCATCACTTTTAAGTCCCGCCACCTGCCCCAGTGGGCGTTGACTCTCGCTGAGCCTGATGGTCTTTGTAGTGCCGTCAGTGTTGCTACTGTGAGTTGCTTACACGTAGTGAAAATTCCACATTAAAATCCCCAGTGGGTCTGGAAAGAGTCCCGCTCTCACCGTACTGCAACTCACCAGGGCAACTTGTTTGATATATATATATATATCTCACATAAGATCACCGCTTGTAGCAAAGATCATCCAGCACTCCATGAGGTAATAATCACTCGGATTTATTTAAAACGACAACATCTACGCGTTTCGGCGGCTTGGCGCCACCTTGTTCACGATGTAGGCGCGCCATTTTTTTCCATTAAAATAGTCATTGTCTACATTGACATAAGCGAAGGACAAGGATTTTTTCATTTCGTAATCAGGAGACTATTGCACTACCCCAGTGGGCGCCATCTTTGAACATGTTAAAATACATATCGTAAAAGGCAATCTACCTCTTCACAATTGTACATTTAATTAAGACCAGTTTATAAACAATTCACTATTATATTCTACGGTCTAAAACTGTAACTTTCCGAAAATCACTCTGAATATTCGTATTTAGCAGTAAAATTAATTACTTACATTCAACTTCAGAATAACATTCTTTCTTTCTGTTTACAAATGCCAAGTGGCTATTTTCTTTTATTTTCCTTAATGCCAGTATAAAATTATTAATACGGCAGAACTTTTAACATCTCAAAGTGCTAGTGTATAAATTAAACAATTACTTTATAAATAACGAATCATCAAAAAAAGTGCTAATGCTCTCATAAATACAGTACTCTCTTGGAAAAAGTGCTAGTGCATAAATATACTAGTTTCAATTTCATTTCAAAGAAAACCAGTATTCTGATCTACAATATTAGATCTTCATAAAGTGCCAGTGCTCCATCGTATATTATTTATATCTAAAACCATAATAAATATCATCATATACTTTTACAAAATACACTTTAAAAATATAAAATTATATATTTTGCATAAAACATTTTTTTCAAATAATTCCTAAAAGAGTTTCTCACTGCATTTCATTAGATATAAAGTATTATATATAAAAATCTATAACAATCTTCTTTATACTTTTCCTTTCGCTTTTAATCTAAAAAATAAAAAAAATGTAATTAAAGACTCGAAAATAAATGGTACTTAAATGTGCTTGCTCGTTCTCATTTCATTATTATTTGTTCAGTTTCATCATCATCTTACTACAAGCAAGTGTACAGGTCCTCATCTATATTTAACCCATGGGGTTCCTTGCTGTCACACTCCAGTATAAAATACGTTTCTAATCTACGGAGTTCCTTCTCCCTATTTCCCCCTCTCTTCTTTCTGGGTACTTCGGCTATACAACTATACTGTAAGCCTGCGGGATCACTTTGATGATGAGTTTGAAAGTGTCTGGCAATTGGATATGTTTTGTCCTGATTGACAATCGCCCTCCGATGTTGCAATATTCTTTTAAATACAGGTACAGTTGTACTACCTATATAGATCTTTTTGCAGGGACATTGTAACATGTAGACCACAAAACTTGATCTACAACTTAAAAAGCCTCTAATCAAGATGGTTTTATTAAAAGATGTCTTAAAATGCGTGCGATTCAATCCATGATTGCACGCCTTACATTTAAAACACTTCCTAAAACCCATTTTTTGCTGAAGCCAAGAGGGGGCTCCCCCCCTCCCTTGCTCTTGATATTCGCTCTTCACAATCCGATCTTTCAATGATATATATATATATACACATATATAAAACAAACAACGTCCTGGCTCCTCGCAGGTTCCCACTGCGGCAAAAACAGGTACAGACCACAAAGCGTTATTGAGAGTTGATATAGTGCGTTTAATCAGGAAAGATTTCACCAAGAATAAATTAGTCCAGGCAAGTGCCTTCCATGACGCGCTTCGACCGCTACATCGCGGTCTTGATCACATGACGCTCTGCGTCGCTTACTCACATTTTATACAGATTGCTAATCACTCGTGCACAATTAAGATCAACAAAAAAGGAAAACAGACTACCACTATACCTTTCCATTGACAGGCTGCTCATAGCCGCATAACAAGTTCAATACCATTACAAACAAACGTATCGTTAATGGACATGCCATATTGTTCGTATATGTCTCATGTTTGCCCGTTTTCTTTTATTATCGAAAAAAACACTTATCACCACATTTCCTGTTAAATAATCAGTTTAATAACAGCAACAACCTATTTAATCATTGAATATGCTGGCATTACAACAATATTGTCATCTGCTGCCTACTTGAACAGAAAACTAAGCAATAATAAAATAATCATGTACATGTCTTTAAAACACATTGTTTGTTGCAATCACGCAGCTATTGTTGGTTGAGTCTGTATCCTTGTTGCTAAACGCAATGTTTCTAAATGTAACAAAGTGCATTGTGCAAACAATATTATTACCCCATAAAGTGCTAAGTGCTTAAAAAGTACTATTGTGCACTAAACTGCTTATGCAAAAAATCTGAACAACAAGGTGCCACCATGAAGCCTCATGTACGTTAATAAAGTGGCAAGTGCGTATTGTAAACATATTTAGGCATAAAAAGTTAACATTCTAAGGTGCTTAAAAGTGCTGATGCAAGGTACCATACAATAAAAAGATCACAGTTCGATTTTATATACACATTATCTTATCTCATGAACGGGAAATGTAGGACTACACCTTAAATGTTGAAAATTTACCATTTCATCTGCTCTTATCAGAGAATCGAGGAATTTTGCTAGTGCCCGATCATATACTATGTTATCTGATGATACTAATGGATGATGAGTATTAAAACTCAAGCAGTACGCCCTCTCATGTATTGTTACAGGAAATTGTGCAGATCTTCACTGGTGTTCAATCCATTGGGCATTTTAGTGTCTAGTTCCATTATGAATTGCGATTCCAACTGACGCAGAAGTTTCTCCCTATTGCACCCTCTTCTAGATGTAGGAACTGCCCCAATTACAAAGTATTTAAGTTCCCTGATGTTATTTTGGTGCACCAGTTTAAAATGCCTGGCCACCGGATAGTTTGGGTCGGAATTTACCAGCACTCTCAAATGTTGTTGGATTCTATTGTAAACTTGGAGTTTGGTACTACCTACGTATTGGAGCCCGCAAGGGCATTTCAAAACGTCTACTGCATGGTCAGTTCGGCAGGTGTAATGACCTCTGATCTTAACGGGTTTAATACTGAATGCCGTTTTGTATTCCGTAATGTTAACTCCAAATTTACAAGCTCCACACGAGCTACATTTGAAAAATCCTGTCTTAGTAGTCAACCAAGTGAGAGCTGGGGTAACCTCAGGACTGCTCTTCACTAATGCATCTCTCATCGAGGGCGAAAGCCTGAATGTTAACAATGGTTTTTCTGGGAGAATCTGATTCAGTGTGATGTTGGTTAACACTATAGGCCAATGAGTGTTGATAATTTGCCTGATCTGCCGTTTCTGCCTGATAAATGTTGTGATCATCCTGATCTCTCTTGGTGTCTCCGCCACTGTCAAAGCTGCATTGCTGGTTATTTCACTAGAATCCTTTCTAGTGCATAGAATAGCCTCTCTTGTTTGTGTGTTTGCTTATATATATGGTATCAAGAAAAAGCGCCAAGCCCTCCAGGCATATCGGATTACTGAAAACTTATTTTATAAGCAAACCATGTGCAAAATAAATTAACACAAACACGTTTCGACATCCTGGCCTTCGTCAATGTCAATAAATCAAAGTGAGCTGCCCCCTTATAAGTCTCCATTTCATTGGTTCGGCAGCCCATGTCGTTTAAAACAGAACAGGAAATAAAAGGAGTACTCAGCCAGTCCCCATCAATACATGATGTAGTAAACATGGTGGCCATCTTAGAACATGTATTACATAGTTACATGTAAATCATTCACATGGATTGTGCCATTTAATTCATAATTAAGGCATGCACTATCAAGGGGAAAACAATACAAAAATGAGAAAATGAAAAAATATAATAAAATAAAACAAAACATTTTTTTTTCAGTGTGTTAACACAATTTTTTTTAAAGGGATCCTTATTTAATGGAGAACACATGTATGCTGTCCCAGCTATCTATAATTCCCCTTCCAATGCATTTCCATCTGATTTGCATAATTAAAGGTCAAGTAACAAATTTAACATCAAGCCCTGAATGGGCTAAGCAACACCCCTGTCATATGGTAAAACATAGAGCCCTCAATGGGCTTAAAACATCTCTTTTCAAATTTCATAGGTTGTGCTTTTAAGTTGATGGAAAAAATAAGCTGTCAACTGTTAATTAAAGATACCTACTCTCGATTCTCCCTTCTGAAAATTATCTTTGTTCTTAATGGTCCCTGGTTCATCACTAGTATGCACTTAGACTTGCGAGTGTGTAGGATGGTTTAATAGGTATTGTTGAATTTGCTTTTACAGCTGGGGCTCATCCTATATGTATCCATAGTTCTTCTTAAGTGTTGAGCCCTGTTGGCACTCTGGTTCCCAATTCAATTATATACCTGGACTCAAGTTGTCTTAATAGTCTCACCCTATCTCCAACCCGCTCCTTATGCGTTATCTGGTCAATACAAAAGAATCCTAGTCCGTCACTCCACCTTTGACGAAAATTCACCAAGGGAATATATATATTTATACACACACTGAAGACAAAACCAAAAATTAAACGGGTGTTATAGTTAAGGGTTGAAATGAGACATAAACAAATATTAAAAACCCACTGAAATACTCCAGCTAGAGTTTAGTTAATTGACTATAATTCATGCTTCATTATGCACAGTTTATCACCTCATATATTATCTTGGGGACCGTGGTACACATTAGTAATTTAAAAATATTGTTCATTAAATTTAATCAGCCTTGCCATCAATGAAGTTATTTAACATGTCTTGAGTGATATAATATGTGAGGCCAGGAGCAGTGCATGAGGGGAGCAAAAGTTATAGTTAATTGACTAAACTAATAAACTGAACACCATTTTGTTGGAATAGGAGCTGTTGAATTTAATGCCTTTCCTGAGGCTGAGGAGCAGGCTGCAGTAAATGAAGACTGAGATGTTAGGGTAGGTATGAAACCAGCTGGTTAGAAAAGTGAGAGGAGGTATGGGTTTCCTGTAATTTGAGGCATAATGTATTTTTAAAGGGGCTAAAATAGTTAAAGAGAGACATCTGCATAAGTACAGCATCCCCTTTCCACATCTGTTTTCTCAACCTACCCATCTTCTAAGACATTTAACAGCTCACCACTTTTAAAATACTAACATTTTGGTAGACAAACAGCGAGGGTTAGCTACTCATGCAGAGTTGGGTGATGGGCCAATTTTGAATATATTTAAAAAATTGAAATTCACTGAACAAACCAAAGGTTAAAGTGATGTTATAGTTAGGTTAGGTGCTTAGAAATGAGACAAGAACTAATGTAAAAAAATGCAATACCCACTGATATACACCAGTTATAGTTTAGTCAACTAACTATAACTTGTGCCCACATCATACACTGCTTATGACCTCGCATATTCCATCACTCATGACATGTTAAATGGCATCATTGATGACTTCACTGTTGACTTCTCAAATTACATCATTGAAGACATCACTGATGGCATCCCTCATGATGTCATCCAAGCTACTACTCCGGAAATAGAAACAGTGTAGTACTGGAGACAAGCCTCATTCAGTATGGTAACTCTTGTATGGCGCATACTTTAGCTGCCAGTGAAGTTTTAAGTGCAATCAGTACTTCATTAAAGCAAGGTAGATACTGAGTGCAACTTGTGTGAGTACATTTCAAATAGGCTGGATCTTAATTCAAAGGCCTGTTACTAAAAATATGTGACAAACACTAAAGCTTCTCTTCACAATACCATATTTACCTGAGGTTGTCTGTGTACATCTTGATGTTAAAAAGTTGTAGTGCTACAGCTATTGTTAATTTCTGTAAAAACTGGGGATTTATGAAGTCCAGATATTGATTTCCAAAAGGTCAGTGAAAATTCTGAGACATAAATTGTTGTAGAATGTATAATGTATCAGTGACTCACTAACAGAAAGTTAAAATTGCAGTATGATTTTAAGTATTGTAAAAATGGTGTACAAAATTTTCTCATTTCAGGAACATGTATTTTTGCATACTACCAGGGGGAGTGGTTGTCAATAGGCCCTGGTAGTACATACCTTATAATTGGCTGATATATAATAGTAAAGCTGTTGACTTAAAATTCTGTGTCAAGTGAGGTATTTGACAGACACATCTCATCAAAGTAAATATTAGCCAAATACTGTTTTTGAACAATATTTAAGGTTTAATAATTTGCTGATGTCATTAATGTCTACAAAACTATTACATTTCTTAAGCACGTACAAACACAGCATAATTAATGTAAGTGATTTCAAAGATATTCTTCATATTCTGCTTGTTCTCCTTGTTGTAAAAGGATACACCCATTAGTACTACAGATGTTATAGAAAATTGGATCTACGTGTACCTTTCTAAATACCTTCCAGTATGAAACGCTTACAGCAAACTGTCATATTCGTTGGGTGATGCCATCAGTGATTTGATCAGTGATATCATCAATGATGCCATTTCAGATGTCCTTAGTGAAGTAATTAATGATGTCATTTAACATTTCATGAGTTATGTAATATGCAGGGTCATAAACAGTGCAAGATTGCGGTTCAAGTTACAGTTAGGTCAGTAAAGTATAACTGGTCAATTTCATTGTTTTCTTTGCTTTTTAAATGTTAGCTTTTATGTTATTACAAGACCTAAGTATAACGTCACTTTAACATTTGTTTTTTTCAGTTAATATCTAGTTTTTTTTATGTAAGTGAAAATCTTATTACCTTACGTAACCATAACTTCACTTCAACCTTTGTTTTTTCAGTAAATTTTCACTTTTTAAAACATTATTAACTCATTTACCTCACTGAGCATTGCTTTAGGCCATGCACAGCTTGGGGTTGGCTGCAGGCTAGGCCCTGAGCCCAACCCACATGCCATGCACAGGCTTTTAAATTTATTTCTTGTGGTACCGATGTACTCCCGCAGTACTCTTGCAGTTCCGCAGTTGAAACACCAGTACTGTGAGACCTAGCCATCTTCACTTGTTGATGCTGGCATGGTCTCGCAATACCATGGCTCCCAATGGAAGTACTGCCGGAAGTACAGAGGAAAGTACTACGGACCCCTGGCACAAATTATTTTTATTTTGGCCCCAGTAGGGGTCTCTCTGGTACTTTCCACAAAAGCCAGGCTTTCAAAATCCTCCTACCCTGCCCCTTCTTGTACATTAATTTTTTTCTTAACTCAGGACATGGGGTCTACATTTCTCTTCATATCGCAGTCAGCCAATCAAATTTCTTACTCCTACAGGACCCAAACTGGTCTCACAGGACCGAAGGGGCCGATGGGAAACAAAGCTGTCTCAGCCAATCAGAATTCTCTATTTTTTAAATTTGATGTACTGCAGAACTATATCCCACAGGATTAGCTGCATGGATATCACTATAATTTAAATGTTAATTTCTCAAAAACAGATTAACAGATTTACACCAAATCACAAAAAGCTTAGTTTCTGAGTAAAGATGTAGCTTTCGGACAAATCTGGTGTGATTCTGTTCAGCCGTTTTTCTGCATCGCTTCCTAAAATACCCATGTGAATTTACATGGGAAAAGTATGTTTTGAGACTCCCATTTTCTTGGCCCCAGCTTTAGGAATCACCCTGAAAGTTTCCAGGAAGGAGCTGAGCTAGATGAACTTTTTTTGGAAAGTTTTGTGAAGATTGGCCAAACTGCGCCAAAGTTAGTAGCAAAATAAAAAAAATGCATTTCCTATGGAAACTATGACCTAATTTATTCAGTGGTGACCGCCACTGTGTAATATACATTTACTATTTTTACTTTCATCTATACATACATATATGATAGCCAGACATTACGCTATTGATATGGAGATGCACCAGTGTAATACATGTGTGAATGTGATTTTGTTAGTACAGTTGTTGCAAATAACGTTATATGTTAAGCAACATTTATGTTCGGGGGCATGACCTAAATATATATATATTTATGAAATCTAATAAGAGTGAACTATGGCAGTCATGCAGACTGCACATTTCTTACAAGCCTGTTAGTAAAACCTACCAGTTATTCCCATTAAATTTAATTAGCTTCAGTCAAACATTCAAGCCATCCCGTTAAATTTTTTTAGCCCAGGGCTACAGCACTTTCCAATTCTGCATTAAGAGTTTTGTGAGGACGACTGAATATAATTTAAGATTGCATGCACTATTCCACAGTCCTACTGGCTTGTAGCAGTAGAAATCTGTTTAATAAAAATGAGCTCGAACCTCTCATGATGTTCAGAACCCTTTTTGTTAGTTTCATCGATTACCAAACGTATAATACTGATTCACTATTAAATCACACAGTTAAGAAATAAAATGAAAAGTAATGTCATGACATGCCTTTTTTATTCAATGCAGTCGTCTTATAGTCACACCATGAAACAGCTGAGCTCTTAAATTATGCACCATGTAGAGCATCTATCTGGACACATAAAAAGTCACGGACAACCACTTCCAACATATAAATTTTGAGCTCGATTTACAGAGCTACTTACTTGAGACTCCTGGCATTGCCTTTGCGGCTCCTGGCCTCGGAAGTGGCATAATCAGTGCCAAGAACAGAGGGAGGACTCAGCATTCCTTATTTACTTGCTGTGTACCATCATTGTAATAGTGAATAATATTCTATTATTCATTATTAGTGTAATAAAAAGTGGAGAAGATTTAGCTGGAACGGGATCTTTGACAGCAGCTGTAGTAAGTAAAAATGGTTTTAAATGTATGTTGTGTGAATGCTTGCAAGTGAGAGTGTGTTTAAGTGAGAGAGAGCGTGTTTGTGTGAGCATGTGTCTGTATGTGTAAGCATGTGAGTGAGTAAAAGTAATTGAGATTCAGTGTCAGGTAGTGAGTAAAACTGTGTGAGATTGAGGCCCACATTTACTATTCTTTGATGCAGGCAACGCTGCACCAAAGTTGCATTGCCTTGCATCAAAAGAAGAGAGGAAAAATGCACCATGTCTACGAAGATAGGTTGTATTTTTTCTCGCCCTGTGCTTTGGTGCACTTTTGGCAGCCATGGGCCAACGCATACACCCTTGAGCCATAGTGCAAGGGTGTGTGCATTCTCTGAAGCATAGGTTTTTGCAGAGCCCCGCTGTGCCTACGGAAGCAGCCCGGGTGTGCATCATCCTTGCCTCCTTCTCCTGACACAGCGGTAGATGCGGTCCTAACTGTGCTCCCCCACTTGTAGGTTGCTGGTAGAGCCCTCCTCCCTCATTGTATAGGCAAGGAGAGCTGTGGGGCGTTCTTGCGGTGGGGGCGGGATCGGGACAGGGAACAGCTGGTCGAGCTGGGTGGGCCGGCAGCACACTGCTGTAGGAGGGGGTCGGAGGCTGGGTTTCGTCAGGCTGGTCAACTGGCGGCCTGGGTGAGGCTTGTGGGCAGGGATTCGGCCCTGACATGGGAGTGTTTTTGGTCACACAGCCATCTGGAAGATGACTAAGTGGGCGTATAGGAGACCCGGATAGCAGTAGACTGTAGCGCAGGTCCTTACTAGTCGGGAGAGTGCTTGAAGGACATTGTGAGCAAGCCTCTGCACTAGCCATATTTTGGGCACAGGGCTGAACGTGCCTTCTCATTTTTAGTCTTCCTCTGACGGTCCTGTCCAGGGCAGCCAAGGTGTTTTGGTCTCCAGGGTTGCTGTCTTGAGGAAGAGAAGGCTTTAGTTTCCTCCGAGGGGCTGCCCAAGGCGCAACCTTTACCCCTCTAATTGCAGCCCAAACAACTGGAAAAGATAACTGCCAACTAATTAAGGTCAGGCCATACATTTACCAACAGACTGTGTCAGAAGACCATAAGACCAAAGCCAATCCACTGAGGAACTGTGCCCTCCATTTAGCTATACTTAAAGACTTCTTTCAGAAATTATCGGAGGACAACTCCTAGGCTTGAGAAGTTGTAAATGTATCTCCATTAGTGGTGGGCAAATGAGGAGGCTAGCTCCTCTAAGTTAAAGGCGCTGGAGCAACGGATGGCTCTTACTCAATCTCCCTCTCAAATAGAAGGGGAACCCATGGTAGAGGCAGTGTGTTGTTCTACGGGGGAGAGGCTCCCCCTTGTATGTATCACCAGGTGGGGAAGTTATTGAGGCCACACATGCCATACTGGTCACATTTCCTTCTCTAAGTTTGGATTACACGTTACCTGATATTTCACCATTTCAATCAACTTCTCTGGTGGGGGAGGGATAGGAGGAGGGAAGTCCTGTCCAAAACGCCCAAACTGCAGAAACAATCAATGGCCTTGTATTCAAGCACTCCCAGCCTTACATTGGATCATGATATTCTGTCTGATTCTCCTGATTTATTGTTGAATCCCCCAGTGAACATCTCAGCAGATTATGTTTCCGTCTCAAGATCTCTGCAGAGTCTTGAACGTATTCTGGCATCTATTCTGTCCCTACTAGGAAAGAACACGGACAGTTCTGACCATATTTTAGATATTTTTTCAGTAATACTGAACAATCTGCTGATCAATGGGTCTGGAGAAGAGTATAAGACTGCTGCAAAACGCCTTTTTACTTGCACAGCAGATATGAGCACTCAGGCGGGTCATTCTAGGATCAGGATACATAGAGAAGAAAAACGTGACCAATCCTTGGTCCTACGTGATTTGGAAGCTCTGTTTTTGGAGGAAGGTCTTTCTGCCCATGAGGGCATTAATATTGTGGAAGGGCTTCCTGCCTATGAGGGCATTAATATTAAGGCTGTCCCCACCGGCTCTGTTTTAGCCCCAGGGGAAGCCTGCAAAGTTTCTCTGATTTTTATTAAAGCTACGAGGTCCACCCCTGAAGCCATAACCCAGGAATCAGGCCTACAGCATGGAAAAGGGTTAAGTAGAAAGATTACATTTCAAGATGCGGGTATATCATCTGCTACCGTGGTCCTGCTTGAATCTGCTACTATTCCCCAGGGCCTAACACCTCCTGGTGCTGCCTCAATGCCAGTCAAGCATGGGGGGGTCGAACATTAGGGTGGTACTGAGAACCGCTCAGGCTGATCATAATATACCAATGGCTTCCAGTTGGAGGGGGTTCAGTTGGACAGAGTTGGAGTGGAAAAGTCAGTCAGCTGGTGGGGGTTAAGATCCACCACCAATTATACCGATGATGCCATCCGAGTCCTCCAATTTGTAGACATTTTGCTGACTCGAAGTCAGAAGGGTTGCTCAATAGATCTTGTATTCTATCTTTACTGCACTCAATCCCTCAGCTGGCATAAATTTCCACGAAGGACATCTCCCTGGTTGACCAGCCAAAAACCTTGGAGTTATCAGTGGCTTGAGTTTGTATGGGTTTACTTTTACTCGAGGGTGGTGGTGGAAGAAGTTTAGAAATTCATGGATGAGCTTAGGCAGGCAGGCTTTGATATCTATGCTTCTCCTATCCTGCAGCAAGCTTTCCCGCCATTTTCAGTTTATGGCCACCAAGAGGCAGGGGGACAGGTGGGGGTCCCACCCCCTCTCTCCCAACAATGGCCCCCCGCCCCTGATTGAGGGAGGCCGGGGGGGAATTGGCTGTGAGAAGATCCTAGTGGTGAAAATAGAGGAGGGCAGGCAAATCTTCACTAACTGGATGGAGTCATATGAAAAGCAGGAGTATACTTGAAACTGGATAGTGGGGACTATCAATGCAAAAAGGGAGTTCGCAAACCCCTTTTTCAGAGATCCTGATGATATAAGGGTCAATCTTCTGTCTTGGAACATAGCCGTGTGAAAAGGAACTTAGCGTCACTCTTGCAGGTCATCAAAATCAATAAAGTGGTGATAAGATCGCAGACGGAGGCTTTAAATACTTGGGAATTTATATCACGCCACTGCCTGGGGACTTTATGGAAAAAAATCTCCTGCCTCCACTGAAAAGGCTCCGCCAAGATGCGAAACACTGGCAGACTCTCCCACTGACACTGCTCGGTAGAGCCGCAATTTTTAAGATGATGGCGCTTCCCAGATTCCTATATGCCCTCCAAAACACCACGTTTCCAGTCCCCCTAACCTATTTCAAGGCAATTGAGGCAGAAGTCACCAATCTGGTATGGGACACTAAACCGCCCCGCATAGCAATGAATACATTGGTAAAAAGCTGGTACGATGGCGGAATCGCTCTCCCGAATATACAACTATACTATTGGGCTTCCCAACTAATAATACTCAATCAGTGGTTACATGCCCCGCAAACGGACCCAGCGTTTAGATCAGACAGACACAGTTTGGGAGAGGGAGGAGTATTGAGAGCGCTTTACACTAAAACCCGCAAATCATCACTATTGGGACCTACAGCACACACGATCCTAATTTGGCACATAGCCCTTAAAAAGCTAGGCTGGGAGGGTGTCATAACACAGATGACCCCGCTTTGGGAAACACAAAAGCTAGGCAGACTCAGTACAACCAAGTGTTTCAAACGCTGGGACTCCATTGGAATCTCAACGGTGGGAGATCTATGGAGTAAGGGAAAGGTTGTTACCTTCGCCAATCTCCAAGAGCAATATGAGATGGCACCCTCCGAAATATTTAGATATGCTCAGATAAGACATGCACTGACAACAGCTATCCCAGAAGGCACTGTTCTCCCTGAGGCCTCTCCATTAGAGGATAGGCTACTGACAGAGTATATGGACAAAAAGGCTATTTCCCTCACATATCGCAAAATCATAAACAATCAACCGGATCCTACAAAATCATTACGGGAGAAATGGCAGACTGATGTAGGGGACCTGGATGATGCTGACTGGCAAGACGCACTCACCTCGCCACGTGAAGTAGCGATATCCTCAAAATTACGATTAGTACAATTAAAGATACTACATCGCATCTATTACACGAGAGTAACCCTGTGTAAGATAGGGAGGGCTGAGAGTACACTCTGCTTGCGACAGTGTGGGACAGTTGGTACCTTCTATCATACAATATGGGAATGCCCAAAGATAGTGGCCTACTGGGAAACCATTATGCGAGTTATCACACAAGTTACTGGAGTGACCGTGCATCCAGAACCCAGGAGATGCCTTTTGGGTCTGTGGGAACCAACCGATCTTAGCCACGCAGCGCAGGATTGGGTAACGCTGGGCATGATGTTTGCAAAACGGAACATAGCCAAACACTGGGGATCGCAAGTTTCTCCAACGTCTCGAGAATGGTGTGAAGATATGGATGGGGCTATGGTAGCGGAAAGGGCGGCGTATATACATCGAGGCTGCCCCAAAAAATGGGAACGGGTGTGGGGTCAATGGAACGCCTACAGAGGGAATATCTGTGCTCCACCCATGAATGAGTCGGACACAGACTCAAGTTAATTTAACGGAGGGTGGCACTATGCCAAAGGTTGTTTCGCAGGGTCACTGTCGTCGCTGAGCAGTTTTGATGGAAGATTAACGAAGTGTGACGTATGCTTCTAAATCAGGATTTTATTGATGTAACTGTATTACTGCAAATTTACTCTATGTTTAATAAAAAAGAATTAAAAAAATAAAGTGGTGATAGCAGACATTCAAGAAACCTGGAAAACTGAAGACTGGGGGTTGCCTGATTATGCTGTTTTCAGTTTAAAAGCAGTTAAGGGGCATTTTGGGAGAGCTGCTGGGGTTTTTGCCTTTTTAGTTTCTGCCATGCATGATGTTGGGGTGTCTGTCTTATCCAGTGATTCTCCGAACTTTGTAGTTGTATCTGAATCTCGGCTTCCTTCTGTTAAGACAGGTAGGGGCGAAAGAAAGGGATGTCCTGATCAGAGTAAAGGGGACTACATGGGATCCCCCAATCTGATTCTCATTAGCACATATTTCTCCCTGAAATTTGGTAAAAATATTCTATCCCGTCAATTGCCACTCTTGTTGGGTCAGACCCAAGGGCTGTTTCCTTGTGTGTTCATCTTTGTGATGGGTGATTTTAATGAGATAATTCCTCCTAGGCAGACAAGGGACTTCATTGAAAGGGATAAGGATTTGGCTTTGAATAGTCCCTGTCAGGTCTTGGTGGAATCAGAGAGGGGATTGGTCTGGCAGGCAATTAGAGACCCAACTTAATAGCTGCAATATGTCCATAATAAACATTGCGTGTCCTGGAGATCAGCCGGCTCGGCTGACGTTTGATAATGGGAGGGTAACGTCCCTGATCAATTCCATGATAATATCCTGAGCATTTTGGTATGGTGAAGGTTCTTTTTGTAGGTGACCTCGGGGGTAGTGACCATAAGTCTCTTGTCCTCACGCTGTTTAGGGGGACTACGCCAAGAGAGAGGTGGTTCAATAGCTGGCCTCTGCATTGTAAAAAAGATGCGTAGAATTATGTGGTCAGCTAAATTAAAACAGCATGTTATAAATGGCCTGAGGGGGTTACTTATGGAGCAACTTAAAGCACCATTACACCACACAGTAAAGGCTTTTGAAAACCTTATTTCCTCCATAAGGGATTGGGCTGGATCAGACCTTGTAAGGAACAGGGTCAGAACTGACCTTTTTAGTTCTGAAAAGTTATGGGCCAAAGTTTTGCTCAATAGGAAGTTAAGGGAGGCATTTAGAGCAGACCGGAAACTGAGGGAGAGCCTGATCAAACAACATAGGAAAGCATTTAGGAAGGAAATATGGCAAATTAAGTGGAGGGAAGAAGAGAGCCAATGGTCTAAGGCTATCTCTTTCCTGCGTACTGGCAACCTTAACGGATTTTGGCATATCTCTAACTGCATACTTGGGCGTGTCACGCAGGAGATGGTCCAGATTTAACTCTGAGAGTTTTACTCAGGATTTACAACTAAGTCAACCTTCTTTAGGAAAGGATATTAATGTGGCGAGCAGAGTAGTGGACAAGTGGATTACTGAATCACTGGATGTGGTTTCTCCATGGACTTCTAGTGTCCCCCGCAGAAGCACCAAATCTGCTCCATGGTTTAATGAAGCCATAAGGATAGCAAAGAAATCTTGTAAACGCTCAGAGCGTAAATGGAGGACAGACTTTTCTGATAATAATAAGGCTGCCTATAAGGTAAACTTAAAGTGCTACCATTTCCTCATTTAGAAGACACGCTCTGCCTGTTACAATGACAGGATAGAGCTAGCGGATAATTCCTCTAGAGAACTATTTGTTATTCTCAAAGACCTATCCTCTCTAGAGAGAACTATGGCGCCGGCCACCAGTTCGATTGAGTCGTGCAACCAAATTGACGACTTTTTTGCAGCGAAGGTATCTAAAATATATGATGCCTTTCCTGATGAGGCTCGCAATGGCACCTCCTGTCAAACCGAGAAGACCCCTGAGTGGGGGGATAACTGCCTCTTAGAATTCTCCCTCCCTTCCTTGGAAGATCTGAAAAAGGTAGCTCTAAGTATCAAATTAGGCTCCCCAACAGACCCAACCGTGCCAAAAATCATTAGGGAAGGGTTAGATATAATACTACCATTTGAGCAGCAGCTGCTGGAACTCTCCTTTCAGGGGGGGGGGGGTCCCGAATATGTGGAAGCAAGCAATTGTACTCCCTCTTAAGAAAAAACCTACAGCAGATTTGATTGGAGAACCTGCGCCCTATTTCACTCCTACCTTATTTCTCTAGAATAGCAGAAAAGGTAGTGAATACACAATTGGGTGCACTTATTATCAGCACAATCTACTTCACCCTACGCAATCAGGCTTCAGAGCTACGTATTCTATGGAGTCTGCATTGCTCTTTGCCACGGAGACAATACGTAGGCGTGTGGACGAAGCCCTGATGGTTGCACTGGTCCTGTTGGACCTCAGTGCAGCCTTCGATACGGTATCCCACAAACTCCTCCTACATCGCCTTAGATTAGGTGGATTGGATGGAGTTACTTTAAAATGGATGACTTCCTTCCTGCAGGATCGTAGCTTCCAAGTCACACAACATCCACATATCTCCAAAAACATTGCTCTCCCTCAGGGGGTTCCGCAGGGCTCAATTCTGAGCCCAACTCTTTTTAATCTCTACATCGCACCCTTGGCGGAGATTGTGGAAAAACATTGTGTCACCATTGTGTCCTATGCGGATGACACGCAGCTGGTTGTCACTCTGGGCCAGATGTACGACCATTGCATTTAGCGCCTCGCAGTTCGCGACACATTGCGAGTCGCAAATTGCGAGGCGCTAAATGAAATGTACAACAGTGTGTTTAACACTGTTTGTGATTCCCAATGGGGGTACAAATTGTGAGGCTCATTAATATTAATGAGCCTCTCGCAATTTGCGAGCCCATTGGGAATGCCAGCCCTCCCAGGGATGGTGGCCTGCTGGGCTCAGCAGACCGCCATGTCTGGGACTGCTTTTAAATAAAGCAGTTTTTTTTTTTCAAATGCAGCCCGTTTTCCTTAAAGGAAAACGGGATGCATTTAAAAAAAAAATTAAACATTTTCGTTTCATTTTTTAAGGGCCGACAGTGGTCATTGGGACCACTGCCTGCCCTTTAAAAATAATTTTGCATGCATTTGCAAAGGGTAAGGGGTCCCCTGGGGACCCGTTCCCATTTGCGAACGCATTACCACCTACTTGAAGTAGGTGGTAATTGCGAGTGTTTTGCAACCGCAATTGCGGTAGCAAAACATTTGTACATGGTTTTGAGACTCGCTATTTGGAAGGGAATGCCCCTTTCAAATAGCGAGTCGCAAAACCTATTTAGCAAGTCGCAAAAAAATTGCGGCTCGCTAAATAGGCTATGTAAATGGCCCAATAGGTTTTTGCATGCGCAAACGGGTTCGCAAACCCGTTTGTGCATGCAAAAACCGGTCGTACATCTGGCCCTCTGTCCCATCATTCGGTGGAAGCAGCCAGTAAGTTTTCGTCCTGCCTGAAGGACCTGGCTCTTTGGATGGCAAGTAACTGCCTTAGACTGAATGGCAGTAAAACAGAGATCCTGGTAGTGGGGAAATCTCCCTCCATCTGGTCCTCAGCATGGTGGCCTCTGATCTTGGGCCCTGCTCCTAACCCAAAAAAAGAGGTTAAAAACTAAGGAGTATGCCTGGATCCTACCCTCTCCTTTGAGACACACACCAGGAAGGTTGCAGGGAAGTGTTTTGGAACCCTTAAAATGTTAAGGAAAACTCTGGACATTCTCCCTACTTCTGCCAGGAAAATCCTGGTCCACGCCCTTGTAACATCTCAACTGGACAACAGAAATGTCCTATATTTAGGAGCAACGAAAAAGTCTCTGTAGGCTACATTGTATCCAGAATGCAGCAGCCCGCTTAGTTCTGAACCTACCCAGGAAAGCGTCCTCCAGGAAAGCTCTTGATTCCTTACATTGGTTGCCTATAAACAAAAGGATTCTTTTTAAGGCTCTGTGCATCTGCCACCTTAGTCTGCAGGGCAAAGGCCCGCTTTACCTTCGGGACCTACTTGTCCCTTATAACCCCGTCATCTCAGATCAACCGGAACTTACTTGGTTAAAATTCCCAAAGTCCAAAGAGCAAGAATGGGCGCTCGCTCATTCAACTACCTGGCAGCTAAAAACTGGAATGCACTGCCCCTGTTTCTCCGTGCTGAGTCATCGGAGAACCTTTTCCGGAAAAGATTAAAAACCTGGCTTTTCCAGCTTTGAGTTCTCTGTCGCTCCTTCTCCCGTGTTTTCCAGGCCCATTTACCTCTCCCTTTCTTTTTGTTTGGAGGAATGGTCTCAGCGCTGGGACACACCAGTTGGTGTAACCAGGCGCTTTATAAGTGATATTATTATTATTATATCACAGCAGTGTCAGTTCCCGAAGAAATCTGGGCTATTTACGTCTCAGACTTCTATAAAATTAAAGAATGTGATGGGTTTGCCCCCAGTATGCCACAGGCAAGCCCACAGGTTAAGAGTCCGGCTGAGAGCATCCCGCTCCCGACTGTTCGTGATATCGAAGTGGTGATCAAAGGTTTGAAAAGCTCCAGAGCACAAAGGCCAGATGCCATTCCCGCTGATATTATTAAACTCAATCCTCTACTCTGGGCACAGACCATGGCTCCACTGTTTGGAGAAATAATTGGGGGACAAATTTTGCCGGAAACTTGAAAATGGAGTATAAGGGTACCCCTGATTAAAAACGGCGATATGGCACAGCCATCTAATTATCATATGATTACCCTGCTGGATATAATTTTTGCAAGGTATCTGTTAGGCCTTTTGGAAGATTGGTTGAGTACAGCCAGATTGTTACCCCTGATTCAAATGGGTTTTCAGAAAGGATACTCAACTACGGATGACTGTGTCATATTAAAGCTGCTGGTGGAGGATTATGCCCTCTCGGAAACAGCACCTATATGCAACTTATATCGATATGGCTACCGCGTTTGACAGCGTCAACAGAGCCATTTTATGGAAAAAGATGGCTAGATGGAAGTGTCCCCCGGGACTCTTGAAGCTGATAGTCCAATTACACGAGGGCTCTTGGACTAGAGTAGAACTTGAGGGGGATGGGGCCTTGTCCAAGAAGATCAGTACACCCAACGGCTTGAGACAGGGGGTTCATTTTGGCCCCACTCCTGTTCTCAATTTATACAACAAATGCTTTGGAGGGTGTAAGGCAGGTCAGGGCTTACCCTTGTAAGTCTGGTACGGAACCCACAGTTGCGGACGATACATGATATTAGATCTTACGCTGGTGGAACTGCAGCAGCAATTGGACGCTTCTTCTCATTATTGTAAGGCTGATGAGTTAAAGATTAACACGACTAAAACCAAGGTAATGTTTTTTCAAAATGCATGAGGCTCCCCGAGGTTTAGATGGTGGCTGAGTGATGTCCACATGGAGGTGGTTAAAGAATACAGATACCTTGGTGTGTTATTTAGCCATAGCCTCGACTTCCGGGGCCATGTTTTGTCACAAGATTCAAGGGCCCAGGCCATTGCAGGCTCACTTTGGAGATTAGATTCGGCTTTGGGACAGTGGAAGTGAAGTGCTGAGAAAGGCATATAATGCAAAAATAGTCTCCCTCTTACTCTACGGATGTGAGGTTCTGTCACAAAAAGATGTCAAACGCTTGCAAATCATTGAACCTACCATCTGGAAAAAAATGGTTGGGGTTACTTACAGGCTCAGTGAGCAGTGTGCTAAGACTAGAGTTGGGTCTTAATAAAAAAAAATTCAAATATAGCCAGAGGTTGCTCAATTATTGGGCAGGTTTGTTGAAATCGGTTACGGGTCCCTGAGGTATCTCATATTATTTCACCTGCAAGAGAAACCCAAAGGGACAATGGGTAAATAACCTACAGATGGTGGAATCGTGTCTGAATCTGCCTACCTGGGATTCTACCCCAGATATGTCAGTGCTTCAACAGAAACAAGCATTAAAATGCTTAATTAAAGAGCACTCTCTCTATAGTGATTCAATTGATGTGAGTATGAGAGGTAGGTTGCAGCACCTAGTGGAAGTTGATTATTGTGGTTTAATTCAACCCTGTTTCAGGGATATCAAGATTAGAATTGTGAGGAGATGGGCTTTAAAGAGTTGGTTGGGCCAGGTTACCGCCTTTATTAAATGGGTTGGGTCCAACCGGAGGGGGAGGGACAGGGATTTTTGCCATTTCTGTAATCTCAATGTATTATCATTTTCGCATCTAATTGTTTTTTCTGCCTTTTTTACTAACATAAGACAAGGCTTACTATTGCCTGTTTTTGGAAAGCTGCAGGTCCGCCATATTAGCGATTTAATGAATATAGTATGGCGTTGTAATAATATGGCGGTCTGCTGGGCTTTGGCAAACGTTTTGTACATTGTAGCTGGTGAGCTTCCCTATACCCTTTCCTAATAATGTGATTTGCTATTTGCACAATGGTGTTGATTAGGGGGGTGTAGCCATTTTTACTCTGCTTTTATTGCTTCTGTTTATTCTAATGAGTGTGTATTTTTATGTAGTGGTGCACGTTTTTGTTGGTGGGGCATCATCTGAGGGTGGTAGACAATTCTCCCCTATGTGAATTTTCCTATTTAAGCATGAAGTTTAACGCATTCTTGTACAGTTTGTCATATTGCACAACCCGCTTAGTCAAGTCACCATTTTCTCTGCTGCTATCATTGATCAGTATAGTATTTATGTGGTTTTTAGATGTTTGGGGCTGGGGTGGGCTGTGTTGCTAAAGTTGTTTGATACCCAAAATAGGGTTGGAGCTTGATTTTGTTTCTATTTTAGTTTGTTTTATGGCTATTTGCATAGTATCTATTCAAACATGCATATGTGTGCATGTTTTTCTGATTGTCGCTCCGGCCTATATCTTCAGAATCGAGGAACCCAGTTGTGTGCGAATAACAGTGGCTTTCATCGTTGACCCAATGACCTTTTTTGAAATTTTCTGTTTTTATTATTGATGTTTTGTTGAGATGCATGGTTTGTATTGCCTAATTGGCATGGGAGCAAACTAATAAAATATACTTGATACTTGGTCCTTATTGTGTGGCCAAATGGGCTTCACGAAGATTGAATTGTTTTATTATTGCTAACTCCCTTAGTGTCCCAGTCAACTTAAAAAGACCCATCAGATGAGAGACTGTAAATCAGTCACCTGCACGCTCCCACACTGGAGGTCAAAGGAGACACACAACCAGTAGCTGAACACCTTGGTTCGTATTCCAGCTTCCAGACTTAACTAAACACGGTAATCCTAAGAAAATATTTTTAGTTTAGTGTATCACATTGTACATGACTGTCTAAGTTAAGAGCACCATAAAGTAATTCGGCTAGGAATGTCTGATTTTGAAACACCGCATATGGTTTACAAATTATATGGCAACCATATTTACAAGATATAAAGAGCACATAAGTCACTTCTCTCTTGAATGACTCATTGCATTGTTGTCATGGCAAGGGTGGGGGAGTTGAGATTCTTAAATGTTTCTAAATTCATATCTAGAAACTATTACTTTCAAGTACATCAGGCAGAATACATACTATGATATAATATAATTAGGCTTTCCTGTTTTCAGTTTCTATTTTTGGTAAATTCTGGTGGGGTTTTTTCAGTTTTTTCAATACCTTAAAAAAACAGTGGTTATCAGTGGATACACATTTTCGCGCCATTAAAAACAACAGAAACAGTGTTTTTCACGTTTTTATGGAATGTTTTGCTTTTAATTATTGCTTGCTTTCTGCACTGATGGTGAATGTGTATAGATAGCATGTGTACAGGGTATATGAGGTCCAAATACATTTTTACAAATAAATCTTATTGTAGTACACCATACAATACTTCTTTAGTTAGTCTTTGGTCATGCGCGCTCGCTCTTTCCTTCCTATGTAAATGTTTATCTGTGAAAAGGCCCTCTCAACATTGGCACTTGAGACAGGCAAAGCCAAAACAGCCAGTACACAATTTGCTAACTCTGGCCAATGACATAGCTTTCAATGCCAATACTGGTGCACCTGAAGATTGTGATTGTCTAGGACATGTTCTGCAACCTATGCGTTGAATTGGGCACATATGCCCTCAGTTATTGAAGTGGTCAAAAATGAAGCAGTTCTTTATAAAGTCTGGAGAAAATTCAGAAGGGATCTAGAACTTGTGCAGAGTACCTCAGTGAGACTTAATTGACTTCAAATGCCATGGTTGGTGAAGGGACTCTAAGCATCATTGCAAGCCATTTCACATAGACTGTAAAATAAAATTTCCTGAATTGCTCTTCAACATTTCTTTGCTTACCAAGTGGCAAGAATTGAAACATGGAGCATGTTGCTGTGCCAAAGTCACTAAAAGTGTCGTCCAGCCTACTCTCAAGGAGATGTTTCACATTTACACCAATTAAGCTGAACACTTGGTAGACAAGGGTGTTTTCAGACTCTAGTATTTTCATTAAGTCCACTACAACAGTCATGTTTTCCTGTAAAAACCTAAGCATGCAGTAGACTGTACTTTTTTCACATCACTATCAATATGTGACCAAAGATCACCACATTTCTTGCCTTTGGCATCATCACAGCACAAATTCCGTAAACGGTCGCCACATGGATAATATGGCATTCACAGCCTCTAGGACTGAGAACCACCGGCTAAATGATTTTGATGTTTCCTGATTCTCTACAGTTTTTTAAATAACTAAATAAGACCTAAAACATGCTTCGAAACACTGCATCTTTAGTCCAAAGACCACAAAACTGAAAAAGCAGAAGGAAGAAGAGACAATATTTTAGTGACATCCCTAAACAACAAAACTCAAGCAGCTTAATGTTAGCCCAGTCTTTCTTGCTGTTGCCTTATATAACAAAGTTGCATTGTATTGGCCTCTTCAGGAAGAAATAAAAATGACTCTCACTCATCTTTTCCTTTCTTTGAATGGCACTTAGTTTGTGGTTGCGAAGGTGTTTTGTCAGTGTTTATATGTTTACACCGGTGGTGGCTATTTTCCTTTCGGTGGGGTTTTATCAGTTATTATAGGTTTAAACCTAAAACCAGATAGCCTAAATATAATGTACTAAACAGAAAATCTTACAAATGTTAACTAATATATTTTGTAATGTTCAAAAATGAGTATCATATTGTTACATGACTTTTTGGTGATTTACATGGCAATTATTTTGATGCCTCATCTTGCTTTTGATTTACAGTGAAGGCAGAACGTAGCTTGACTCTGAACAGGCTCTCGTTATGAATTTGCTCTCTCACACCCTTCATTATGTGTTGCCTAATTTCATATCCTGATGGAAAGTTGTCAAATGCTAAAGCTTGTGGTTTTGGATAACCTATGTAACAGTTCTGGCTCTGCAGTGTCCTGGAGGTGGGAGGTGGTGAAATAGAACAGTATAAGGGCTTGGGGACCTCATCATGGTTCCTTGGAGAAGGGCCCCTAATGTTTTTTAACACCACTGCCTAAAATGTGACTCCCAACTCCACCCTACCTTACCGCTGCCACTGGAAGAAGACTGTAGTTGGTCTAGTCTAGGAGGAGTAAGCAAAAAGGCAGAAATGGCATAAAACTTGCCTCAGATCTGAACACTTGGAATACAAAAATGCTGTAAGCAGCTTTAGTATAAAGTTGGACTAGAAACTTCCAGTGAGTGTGCCAAGATCTCTTTGCCAGAATCCGGGGTCTCACTCCACTGGTGTCAGAGCGACTGTCAATAGTTCCCATCAAACTTCACGGGAGCAGAATGCAGCTTATTCCCAGTGCGTCACCTGGGATCCTCTCCACAACCCTTAAATAGAACTATAGGGAAGTGAAGGAATTCTCAGGGGGGAAAGGGGATGGGGATTGAGAAGAGACTGCCTCGTCTTCTTCAAAAGGTGTCTTCTACTTCTACTGCTAAACTTCGTTGCGTAGAGTTTTTGCATACACTGTAAAACAAATTAACAATTACTTAATGTTTTAATCACCACATTCTATTTCACTAGATATTTTTCTCTTCTATCTGTAACATACCCTTGAAGTATATGTGAAAATAAATCTCTAGGCAGTCATATGGTCAAATTCAGTCAAAGACTCATGTCGAAACCAGGCATGATGCAATTAACTCAGTGTCAACTACAAACATAACTTTTATAAAAGTTTCTATTTATTATTAATCTCATTTAAAAAACACACAGACAATACTAGACATACATGTGTATATAACTCATCAGTACAATAATTCAATCAATACAATTTGAAAACAAACAACATAAATACAATGAAATGTGTTACAAAAATCCAAAATTAGGTACGGTAGAAAATTAATTAAATTGATAACGGAATTATAAAACCAAAAATGATTGAACAGTGGCTACAAGATGGATCTTCTTCAACGCGCGTTTCGGCGCACACTGCGCCTTCATCAGGAAAAGCCACAAACAGTGTCCTTGAATAAGTGCGAAGGATGAGATATAATTCCTACAAGTCGTCAAAGTAGGCTGCTAGGACTGATAAACAGCAATTCGATTCTTGGTTGTGCTCAATGCGCTGGCACACGATATGTAAAACACGAGGAATTTAAAAACTCTTCAAGAGTCGATGTAAGTTCGATAATGGTAAACAGCCTGCGGTCTGGCGTCTTGGATAAACGCTTGATACTAGCGGAGTAGTTACGCTCCCACTTCTGCAAGATAGGCGAGTGGAATCGCAGGCTGTTTACCATTATCGAACTTACATCGACTCTTGAAGAGTTTTTAAATTCCTCGTGTTTTACATATCGTGTGCCAGCGCATTGAGCACAACCAAGAATCGAATTGCTTTTTCTGATGAAGGCGCAGTGTGCGCCGAAACGCGCGTTGAAGAAGATCCATCTTGTAGCCACTGTTCAATCATTTTTGGTTTTATAATTCCGTTATCAATTTAATTAATTTTCTACCGTACCCAATTTTGGATTTTTTGTAACACATTTCATTGTATTTATGTTGTTTGTTTTCAAATTGTAATGATTGAATTATTGTACTGATGAGTTATATACACATGTATGTCTAGTATTGTCTGTGTGTTTTTTTAAATGAGATTAATAATAAATAGAAACTTTTATAAAAGTTATGTTTGTAGTTGACACTGAGTTAATTGCATCATGCCTGGTTTCGACATGAGTCTTTGACTGAATTTGACCATATGACTGCCTAGGGATTTATTTTCACATATATTATTGCCCTGCCCTAGGGTTCTTTATTCCTTGCAGGGGGTCCTTGTTACTTACATTAACATACCCTTGAAGTGACTGGCTATCGCTCCTCATCTGTATCTTTTTCTTTTTTATTACTTGAATTGTTATTTTTCTAAATATAGTACTTCCTATTGAGCAGAAAGAAAGTTCTATTTCTTATTCGAATACTTCACACTACTAGCAAGAATGATATTTCTTATTACTATGGTCTTTTAAACATACTGTCTAAGGCCTTAAATTGAAGAAAAATATTTGCAACTATATTTTAATTCTCTTTCGCTTATTTCCTTTCCTAGGTACTTGCGCGACTGCTGCGGAGACTCTGTAGGTAAGGAATTGGCTGAACTCCTTGTATGTCTCTGGAGATGAGCGAAGCAAACTGGAATTTTTTCTTTTCTTTTAAAGTCTCCTCACTGTCATCTCAAGGAAACTTCACTGTGAACTGATGCGGTCCCGACGAGCCGGAACACTACTCTTCCGACGAGTGTCGAAACAAAACTCTAACTCTCTAGCCCTGACTCTAATGCGCACGAACGAGAAGGCACCGCTACTCTCCTGACTAGCCTTGGTGAAGTGCGCAGTTGAGAGGGTGCGCGCAAGCCTCACACTAATCTCCTGACCTCGTGCTCTCAGCAGGAAGGCTGGAGCGCTGACTCTGGAACACAGGCGGCGGACATCTTGGAAATCCGCGATCTCACCAATGCGGTCCAAGAGTGGGTTTTGAACTCCTCCTGGCAATAAGACAACCGGGGGCTTTTCCTACTGTTCTGAGCTACTGCCCCTATTAATTGGTAAGTGCGGTCTTGTCTTTTGCCTTGATTCCTGACAGTACCCCTCCGCAAGGATGGTTCCCCAAGTCTTGCTTTATGAGGGTTTTGGTCATGGAAGGATTTTACCAATCTTGGCGCATGAACATCAGTATGTGACTCCCAAGACCTTTCTTCAGGACCATAGCCCTTTCAGTCGATCAGATAGAATAACTTTCCATTTTTCCACTTGGAATCTAAAATTCTTTTTACTTCAAACTCCTCCCCTACTTCAGTCTGAACCATTTTGGGAGGTGTATCTTTCCTGAGACTAGGTGAAGATCTCTTTAATAACGAGACATGAAACACTGGGTAAATCTTTAATTGTGGCAGTAGTGCTAACTTATAAGTCACTGGGCTTATCATCTTTTCAACTACAAAAGGACCAATAAAACGAGGTTGGAATTTCCGATTCCCTTTCATTCTTAAGTTTTTTGTACTGAGCCAAACCTTACTCCCTATTGAATAGGTGTCTTCCTGTCTTCTCTTCTTGTCTGCATAATTTTTGTACATTTCTTTAGATCTTTCTAATCTTTTCCTAGCTAACTCATGAGTATCCTTTAAGTGTTGTTCTAGGTCTTTCACAGCAGGGACGGTTATTTCACTGGTACTGAGCATCGAATTTGGATGTCGTCCATAATTTAGATAAAATGGTGAATAGCCTGTAGAACTGTTCTGGGAGTTATTGTGTGCAAATTCTGCTGCCCAAAGGAGATTTGGCCACTCTCCTTCCTGCTCCAACAGAAAAAGTCTAAGATATTGTTCCAACTCCTGGTTAGCCCTCTCAGTCTGCCCATCAGTTTCAGGATGATAGCTAGTGGAAAACCTGGTTTCGATGTTCAAACCCTTAGTAAAGGCCTTCCAAAAATGAGATAGAAACCGAGTGCCCCGATCAGAGATGAGTACCTTCGGGATACCATGTAACTTTACTAGATGTAAGTTGAAATGTGTAGCCAATTCTTTTGCACTAGGAATGTTCTTTAAGGGGAGAAAATGAGCCATTTTTGTGAAGGCATCAACCATGACCAAAATCGAATTGAACCCCTGGCTAGATGGAAGGTCTACTATTAAATCCATTGTCACTGTGCGCCAAGGATGAGGGGTAGTGGGTAATGGTTGTAACAAACCCTGAGGGGATTGCCAAGTTGATTTTCCCTGAGCACAAATCCCACAATCCAATACATATTGCTTAATATCCTTGGTCATATTGGGCCACCAAAATTGTCTCTTAATCAATTCTTCTGTTTTGTTTATCCCTTTGTGTCCAGCCAATGGATGATCATGACAATCATACAAGACTCTCTCCTGTAGCTCAAAGGTGGGTATGAACAACCCTTCACCATGGTATGGTAAACCATTTTGGATTTCTCTTGAGGAATCTTCTTGTATCCATTGTCGCATCTCTTCTTGTGTCAAGGCCTCTTTGATTTTTTCATCCAAAGTCTCACTGGCAATAGCCCCCACTATTTTTGACTCAGGAATTACTTTCTGATTTTCAATCAACATCTTTGGACCTCCAGAATCTATTCTGGATAAGGCATCCGCTTGTCCGTTCTTGCTACCTGGTCGGTAAGTAATTACGAAGTCATAATCCGCGAAGTAAAGGGACCACCTGAGTTGTCGAGGCGTAAGGGTCCTTGCAGATTTTAGGAACTGTAGATTTTTATGATCAGTGAATACTGTTACAGTATGTCTGGCTCCCATTAGATAATGCCTCCACTCTTTAAAGGCATCCTTAATGGCCAGTAACTCTTTTTCAGTAATGGTGCAGTTGATTTCTGCTGGGAGCAATTTCCGGGAACGGTAGGCAACCGAGTGTAGTTGAGCAGTAACCTTGTGCCTTTGGGACAAAACCCCTCCAATAGCTTGGTAGGAAGCATCGGTCTCCAGATAAAGGGGGTCTGCCGGATCCGCATGAAGCAGGATTGGAGCCAAAGTAAAACTCTCCTTTAATGACTGGAAGGCTGCTTCAGCTTCCTGTGTCCAAGCAAATGGAACTCCTTTCCTTAACAAGCGAGTTATTGGAATCACCTTTTGAGAAAATTCCTTAATGAATCTCCTATAAAAGTTTGCGAATCCAATGAAACTTTGTATTTCCTTGATGGTCGTAGGAGAAGGCCATTCCAAAACCGCTTTAAACTTTTGTTCATCCATGGTAATCCCTTCAGGAGATAGGATGAACCCAAGGAAATCCACTGAGCAAACGTGGAATGCACACTTCTCCAGTTTCACGTATAAACTGTTCTCTTGCAGTTTTTTCAAAACTCCTTTTACGTGTTCTTGATGTTCTTCTTCTGATGCAGAGTAAATTAAACTATCATCAATATAAACGATGGCACACCGATCAATATACTGACTCAACACATCGTTGATGAAGTGCTGGAAGGCAGCCGGGGCGTTACACAAACCGTACGGCATTACCTGGTACTCATAAAGACCAAACTTAGTTCTGAATGCGGTCATCCATTCATCTCCTTCTCTAATTCGGCCAAGATGATACGCCCCTCTCAGATCCAGTTTGGTGTAAATTTGGGCTCCTTTGACCTGGTGTAACAGCACTGAAATCAAAGGTAATGGGTACCTGTTTTTGATGGTTATTCGGTTCAATGCTCTGTAATCTATACAGGTCCTTAATTGTCCTTCTTCCTTCTTTGGTATGAAAAACAATGGCGACGACACAGGGGACTGGGATGGCCGGATGAACCCATTCTTCAAATATTTCTGAATATATTCCTTCAAATATGTATCCTCTTTTTCTGTCAAAGCATAAATTCTGCTGCACGGAAGATTCGCCCCAGGTTCCAACTCAATTTTACAGTCATAAGGCCGATGAGTGGGGAGTCTCTCAGCCTCCACTTCACTAAACACATCCTTGTAGTTCTGATAAATCTCTGGAAATTCTTCAGTACGTATCATGCACACTGTGGCACCATTTTCACACAAACAGGTAGCTAGATTAGACCCTTTAACTCGATTCTCTTCATGATAACAAAACTCCTTGCAATATTCTGAATTCATCTTGATTGATCTTTTCTCCCAGTCTATCTGAGGGTTGTGTTCAGTTAACCACAGGAGACCTAGAATTAACTGAAACTGGGGTGCATCAATTAAATTAAACTGTAGAATTTCTTGATGTCCATCTGATAGAATAAGCTCAACCTTTTCAGTGTGACTCACAATGGGACCTGAAGAGAGATTCGTGCCATCTACTGCTCTCACTGCTTCACTCCTGTCCTTCCGAATTGCCTTCAATCCAATTTTTGTAGCAAACTTCAAATCACAGAAATTTCCAGTGGCTCCCGAATCAATCATCACTGGAATGTTTGATTGTTCTGACGTCCTAAACTTTAATGTAACCGGTAGTGGCAAATGCGGAGCTCAAGATTGAAGAGTGTTTGCCAACAAGTGAGAATCTGGAGTTGTTGTTTCTTTAGCACTCACCAATCCAACTCCTCCTACTGGTGGTGCCACAAGTTTTCCTTCTGTGAAGTTTTTGGCTTCTTTGGACAGACTTTGACGAAATGCCCTCTGGTTCCACAGTACAAACAGAGATTATTTAATCTCCTCTTCTCTTTTTCTTCTTTTGAAAGAGGACCTCGAACTACTCCAATTTGCATTGGTTCAGTTGATTGGTTATTCTCCACGGTTCTCAAACCTTCTGGTCTCATCCGGTCAAACCTAGGCACACTTGAACGAAACTCTCTCCTCTTTTCACCCTTTCTCTCTGTTTGCCGATAATCTAGTTCCAGAACCAAATCGATGAGATCCGAAACTTCAGAGGGTCTATTAGGTATTTGTCACAGGGCGTCCTTTAGTTAATCTTTTAGACCCCTATAAAACAACGCTGCTCTCTTGTTCTCAGGCCAATCTGTCTCCACTATCAATTTATTGAATTGGGCAAGGTACACAACTAATTCCTTGTTTCCATGTTTCAATTCCAGCAACTCATTGTCTGTGGCTTGTGACACCCTTCTCCGATCAAATATTTTCAGAAACTCCTTCTTGAACTCATCGTAGTCATACAAAATAGCGGAGTCCTTGGAAACCAATGTTAAAGACCAAGCGGCAGCATCTCCACTTAAATAGGACAGTACAAAAGCTACCCGGGATTGTGCGTCAGGGAAAATTGCTGGCCGGCACATAAAATGAAGAGAGCACTGGGTCAGAAAAATCTGGGCCTTTTGAGGGTCTCCACTAAAATGTTCTGGGGGAGCGAGTGGAATAACAGGTGACAAGGAATGAACAACCTGAGTGGTGTTTCTAGGGTGATGAATTGGGGTGGAACTAGAAGCCTGAGTCTCAGGAGACAATGCTGCAAAACTAGTTCCAGAAAAATAACCGTCCATTTTACTAGCTAAATCTGTGGTTTCTCTCCTAGAGGCCAACAAGTCCTGTCTTAAACTCCTATTCTCTTCTCTAACGGCTAACAACTCCTTTTGTATTGCTTCCAAAACCCCACCTAAATTTTTTAAATCAAAACCTTCTGCCATTCTGCTCAAGTGATTAAATATTTCGTGGGCACTTCACTCTGTCAGAGCGACTGTCAATAGCTCCCATCAAACTTCACGGGAGCAAACTGCAGCTTATTCCCAATACCACCCTGGGATCCTCTCCACAACCCTTAAATAGAACTATAGGGAAGTGAAGGAATTCTCAGGGGGGAAAGGGGATGGGGAGTGAGAAGAGACTGCCTCGTCTTCTTCAAAAAGTGTCTTCTACTTCTACTGCTAAACTTCGTTGCGTAGAGTTTTTGCATACACTGTAAAACAAATGAACAATTACTTAATGTTTTAATCACCACATTCTATTTCACTAGATATTTTTCTCTTCTATCTGTAACATACCCTTGAAGTGACTGGCTATCTCTCCTCTTCTGTATCTTTTTCTTTTTTATTAATTGAATTGTTATTTTTCTAAATATAGTACTTCCTATTGAGCAGAAAGAAAGTTCTATTTCTTATTCGAATATTTCACACTACTAGCAAGAGCGATATTTCTTATTACTATGGTCTTTTAAACATACTGTCTTAGGCCTTAAATTTAAGAAAAACATTTGCAACTATATTCTAATTCTCTTTACCTTATTTCCTTTCCTAGGTACTTGCGTGACTGCTGCGGAGACTCTGTAGGTAAGGAATTGGCTGAACTCCTTGTATGTCTCTGGAGATGAGCGAAGCAAACTGGAATTTCTTCTTTTCTTTTAAATTCTCCTCACTGTCATCTCAAGGAAACTTCACTGTGAACTGATGCGCTCCTGACGAGCCGGAACACTACTCTTCCGACGAGTGTCGAAACAAAACTCTAACTCTCTAGCCCTGACTCTAATGCACACGAACGAGAAGGCACCGCTACTCTCCTGACTAGCCTTGGTGAAGTGCGCAGTTGAGAGGGTGCGCGCGTGCCTCACACTAATCTCCTGACCTCGCGCTCTCAGCAGGAAGGCTGGAGCGCTGACTCTGGAACACAGACGGCGGCCATCTTGGAAAACCGCGATCTCACCAATGCGGTCCAAGAGTGGGTTTTGAAATCCTCCTGGCAATAAGACAACCGGGGGCTTTTCCTTCTGTTCTGAGCTACTGCCCCTATTAATTGGTAAGTGCGGTCTTGTCTTTTGCCTTGATTCCTGACAACTGGCGACTGAGAAATTTTCCTAACCCAGGACACATGTTTCACTTTCGGTGGAGCATAGCAGGTACTTAGTGCCATACTTCTTTGCAGCATAACTTTCAGACCACTGCTTTCTTAACTGATCAACAAACACTTATTACTGCAAGGATCACCCCGCTCTGGTGAGAGCCACTGGACCAGGGAACCATGCAAAACAACTCCATGTTGTGGCACTCAAAATAGGACTGGCACAAAATAAAAATACAAGTCACTATTATCAACTTATGTGATCATAATTCTTTCCCGCAGTCATTAACAATAGTTATATTTGACAGTGATCTGTGTTAATAAATGTTGACTACTTTAATGTGATATCTACAATTAATTTAGATTGCCAATGCACCTGATGGCCGTCCTTAGAATGTTCTCTGGTAGCATAAAACTCACGAAAAGCAAAAACGCCATAAATGTATTTTCTTTAACACCTCTGATTCCTGCACACACAACATATCTTTCTCTTGGAAAATTAGCAAATCAAATACGTTGTAAACAGTCAGTAATCTTTGTCATTCCGCAACATTATAAGAAACTAGAGTTATAGTCAGTTTGCATACTTATTTTCTCAGAATAATTAATAGATTCTTAGCTTGGATGCATTGTTCGAAATTGAAGCCAGTGCAGAAGCAACTGTCTCTAATCAACTTTCAGTCTAGTTCATGACTTATGATTTGACACAATAATGAAATAAGAGACACTGCTCTTTCTTCAGCTAAGATACATTTCAAATTTTTGACAATTCATGTCAATGTTCCTCTCAGGCCCCAGAGAGGGAGGAGGCTATTGGACTGACACATGATGTCTTTCGTTATTCTCGCTGGATCTTCAGCCAATAGAATTGCTGAATAGGGTTCAATTATATCCTGCAATATTGCAATAGCGAACAATACAAAAATATCCTTGTGTACGACCACCTAAATTCGCCAATTCACTTGAGTTTCAATATCTCTTGTTAGTTCAGAGGCAGTATCATGCCCCATCCTGTAGGTGTGTGGATCAATAACGCGTTCTACTGAGTGGCTATCATTCGATTTTGTAGAAAATCGCCCACTTACATCTTTTGTTAATTTGAGGATTGTCCTTCTATGTAGAATTCCGAGTGACCTTGGGATTTGTAAAAAGATCTTAGGATTGCTGCTACCTTTCTATGATTTTTACCCTGCTGAGCACATGATCGGCATTTCCCGCTGTATGTTTGTGCATCTGCGTAATCAACTTCATTGCTATGTTCAAATGTCATACATGGGATGCTTGGACTAGTTCAATGTCTCCTGTCATCACAGCAGTTCCACCAAGGCCAAGACTATTTACAGTATCGCATTTCTTGACGCGTTGTTTTAAATTTAGCAAGATCCTCGCACCTATGTTTGGTCCTTTATTGGTCTAACCAAAGAGTCTGTCTGCACATCTGTCTTCATTATACACTAGATGATACGATGCACACATTCTTCGAATGAAATAACAGCAGCTGCAGACCCTTTTGCCAAGCCTTATATACAGAAGCAGAGATGGAGCTTTTGGTGGTACATCTTCCCATCCCAGTGCACATGCATGTGTGCGCTCTCAAACATATATTTTTTTAAATATCTTTATTTATGCATTTACATAGTAGCAGTCATGCATGGAAAGAAACATGGTAACGAAACAACTGTGACAGTTCTTCTCTAGTTCCACTAATATGTTTACATTCTAATGATCCGTCTCTCCTGCATATGCCTTTATTCCGACTGTTTTGTGCGCTCACAAACTTATAAACAAAGAAATCAACAAACATATGCACTACGCCCTTTAATAGGACCATTATCAGTAATGCTTTTTGGAAAGTTGTAGCTGACGTCAGTGCTATTAGCAGGGCTTTAAGTGGGCCGGGTGCCCCTGAATCTCAGACTCTGTAGCGTGGGTACTCGCAAATATTTGCCCAGGGGCCACAAAGTATAGTTTGTGGTGAGACTGAGAGCTGCACTGATGCC
Source organism: Calotriton arnoldi (assembly GCA_963921515.1). Taxonomy (NCBI): domain Eukaryota; kingdom Metazoa; phylum Chordata; class Amphibia; order Caudata; family Salamandridae; genus Calotriton; species Calotriton arnoldi. Next base: position 598,688 of record CAWUFW010004874.1, on the reverse strand, counting down.
AGCCGGGTGGCGGTAGCGGGTCCAGGTGGGTCAGGGATGGTGTAAGGTGGTCATAGGGGAAGCAAAGTATGTACATCTCTGGCTGAAATGCACAATGTGAAACCAGAAAACCTGAGATCAAACCCGGCTTTCCCTTTGACCAAACTGTGTGATCATAGGCAATTTTGTTTTCACGTTGCCTCCTTTTTCTTCATTATGGCGTATAAGAAGACCTCGAAATACATAAGCTCAGGATGTGCACTGTACAAAACCTTCTCCTGTGTTTGATTATAATGTTGTCCACATATGTTAGCAACCTAGGCCACCCAAAGGGTGCACATGACAACTGACTTACCTCTTATTTCACTATTGGCATTGTTGTCGGGGTGGGGAAGCATGAATGTTTCTAAATTCATGTTTCAAAACTATCACTTAAAAAACTTCTAAATGCAGTGGTATGGTAAAACACTTCTGCATGTTAATGAAATACACTTTTTAAATTTTTAAGAAACATAATCCTGTTTTTACACATTTGTTGCAAGCTTTCTTCAATAATAAAGGTGTTTCTAAAGTTAAGTGGTGCAGGGCACCAACTTAGCTACTTCATAACGCCAGTTAACCTGCAAATAATGCTTGCCCATTTATTTAACATTTTTTTCTGACTATTAGTGCTCAGCAAGTAAACAGCAGCCCATGCTGCTGTTCACCAGAAGGGGCCGCATGACAATGTCAAGACCCCGGGCCGTACTTTGAGTATCACTGCTCTGTAGTAATTAAAAAGGACATTGGCGGGTCCCTATCAAGCCTAATGTTCGTGTCCTTAGCAGTACTGGCAAAAACACTGTCGAACTTGGCCAAAGAGAAGAACATTATCGTTGATTCTCAGTACGGGTTTAGGCCTGGCCTGGGTACCATTGAACAATGTTTAAATTTACACCTCCTGATCCACCGATCAAAGTTGTGGTCCTTACTGTTGTCTGTAGGGGTGGAGCAGACCCTTGTCTCTTTCTTGGCAGACATCCATATGGATATGTCCGCCTCTGCCAGATTCAGGGAGGATGGCACCTGCACGAAAAGATTTCCCTATTACCAGAGGTGTGAGACAGGGGTGTATTTTGGCCCCCTTCCTATTTACCATCTATATCAATGGCCTAGAAGCGGCATTGCTGGAGGTACAAGGAGCCCCCCTCGGGTAGGCTCTCGGGCATTACCAGTCCTTTTATATGCTGACGATGCCGTCCTTATGTCAAGGATGGCACTGGGCCTTCAGCGACTTCTAAACTCTTATGTTAAGTTTATGGAGGGCCTGGACCTTTCAGTTAACACCTCAAAATCCTTTGTGATGGCTGTGTGCCCCAAGTCCACCTAAAACATGACTCATTACTGCCTTAAAGCCAAGATCATGCAAGTTCAATCTTTTAACTATTTGGGTATCCTGGTCGATGATAGGTCCTCCTGTGGCCCTGCCATACAGTCGAAAAGGCTTACCTTAGCCAGACTGTGTGGTGCAATACTGGATGCAGCCTTAGGGTGGGCAGGAAACCTGTAAAAGCACCGCTCCATATCTATATGGCTAAGTGTGTCTCTGCTACCTGTTACGGCAGTGCTATCTGGGGGTTTCACGATTGTGGTCCCCTCCAGCAAGAGGAAAATAAGTTTTTTTGGTGATAGCCGGGGGTGCCCCAAAGCTCACCTACTTTTGCGATACATATGGAACTTGGCCTCGGGTACATTCTGGACATTCTCAAACTGTGGCCTACATTACTCTGGCTGATGATATGGTGCAAGAGTGAGCCAACTTTTCACAGGCTGATTATCCGGGATTGTATTTTTTTAGCCAACTCCAAAGCAATCCCCTGGTTATGTTACATTCAATGTGCACTGACATCTTTGGGCCGTCCCAGACTTTTTACGCAGCCTGAGGAAATTGTCAAGACGGACTACCTTTGGGTTGAACATCATTTGTTATCTCGATTTTCTGTTTTTAGGGAGTATCAGAAATGCGTAAGCCAGCAATCCGAACTTAACTGTTTGATTAAAAATAGTTTACCTCTTTGAACCATACCTTACCTGGGTTAATAATGTTTACTATCGCCAACTTCTACCCAGAGGCTGAACTCCTTCCTCCCATTGGTTAGTTTTCCCAAAGGCTGGGCTGCTGATGGCTCCTTAGGTGCTTGTGAGTGTGACAACGTTTCAGCTCAGTCCATGATACGTCCTGCTATGTTCTGTAGCTTATACTCTCTTCCAAGGAAAAGGTTCCTGCTTCCCATTTTGAGAGTGGCCCAGTTTTGGAAAGTTCGGCCAGCAATAGTGTTCCTCTCCATGTTGGGGGAGATGCGCACCTGTATAAACATGGGTCATTTTCTGAGTAGCATCATTAAGATCCGTGGGACTTAGCCTTAGTCTGTTTACACTAATCAACAAAATGTTATTGTCGCTGATACATGCAGTAATTGTGCCTGTTCTTTCTTTTATTTATAGGTTATGGTCTGAGTATTATGTATTTTATCTGCTTGTGAACAGATTTGTATGTTTTATGAGATTTTATCCATAGCCAGACTAAGAACGCAAACCAGGCCTGGCAATTAAGTCGGACTGACCCCGGGGGGAGGAGGGTGGAGGGATGGGGGGGGGGGGGTAAATGGGTGCTGGTGGTATACACTGCTGCTGCTTTTGTTACAGGGGGCCGATATTGCAGCACTGCTAATAAACCGGCCCCCAGTAACAACAAGCATTGGCATAGCCAATAGGTCTCGCTTTTGGGACCTTATAAGTATTTCGTTATGCAGCACAATATCCTTGGTGCAACAACATTAACTGTTGCATGGTTAAACACTTATAAGGTCCCAAAGGCGAGACCTATTGGCTATGCCAATGCATGTTCTGATAGCAATCTAAATGAAGACCCCTGTCGCAGTGACGAGGGGAATGGCTGCTCTCCATGATTTCACTGATGGCGTAACAGATGGCTAGAGATTGTCTGTTATTCTCAGTTACTTGCGCATAATGAGGTCACCTAAACTGGATGACTGGTCACTCCGACCGATAGTGCAATCATTGCGACTCTGCAAAATGTAGAAATACCTGCAAAAAGGTTTTCGTAGGTATTTTTTTCTGCAAAATATTAAAGATCAATCTATAGCTTGCAACCGAAAGCTATACTTCACCTAACATCTGTTTTTGAAAAGGTGACTTATGAGAAATTGTAAGGAAAAAACTCAGAATGTTTGGACTCCTCAAAAACAGCATATGTAAGTCCTCTTTTGGCAGGATGTATCTTCACAGTGAGAGTAAGTGACATTGAGGGGTATTAATTTTATAAAGGGTTTCCTCATAAAGCGGTCGAACAAATGGCAGCGGAGACTTGCGGGGCCACATTGCCTAAATGTATTAAATAAGAAGGCTTTTAACAATGTAGTATTTCCAACCCCACTCACAGAATTAATAAAATGGACTGAGGTGATAGATTCATGGAGACGTGAATGAGTTATTTGGGAGAAGGACTGCTTCTGGGCAGGCTAGTGTATTTAAAAAGTTTTAGCGTTCCAACTCATGTCACGTGCCTATTGTATTTATGCATTTGCTGGTGCTTTTGCAAGGCCAGTAAAGCTGGGAAAGAATCGTCACATTTCCCTTTATGCTCTCAGCAGAAACAACGATTTAAACTCGAACTTTAGCACTTAATTTCAGTTTGGAAAACGCGTACCTGAGTTTTCTATAATAAGATCATCATCTAACTTACACGTTACAAATATAATATACTGTTAATCAACCTGCTTTTTAATTCCATTTACATATTGTGTGATATGAGGTGCCTCGAGCTGCTTAAAGGTCGCCTTGGTTAACATACCTCTAATATAATGCTTTTTGGGGTGGGGGTGGAGGGTAGTTAGTTGATGGAGGATGTTATTGAGGTGCACAACTACAGCTTTAAAAATGTCCGTAAATATTCAAATATGTTGTCTGCAACAGGGCCTTAAGGAACCACATTTCTGGAAAAAAGACAGAGCGAGCCACAGAGACCTCTGCCACGCAGTCTCATGATGACGGCTCGAATATCTTGGCCTCGTCGCGTCTAGGAAACAAGCATTGGCATAGCCAATAGGTCTCGCTTTTGGGACCTTATAAGTATTTAGTTATGCAGCACAATATCCTTGGTGCAACAACATCAACTGTTGCATGGCTAAACACTTATAAGGTCCCAAAGGCGAGACCTATTGGCTATGCCAATGCTTGTTTTTTGTTCTGAGAGCGCAGCTGCCAAACTTTTCCTTAAAAAATACCTAGTGCAGGCTTTTTGTTCCCCCTTTTCAATCACTGGCTTTCTTTCACCAGACCTCTTTCATCGATTGGCTTAAGACTTTGTCACTGACCTCCAAGCTCAGCCCCGTGGACTATTTATCTTTATCTATTGGCTGTCTGGGTGTATTCTTCCACCTCCACTCGAGTGCGTGCACTGAACTGCATGAAGGAATACTTCAATGATAGCCCTCTCAGTCCACTCACGCTGGCTCCCTCCTGTGTGTCTCGCTCTAATATGCTTGCACAGCATCTTTGAGCTCAGTAAACCCAGCCCTGTTAGCTTTGCCAATGCTTGCTATCCTTGAGAGGTAGAAGCAGATATCTATCACAATCTGCCTCCGCCTGCCGCGGAATTAAATACAAATGTGTATCTGGCCCTACTTGTGAAAACAACACAGCTCAAAGCACGTGAACGGTTAGCGCCTTCAATCTCAGGTGTGTAGACTACATGTATGACGAAGAGTATAGGGGGTGGGGGGGGTGCTGCGGGTTCACGATGACTTGCACAAGTATAATGCCGCCTCTCCGTCCATTTCGAATGTTTATGGAGCTGAATGGGTGGGTGTAAGTGAAAGAATCTACTGGGTGCTGCTGGAATCACTTGTCTCATTCTCTGGCCCACAATCAAACACCCCACGTGACTTCTCACAGTTTGTCCCCGAGCAGTCATGCTCGTCTGCTACTAAATTACTTTAAAAGTGGTTGCGTTCAGTTTTAGATTGCACGGATGTAATTTCGCCCACCCGCAGGTTGACTTCTCCGCTCGACTCTCTTCACAAAAAGGCTGGGCCTGCAGTTCTCACTGCCTAGGAGGACTTGAGTCACCAGCAGCTCGGGCCGGATGTGGCTGCTGGCCACTTTCAAAACCTATACTTTCACACTCACCGTGGTGAAACCCACTTCACCCAGATGGCATGACGCAGAAAAGGAACTTCGGTGCAGTTGCTGTAAAGTCTTGTCACAATGGAATCCATGAAAGCTGTATTGTGCAGTGTTTACATATCTATTCTAATTTAAGAGGCGTCCTTAGCCCATGTGAGTATGTGGTAAGGTAGGGCACTTCAGGGATGTGCGATTGTGTTTCTGCCTTCCAGTGTCTGACCCCCTTTCACTGGCTCGCGCTCTCCCTTCCATTTCCTGGCATCCCTTCCGGTCTGACTCTCCCTCCCCTGCCTTACCCAGAATTTCACTTTACCTCTATAAGCCAGTGTCACTCCTCCTCTCTAGCTCCCTCCCCAGGCTGGGCATGTTCCGAGCAGTCCGGGGCACTGGCACCTCTATATGTGTTCGTCCCACCCTTACATTATGGGGTGTTATGCCTACTTGTACATCGCCGCTTTCACACGAACACTGGCCGCCTCCTGATGCTGTAAGTTCTTGCTTGAAGGTCTGCCTGGCTGAAGGTCTCAGGAGGGGCTGAAGGGAGTGGATGGACCTTCCCTGGCCCATCGGAGTGTGGGCGAAGAGGAGAGTGAGTGAGCCAGTAGGGGAAGGCAGCTGAACTTGCGACGTGCAGTTATGAGGACAGGCAGCTGCAGGCAAACAGACAGTCCTACTCATTGCACCCTGCAAAAAACAAGCAGATGCCAGGCTGCAAAATGAAAAAGAAATGGCGGCCGCGCGGTAAAAAAATAAACAGTGGTGCGCGCGCACCACAGAGGAGCGGAGGGGGGGGAGGAGGGAGCGCGGCAGCCTGCAAAGCAGTCCCAAAAACGCTTGTGCGTCGTGGCTGGCCTTTGGATGGGTACGCGCGGCAGACATGTGTTTACACTTATCGCGCCCGCGTCTGGGCACGATAATTGGAAACACATGTTTGCCGCGCGTACCCATCTCAAAAAGGCCAGCCACTACGCACGAGCGTTTCTTGGACTGCTTTGAAAACTCACTTACATTAAGTCTTCGCCTCTAAGCAGCGCTTGCGCGCTACTCGAGGCTCGACCTAAAAAAGCATTGGCAAAGCCAATAGGTCTCGGTTTAGCTATGCTGTACATGCTTTTATGAAGCTTCCTTCAGCCTAGCTGGTTTGATAGCCTGGCAGGCTGAGGCAACAACTGTGCAACTGTTACTGACGCTTGCAGATGCAAGGTCAGTGTAAGCACCAAAAGCTGATAACCGCATTAACCTAATAAATAGATAAGAAACATGAGGGACAGAGAGGGTAAGTAAGACGACCGGTGGCAGGAGGGGGACTGGAAAAAAAAGCTGCTGGAGAGGCGAAACTATGTCACGTGAACACCACGACAGAGAAGTTAAAGCCCAACGACGACCTCCTTCTTCGTCTTTCAAAAAAAAAAACAGCAAACAGGAAGCCTGGACATGAAACATAGGAGGTGTATCTCAGTGCACCCACGATCGTGAAACATGCATGGCAACCCTTCCCAAACCAGGCGAGAGGATCCCGTACCTGGGACTTAGATCCTGTTTCCTCTGCTAGAATCTTTACTGACTTAATTGCATGAAAAACACTGATCGACTTGAATAAGTGAAGGCAGATAAAGGCAATCAGAAAGCCAGTTTAATGTGATTGACAGATTGGGAGTGGCTCAGTTGCTGTTCAATAAAGAGTGTTATTGGTTAGCAAAAAAAAACCCTTGCCCCAAAAAGCTACGAGCACCACTCACCGGAACGAACCACCCACTGTTGCCTCGGAAGTAAATGTGCTGCAGATTTTGTAAGTAACTGACCAGCCCACTTTGAAGTTATCGCTCAGCTGTATTTGGATGTGTGTTTGGTATAACGTGGAATCTGTGAAGTCTCTGTTCTTGGGAAAACAGCAGATGTTTCAGCAGCGTTGTTTTAATTTACTTTGCTTTACCGCTCACAGACCTCAAGTTTTTCATATCCAGGCGTAGGTAGCTGCTTTTTTTTGGAGACTTTAACGGTCTGGGACAATCGGAAAAGCACCGGGCAAGCAGGCACGGGACGAGGGAGGGACGAAGCAACAGCGGGAAGAGGGATTGGAGGACGAGGCAATTCAGTTGGATGTGATGCTCCTGAGGCTGTGTCTGCTCTGCCAATGCGCGTTGAAGTGAATGCCCTCCCACAGCGCGAGGCTGTGTTCGTGCCTGCCACAAAGTTTACTCTGATGGCAATGTTATACATAAATCCAGTAACCCCACTTAGAATGTAGATTAACTCAATATTGCAGAGCCTACTGTGACACATGGCCCCCAGGGTGGCATTTAAAAATGTAAAAAATGTTATGCTAGATTATAAACACTTCTGTATCTCGTACGTCCCTCGCGCGCGACGATATAAGTGAAGGCGAAACCTAAAGGACGCGAGTGGTGCGCGCGCGCATAGCGAGCATTGGAGAGGCGGAGCTCGCGCGCGACGATAAAAGTGAAGGCGAAACCTAAAGGACGCGAGTGGTGCGCGCGCGCATAGCGAGCATTGGAGAGGCGGAGCGAGGCGCCCGCGCTTGTGCGCGTAACCGCACGCTGGTGGCCGGAAAAAGCCTCTTTGGGAGCACTTTCAAAAGCCCCTTACTAAATGTCTCGCAGAGCAGCGCATGCGCTGGCTCAGCGAGACCTAAAAACAGGCCCCATCGTTCCAAAACTGGCCCCACCCTTCCGGCCCAACAGGAATATGCCTGGAGCGTGCTACGGCCAATCCGGCCCTGATTTTATCTGTTTTATATCTTTTATGGTTATTTATATACCCGATTAAAGAGATTTTAAATACTACTACTGATCAATTCATTTCCGAACAATGTATGTAAAAAACGTTAAGGTGATCTATGTCAGCGATTTAGTTCCTGTTTATGTTACACGTCTCTGCATTCCCTGAGAGTGTTAGCTATTTCTAGGATGTTGTGTTTCAGGTATTTGTTTGTGTAGGGTATTACTCTTTGTAAAGTGCATACTTTGAAATGATTTGCATCCATGTGTTTATAATGAGCTGCCATTGACTGAGCTCTGGAGTTCAGGCTGAAGGTAGTGCACAGTGCCTGACAGTGGGTCAAAGAGGTATTCAGAATACATGCACATCCAATCCTTGGCCTTTCTGCAGAGACCACAGAGCAGTGGTCATGCAGTTCATTTGCAATTGTGATTCTGTGCCTATTTGTGTGAAGGAGGTACACATCTGTCAAAACATTGACAAGTGGAAAGTAAGGGAAAATGCAGTGCTTACAGGGGAGTGGGTGCGTTGTGTGTTTGGTGGTGGTGTAGTGAAATAGATGCAAGGAAGTGCATTCAGGAGCGAGTGAAATGACGGTGCTGAAGAGGAAACAAATGCAGTGTAAGATATAAAAGTGGATGAAATGTGGAGAGAAAAAGCGCATACATGTCTAATATAGAGTGAACATAAAAGGGACGATTGAGATACTAAAGAAAACTACCCCTTCCATAGGCCTACTTAGTGTTTGATTCACAGTCTCACAATTTCAGAATTGAAACATTTTCATTATTATTTATTTACAATAAAATCATTGTTGTTACTCATTTATTTTATAGAAGGTCTCAGCGCTGAAAGGTCTCACAGAAATTACAAGCAATAATTATGTTGAAGCAAATAGCCACATTTTCAGTAGCTTTGGAAAATCCAGTTTCTTGTTAATTCTGCTTTAGCCAGAAGTTGATTCCAAGAGTATGCAGCCAAAAAATAGAGGGAAGAGCCACCTTGTTTACGCGTCTGACTTTGTAAAACAGCAAACAACCATTGACAAAGCCAATAGTCCTGGCTGTTTTAAGGTGTATGCCAGTTGTTGTGTTGTATATATGAATCCAATAATAGAAAGCTCAGAAACGATCCAAAATTCTGGGCGGGTGGCACACTACAGAAATCACAGAAATGTAGTTTACATGTTAAAGCCACTCCTCAATTGCATAGACCACGCTCCTTTTAGAGACACCCCACTTTCTCATCCAACTTAAAGCACTAAGCATATCTCAGCATGAGAACCGTCACACCCTTGCCGTGGCTCAGCCCTGATCCACCCAAATAGAAACACCGTAGGTCACCAATCTACGCCCATATCACAAGCTATATAGCTATATAATATCAGGCTTATCCAAGGCTGTCAACATTTCAAGGATTTTTTAGGGTACTCTCCTCTGACATTGAAATTTTTCTATTTCTATTTAAAAGATTTGAAAGGCGCGACAGCTGCCCCAGCCAAGAGGCGTACCGGCGCTAACAGCAAATAGGAGACCACAACGCAGGGGGGGACCCGAGCGACCTATACAGTGTGAAAGAGAAAAGTTTTGATAGCTTTCCTGAATTCGAGGAAGTTACTGAGGCCTCGAATATGGAGGGGCAGCGAGTTCCAGAGAATAGCCGCTCTGTACCGGAAGGAGCGCCCTCCGGCCCGAGTCCTCCTGACCCGAGGGACCACTAGCAAATGTTGGCCCAAGGAGCGAAGCTGACGGGAAGGGACGTAAAAAGAGAGCAGATCAGTCAGAATTTTAGGGGAGGCGAACTTCAAGATTTTAAAGGCTATACAAAGAGCCTTAAACTCAATCCGTTGAGCCACAGGCAGCCAGTGAAGGCGGCGGATTGTGTTGGTCACCGAACAGACTCTGCGCAGACCCAGAAGAGATCTTGCTGCGGCGTTCTGTACTCTCTGTAGCCTGAGTACTTCCGCCTTGTTAGCCCCCAGGTACAGAGAGTTCGCATAATCAAGCCTAGATGTAATCAAGGCCTGAATGATGATCTGTCTGGTCGGGGCATCAAAGAAACCCAGAATAGGTTTGAGTCCGCGCAGCAAACCGAAACAAGTACCCGCCACCTTCTTCGTTTGGGTCTGGAAACTGAGAGAGGAATCCATCCAAACTCCCAGGTTCTTTACAACCTGTTTAGGAGGGGGGGGTGCCTAGATTCGTGGGCCACCAATACTCATTCCATAGCCCATGATCCCTGCCCACCAGCAACACCTCCGACTTGCTGGCATTCAGCTGGAGGCAGTTAGCTGTCATCCACCCGGCAACTGCAGCAAGATCGCCTTGAAACTTAGAGGCGTCGTGCTTAGAGTTGCTCGAGAGGGCTACCACCAGCTGAGTGTCGTCGGCGTAGGAGACCACAGTCAGTCCTCTGCTCTTGGCTATTATAGCCAGAGGTTGTACATACAAATTAAAGAGCAGGGGGCTTAAAGAAGAGCCCTGTGGCACCCCGTGCTTGACGGGGAAGGTGGGCGAAGAGAAAGGGGGAGCAATCACCTGAAAAGTCCTGTCAGAAAGAAATGACGCAAGCCACTTCAAAGCAAGGCCACCGATGTCAGCCTCTTCCAGACGGCGCAACAGGATTGCATAGGACACAGTGTCGAATGCAGCACTGAGATCCAAAAGGATCAGTGCCGATGTCTGTCCTGCGTCCATCGCTGTCCAGAGATGTTCTGTCACCGCCAGGAGCGCCGACTCAGTGCTATGGCCAGGGCGAAAGCCATTTTGCGAAGGATCAAGGATATTGTTGGAGGTCAAGTGGTCTGAGAGAATGGAGTTGATATATGCCTCCGTGATCTTGGCAGGCCAAGGGAGCAATGAAATTGGCCTGAGGTTTTCTGGTTTTTTTAAGTCCAATGAGGGTTTTTTAAGCAATGGTATCACCCTAGCCTGTTTCCATGCTGTAGGCACAACAGCTAAGCTGAGCGATTTGTTAATCACTTGACCTAGGAGAGGAGAAATAGTTGGTAAAATTTTCCTGAAATGGTCAGGTTTCAGTGGGTCGGCCGGTGAGCCTGACTTAATTTTGGCGCAAAGGGCAAGTAGACGATCCTGCTGAATCTGAGGGAAAACCTCTAAGGTGCTGATTGTGCCATTATTGGATATCTCAGGATAGCCGGTTTGGGCCGCGGGAAAACATTTATAGATGTCTTCTACCTTTTTAAAAAAGAACAAGGCAAGCTCCTCGCATTGCCTGTCCAAGGTAATAAGTGGGCCAGCGGCCCCCTTCTGATTTTTGAGACCTGAAACAATTGAAAAGATACTCTTTGCGGGATTGGTGCTGTTACTGATTTCTTTAGCGTAAAATGCAGTGCGCTCAGTATGGATGGCCTTATGATAAATCTTTACAGCATCCCGATAGAGATCTTTAGATAACGGGTCAAAGTCCCTTCTCCAAAGTCTTTCACGTTTTTTACAGGTTTTTCGCAGCACAGCTAATTTATCGTTGTACCACGGATTAGATTTGGAGGTGCGGTTCAGGGACCATTTAGCTGGGATCAGCTTATCCAGCGGCTGATTGATCCAATCCGAAAAGGCCGAGTTAGCCTTGTCAGGATTCATCGGTAACACCGGGGCAGTAGCAGAAAGATGGGCTTGGAATTGAACCCAATTTAATTTGTGCCACGGGCGTTTAAGGGAGAGAGGGTTGTCTAGTTTGTGCACAGGTACAGTGCCCTGAATAGACAAGGGGACCAAAAAGTGGTCAGACCAACCCATAGGGACCGGCGGTTGAACCATAAGGGATGAAATATTAGTAAAAACAGGGTCCAGCAGATGGCCAGTCGAATGTGTAGGACCAAATACACGCTGGTCGAGCTGACAAGCAGCTAAATCCGCCACCAGATTAGCCACATCCACATCAAGGTGATTATCAAAATGCAGGTTCAAGACTCCTAAGACTGTAAAATTAGAGGTATTGACCGCCAAAGTACTGACGGTTTCAACAAGGGCTTCCCTAAAGACCTTGGATGGGCCCGGGGGACGATATACCAATAAACCAGTCATGGTATAATTGGGATTAAAAGCAATTTTAAAACAAGCACATTCACAGCCCAAAATGGGCTGTTTGATGAAGGTGCAGGGATAGCCGGTTTTGACAATAACCGCAATACCCCCACCTCTCGTTTCTCTGTTCAGGGTATGAATAACATAGCCCTCCGGGAGTGCCAGCCCCGGAATCGCCACCGAATCTTCAGAGAGCCAAGTCTCAGTTAGAAACAGGGTATCAGGAGATTCAGTTGCCAAAAGATCATAGACATCAACGCAATGTTTGACCAGGGAGCGGCAATTCAGGTGGAAAATAATCGTACTTTTGCCCGAGGGAGGGGGACAGGCGAGTGGAGCTACTGGGATAATAGATGTAAAGCCACAGCATTTACAGCTGAAGGGACCCTCTAAACCACCCAAACCATAGACCTGACACCTAGCAGACAGCGTCCTGAATGCTAACAGCTCATTCCGGGCATAAGTATGTTGTGGTTTTGTAAGATTGGCAGCATGTCTGGCGTCTGGCGACGGCCTGGCGCGGACGGGCGCAGACGGGCTTGCCTTTGGCGCGCTGGTGGCGCGCCCGCTGCACGCGCCCGCTGCGCGGCCGGGCTGACATGCAAGTTAAGTATGCCCCGGTAGCGGAAATGAGGAGAAGAGGGCGGAGCCACGTCCCTCCACGCAAACAGCACAAGCTGCGGTGGACCGGGGACTGGCGATTCAGTGCAGGGCAACAACAGTGAGTAACAATGTTAAAAGCAGAATTAAAAACGATTTAAAATTGGCAGGAGAAACACAATGCAGGCGCTGGCTGACGAGCGCGCTATCACCTAGTGCTACACGGCCGGGCTGACATGCAAGTTAACTATGCCCCGATAGCGGAAATGAGGAGAAGAGGGCGGAGCCACGTCCCTCCACGCAAACAGCACAAGCTGCAGTGGACCGGGGACTGGCGATTCAGTGCAGGGCAACAACAGTGAGTAACAATGTTAAAAGCAGAATTAAAAACGATTTAAAATTGGCAGGAGAAACACAATGCAGGCGCTGGCTGACGAGCGCGCTATCACCTAGAAATGCTTGAACGTTCCTGCAAAATGCAATTCACTGAAGACAGGCATTGCAGGAATTATCATTTGTCACATAACATTATTAAAACAGTGTAATATACTGAACTTACTGAGCATTGTACAGTGAGTTTTAATAATAAAGTTATTGTTTTCCAACTTTGACCCTTCAAAGTAAAAAATAGTTTATACACCGGCTGATCAATGATGAGACAACACTTAAAGGAACAAAGACGTTACTTTAAGAAGCTAAGACCTCACCATGTTATTATATATGTAAACGAGATCAAGGGCAAGTGTTGCCCGAAACGCGTCGTTCTGTGGAGCAATTAAACATCTTCATGCCAACAATTTCCAGTGGTTCGTGGATTCTCTGTTCGCCCATCTGGGATGTGGAGGTGCGGAGAAGCTGAGTTTGTTTGTTGATATATATATATATATATATATTCCTTCACTTTCTCCCTTGGTTAAAATCGCCGCCTCCAAACCGTGAGTCGCGTCGTCTAATCGGACCCCCAGGGAGTGGGTCCGTGAAATCCGTACACAACTCCTTTCAACCCAGGAATGATGACGCTATGTGTGGTGCCCAAAAATCACTTTATTCGGCCTCAGTCGAACGCGTTTCGGAGCGTTATGCTCCTTGCTCACCGACAATAAAGCTTTGAAAGCGGCCATTTTTTAAACCGTACTGCTTACGATTTCTGCGTGTCATGTGAAAACTACAAAACAATAAAAAGTGACAACAGACCCGTAGTTTTTTGTATCTCCATAATTCAGCATGATTATACGTCGAATTTTGACAAATCTTTTTGTTCCCTTCGTAAAATACATTTTGCATTTCATTATAATTTCATATAAGTTTTTCATAAAATTAAACTTTACAAAATTTATAATTTGTACAATGTTTCCAAATTGCGGCCGCAGCATTAATGACAATGGCATGTAACAAGAGAACTTAATGTTTTTAAATTCCCAAACTATTCATATACAGCCCAATATATATATATATATATATTCACTGAAAAAACCATAGGTTTCAGACACGTTATAGTTACAAATTAGCATTTAAAAAACCTTTGAAATTCACTGAAAAAACCATAGGTTTTAGGGACAGTTATAGTTACTTGGACATTGCACTCGTACAAAACCCGTGAAATTCCCCCGTTATAGTTAGTTCAGCTAACTATAACTCGCGCCCCCGCAATGCACCGCTGATGACGTCACATATTACATCACTCATGACATGGTCAGTGACATCACTGATGACATCACTGATGACATCTCAAATGACATCACTGATGACATCATCCAGTGACTGTGTGTTTCTGTAAAGTTTAAATATTTTTAAAATATATAGGAAAAGACGTATTGAAGAATGAGTGGGTGTCTAAGTGTCTGTATGGATGATTTAGTAGGTGCGTGACTGACTCTATAAGTGAGTGATTTAACGTATCTTACTGAATGCATGGGTTAGTGACTAAACTGGGTGTATGTCTGTATCCGTCTGTCTGTTGCTGTGTAAGTGGCTGCATGTGTTTGTGAATAGCTAAATGATTTTCTATATGAGTTATTGAATGCTTGTCTGAGTATCTGTATGGGTGCCTGAGTGTTTGTGTGGGAGGGGTGTGTGCAACTCTGTGCATAGATGTGTGAGTGGGTGATTCACTGGGTGGATGGTTTCAAGAGTGCATCTGTGATAGACTGTATGGGTGGGTAAGTGTGTGTAAGAGTGTGTTAGTGAGTGAATGTATGTCCCAGTGGTACATGTGTGAGTAACTACATATGTGAAAGGCAGTATATATGTGTGTTGGAGTATATAAATAGCTATAAGCAAGAGTGAGTGATTGTGATAGTGGCTGTATGGATGATTGTGTGCTTGTATCAGTGATTGTATAAGAGCGTAACAATGTGCTACTATTTGTATGAGTAAGTGAGCTGGTGTGTGTATAACTGTATAGGTGAGTAAATGGCAGTGTGTTTAATTATTTGCATGACTGACTAGGTGTGTGAGTATCTCTATGGATGAGTGGCGTTGTTTGAGTGTCTATATAGGAGTAAGAGTGCATATGATAGTCCTGTACTGAGTGACCGTAAGTATGAGTGACTGTACGGGTGAGTGAGTGGATGTGTGTGTGTAGACCTAAGAATCAGTGAGTGGGTATGTAGTTATTGGTGTTGGAGTGTCTATGGTTTTGCGAATGGCAGTCTGTAATTTAGAGTGGGTGTATCAAAGATTATATTAGGGTGTGAGGAGGTGCATCAGATTATCACGTGGATGATGTCATCAGTGATGTCATTTGAGATGTCATCAGTGATGTCATCAGTGATGTCACTGACCATGTCATGAGTGATGTAATATGTGACGTCATCAGCAGTGCATTGCGGGGCGCGAGTTATAGTTAGCTGAACTAACTATAACGGGGGAATTTCACGGGTTTTGTACGAGTGCAATGTCCAAGTAACTATAACTGTCCCTAAAACCTATGGTTTTTTCAGTGAATTTCAAAGGTTTTTTAAATGCTAATTTGTAACTATAACGTGTCTGAAACCTATGGTTTTTTCAGTGAATTTCAAAGGTTTTTAAATGCTAATTTGTAACTATAACGTGTCTGAAACCTATGGTTTTTTCAGTGAATTTCAAAGGTTTTGTAAATGACAATTTTTAAATGTATTAATTGTTATATTAATTTTTTTCATACTGATTTACTACATTTTTAGAAACAATTTTTTTTTACATATTTTATTTGTCAAATTACATTGTAATTACATTATACATTACATTACAAAAAATACTTTCTCAGAATGAATTACTTTAGTTTAAATACTTTGCAGATAGGCAATAGACTTTTAAGTACAGTAGTTACAGTTGTTGCAATGGGCAACACATTTTCAAACACAATGCAACATTCAGCTCAATGTGAATTTCTAGTTAAATGCAATTAGTTACTTTATGGATTACTTTTGTAACCACAGGACTGGATCCTAGATTAAGTCCTGGTACATCTCCTGTAAACAGTTGAGTAAAAGCGTTTTGGTTACAGTCGTGATTTTTAAGGAATATTATTGTATTTTAAAAGTTGACACTTTGAAACTTTTTCTCATAGAATCACCAATGTTATCCTATGGAAGGAAATTCACTTAGCAGGTAAAAACTGTTATCGTTACTTTTTCTTACTCAGTGTTGGATCCTGGATCCAGCACTGGTGCATCTCCTGTAAACAGTTGAAAGAATGCGTTTAAGTCATACAGGCGATTTTTAAGGAATATTTGTAGTTTGTGAAAATCAACACTTTGAAACTTTTTGCTGAAAACCAGTCAATGTTAGCCTATGAAGGAAATTCAAGTTACCGGTAAGTACGGTTAAAATTACTTTTGAGGATCAGTACTGGGCTGAAACATGCAGCACTGAGGTCTCTCCTGATAACAGGTGAGTAAATCGGAATTCGTATTTCGGCTGATTTTAGAGGAATATTTTAAAGTTCCAAAACTCCACACTTAGAAGAATTTCCAAGTGAAACCAGTCAATGTTAGCCTATGGAAGGAAATTCAAGTTACTGGTAAGTACGGTTAAAATTACTTTTCAGGACCAGTACTGGGCTGAAAGATGCAGCACTGAGGTCTCTCCTGATAACAGGTGAGTAAATCAGAATTCGGATTTCGGCTGATTTTAGAGGAATATTTGTATGTTTCAAAAATCAACACTTAGAAGAATTTCCAAGTGAAACCAGTCAATGTTAGCCTATGAAGGAAATTCAAGTTACCGGTAAGTACGGTTAAAATTACTTTTCAGGATCAGTACTGGGCTGAAAGATGCAGCACTGAGGTCTCTCCTGATAACAGGTGAGTAAATCGGAATTCGTATTTCGGCTGATTTTTGAGGAATATTTTAAAGTTCCAAAACTCCACACTTAGAAGAATTTCCAAGTGAAACCAGTCAATGTTAGCCTATGAAGGAAATTCAAATTACCGGTAAGTACGGTTAAAATTACTTTTGAGGATCAGTACTGGGCTGAAAGATGCAGCACTGAGGTCTCTCCTGATAACAGGTGAGTAAATCGGAATTCGTATTTCGGCTGATTTTAGAGGAATATTTTAAAGTTCCAAAACTCCACACTTAGAAGAATTTCCAAGTGAAACCAGTCAATGTTAGCCTATGAAGGAAATTCAAGTTACCGGTAAGTACGGTTAAAATTACTTTTCAGGACCAGTACTGGGCTGAAAGATACAGCACTGAGGTCTCTCCTTATAACAGGTGAGTAAATCGGAATTCCTATTTCGGCTGATTTTAGAGGAATATTTGCACAATGGTGAAGGGAGGGGGCGGGGCCTGAGGTGACATCTTTGCAAACGCGCCCTGTGGCGCGTTTTAAGTTGGGGGATTAAGTTCCCTTGAATCCTGAGGGTCCCTAGGGGCCAACTAGACCACCAGGAACCTCCAATATGCGCCAGGGGCTGCGTTGCAGAGACGTGTAGAGAGGCCACACCCCTTTTACACCTCTCTGCAACGCAGCTCTGTGGCGCTTTCTGGATGTACCTGTTGGGCTAGTTGGCCCCCAGGGACCCTCAGGATTGAAGGGATTTAATTCCCCATCTTAAAACGCGCCACGGGGCCTGTTTGCACACATGTCACCTCAAGCCCCGCCCCTCCCTTCACCACTGTGCAAACGCGCCCCGTGGCGCGTTTTAAGTTGGGGGATTAAGTCCCCTTGAATCCTGAGGGTCCCCGGAGTCCAACTAGCCCACCATATACCTCCAAAAGCGCCATAGAGCTGCGTTGCAGAGAGGTGTAAAAGGGGCGTGGCCTCTGTACACCTCTCTGCAAGGCAGCCCCTGGCGCATACTGGAGGTTCCTGGTGGGCTAGTTGGCCCCAGGGACCCCCAGTATTCAAGGGGAATTCGTTCCCCTCTGCAAACGCGCCAGGGGCGCGTTTGCAGAGTGGTGAAGGAAGGGGCGGGGCCTGCGGGCCCGATCGTTTTTTTTTTTTAAATTTTTTGGGGGGGAGGGGGCCGCGTGGCCCCCTCTCGAGCCACTACTTGCCCCGGGGACCCCATCCCCCGGGGCTGGCCCTCTCGTTGGGGACTGTGGGGGTCCCCAATCCCCCACAGTCCCGCCGGCTCCCCGTGTCCTACGGGAGCCGGCATTGCTTAGACATGGGGAGCTGCTAAGATGCAGCTCCCCATGTGGAAAAGCAATCGGCTTTGGATATTGGAAGAGAGAGCAGGTTTCCTGCTCTCTCTTCCAATATCCAAAGCAAGTTTGCAATGACAGGACGGGAGCCGCGAGGCTCCCGTCCTGTCATTGCAAACAGCAGTGTCCCGGGGGTAGGCACCCCGGGACACTGCAGGAGCCGGCCCTGGGGGTGGTGGTCCCCAGGGCCATCAAGGGCTCCAGGAGGGGGCCGCGCGGCCCCCTCCCATTCAGTGCACAGCCCCGGGGAGGTGGTGGTCCCCGGGGCTCTGGGAGTCCAAAACGGACCCCCATTGTAATTTTCTTAGTGCCCCGGGGAGGTGGTGGTCCCGGGGCGTGTGGGGGCTGGAGCCCCCCACACAGGTTTTAATTAAAAAAGAAGCCCCGGGGAGGTGGTGGTCCTCGGGGCTGCGGGAGGCTCAGAGCCCTCCCGCACCATTGTACATAAAGCCCCGGGGGGTGGTGGTCCCCGGGGCTTGGGGGCTCTTAGAGGCCCCCACACATAAAATTAACCCCCCCCAGCATGCCCCGGGACTTGGGCCACCCGGGGGCCAATTAACATCGAAGCGCGGGAGACCGCGCTCGATTTTTTTTCGGCAGGGTTCGCGCTCCCTGAGCGCATCCTGCCGATTTTTAAAAAAAAATTTTTTTTTTTTGCCCAGGGGGTCCTTGTGGGACCCCCTGAGCAAACCTAGGGGTCAGGGTGTTTCTACCCTCCCCCTTTGTGCGCTTTGCGCACTTGTTTCTGTCCCTCGGTTCTACCGAGGGACAAAATGGCTGCCAACATTTCCTGAATCGGAATGTTGACAGCCAGCTGACAACCAATTAACATGCAGCTCGTGATCGGGAGGGTGCGCGAATCCTCCGTGCCCATAGATATATATGTACTTTTACTTTTTGATTTTCTCAGCAACTACTGAACGGATTTACACCATTTAACAAAAAGGGTTCTTTCTGAACCAAGAACTACCTCTTTGCCAAATTTGGTGTAATTCCGTTCAGCAGTTCGGGCTGTAGCCGTGTCTAAAGTTTCCTATGGGAAAATGCATGGGGAAAACGCGTTTTGGGACCCCCTTTTTTCTCGGCCCCCGCTTGACGTATCACCCCGAGACTTTCAGGGTAGGAGCGGACCGGAGCGCCCCACGAAGTTTGAAAATTTCGCGAAGATACGTCAACCGGCAAGAGAGTTATTTCAAATAGAATGTCGCGGATTTCCTATGGATAATAGGTTGTAACTATAACTATCTACTGGCGACCGCCAGTAGATAATATATATATATATATATATATATATATATATATATATATATATATATATATATATATATATATCCATGGTCACTTTCCAGCCTCCAGCATCATTCATGTGTCTCCCCTTCACAACCAGTGGGGAAGAAAGTAATCGGCACAGCTCCGTAATTCACCAGCAATACTTTATTTTCTTATTTTCATATAAGGTGCCATGGAATATATATATATATATATAACCTACTGGTGGTCACCAGTAGGTAGTTATAGTTAGGACCTTGTTTCCATAGGAAAAGCATTTTTTGACTTGCCTATAACTTTAGCGTCATTTGACCAATCTTCATGAAATGTTCCCCAAAAAGTCTCAAGGTAGGTTCTGTTCTTCATGGAAAGATTGGGGGTGATCCATGCAGTGGGATGGAGAATTTAGGGTGCGAAATTAGGGTGCGTTTGTAATGTTAATTCCCATAGGAACCTTTAGCCACAGCTACAGCCCGAACCGCTGAACGGACTTACACCAAATTTGGCAGGGAGCTAGCTGTTGGTTCAAGGAAGTGCCTTTTGCTTATTTGGTTTAATACATTCAGTAGTTGTTGAGAAATTTAAGTTTAAAATTATAGTGATATCTCGCCGTGGATATTTCACGGTGGTTTTGCGATTAATCGCGAGTGCGCGCCCCAACGGGAATGCTCTGATTGGCTGGACGGAACCTGAACAGAAAGTTGTGGCCGTCATTTTATTGCTCGGGAAACGTTTCTGGGGCTTAAAGTTTCTCAAAAAGCTAACAAAGGGGTCAGTGTAGATGTGCTCTGACCCCATGTTTGAGGAATGGGGGTGTTAGTGACACAAGTTATGTGTCCAAAATAGATTTTTGTACTCGCGCGCGATATTCGCGACAATTCCGCGAACATCGCGGGGACATTGCGACTATCAACGTCATCACGAATATTGGTGGAAATATAAAAAAATATATCAGTGAATCATTAATATGCATTGTTATAGAGGAATTGAGATTTTGATGTTTTTATAGAGTTATTTGTATAGTGAGTTATCTACTCTGATGGTTAGAATTAATTATATAGTTATCATTTTTTAATGTGTTGGTGGCTATTTAATTCCTGCTTTTGCTTTCTTCTTTCACGACGTAACCGCGGGGTTCACGACGACTGACGTCATCGCGATCGCCGGCCTCACCGCGAAAACGGAAAATAGGTTTTAGAGATGGTTGTTCTAGAAATACACTAGAAAAACATGAGTTTGAAGTGTACATTAATAACCCTAGTGTGTAAAATACTGTAATATGTGTATATATATATGTGTTTTCACTTTATGGAAAAGGCGCTACCGTCGCGGTTAACGGCGACGTCGTGATGTCCCGAATAACCGAAAATAGGTCTGAAAGATGGAAACTTAGTACAAAAATATGAGTTTAAACATGCTTTGAAAGAAGTATTTATATAGTAATATGTGTGTGGCAATGTTCAGAATGTTTTTTTTTTTGCATATTATTTTTGGATGTGTTGGTGGTCATTGAACATTTGCTTTTGTTTTCCGTTTTTGCAACGTGTCCGCGGGGATCGCAACGTTGTCGCGAATATAAAAAATATAAAGAAAAAAAACAACGCTTACTAATCCACTGAAGAAAATACAAGCTTATAAAAATAACTCTTATAGAGCCATTTTAGATGGAAAATACAATTTGAAAACCTTAAAAATTCAATATAAAAATCATAGGTCACATGAACGTTACAGTTGGGAAATAGAATTTGAAAAATCTTAGAAATTCACTGAAAAAAACAAAGGTTACAAGGACGTTATAGTGAGGATGTAGCATTTAAAAAAACCTTAGAAATTCACTGAAAAACGAAAGGTTTCAGAGGCGTTATAGTTAGGAAATAGAATTAAAAAAATCTTAGAAATTCAGTGAAAAAAACCAAAGGTTACAGGGACGTTATAGTTAGGCTGACATTTCACTCATACAAAACCAGGGAAATGCAGCTTTTGTGCCCCTGCAATGCACTGCTTAAGACCTCACATATTGTATCACTCATAACATGGTCAGTGACATCACTGATTGCATCACTGATGACTTCTTGAATGATCACTGATGACATCATCTACAGAATCACTCACACCCCAACATAACCTTTCATTCACCCACTCCAACTTCCACACTACCATTCTCAAAACCATTGACACAACCATACCAGTATAACAACACCCACTCACTGATTCATAGGTCCACACAAACATCCACTCAGTCACCCATACAGCCACTCATACACCAACTGACTCACTAATACAGCCCCTGATATATCCACTCTAACACCCATACAACCACTCACACACTCACAGTCACCCATAGAGCTACTCACATACCTACTCACTCACCCATAGAGTCAATCACACAGCCACTTACTCACCTATACAGTTATACACACACCAACTCACTTATTCATACAGATACTAACATACTCACTCACCTATAGTCACTGACACAAGCATACACTCACCCATACAGCCACTCTCACAATCACTCACTCACACATACAGTCACTTAGAATACTCCAACACTCACCTATACTGCCTTTCACATATGTAGTTACTCACCCATATACCACTGACACATCCATTCACTCACTGACACAGCCATACGCATACTCACTCACCCATACAGCCCCTCACAGATGTACTCACTAACCCATGCAGCCACGGACTCACCCACTCACTCATGCAGTCAGTCACACACCCCCTCAACCACCCACACAGACAGTCATACACCCATACAGGTACTCAGACAACCAATCAATAACCCATACAGCCATTCATGTACCTACTCACCAACCCATACAACCATTTACACACCAACTGACAGACTGATACAGACATTCACACAAATTAGTCACTCACCCATACATTCACTGAGACACGTATGATCACTCACTTATACAGTCAGTCACGCACCTACTAAATCATCCATACAGGAACTCATACACCTACTGATTCATTGATACACCTTGGTATATATATATATATTTAACACTCATAAACTTTTTGAAAACCCTCACAGTCACCGGATGATGTAATCAGTGATGTAATCAGTGATGTCATTTGAGATGTCATCAGTGATGTCACTGACCATGTCATGAGTGATGTAAATTGTGAGGTCATAAGCAGTGCATTGTGGGGGCGCTGGTTATAGTTAGTTCAGCTAACTGCTGAATTTCTCAGGTGTTGTACGAGGGAAATGTCAGCCTAACCATAACGTCCCTGTAACCTTTGTTTTTTTCACTGAATATATATATATATATATATATATATATATATATATATATATATGAGGAAAGTCTCTGACCAAATACCGGCTCCTCTCCACTCGGGGTCGGTGCGAGTTCCGGGTGTCGGATCCCGGCTAAGATACACGAAAATTCCCGTTTTAACGAGCTCCTCACTCAAACAGGAAAAGGGACTCGCACTCCAGGGTGAATGTAATTCAATATTTTTACTGGCAACGCGTTTCGATCAAACGATCTTCTTCACAAGCCAACCTTGGCTTGTGAAGAAGATCGTTTGATCGAAACGCGTTGCCAGTAAAAATATTGAATTACATTCACCCTGGAGTGCGAGTCCCTTTTTCCTGTTTGAGTGAGGAGCTCGTTAAAACGGGAATTTTCGTGTATATATATATATATATATATATATATATATATATATATATATATATTTTATCTAGTGGCAGTCGCCAGCAGGTAGTTACAGTTAGGTCTGCTTTTCCATAGAAAGAGTGTTTTTTGGTTTGCTAATAACTTTGGCCCCATTTAACGAATTTTCACAAAACATCCCCAAATAAAATTCATCCACCTCAACACCTTCCTGGAAAGTTTCAGGGTGATGCATCAAGCGGGGGCCAAGAAACAAGGGGATCCCAAAACACAAAATCTCCATGCATTTTCCATAGACTTCTTTAGACAAGGCTATAGCAAAAACTGCTGAAAGGGGTTGTACCAAAATAAGTAGGAAGCTAGATCTTGGTTCTCAGATTGTGCTTTTTGTGATTTGATGTAAATCCATTCAGTAGTGTTTGAGATATTATGAGTCAGAAATAATTGTATATTTTGGCAGTTGAACTCGCAAGAGTCTCCGAGACTCTCACAGGAGTGCCAGTTTAAAAATAGAGCTTTCTGATTGGCCCAGGGAGCTTTAGATCCCTTGAGCCATATCGCTCCTGCGGGAGTCAGACTCCTGCGAGAGCGAGTGCTCTGATTGGCTGCTAGCAACATGAAAAACATGTTAATGGCAGCCATTACAGGACTCGGGGACTTAGTCCCCTGTCCTGAATTTCTTAAAAAAAAGATATATGGGGGACTCTCCTAGGCCAAAAAAGAAAAAAAAGGCAAAAAATGCTGCGAACCTGCAAGACTCTGGCAGGATCTAAAATAGTTTGGTTTTTTTAAAACAAAGTGGCAGGGCGTGGCCAAGCGGTCCAACATGGCGGACGCGCTTTAGACGAGCTCTGGAGGCCCGTTTAAAATCCTGAAAATATCCTGCTTCATCAGCCCATATCCTACCCCCAGTCTCCCTAATATATTGCCCCCATGTTCATGCCATCCCATGGGGACGACCAAATGGCGAATTGAGGCCGGGACGGCCGGCAGCGATGTCGTGTGCGAGCCGGTGGAGCGGAGTTCGGGCCCACATTGCGCCACAGACCATCCGGGCTCATCCGACGACTTCGGGCCAGACTACTCCCGGGAACGGCTCGACAGACGTGAAGGGATTGAGCAGCGATGATTGGAGCGGGGATCGGGCCGTGTGACAACTGAGGCTGCTGGGAGAGAACCCCAGGACCACGAAGAGACGCTGCCGGCCCCGTGCGGTGCAGGAGAGAAGTGCGGTGAGCCCGTGGCCAGGCGCTGCCCACTACCCGTGTCGTTGGACACCTACCTGCCTGGTGGATCCATCGACTGCGGTGGCAGACTCCGGGGCGACCGAGACGACGTAAGGATAGGCTGCAGCCATGCGCTGTGCAGCCGAGCCGGAGCTCATCTTGGGGGCGCCGCAACCGGCAGGCCTGGAGGCCGGCGACGCTGGGCCCGGCTGCGTCGAAAAGGCACAGCCTTCTCTGTACCACTGATGCAAGCGCGCGATGCCCTGGATGTGACTTGTGGCTGCCATTGAGACGAGTGACTATCCCCAGGTCAGTGATTGCAGCAGACGGCATTGAGGTGGGTTGCGGCCGCACGCAGCGCAGCTGAGCCGAGGCTCTTCTGAGGGACGCCGTGATCGGTGGGCTCGGAGGCCGGCGACGTTGGGCCCCCACTGCACCGAAGTAACGTGGCCTTCCCTGCGCCGCTGGTGCAGGCGCGTGGCGCCCTTACTATGCCTCGTGGCAGTTAGAGGGAGGAGCGGCTCTTCTGAGATCAGGGATTGCGACCCCTCGGGCATGGGCTGCGGTCCCCGGGGCCCTAGACACTTCCTTGGGCTGCCGTGCCCCTGCCTGAGACTCGTGTTGTGAGTCAGAGATGAGGCTCACCTGAGATCCTTGCGGAACCTCCCCTGACATGGGTGAGATTGGGTTGCGAGGCAGTGGAGACCGCGCTGGGCCTGGACAGTGTTATGTACATGGCCAGACTGAACATTGCGGCCCCTCTGATGTCCGCTGCAGCCTGAAGCTGACCTGCGCTCTATAAGGCCTGGCTCTCCATAAATCTTGGGACTCGGCGGAGTCGGTGGAGTGGGTGTCAGTGGCCCACGCTGTGTCCTGCATGCGCCCTGCCTCGGCGACCCTGCACGAGGACTACCTCCCTGCGCCTTAGCCTGAACAGCAAGAGTGAGCAGGGGACCATTCCATCTATACTTCGACCTACAAGAGGCGCCTCCGCACGGGGGCTTCACGGCGCTGTGGAGTGGGGCTGGGCAGGGGCACCCATTAGGGGGGTGGGGAGGTGCCTACGCGCAGAAGCGGCCGGGCTAGGTCCGGTGCCGCCTGTGTGTGGGTCACCTTCACGCCTGCCATCCTGCCTGCCTTGAAGGCGAACGTTATCCGGATCGACTGCAGCAAGGGGGGCCCCCCGCCCTCCAAGTGACAATATTACTATGGCTGCGGACTAGGGCGTGATTGCTCTGCCTACCAACCCCCGCAGAACTGCACCGATGTTGCCGGTGTCCAACTACCACCACTGAAAATGACTCGAGACAAGCTGCAGGGCACCAAACAAAGCACATTGGATCGCTATGCGGGGGCCGGGGCACAGGCGACGGAGCCGGCGAGCCAGGCCTCTACTGGCTCAGACAACGCTGCATTGATGGCAGCAATAACGCAGTCTTGGGATGCGCTGGAGGCCAAGATCGGGGCGGTGGGGTCAGATGTCATGCTCATCCGCCAGGACCTCTGCAAAGCGGTCGACAGAATAACAGAGGCCGAAACCCGTATATCAACTACAGAGGACACAGTCGCATCCCTCCAAAAGAGGGTGTCCTCTCTGGAATCCATCACGAAAGGTCTTGCGATCAGGGCGGAAGATGCCAAAGGCAGAGCTCGGAGGAACAACCTGTGCTTCCTGGAGGGCTGTGAAGGCAACAATATGGAACAGTTTCTTACCACATGAATTGCGGGATTAATCCCTCAGACTTCTCTGTCTCAATGCTTCATTATTGAACGTGCACATCACGCCCTGATTCAGAAGCCTCCGCCAGGGTCCAGGCCACGGCCCAATTTTGCCAGACTCTTGAACTTTCATGACCGCGACCTATCCTTGCACAGGCCAGATTGGTTGACAAACTCCAATATGACTCCCATCACATTTTAATCTTTCCAGATTAAACGAGACTGGTGCAACAACGCCGACAATCGTTCACGGCCGCTAAGGCTCGGCTGCGGGACCTAAAAATTCAGTATGCCCTGCTTTTCCTG
This sequence comes from Calotriton arnoldi, assembly GCA_963921515.1. Classification (NCBI taxonomy): domain Eukaryota; kingdom Metazoa; phylum Chordata; class Amphibia; order Caudata; family Salamandridae; genus Calotriton; species Calotriton arnoldi. The sequence goes on along the minus strand of CAWUFW010004874.1, from coordinate 572,342 downwards.
GCCCGGCTGAGGGTTGTCTACAAATCACATATGCTTTTCTTTGACACCCCCGAAGAGGTTTTCCCTGGACGGACGAGAGGCAGAAACTCAAGCTGCACACCCCGCCGCGTTTTGACTTGGAGTCGTCCTCCGGAGAAGCCGCACAGAAGCTGGTCAAACCTAAAGGGAAACCAAATCGTAGATCACGCTCGAGGCACCGCTCAAAGTCACGGGGCGCATCCAGCTCTCGGATGGAAGAAGATCGGCGCGATTCGTCACTGTCATGACATGGAGACTGAGGGCCGTAAACACGACGTCTATTCGGCTGATGACACAGTCCTCGGGCCTTCGAGGGACTTCCCCCCGATAACTCTCTTATCAGTATCTGAGAACTTTATTTATGACTGGGGATAGTTTAACAGGGGTCCATTGGTGTGGGGTTGCGCCCTGCCCCCGTTGGAGCAGAAGTAATACCCCCACCGCAACAGATGTTTCAGCTGTTTTGAGGTATTGGTTGGGGTGGGAGGGAATGGGATTGTTGAATGTGCTGTGTCATACTTTTCTATACATATGGTCTGCATGCCCCACGTCAAGCCACGTCCTACATTCATTCTTCATACTCTGCCCTATGACAGACTCCATTATTAGGCTTCAGCTATTCAGCTGGAATATACGGGGGCACTAGACAAGATTAAAAGAGGGGCCATCCTTCGACAGGCCAAACGCGCCTCAGCAGATGTCCTGCTACTGCAGGAAACCCATCTTATGGGTTCCAAGGCGCCATATATTTCCCGTTTTGGCTACATACAGGTCTTTCATGCAGGGTTCACCAGGGGTTCACATGGGGTGGCGGTCCTAATTCATCGGAGAGTCCCCTTTGCACATTCTAAAACATGGTCCGATCCCCAGGGTAGATATGTTATTGTGACTGGCACGTTATATGAGGAATTCATTATACTTGACAGTGTTTATGCGCCCCCCCCACTGTCTGAGTCATTTGTTTAACGCCTGACAAAGATAGTACTAGAGATACCCACGGGCCTCTCCATAATAGGTGGAGACTGGAATGATGTCTTGATTTCGGCCCAGGATAGATGGAGACCACATGGAGGGCTGGGGGCAATCAGAGAAACTCGACTACAGACATTGGTGGGGGACATGGGCTGGATAGACATATGGAGACACCTACACCCGACCGCGCAAAGCTATACATACTACTCTACAGTTCACGACTCATTCTCACGCTTGGACTATATATTTGTACCAGCCACCTATTATTATTGAATCACGGCGACGGATATATTGCCCAGGGGCCTGTCGGATCACTCTCCAGTGGTGATGACATTGTGTTTAGGTGTAGCCCGCACTCCCTTCCGATGGCGCCTGTCGACATGGCATCTCCATGACCCACAACATAAAACATACATGCATCAGGCCATTACGGATTATTTCACTGATAACCTGGGAACGGGGAGCTCGCAAAGACCATTTGGGAGGCTATGAAGCCAACTCTCAGGGGTGCTGACATATCTTTTTGTGCTGCCCAACGGAAAAAGCGCCGGGAAGCGTTGCTCCAGACCGAGACTCAGTTGCTAGACTTGGAGCAGCGGTGTAGGGGTGTAGACGGGAGGCAGATTCGCCACCTGCTCCTTCTCGTGCAACAAACACACGCCAACACACTGCACGACGAGGTCAGACAGGCTTGGCTGGCCTCGCACAGCAGAATATACCAGTGGGGGGACAAGTCGAGCTCTCTCCTACATCGTATATGCCAATAGGCACTCCACCCACCAACAACACCTCTTATTCTGGGCGACGACGGTCAAACACTCACTGACCCGGCTCAAATCGCATCCAGCTTCGCGACCTACTATGCTGATCTATATGAGCCCAAAGACGCTCTTCCAGAACCCATGTTCCACCGCTACCTCGACGATCTGCCCAAGAAGGCCTTATCGGATGTGGCGCGGGCAGAATTAGATTCCCCCCTGACAGCCGAGGAGCTGAGTGCAGCCCTTACAGACTTGCGCACAGGCAAAGCTCCGGGTCCTAACGGCTTCCCATGCGAGTTTTATAAGCTTTTTCAGTCCCAGTTCGTTACCCACTATCTCGCGGCAGTGAATCCGGCCCTCAAGGAGGGGAGACTCCCGCTAGACTGGCGACATGCCGAAATTGCGGTATTCCCTAAGCCCGGCCGACCCCCAGATCAACACTCATCGTATCGTCCCATATCGCTGCTGAATGTGGAGGCCAAACTCTTGGCCAAAGCCCTTGCTAACTGTATCCTCCCCTTTATGCCCGATCTGGTTCATCCTGACCAGGCAGGCTTTATGCCTCGTCAGGCCACTCGCCACAACATCCGGCGGGCCCACAACGTAGTAGCAGCGAATGACCATCTTGAAGGCCCTGCAGCACTGCTGCTGGCCGACATAGACAGGGCAATTGATTCGCTGGGGTGGATGTACCTGTTTGCCCTCCTGCAGCGCCTAAACATTGGGCCGCGTCTTATGTCATATATTCGACTGCTATATACCGACCTCACGGCCTCGGTTAGAGTGGCGGGAGCGGTCTCTGACCCCTTCTCTATAAGGCCTGGTACTCACCAGGGATGCCCCCTATCCCCTATTTATTTGCGTTAGCAATGGAACCGCTAGCCTTGTGGGTCCGAATCGACGCACAGGTCAAGGGATTTGAATGGCCGGGAGGGATATCAGATCGGATCGCCCTCTATGCAGACGATGTCCTTTTCTTCCTATTGGAGCCGCATCGGACAGAACCTTGGTTGCTCCGCATAATGCAGATATTTGGAAGGCACTCGGGATTATTTATGAATGCCCGGAAGTCTATACTGTGGCCTCTGTGAGGGGGCTCGGAGATGGGCGCCTGGGTTGGGGAAGTGACGCTTGCCACAACCGTGTTTAAGTACCTTGGGGTCCACCTCTCGTCCTCCCAATCGGTGTTGTGGGACAAAAATATTACCCTATCTGGACACGCACTCAGACTGAGATGGAGTCCTGGGCGCGTATGCCCCTATCCATACTGGGAAGGTCGGCGATTTTTAAGATGGTGTCACTCCCTCGCCTTCTTTATCAGCTGCAGAATCATCCCTTTCAGATACCGCCCGCCTGGTTCCGTCAGCTTAACTCAAGACTGAGCCGCTTCCTTTGGAATAATCAGGCCGCTAGAGTCGCGCTAAAAACGTGCTTTCAATCTACATACTGTGGGGGGATAGCCACCCCTGACATCCAATCATATCACGCAGCATCTCATCTCTTGGTGCTGAACGATTGGTGGTACGGTAATAGCAATGACCCGGCGTACCAGGTGGAACAATGGCTCATGGGCGGCACATTACCCCACTTGCTCCTACATACCCCAAAACAGCTTTGACGATTCCCGCCTGCCACACGTGTGGTTTTCGGAGTATGGAAGTAATCGCTGCACAGAATGGGATGGTGGGGACGACTGACGAGAGAGACGCCCCTCTGGCAGAGCGGCCTTCTGCCACAGGTGTCCACCCTGTCGGGGTTTCGGGACTTGGATGCCATAGGTATCTCTACTTTGGGAGACGTAATGCGAGGCACCACCTTGAAGTCCTTCCAGGAGCTCAGGAAGGAATTTGTTATGCCGCATCCTCAATTCTACAAATACCTGCAATTACGGCATGCTCTAACCCCGTACATCGTGCGCCTGGAATCTCTCCTGGAGTTCAACCCGATAGAAGCAAAGGTATTCATGGGCGACTTGGGGGGACCACAAGACTGCAAAGACATACCAGACCCTGGTGACGAATCTCTCTACGACCCTAGACTCACTCCAGGAGAGATGACAGACAGACCTTTGCCCACTTGATAATGACGACTGGACGGAGGCATTAGAATCCCTGAGGGGAGCCGCAATAGCTTCTCGCCTCAGACTTATCCAGTTTAAATACTTACACCGTGCTTACTTTACCAGATATAGGCTGTGGAGGGAGGGACTGATAGCTTCCCCTACATGTCTACGATGTGGCAACGCGGAAGGCACGTTCATACACACCATTTGGGAATGCACTGCGCTTAGCCGATTTTGGAGGGGGGTTACGGCCTGCTTATTGGAGGTACTGGGATGGGAAATGCCCTTGTCTTCTAAGCTCGCCCTACTACATGTCACCGAAGAAATGGGGGGAAACATCTATAAAAGGCATTTACTATTCTTGGGCATTACCCTGACTAAAAGAGATATAGCTAGGGCATGGAAGGACCCGGCCCCGCCCAAACTGGGAGCGTGGAAGGCAGGACTTGATTGGTGCATGGGTCAAGAGCAACCTATATTTAAAGCACGGGGCTGCCCGCAGAAGCACCCCAAAATCTGGAAACGATGGGCAGACTTTAGAGGTCTCATTTTGGAACCCCCTCCACCACGAACTACTGATGTGGGAGCCTTCTAAGAACAAACCACGGGGGAAAGTGATGATACAAAGGACTACGTTACATGTGAATTGGCTTGATGGGTATGGTACACGGACTACTGCAGAGCACATAGCACACTTGGTTGTAAAGTTATGGGCTGATGTTCACAGGCCCGAAATGTTTATTTTTCTGTATTGTAAATGTCGCATAAAAGTCACCAGCCTGAATGCTATCATACTGATCAGTTTTTATTGTACTCCTCCGGTCAGAAATGTAGCTATTTTATCTGCTGACTTAATAATAATGTGTTTAAATAAAAATAAATGGCAGCCAGGCTGCATATATTTAATATAAGCCCCGGGGAGCCTATCCCCAGGACTGTTTAGAAAGGGGAGGGCCCACCCCCTCCCACCCATCCCCTGGGGCTGATCTTATTATTTATGGGGAAGGGGGTCATGACATCATTTATGACATCACTCATGACACCTCATCATCAGTTATGTCATAAATTATGTCATAGAACGTCATGAGTGATTTCATATGTGAGGTCATAAGCAGTGTACGGCAGGGTTGCAAGTTATAGTTAGAGCTGTTAACTATAACTGGTGAATGGCTGTGTTTTTTTAGTTCAGCGTTAATGCTGTCACCGACAAATTCACCTAACTATAATGTTACCTTAACCTTTGGTTTCTCAGTATATATATGTATATATATATATATATATATATATATATATATAGACACCCACACACACACACCAGACATATATATCATTAAAATAAGTGGAACATGACTTACCTTTGAGGCTCTTCCTTGGGGCAACCTTTTTTGATGGATATAGAGCGGCAGCCCAACCGCGGAAGAGCCCTGCCACATGTCAACGGACCCGAAGGCGGCCATTTGGCTTCCTGATGCGGGAGGTATTCCGTAATGAAGGCGCAAAGAAGCATTGGAGTGGTGTTTGGAGGTAACATCACCCACTTGGGGCGATAAAAATCTTCAAAAGAATTGCATGACTCTCACTCACTTGAGGAAACAAATGTAGAACTACTGGTACCAGGAAGCTGCGGGACAGCCACGCCCACAAGCCGGTACAAGAATATAAATTGAGTTCACATTGAGAGTCCGCTCTTCGTAAATCGCCGATGATTAAGGGCAGGAAGCTTGAAACGCGTTCGGCGTAAAGACTGATGAAAAGCTCCACGCAACTCTACCTGCTGTCTTCATTAAAATAAGTGGAACATGACTTACCTGTGAGGCTCTTCCTTGGGGCAACCTTTTTTGATGGATATATATATAGATATATTTTTTTTTTTCCAACCCAAGTGCCCAAAGAGCAAGGACGCACTCAGACAACAGCTGACTCGGGAAAGCCTTTTATTTCAGGTAAAACTGGAAGCCTGCATTCTGATCAAAATATCAACTCTGATGTCGATTTCAGCCGACGCGTTTCAGAGCTCCTGCTCCTTCTTCAAAGGCTCGACATTCAGGTTCACGCTTGTGCTGACACACCCATGAATATATAATCAGGCGCCCTCTAATGGGCCACTCAGGTGAGTAATTCCACGTTGCTTCTGGAACTTGTAGTGTGTATCAGAGTCAATTCATGCCCAAATGGGTGCTGTGTAATTCGAGCTGTTACCAATTAATTTGAAAGCCCTCCAATGGGCCTCAGAGTGCAAGTCAGTTATAAATCCCACATGCTGCTGTCCCACTTAACAGACTCAGCATGATTCCAAGCCTCGTGGCCCCTTTAATTGCAGGGTGGTGCAGTCCTCCACGGCTGGGCTGCCGTGATAAATCTTTTCAAACCAAGTGCCCAAAGAGCAAGGACGCACTCGGACAACAGCTGACTCAGGAAAGCCTTTTATTTCAGGTAAAACTGGAAGCCTGCATTCTGATCAAAATATCAGCTCTGATGTCGATTTCAGCCGACGTGTTTCAGAGCTCCTGCTCCTTCTTCAAAGGCTCGACATTCAGGTTCACGCTTGTGCTGACACACCCATGAATATATAATCAGGCACCCTCTAATGGGCCACTCAGGTGAGTAATACCAGGTTGCCTTCTGGAACTTGTAGTGTGTATCAGAGTCAATTCATGCCCAAATGGGTGCTGTGTAATTCGAGCTGTTACCAATTAATTTGAAAGCCCTCCAATGGGCCTCAGAGTGCAAGTCAGTTATAAATCCTACATGTTGCTGTCCCACTTAACAGACTCAGCATGATTCCAAGCCTCATGGCCCCTTTAATTGCAGGGTGGCGCAGTCCTCCACGGCTGGGCTGCCGTGATAAACCTTTTCAAACCAAGTGCCCAAAGAGCTGAAATCGACATCAGAGCTGATATTTTGATCAGAATGCAGGCTTCCAGTTTTACCTGAAATAAAAGGCTTTCCTGAGTCAGCTGTTGTCCGAGTGCGTCCTTGCACTTTCGGCACTTTGTTTGAAAAGATTTATCTGAATGTCGAGCCTTTGAAGAAGGAGCAGGAGCTCTGAAACGCGTCGGCTGAAATCGACATCAGAGCTGATATTTTGATCAGAATGCAGGCTTCCAGTATTACCTGAAATAAAAGGCTTTCCCGAGTCAGCTGTTGTCCGAGTGCGTCCTTGCTCTTTGGGCACTTGGTTTGAAAAAAATAAATATATATATATATATATATTCACTGAAAAAACAATAGTTGCAGTAACGCTAACGTGAAAGTGAAATGTTTTGTAACAAAGTAACGTTTTAAACTCTAAAAACACGGAAATTCACCAGTTATAGTTATCTTGAGTAACTATAACTCGTGCCTTAAGGTAACTATAACTCCCGCCCCCACCATGCACAGTTCTTGCATCAATATTTTCACTGCAAATGTTGCAGTGATATTATAAATTATGTCATAAAAGATGCCATGAGTGATGTAATATGTAGGGTAATCAGCAGTGCATGGCGAGGGCACGAGTTATAGTTTCCTTACGGCACGAGTTATAGTTACCTGAGATAACTATATCTAGTGAATTTCACTGGTTTTTAGAGAGAAAATTAATTGTTTAATGCGTTATGCAACCATTGGTGTAACAAGCTGACAAACGCGTTTCGGCCCCCGTACCATCGTCGATGTCAGTGAATTCCCGTAAACAGTTCCCTTATGACTACATGCGGAACCAATTGGGCAGTAGATTGTTCACAAAAAAGAAGAAAGAGAGAAAGGACTTAACACCTGAATATCATTGTTTTCTTTGTGACTTTAGTAGCCATCTTGTAACATTGAAGTTGTAAATTTTTAACATGCATGCGCCTAGATGATTTTTTTTAATTACAATTCATTGGAGGCCAGCTAGTTGAGCTTATACTTCATAACAGATATGAAAAAATAACCGGTATAGAAGATACCCTATATATTAATGGTTCTTAACCACCCAATAAATATTCTTTAAACCTGTAACTCTGTAGGTTTGTACTCAGCGTTTGCTAAACAATCCATCTACCTCAATTCAGTGGCAGTATGGATGAGCAAGTGGATGTGTGTGTAGTTCTATGAATCAGACAGTGGGTGTGTAAGTACTGGTATGGGTCCGTGAATGGGTTTGTAAATGGTTGTGTGGGAGTGGCAGTGGGTGTATAAAAGATTCTACAGTGGTGTGAGTGGGTGCATCAGAGATGCTGTGGCTGATATCATCACTGATGTCATGAGTGATGTCATTTGTGATGTCATCAGTGATGTCACTGACCATGTCATGAGTGATGTAATATGTGAGGTCATAAGCAGTGCATTGCGGGGGCGCGAGTTATAGTTAACTCAGCTAACTATAATGGCTGAATTTCTCTGGTTTTGTATGAGTAATATCTGACCCTGTGACCTTTGTTTTTTTAGTGTGTGTATATATATATATATATATATATATTTTTTTTTTATATATGAAACCTACTGGCGGTAGACAGTAGGTAGTTATACTTAGGACCATGTTTCTATCAAAAAAGCGTTCTTTGACTTGCTTATATCTTTGGCGCCGTTAGACGAATCTTCATGAAATTTTCCAGAAAAAGTGGCATAGTAAGTCTTGCTGAGCATGGGAAGTTTCGAGGTGATCCGTTAAGCTGGGGCCGAGTAAGTGGAGGGTCAAAAAAATACAATTTCCAATGTTAATTCCCGTAGGAGCTTTGAACACGACTAGAGCCTGAAACGCTGGATGGAATTACACCAAATTTGGCAGGAAGGTAGATTTTGGTTCGCAGGTCACGCTTTCAGTTATCCAGTGTAAATCCATTTAGTAGTTGATGAGAAATTTAAGGGAAAGCAAAGTCAAGCCACAAATTCACACAAAAATAAAATAAAAAAACAAGCGCGGCCTCCTACGCTTGTTTTGAATACCGCCCCCAGGTAGGCCAGGTCCGGGGGCCATTTTTTTTAAAAAGGAGGGGGGCGCACGTGGCCCCCCTCCTAAGGCTCATTGAGCCCCGGGGACCACCACCTCCCCAGGACTTTGTTAATAAAAAGGAGGGGGTGCACGGGTCCCCCCCTCCAAGGGCTCTATGTGGTAGTGGCCCCCAGGGCTAAAGAAAGATTGATGGGTGGGCCGCGCAGACCTGCACAAACCCCGGGGACCACCACCTCCCCGGGGCCAAATATTTTTTGAAATGGAAGAGTGGCCACGCGCCCCCTCCTGGGCCATATACGGCTCTGGGTACCAGTACCTCCCTGGGGCCAGCCCATGCAGATCAAGGGAGGGGGCTGCGCGGCCCTCCTCCTGAAGTTAATAATGGCCCTGGGGACCACCACCCCCCAGGGCTGGCTCCTGGTGTGCTCCTGCTATGCCCCATGGGTATGTGAGTGGTTTTGTGGAAGTGGGCGTAAGAGATGTTGTATGGTGGGTGGGTGTGTGAATTGCTCTGTGGATGATGTCATCAGTGATGTTATTTGAGATGTCATCAGTGATGTTTGAGATGTCATCAGTGATGTCACTGACTATGTCATGAGTGATGTAATATGTAAGGTCATAAGTAAGGAATTGCCAGGGGTAAGTTATAGTTATAGCTCAGATAACTATAACTGCTGAATTTCACTGGTTTTGTGCGAGTGAAATCTGAGCGTAACTATAACGCCCCTGTAAACTTTGATCTTTTCAGTGAATTTCTAACTTTTTCTTAAATTTTACTTCCTAACTATAATGACCCTGTAACCTTTGCTTTTTTAAGTGAATATACATATCCAGCTCAGATGTTGGGGAATCATTAAAAAATACTTGTGATATGGTACTTCAGATCCGTGATCAAGCTGCATTTTATTAAAGATTTGAAACAGCATCCTGATTGCTTGACCACTATATAAAAATACAGTAAATGTTTTCACACAATGAAATACAGAGAAAACGTTCGGATGCTATTTCCCCCTATTTTAAATGACCTGTCTGATTTATATAGAAACAGATAATGTAGCTTAGAAATGACAAAATAGGGGAATGTTCTTTAGTTAGTGCATTTTAAAAAGGGCACTTTCCCTCAAAATGAGAAATTAAATCATGCTGTTTTAATTTTTATTTTAGGCTTAAGACAAGACCTTTTGATTTCACTAAAAACATATACAATATACTTACTTTTATGGGCATTCAACCAGCCCTCTTCATCTACTGATCAGTTGAGTCATCCACATTTTTCTTCGGTCCACCACAGCGTTTTAGCATTGGGCAATGAGTCAGCTCAGTTCATCCATTGGCTAACTTCACCGTGAGTGACTGCATTCTGCTAACCACATCCACAACAAAGTAGTTCCTTTCACCGCCAAGAACTACTTTAGCAATGTGTGCTGTTTAAGACCCAAAAATATTTTTGCTTTCTATTGGTGAGGGCCCAGCAGCTCCCTCACCCATAAGGTTTACAAAAACCACGGCGAAACAAAGCAAAAATTGACAAAGCCAATAGACTGGCATAGAACGTCAGGCCTGTAGGCTTTCCTAATTCTTGTAAAAAAAGATAAGATGGTTTAATATTTCTGAGGAGATAAGGGAAAATGACTGTATTTAGCACCTGTGGTTTCTGAAAAAGGCATATTGCCAATAGCAGTCTAGCTGCTACCCGTGTCTACTTAAACCCATGCCTGCCCCGACGGGCAGCGGACGCGCTTAAACAGTAAGGCTGTTGTAACTAATACTGATGCTATCGGCTGTTTTTAATGCCACCTAAACGTTTTTACTTGTTTCATTTACTGTGAATTTTTAAACTAAGACAATTGGGGGCAGTTGAATTGGGATCTCCTTAAGGTTTCTTACCGGCAGCTCTTTGCTCGGCATTTTCCGCACCGCCTGCAGCGTGGTAGCCACGCCTCTCCCCGGTCCACCACGGGTGTTCCCGTTTGTGTGGAGGGAGTTAGCTGCAACATCTTTCCTCACTTCCGGGCAGGGGTGGAGTCACAGGGTCAGCAGTCTAGCTGCTACCAGTGTCTACTTAAACCCATGCCTCCCCGGACGCGCGCAGCGGGTGCGCCGCCGGTGTGCCGAATGCAAGCCCGTCTGAGCCCGTCCGTCACCAGGAGCCAGGACACCTGCTCCTTGCAAACCATGGGCTAGCCACCAACAGAACTATCTTACACAAGCACAGAGATTTTTTCACTAAGAGGGGTAAACACTTTGGAATGCTCCTCCAAGACCCTCCCAGAGATGGAGGGACCCTTTGCATGTAGGAATTGCCAATTCCACAGCCTAGAATCGAGGGAGGAACACTCAGGCTCTCGGCCATCTGCTCTTGGAAAAAGTCACCCAAGCCTGGACCTAAACTTTCCCCCTCTCCCCCCTAACCCCTTTATCAGTAAATCTAGAGCGGGCTGGCACTGCTTTCGGGCTAATGTTAGATCATTGCCCAAGCATGCTATTGAAATCTGGGATTTGCTTTCCTCGGGGCACACTGAAATTGTTTTTTTTACGGAAACCTGGCTCAAACCTAGTTCCATCCCCGCGATCACGGTGTCAATCCCTGATGGCTACCGCATTCAAAGGCTTGATAGGCAGTACAAGGTCGGCGGAGGTATAGCCATTGTTCATAAGGACTCTATTAATGTATCCATACTTGAACAGTGCAGCAGCAATAAAATAGAAATCCTTATTTTTAGAATTGATTTCCAATCTCAATATTGTTGGAAAGGGGCTCTTATATATCGGCCCGAGGCCCCCTCCAGGATTTCTCACTACAACTTATGGAACTAATTGCCCCTCATATTATCTCCACTAAACACTTCTTACTTTTAGGAGACTTCAATGTACATAGCAAGATTACCACCAATGTGGATACTGCAACGCTCTTGTTGGATTTAGCTGCCTTGGGACTAGAGAAGATCAATGTAGGTCCCACACATCTTGCGGGTCATACCTTAGATCTAATTCTGACCAACTCTCCCAACATCGGTTGCGAGGCTCCCTGCCCACTAACATGGTCTGACCATTCTCTACTTAGTTTTCAAATAAAAGGTCCGATGGCCACTCCCGCTTCCACCAAAGCCTCTTGCAGCCTTCGAAGACAATGGCATAAAATTATGCCAGATCGCTTCGCGGACACATTTCCGACCAACGTCAATTTGGCATTAGGAAATATCGAGGACTGTTTGGCCAGTTACAACACCATAGTAGAAACAACCTTAGACCAATTGGCCCCTTTAAAATCATATCCCAATCGGACCAGATGCATGCATACTTCATGGTTCTCGCCAGATCTAAGGAAGGAAAAAGGCCTCTGTAAAAAACTGGAAAGACGTTGGCGTCTCTGCCATGACGCAAATGATAAAAATAGGTATAAGATCTCCCTAGCCCTTTATCATAAGAACGTAAAGAATGCGCGAAGAGCCCATATTGAGTCACAACTTAATCAGGCGGGGAACTACTCTAAAGAACTTTACCGCATCCTCAATTCCTTCACAAATCCTAAGGCCTGTCACAATGAAGTAACTCCATCACAAGAACTCTGCGATAAGATAGCCAACAACTTTACGCAGAAAATTGAGATTATTTATGACAAAATCATTAAAGATAGGGATCTGTCGATTGGCACCTCTACCCTCTGTCCCATATTCTCACCCAATGCGCATTCTCTAGAATGCTTTCCCCCTCTTACATCTAATACTGTGGAGACTCTGATGAAAATGGTTAAGTCAGGCTCCCCCCAAGATATTCTACCTGCTAAAGTATCCTCATTACTGTATAAACAGTTGTCATCTGCGATCTGCTCTATCCTTAATCTTTCCTTGAGCAAGGGCCATTTACCATCCGAATGGAAGGCCGCCCAAATAATCCCTATCCGGAAGAAACCCAATGTCTCGCGGGGAGATCTATCTAATTATCGCCCCATTTCTCTGTTACCATTTTTGTGTAAACTCTTGGAAAAACACATTAACAAACATCTCTCCGAGTACATTGAAGCAACGGGATGTCTCGACCCCTCTCAGTCCGGGTTTCGGCCTAGGTTTAGTATGGAGTCAGCACTGATTGCCGTCACTGACAACCTAAGACATTCCCTGGACAACGGACAAGCGGCACTACTGGTGCTGCTGGATTTGTCAGCGGCATTTGACACAATATCCCATTCCATCTTACTCAACAGACTGAGGGATATCGGAATCCACGGCATAGCCTTTCAGTGGCCATCATGTTTTCTAACCCACCGAACTCAAACCATCAACCTTGGGTCCTTCCGATCCCAAACTTCGGAGTTGACCAAAGGAGTGCCACAGGGATCCTGACTCAGGCCCACATTGTTTAACATTTACGTGGCTCCTTTAGCGGACTTACTCAGGGAACAAGGCTTTATTTCTATCTCATACACTGATGACACCCAGCTTTTAATGGCTTTTGATAAAAATTCTCCTAACACCCAATCGACCTTTTCAGAAGGCATGACAGGCATTGCTGCTTGGATGAGGAATAACTTCCTGCAGTTAAATGCAGGGAAAACGGAGATCAGGTTACTCGGAGAAGCTCCTCTGCTCTGGTCCCCTGAATGGTGGCCCGCCGAACTGGGTGCCGCCCCGGGTCCTAAAGCCGTGGTAAAAAACTTATGCGTACATCTGGACCAAAAACTCACGATGAAGGAGCACGTCACTACCACCGTAGGCTCATGCTTCCATACGCTAAGCCTTTTACGTAGGGTTTTCCCTTTTCTCCCTCTGACAGTGCCTAAATCACTCCTCCAAGCATTAGTAGTCAGCCGTCTAGACTATTGTAATGCTCTTCTGATCTCAGCTAATGAGTCTCCCCTCAATAAGCTTCAGGTGGTCCAAAACAAAGCGGCCCGCCTTGTTTCCAACTCACCTGCCAGGACCGCCTCTTCCCCGCTTCTTCAAGGATTACACTGGTTACCAATCTGCAAGCGGATCAGATTCAAGATCTGCTGCATTGTGCACAAGGCACTAAATGGCAATGGCCCCAGCTACTTAGCAGATAGACTCACCAGATACCAGCCTTCCAGAACACTTCGTTCAGGCTCTAAGTCGCTACTTTTGGTACCCCGTTAAGAAGTCCCACACAGGTGGGAAAGCCTTCTATTATCTGGCCCCTTTCTATTGGAACCAACTCCCCAGCCACCTCCGGAAATGCCCAGACTATTTACTATTCTGAAAGGTCGTCAAAACTGAGCTTTTCTGAAAATCCCTTCCTCTCCCTAACTGTAGCACCTCCGTAGCGCGGAGATACCCCATCGGGGGTGATTCGGGCGCTTTACAAGATACAAATAATAATAATAATAATATTAATAGCACCTTCCTGTTGGGATATATGGTCACAGGCAAATGGCTGGCTTTGCCAGGTTAAGAAGACAGATCTGCTTACAGGCCCTAGACAAAGGAAGGAGTCTCAAAGGAGGAACCTTCATAAACAAACTATATAAAGAAAAGAACATTGAAAAAACTGAAGCCAGAGGATATATTTACTGATGTCAGAACCCAGTTCAGAGGGCCACAGAGCAAACACGATATACTGGGCCCAACTGTGAGGGTTGAGGTCTTTTACTTCTGATGTCCCAGGGCCTGGCCCACTATGGGCTCTGAGCAACGGGGCCTAGTGCCCCTTAAGCACCTGACTCTCTCTAGTAGTGCCGGTCAAGCAGCCCAAGGCTTCTCAGGAAAGTGGTAGGTGTAGGGTGAACACAGGCTCACAAGTCAAAATACATCCAGCACCTCCAATAAATGATTGTCTCATCCAATATTTGCTTTTATGTAAAAGTTAGAATTTATATATGAACACAAAGTAATTACAAATAATATACACAGTCTTCATAAGGCAGGCCCACTGATGTTACCCGTGTCAGCTTCTCAAGTCCCACCTCCCCATCTAAGGACCGTTGTGATTCCCCAGTTATGTGAGGTGACATCCAAGCTAGGCCCATTAATGTGTTCAAGTCTTAGAAGTTCCATGAAGGCTTTGCAAAAGTCAAAGTGTACATGCACCGTAGCGCAGCAGTCAGAGCTAGATTCTCCAGATGCCTGGCATCCCGATATTCAGTTTTTCCCGCTGTCTCCAGGAGTGATGGTTCTGAGTGTCTGGGCACACATCTGTGGCCTGGCAGTGAGCAGAAGTCTGGATGTTCCGGTCAAGGCAGCAGTTGTCCACAGCGCTCCTCCAGTCACGTGGTTAGCCTCTCTCTGACTCTTGATGCTACTTGATTCATGTAGTTGAATGGTTGCTCATCCTCTATGTGTCATAAGCCATTCTTTCTTCACGGCTGCACTCTACCCAAAGGCGATGGCCATCCCACTTTACCCTGGCCCCCTCTTGGAATATGGGGATTATAACAGCGAAAAACAGGGTGACAGTCCCATCAGGTCACCTCACTGCATAGGGCGATGGCCGTCTTCTCAATACAGTGATGAACAGGGGTGACGGCCCTCAATCTTCATCGTGCCTACCACTAGCATAAGGGAGCACAAATAAGGCAATGGCCCTTTTCTGGTCACAGTGGTGCACTGGGCAGTGGCCCTTCGCACATCACAGCATGGAACCAGGAAGGCCGCACTTATTTTTAACCACGGCTCCCATGGACCATACCGGGGACGCAAAGCATCTGATTTGTGTGTCGGACCACTCTTTACCATGGCCCACTCCTGGCATATGGAGGTCGCAGCAGCACATGTGAGTAGCCAACACAATCGGTGCACTGATCCTGATGAACCAGAATCCTACACTCCGCTCCCAGGATCCACTCAGCACATTCTGCACTGGACCTTGCTCACTCCTGGCAATTTTCTTCTCTTCACGGGGTCCGCTGGTCAGGCAGAAGCTGGTACTCCAGGCTCCAGGTGAGATTCTTGATTCTCCTGGGTAAAGCCCACTTACCGAGCAGGGAGATTGGCAGACCCTCAGTCCCCAGTCTAAGTTACAACAGCCAGAAGTTGTGCTAAGCTTCTCCACACTGACATACAGCTTCAGTTTGACAATTTAGAAGTTTCAAAGTCTCCTTTTTAAAATCTATTTGCAGACACAAAAGTGATTTTGTGTCTGTGTCTTTGAAGTTCTGGGGGTTGCCCACTTTTAGGCACCAACTTCCCTGTTTGACTACTCCTACAGAGAGCAGCCTATCACATCAGGAGTGTCTCCACATTGGTGCCCAAAGACCATGTGAATTGGATCCTGTTTGGTCTTGCCAGGACCAAATGGCATCACCAATTTGACAAATAAGGCTTTTTACCGAGAATGGAGAGAAAAAATAATCTTGTTCATTGTCAATCACCCAACTATTAGTGGACGTGTGTTTGAACTGGTGATACAGTCTGATCAACAACAGCCCAGAAGACAAAAAAGAAAGAATTCAGGAATGGCATCGAACTTCCTCCATTTTAAACCTGTGTCGGATTTTGCTACCCCTTCTTCGTCCTAGGAAAAACGTTTACAAGTGGGTAGTGTCAGAAAGCAACTTACTCTGGAGTAAAGATACAGACGTCACAAATAGAATCTTTGCATGTATTGTGGCTCCTCTGGGCGTCTTGTAAAACAATGTTCCCACTTATCATGGAACGTCAAATGCTCGACGATGAACAGCAAGCAAGGTTTGATTTCTTCATGGCTTTGATGCTTTGTCTGCCTAGTCAGCCTCTTAATGCTATGACATTATTAAATAGTGGTGTCTGTGGCATTTTCCTGGATCCCAGTTTCACAGCACAAAATGATGTTAGTCTGAAAATCAAGTCAAAACCGGAACCAATTTGTGTGGTGGATGGCAAGCCTTTAACTTTTTGGAAATGTCACACTTGTCAATCAGGAAGTTATTATGGTTACCACATGTGGTCTCCTGGGCTATATATTTCGAGATTATTGATGCTCCAGCCTTCTCTTTCATCCTTGACACCACTTGCTTGAGAAAGCACAAACCTTATACTTATATATCTCCTTTGCATCTGCCTTTTGTAAAGAAACACAATATTCCTGTGAGACAGAAACAATCACTCAGAATTGAGCCTGCTTGAATAAAATCCATATATATATATATATATATATATATATTCACTGAAAAAACAATAGGTTTCAGGGACGTTATAGTTACAAATTAGCATTTAAAAAACCTTTGAAATTCACTGAAAAAACCATAGGTTTTAGGGACAGTTATAGTTAGTTGGACATTGCACTCGTACAAAACCCGTGAAATTCCCCCGTTATAGTTAGTCCAGCTAACTATAACTCGCGCCCCGCAATGCACTGCTGATGACGTCACATATTACATCACTCATGACATGGTCAGTGACATCACTGATGACATCTCAAATGACATCACTGATGACATCACTGATGACATCATCCAGTGACTGTGTGTTTCTCTAAAGTTTAAATATTTTTAATATATATATGAAAAGACGTATTGAAGAATGAGTGGGTGTGTAAGTGTCTGTATGGATGATTTAGTAGGTGCGTGACTGACTCTATAAGTGAGTGATTTAACGTATCTTACTGAATGCATGGGTTAGTGACTAAACTGTGTGAATGTCTGTATCCGTCTGTCTGTTGGTGTGTAAGCGGCTGCATTGGTTTGTGAATAGCTACATGAGTGTCTACATGGGTTATTGATTGGTTGTCTGAGTAGCTGTATGGGTGCCTGAGTGTTTGTGTGGGTGGGGTCTGTGTGACTCTGTGCATAGATGTGTGAGTGGGTGATTCACTGGGTGCATGGTTTCAAGAGTGCATCTGTGATGGACTGTATGGGTGGGTGAGTGTGTGTATGGGTGTGTTAGTGAGTGAATGTATATCTCAGTGGTACATGTGTGAGTAACTACATATGTGAAAGGCAGTATATATGTGTGTTGGAGTATATAAATGGCTATAAGTGAGAGTGTGTGATTGTGAGAGTGGCTGTATGGATGAGTGTGTACTTGTATCAGTGATTGTATAAGAGCGTAAGAATGTGCTAGTATTTGTATGAGTAAGTGAGCTGGTGTGTGTATAACTGTATAGGTGAGTAAATGGTAGTGTGATTAATTATTTGCATGACTGACTAGGTGTGTGAGTACCTCTATGGATGAGTGGCGGTGTGTGAGTGTCTATATAGGTGTATGAGTGCATATGATAGTCCTGTACTCAGTGACTCTAAGTATGAGTGACTGTATGGGTGAGTGAGTGGATGTGTGTGTAGACCTAAGAATCAGTGAGTGGGTATGTAGTTATTGGTGTTGGAGTGTCTATGGTTTTGAGAATGGCACTCTGTAATTTAGAGTGGGTGTATCAAAGGTTATATTAGGGTGTGAGAAGATGCAGCACATGGATGCAGCACATGGATGATGTCATCAGTGATGTCATTTGAGATGTCATCAGTGATGTCATCGGTGATGTCACTGACCATGTCATGAGTGATGTAATATGTGACGTCATCAGCAGTGCTTTGCGGGGGCGCGAGTTATAGTTAGCTGAACTAACTATAACGGGGGAATTTCTATGGTTTTGTACGAGTGAAATGTCCAACTAACTATAACGCCCCTGAAACCTATGGTTTTTTCAGTGAATTTCTAAGGTTTTTTAAATGCTAATTTCTAACTATAACAGGCCTGAAACCTATGGTTTTTTCAGTGAATTTCAAAGGTTTTTTAAATGCTAATTTCTAACTATGCCTACAAAGGTAGGACATGTGAAGAAAGAGGAAGAAAAGCGCACAAAGAAGCAAGACAAATGCAGAAAGAGGCAACAAAAGTCCAGAAAGACGAAGAAAAGTGCAAGAAGAAGCAAGAGATGTGCAGAAAGAACCAACAGAGGAGCAGAAAGTCCTCTTGTGCCCCCAACTTTTGCTGACGGGTACTGGTGGTAACTGACTCTGACTAACCGGCCCTAGAGCCAATGCTATGCTAAAAGACACTTAGAATACAGTGAAAACACCTACATACACTAGGGAACACTATGCGTTGGGGTACCCCTGTGATTAGCATGACCTCCTCTGTATTTGCCATGAGTTAGTGCCTGGGTCATTGGATGAGTACATGGGTACTGACTGGATGATTAGAGTACTGCAAGGAGAGTGGATGGTGAATTTATAAACGCTTGTGTTTTGGCGGAGTGATTGGATAAGGACATGGAACTGGTTGGGTGATTGGAGGAGTGCATGGGTAGTGACCAAGAGATGGCTGGGCTGCATCAGTAGTGCTCAGGGGATTGTAGCAGTGCATGTGTTAGTGCCTGGGTCATTGCAAGAGTACATGGGTAGTGACTGGATGATTAGAGTACTGCAAGGAGAGTGCATGGTGAATTTATAAGTGCTTCGGTTTTGGCGGAGTGATTGGGTAAGTACATGGTGCTCGCTGGGTGATCGGAGGAGTGCATGGGTAGTGACAGGGCGATGGCTGGACTGCATCAGTAGTGCTCAGAGTATTGTAGCAGTGCATGAGTTAGTGCATGGGTCATTGCATGAGTGCATGGGTACTGACTGGATGATTAGAGTACTGCAAGGAGAGTGCATGGTGAATCTATAAGTGCTTGGGTTTTGGCGGAGTGATTGGATAAGTACATGGTGCTGGCTGGGTGATTGGAGGAGTGCATGGGTAGTGACAAAGAGATGGCTGGGCTGCATCAGTAGTGCTCAGGGGATTGTAGCAGTGCATGTGTTAGTGCCTGGGTCATTGCATGAGTACATGGGTAGTGCCTGGATGATTAGAGTACTGCAAGGAGAGTGCATGGTGAATTTATAAGTGCTTGCGTTTTGGCAGAGTGATTGGATAAGTACATGGTGCTCGCTGGGTGATTGGAGGAGTGCATGGGTAGTGACAGGGCGATGGCTGGACTGCATCAGTAGTGCTCAGGGTATTGTAGCAGTGCATGAGTTAGTGCATGGGTCATTGCATGGGTGCATGGGTACTGACTGGATGATTAGAGTAATGCAAGGAGAGTGCATGGTGAATTTATAAGAGCTTGGGTTTTGGCAGAGTGATTGGATAAGTACATGGTGCTCGCTGGGTGATAGGAGGAGTGCATGGGTAGTGACAGGGCGATGGCTGGACTGCATCAGTAGTGCTCAGAGTATTGTAGCAGTGCATGAGTTAGTGCCTGGGTCATTGGATGAGTACATGGGTACTGACTGGATGATTAGAGTACTGCAAGGAGAGTGGATGGTGAATTTAGAAACGCTTGTGTTTTGGCGGAGTGATTGGATAAGGACATGGAACTGATTGGGTGATTGGAGGAGTGCATGGGTAGTGACAAGGAGATGGCTGGACTGCATCAGTAGTCCTCAGGGAATTGTAGCAGTGCATGAGTTAGTGCATGGGTCATTGCATGAGTGCATGGGTACTGACTGGATGATTAGAGTAATGCAAGGAGAGTGCACAGTGAATTTATAAGTGCTTCGGTTTTGGCGGAGTGATTGGGTAAGTACATGGTGCTCGCTGGGTGATCGGAGGAGTGCATGGGTAGTGACAGGGCGATGGCTGGACTGCATCAGTAGTGCTCAGAGTATTGTAGCAGTGCATGAGTTAGTGCATGGGTCATTGCATGAGTGCATGGGTACTGACTGGATGATTAGAGTACTGCAAGGAGAGTGCATGGTGAATCTATAAGTGCTTGGGTTTTGGCGGAGTGATTGGATAAGTACATGGTGCTGGCTGGGTGATTGGAGGAGTGCATGGGTAGTGACAAAGAGATGGCTGGGCTGCATCAGTAGTGCTCAGGGGATTGTAGCAGTGCATGTGTTAGTGCCTGGGTCATTGCATGAGTACATGGGTAGTGCCTGGATGATTAGAGTACTGCAAGGAGAGTGCATGGTGAATTTATAAGTGCTTGCGTTTGGCAGAGTGATTGGATAAGTACATGGTGCTCGCTGGGTGATTGGAGGAGTGCATGGGTAGTGACAGGGCGATGGCTGGACTGCATCAGTAGTGCTCAGGGTATTGTAGCAGTGCATGAGTTAGTGCATGGGTCATTGCATGAGTGCATGGGTACTGACTGGATGATTAAAGTAATGCAAGGAGAGTGCATGGTGAATTTATAAGTGCTTGGGTTTTGGCGGAGTGATTGGATAAGTACATGGTGCTCGCTGGGTGATAGGAGGAGTGCATGGGTAGTGACAGGGCGATGGCTGGACTGCATCAGTAGTGCTCAGAGTATTGTAGCAGTGCATGAGTTAGTGCATGGGTCATTGCATGAGTGCATGGGTACTAACTGGATGATTAGAATACTGCAAGGAGAGTGCATGGTGAATTTATAAGTGCTTGGGTTTTGGCGGAGTGATTGGATAAATACACACATGTCACATCAGGCCCGCCCCCTCCCTTCACCACTGTGCAAATACGCCCCGTGGCGCGTTTTAAGTTGGGGGATTAAGTCCCCTTGAATCCTGAGGGTCCCTGGAGTCCAACTAGCCCACCAGGTACCTCCAGTAAGCGCAACAGAGCTGCGTTGCAGAGAGGTGTAAAAAGGGGCGTGGCCTCGGACCACCTCTCTGCAAGGCAGGGCTGTGGCGCTTACTGGAGGTACCTGGTGGGCTAGTTGGCCCCCAAGGTCCCTCAGGATTCAAGGGGAATTAATTCCCCAACTTAAAACGCGCCACAGGGCGTGTTTGCACACATGTCACCCGCGGCCCCGCCCACTCCCTTCACCACTGTGCAAACGCGCCCGTGGCGCGCTTTAAGTTGGGGGATTAGGTCACCTTGAATCCTGAGGGTCCCTGGGGCCCAACTAGCCCACCAGGTACTTCCAGTAGCGCCACAGGCCTGCATTGCAGAGAGGTGGTCCGAGGCCACGCCCCTTTTACACCTCTCTGCAACACAGCTCTGTGGCGCTTACTGGAGGTACCTAGTGGGCTAGTTGGACCCCAGGGACCCTCAGGATTCAAGGGGACTTAATGCCCCAACTTAAAACATGCCACAGGGCGTGTTTGCACACATGTCACCTCAGGCCCCGCCCCCTCCCTTCACCACTGTGCAAACGCGCCCCGTGGCACGTTTTAAGTTGGGGGATAAAGTCCCCTTGAATCCTGAGGGTCCCTGGGGGCCAACAAGCCCACCAGGTACCTCCAGTAAGCGCCACAGAGCTGCGTTGCAGAGAGGTGTAAAAAGGGGCGTGGCCTGGACCACCTCTCTGCAACGCAGCCCTGTGGCGCTTACTGGAGGTACCTGGTGGGCTAGTTGGCCCCCAGGGACCCCCAGTATTGAAGGGGAATTCATTTCCCAACTTAAAACGCGCCACAGGGCGCGTTTGCAGAGTGTTCCTGGGAGGGGGCGGGGCCTCCGGCACGATGCGTGTTTTAAAAAAAAAAAAATTTAGGAAGGGGGGCTGTGTGGCCCCCCTTCTTTTTACTTTTTTTGGGCCCTGGGGACCCCATCCCCCAGGGCCTGACCCCTTTTTTAATAAAAAAAAAAAAAAATTAACGGGAAGGGGGCTGCGTGCGCCCCCCTCCCGTGGCCAATTCCGGCCCCGGTGACCCCATCCCCGGGGCATGGCCAAATATATATTTTTTTTATGGAGGGGGCTGCGTGGCCCCCTCCTGAGGCCTCTACTGGCCCCGGGGACCCCATCCCCCGGGGCCGGCCTTTATTTATTTATTTTTTAATTAAATTTTTTTATTTTGGGGAGGGGGGCCGCGTAACCCCCCTCCCGGGCCACTTATAGCCCCGGGGACCCCATCCCCCGGGGCTGGCCCTCTCCGTTGGGGACCGTGGGGGGAGCCCCGATGCCCCCACGGTCCCGCCGGCTCCCCGCGTCCTGCGGGAGCCGGCATTGCTTTTCCACATGGGGAGCTGCTAACATGCAGCTCCCCATGTGGAAAAGCAATCTGATTTGCTTCATTGAAGCAAGAGCAGGTTTCCCGGCTCTCGCTTCAATGAAGCAAAGCAGTTTGCAATGACAGGGCGGGAGCCGCGAGGCTCCCGCCCTGTCATTGCAAACAGCAGTGTCCCGGGGGTGGGCACCCCGGGACACTGCAGGAGCCGGCCCTGGGGGGTGGCGATCCCCAGGGCCATCACAGGCTCCAGGAGGGGGGCGCACGGCCCCCCTCCCATCCAATTGCAAAGCCCCGGGGAGGTGGTGGTCCCCGGGGCTCGGGGGTCCGTTCCGGACCCCCAAATTAGCATTTTTAGTGCCCCGGGGAGGTGGCGGTCCCCGGGGCGTGTGGTGGGCTTGAGCGCCCCCACACAGGTATATTTTTTTTTTTAAAAGAAGCCCCGGGGGGGTGGCGGTCCCCGGGGCTGCGGGGGGGGCTGTGTGCCCCCCGCAAACAAATTAATGAAAGCCCCGGGGGGTGGCAGTCCTTGGGGCTTGGGGGGGCATTGGAGGCCTCCCACACATTTAAAAATTAGCCCCGGGGAGGTGGCGGTCCCCGGGGCAGTGTTGGGGGGATAGGGGCCCCCCCACACATTTTTTCAGTGCCCCCGGGACCTAGCCCACCCGGGGGCTAAATAATAACAAAGCGCAAGAGCCCGCGCTTCGTTTTTTTTACATTTTCGGCTGAAATTCGCGCTGGGTGCGCGAATCTCGCCAATTGTTTTTTGAAAAAAATGCTTTTTTGGCCCTGGGGGTCCTTGTGGGACCCCCTAAGCAGGCCTAGGGGGTCAGGGTGTTTCTACCCTGCCCCCTTTTTGCGTTTTGCGCACTTGTTTCTCTGATTTCTTGAGCCTCGGTTCTACCGAGGCACAAGATGGCTGCCAACACTTCCTGGTTTGGAGTGTTGACAGCCAATTAGCATACAGCTCGTGATCGGGAGGGTGCGCGGATCCTCCGCGGCCATAGATATATATGTGTTTTTACTTTTGATTTTCTCAGCAACTACTGAACGGATTTACACCATTTAACAAAAAGGGTTCTTTCTGAACCAAGAACTACCTCTTTGCCAAATTTGGTGTAATTCCGTTCAGCAGTTCGGGCTGTAGCCGTGTCTAAAGTTTCCTATGGAAAATTGCATGGGGAAAACACGTTTTGGGACCCCCTTTTTCTCGGCCCCGCTTGCCGAATCACCCCGAAACTTTCAGGATAGGAGCGGACCGGAGCGCCCCACAAGTTTTGAAAATTTCGCGAAGATTCGTCAACCGGCGCCAAAGTTATTGGAAATAGAATGTTGTGAATTTCCTATGGAAAATAGGTCCTAACTATAACTCGCCAGTAGATAATATATATATATATATATATATATATATATATATATATATATATATATATATATATATATATATATATCTTCATGTGGGTTGGTGGGAGGAGCAGGCTCCCATGGCTGGTCTCTCTGATTTTTGGAACAACAACATAGTCACTTAGCTTAGATACATAGATGACGTTTTTGTAATTTGGAGGCAATGCTGATAGTGCTAGGGCTTTCATCACAGAGATCAATACCAATAATCTCAATTTGGAATTCAATGCTAACATCAGCAATGACTCGATTGAGTTCCTGGATGTTACGCTTTACATATCCAACGGGGCGCTACACTCTAAGTTACATAGGAAACCCACCGCAGGCAACTCTACTTTGCATGCCTCAAGCTTTCACCCCAGACACTTGATTGCAAGCATTCCCTATGGAGAAATGCTGTGCTTACGCAGAATATGTAGCTCTGCTGAAGATCTAGCAGTCTGTCAGAATGAGGCCTATCACAGATTCAGGGCACGTGGGTACTCCAAACGTAACATTATGACAGTTACCAATAGGGCCAACACCATACCCAGGGAAGAACTCCTTACAGGGAGGCCCACACTAGACACTAACACCGACACTAATGAAGAGACAGACAGTCCAGGCACAGTCAGTACCAGGCTCATTATCACGTACAACACAGAAGAACGAGCCATTCGATCCATGATCAACAAGCACTGGGGGATTATTAAATCTGACCCAACTTTGGACCCCCTAGTTGCACAGCGTCCTGACATCACACACAGGGGGGTTTTCTCCATGCACGATGCCTTAGTGAGAAATAGTCCTGAAATTAATACCAAGTCCAACTGGCTGTCGGACATGAAGGGCTTCTTTAAATGCAATAGTTGCAGGGCGTGTAAATTTGGCAGAAACACCACACAGTTAGATGCCACCTTTAGGAGAGAACCTCTAATCATCAAACACAGACTGACGTGTAGAACTGAGTTTGCGGTCTACGTACTCGAATGCAAGTGTCGTCTGCGTTACATCGGCAGCACCAAGCTACAAGTACACCTCTGCATCCTTCAACACTTAAGGGCTATCGTGAATAACGATCCTTCCTACCCTGTAGCTAGGCACTTCAAGGAGGTGCATAACAATAACCTTGACCACCTCCAATATTGTGTTATTGACTGCATACCCCTCTTAAGACGAGGTGGTAATCGGGAGAGACTACTCCGCTAACTGGAAAGTAGATACATCCTAGAATTCAACACCAAAGCACCTGCAGGCCTCAACACGAGTGAGGATTTACACAACGTTTTGTAAAAAATGTAGAGTACTCAAATTTTACTCACTATGCATCCCCTACACGTGTTCACCAACTGTTTGTGGGTAATTGAGCTTCCAGAGATTCACAATTGATATCTAAAGATTGTATATGTGTACAAACTGCATTTGTGCAAATGAGTCTTTTCGCCATATTCAATATGATTTTCAATGACTGAGACAGGATTGTTACATGCAATGATATGTCTGGTACGCCAGCAGCAACGTTTCCTTATTTTTCGCCTTATTTTTCCTTACATTTGTTTACACTGTGTTTTAAGCGTTCTCTACTCACACATAGAGGCACATTGGTGCCAAAGAGCTTCAGAGCTCTCCTTGTGATAAAGACTTGTCAATCCCACATGAGCACTTGTCACCTTCCGGCGGGAGGCGTGACTGAGTGTGACTTTTGTTTAAGTTTATCTCTAGGTAGTTGTCCCATTTTTGGCATTTTCGTGTCTTTTTAACTCTGCACTTCTTATGCACATTATTGGAGTTGTCATTCATATGACACTACTGATGTTATACCTTTTTAACCAACACGTACACATTGCTTCACTTTCCCTATGTCACTTCCAGTTTTTTCCACTACCTTTTTAATTGCACTTATTCTCAGCAGTAGTACTTGCTAATCCACTCTGGCACTTCTGCCGACCATATACGCGCACTCTGGCATATTTGACCAGAATACTGCTTCCCTTACGGCTAGCGGATTTCATATCCCCGAGCACCATGCAACTTAGTTTTCCACTTACGTGCAGACGCGGCTTGTATCTCCCCTGTCTGCGGCTCCTCTCAAATTGCATCTGAGCTCATTATGAGCCGATTATCCGACAAAATCAACAGAGCCACAGTCTCCTGAGTCACGAGTGACTGCCGCCTCCGACTCCTACATGATTCAAAACCGGGGCCCTGATGCAATAAGCACGGCTATCCTTCATTGGCCATTTTGGCCTTCACTTTTTAGGAACTTGCCCCTTCTGCATCATTGCTTATTATTTTAGCCATCACAGCATAGGGGGTCTTGGTTTAGTCACTCTCTTAAGGAATATCATTGTACCGATAACAGCGACCGACTTTCATTCTATGAGTCTGTTTACTGTGTCTGCTGATTATGTCATGTCATCCCCATTTGACTTACTGCCAGTAGTAAAGGAGCACACTATGGTATGTCGGTAAAAAGAGGTAAAATGCCTACTCATGATGAAACAACATAGAAAAATACTACTGCTTGTACGTGCATATATGTCACCCATTTTCTATCAGCACGCCATGTGATCAAGGCTGCATGTCTGGTAGCGGAAACGCTTCATTTGGACCTTGATGTGTGAATAAACCACGTCTATATCCTTGCTATTGGAGTCTGTGCCCTGGTGTTGCGCCGTTGCGGTTTGGATGCTTTGGGATTTCGTAGCGATGTTAATGCAAAGTCCGGCTATCTCTGCACCACAGACCCCCTCTTCGTTTAATTGCTGGGCCAAGGTGATTTTCAACCGTCGCATTTGTACATCAGCTCCGGGAGGAGAAAGAAACTATCATGGCCCCCTGACAGCCTGAAGGTTGCAAGTTTCACCGCCATCGCGGACCCGACCAAGATCTCCACATCCGTTGGTGAATACGAACTGCATTGGGCTAGTGTCAGGTCTAGAAGAGGAGCATTTTGTGTCTGTCTTGTCATATAGCACTTGCGGGACAGTTGCTTGACAGTCTCACAAACACTAACATTATTTACAATTTCATCATGTCCAACGAAGCGCAGCGAGAACGGGAAGCAGCTGCTGAAGCTTTGTTCGACAATCTACCTAACATTCAAAATCAGGCAAGAGCCACGGGTGCTCATGTGGGCACTATTAACGAAAACTACAAATCCAAGCTGAAACTATTGGAAAAACTAATGCGCACAGAACTCACCAAATGGTGGGAAGGGAAATCGCTGCAAAAATACTGAGACGCAGGCCGTGTTCCACGCGGTCTAAGAATCATGCTGGCTCCTAGTTTTGAGAGCCCTAACCCAGATATGCTCAAGGAGTGGGAAGAGAGCAATCTGGAGGCATCAATGCGGCTGGTCATCATACTCATCAAATACGCAGAAATAGACCGCGCCAACACACTGAAGGAAATGGACCGCGTTAATCATGAGCTGGATTCACTTGATCAAAAAGACCTAATATCAAAAGGCAGAGATAAAATTAATACCAGCCTAAAAAAACATGAGGAGACAAAACGCGAAAAGTCTTCAAGTTTGCCCGCGACAAAACAGACTACGAATGCGGCCAAATATTCACTTTTGCCAGGAGATATGACTCGGTCAAAAAACAAACGGTGAATAAACCGGCGCAACAAACACAAGGACTACCAACAGCCATAGAAGGAACAGATTCTGCCTCTATGTCCAACCTAAGTTCAGCCATAGAGAGCGGGACAGACTCTGAGGATGGCAGAGGTACAAGGGCGTGGCGGGCACCTTCAGTCTGGCTGAAAAATTGGATTTTTTAGTATTAGACGGAAGACAAACACTGCGGCCTCGGGTGCCCAAGAAACAAGGCACTGACGCAACCGCAGGAGACGGGATAGAAGGAAATACAGAAATACCCAAACCAAACAACAGGAAAAGGGGAAATTGGAGACGCAAATAAACGCGGATACCAAAACCATCATCAGCCTCAGTAACATCAACCTCTCTGAAGCAGAAAAACAACTTCTCTCCCTTGGTTTAACCTTTTTGCCCCGAAAGCAGCTTTAGCTACAGCAACACCCACATAGACGTATTTAAGTTCATAAGAAAACTCAAATTAATCAAATTCTTTAAACTCAAACACAGCAACACGGACAATCAACTCACACCAGCCACAACACCAACAGCTGGGGTTAGTTTGCTGGTCTCCGATATCCCCACGATCCGCACCCTTGTGGAATTAGAATCCTCAAATGAGCCCACGTCTACCCAGCAAATCCTACAGGATGAAGGCATTGTGAGCTCTACCAGAGTACTCAGCCCATTCAAGCCCCATTCCACCTTTACCCCGATGATGCCGAGGGACGCAATAGACATCTTCCATGATGTTATTACTGATGAACTTAAAGCGCTACACTTAAAGAAAGCACGCAGACCTACAAAACGTAACCACCGCAACAACAAATATCATGACTTCATGAAGAAACTACAGAAGGACAATGAGGTCATCATCAATAAATCTGATAAAGGTGGAAACATTGTGCTTTGGCCAAGACACATGTACCTTGAGGAAGCAGGTAGACATCTCAATGACCCTGTCTGCTACAGAACATCCAGCCACAAGGTAGTAATAAGGAACTCAAAAAACATCTCAACACCTTCAGATCCGAAGGAATGCTCAGCAAAGATGAACTCGCATTCTTGAACACGGACTCTCCAGTGCTCCCAATCCTATACTTCCTTCCCAAGGTTCACAAGAACTCCACTCCAACACCAGACCGTCCGATCATCTCAGCAAGAAAAAACATGTGTGAAAACATATCCAAATACGTAGACTTTTTCTTACAGGATTTGGTAACTAGCCTACCTACGTATCTAAAGGACACCAGCGACTTTCTCTTGAAAATTAAGGACATTCCATGGTGTGACGACTACATCTTGATGTCTCTTGACATCACCTCGCTTTATACGAGTATTCGCCACCGTGATGGTCTAGCGGCCTGCAAGTACTTTCTTGGGAAAAGACCAATCCACTGTTACAAACATAACAAATTTATTCTGTTCCTCATTGAATGGTGTTTATGTCACAACTTTTTTATGTTTAACAAAACTGTCTACCAACAACTCAGGGGGGTGGCCATGGGTGCCTGCTTTTCACCCAGCTACGCATGTCTTCATGTGGGTTGTTGGGAGAAGCGGGCTCTCATGGCTGGTCTCTCTGATTTTTGGAACAACAACATAGTCACTTAGCTTAGATACATAGATGACGTTTTTGTAATTTGGAGAGGCAATGCTGATAGTGCTAGGGCTGTCATCACAGAGATCAATACCAATAATCTCAATTTGGAATTCAATGCTAACATCAGCAATGACTCGATTGAGTTCCTGGATGTTACGCTTTACATATCCAACGGGGCGCTACACTCTAAGTTACATAGGAAACCCACCGCAGGCAACTCTACCTTGCATGCCTCAAGCTTTCACCCCAGACACTTGATTGCAAGCATTCCCTATGGAGAAATGCTGCGCTTACGCAGAATATGTAGCTCTGCTGAAGATCTAGCAGTCTGTCAGAATGAGGCCTATCACAGATTCAGGGCACGTGGGTACTCCAAACGTAACATTATGACAGCTACCAATAGGGCCAACACCATACCCAGGGAAGAACTCCTTACAGGGAGGCCCACACTAGACACTAACACCGACACTAATGAAGAGACAGACAGTCCAGGCACAGTCAGTACCAGGCTCATTATCACGTACAACACAGAAGAACGAACCATTCGATCCATGATCAACAAGCACTGGGGGATTATTAAATCTGACCCAACTTTGGGCCCCGTAGTTGCACAGCGTCCCGACATCACACACAGGCGTGCTTTCTCCATGCACGATGCCTTAGTGAGAAATAGTCCTGAAATTAATACCAAGTCCAACTGGCTGTCGGACGTGAAGGGCTTCTTTAAATGCAATAGTTGCAGGGCGTGTAAATTTGGCAGAAACACCACACAGTTAGATTCCACCTTTAGGAGAGAACCTCTAATCATCAAACACAGACTGACGTGTAGAACTGAGTTTGCGGTCTACGTACTCGAATGCAAGTGTTGTCTGCGTTACATCGGCAGCACCAAGCTACAAGTACACCTCCGCATCCTTCAACACTTAAGGGCTATCGTGAATAACGATCCTTTCTACCCTGTAGCTAGGCACTTCAAGGAGGTGCATAACAATAACCTTGACCACCTCCAATATTGTGTTATTGACTGCATACCTCCCTTAAGACGAGGTGGTAATCGGGAGAGACTACTCCGCCAACTGGAAAGTAGATACATCCTAGAATTCAACACCAAAGCACCTGCAGCCCTCAACACGAGTGAGGATTATACAACTTTTTGTAAAAAATGTAGAGTACTCAAATTTTACTCACTATGCATCCCCTACACGTGTTCACCAACTGTTTGTGGGTAATTGAGCTTCCAGAGATTCACAATTGATATCTAAAGATTGTATATGTGTACAAACTGCATTTGTGCAAATGAGTCTTTTCGCCATATTCAATATGATTTTCAATGATTGAGCCAGGATTGTTACATGCAATGATATGTCTGGTACGCCAGCAGCAACTTTTCCTTATTTTTCGCCTTATTTTTCCTTACATTTGTTTACACTGTGTTTTAAGCGTTCTCTACTCACACATAGAGGCACATTGGTGCCAAAGAGCTTCAATGCTCTCCTTGTGATAAAGACTTGTCAATCCCACATGAGCACTTGTCACCTTCCGGCGGGAGGCGTGACTGAGTGTGACTTTTGTTTAAGTTTATCTCTAGGTAGTTGTCCCATTTTTGACATTTTCACGTCTTTTTAACTCTGCACTTCCTGTGCAATCATTGCAAACGGCATCTTGCACAGTGCAAGCGGTCGTTTTCTGCCGCTCTAGTAGATTTTTACTCGAGCGGCAGCTTTCTCAACGCGGACTGGTAGTTTCTCATCGCGAGTGGTCACGAGCATACGCGACCACTCGCAATGAGAAACCTGACCTCCCCGCATTGAGAATCTCGCCGGGAGGTTTATTTTCCACGCTCGCGATCGGCAACTTGATGTTGCTGATCGCGAACGAGGAAAAAGTCTCGCCGGGATGTCATTTTGCTCGCTTGCGGTCGCCAACTTGACGTTGAGGACCACGAGCAAGCAAAAAATGCCCGCTACGCTACGCGTTTTTGCACTGTGCTACGTGCAATTCGCGTAGTGTGAAGTAGCGCAAACTACGCGAGCGTAGCGTAGTACTACGCCCAGGCCTAGTTGTCATTCATATGACACTACTGATGTTATACCTTTTTAACCAACACGTACACATTGCTTCACTTTCCCTCTGTCACTTCCCGTTTTTTCCACTACCTTTTTAATTGCACTTATTCTCAGCAGTAGTAGTTGTTAATCCACTCTGGCACTTCTGCCGACCATATATTCGCACTCTGGCATATTTGACCAGAATACTGCTTCCCTTCCGGCTAGCGGATTTCATATCCCCGAGCACCATGCAACTTAGTTTTCCACTTACGTGCAGACGCGGCTTGTATCTCCCCTGTCTGCGGCTCCTCTCAAATTGCATCCGAGCTCATTATGAGCCGATTATCCGACAAAATCCGCGGAGCCACAGTCTCCTGAGTCACGAGTGACTGCCGCCTCCGACTCCTACATGATTCAAAACCGGGGCCCCGATGCAATAAGCACGGCTATCCTTCATTGGCCATTTTGGCCTTCACTTTTTAGGAACTTGCCACTTCTGCATCATTGCTTATTATTTTAGCCATCACAGCATAGGGGGTCTTGGTTTAGTCACTCTCTTAAGGAATATCATTGTACCGATAACAGCGGCCGACTTTGATTCTATGAGTCTGTTTACTGTGTCTGCTGATTATGTCATGTCATCCCCATTTGACTTACTGCCAGTAGTAAAGGAGCACACTAAGGTATGTCGGTAAAAGGAGGTAAAATGCCTACTCATGATGAAACAACATAGAAAAAATACTACTGCTTGTATGTGCATATATGTCACCCATTTTCTATCAGCGCGCCATGTGATCATGGCCACATGTCTGGCGGCCGAAACGCGTCATTTGGACCTTGATGTGTGAATAAACCACGTCTATATCCTTGCTATTGGAGTCTGTGCCCTGGTGTTGCGCCGCTGCGGTTTGGATGCTTTGGGATTTCATTGCGATAGATATAGATAGATAGATATATATATATATATATATATATATATATATATATATATATATATGAACAGTTTGTCATCGATGCCTTTCCTCCTCCTCTCGCCAAATGCGATGCAGCGCGCGCAACAAAATTCGTTTTATTTATTTATATGTGTACTTACCTGTAATCAGCCGTAATCCGTAGTTTACGACCCCCAACCCTGCCCCTCCCCCACCCCACGTCAGCACCCGGCGGCACTCCCACCACCGACCGCTACTGGTCCTGAGTATTGAAGTTGGGAGTGGCAGGCCGGCAGACTCTAGGAACAACCACACGTCTTGTCACTCGTTCCCTACTGAGAGCGTAACAAACAGGAGCAGCCCGTTGAGGTTGTGGGGCCAGGTTGGGGGAGGGGGGGTTCAACAGAGGACCACGAGGGAAAATTAAATAAATAATTAATTTTCCCTCGTTATCGTCTGTCGAAATGCCCCCCCACCCGGCCCCACCGCTCTTACCTGCACAGGCCGCTGTTGGTAACAAAGACTCTCCCTGCCACCTTTGACCTGACACGCCCCCATCAACTGCTTGAACATGTTACTATTTCATTGACTTCTAAGGGGGGCCTGGCTTCCATTCAAGGCCTACCTACTCTGCCCCCATGATTACACAGACTACATGCCAGAACATGCATGCAAAAGGAAAATGTTAAGTGTATTCTCTTCAGAGAAATGACGAATTGTGTAAGCATTAGGAATAGACTTCTGAAATAACAAGACAAACACTTCACTATCAGTAAATCTCAGTTGTCTACTCAA
The DNA here is from genome assembly GCA_963921515.1 of Calotriton arnoldi. Taxonomy (NCBI): domain Eukaryota; kingdom Metazoa; phylum Chordata; class Amphibia; order Caudata; family Salamandridae; genus Calotriton; species Calotriton arnoldi. The sequence continues at coordinate 539,472 of CAWUFW010004874.1, read as the reverse complement.
TTAATAGGATATTAGTAAATCTTCCCTAATTGCACGCGCTCTGTTAATGACAGGTTTGCTAATTGCCCTATGCGCCATTTTCCTGACTTGATAGAGAGCAGGCATATTGACTGTCTGTTTATTTTGAAATCTTGCTTTTTGATTGCCACCACGTCCTGCCTTGGGGAGCTGGACTCCCGGGCTAGTCGATAATCCAGGCAACTATCAAGACAAATTGTAGAACAGAGGCACTGGTGCATTTTTATTTCAGTGATAATTAAAAATAAACCCGATTTTTTATTTAAATAAGAGAAACTTCCAGACTCTGCACTTGTAAAACCACAAATAATTACCAATAATGTTTGGTGCACTTTAATATGCAGCTGTGACAGTTCAATAGCTTACCCATCATAAAAAGTGCTACCAAAAGAAATGAGTCACCCCAAAAATAATTTAGTGAATGAATGGTAACCTACATTTCTTTGTCTGTTCTTTAGACTGCATCTAAAAAACAAAATAGTACACCAAGGCACTTATTCCAATTTGGATGCAATACATAGATTGCGTGCAAACCTCTGTCTGTGCGCAAATCAATGTTCCAACTCAGGTGCAGTTTGCACCTTGTGTGGATGTTTGACCGTATGATTAGTACCAGGTAAAGCCTGGTGCAATTCGTGAAGCAAATTGAGTGAAATCTTGGAAAAGCGGAAAACATGCAATTATCGGGGTATACCTCATTCCAAGACCCGAAACCAAAATGGTGAACAAATTGTGCACCTGGTCAATATCACACGGGGGGGATATATTTATAATAAAATGTCGGAGCGCGGTGTTACGCCAAAATTGGTAACGCCGTGCCCCGACATTTTCTAAATGCAGGGTTGTGCCGTATTTACAAAAATACGGTGCACCCCTGAGTTTCCCCTAGTGCTGGTGCTCAAAAAAGCTGCCTAACGCCATGTTGCAAGGGTGCCTGTGCCTCAGGGATGATTGTTTATGTGCTGGAAGGGACACCTTCCTGCACATAAACAATCTTTAAAGGTGATTTGCTGATTCTATGTGTGCTGCAGAATGCAGCACACATGGAAAGAGCAAAGTACGATTAATAATTTCTCCTCATACCGCCATCCTAAGACCAGGTTTTACCTGGCCTTCGTTTTTGGCGCTGCCCCATCCTTCTAAATATGGGGCAGCGTTAAAAAGCAATGGGTGTTGCCGTGGAACGCCCACTACAACACCCATTGCACACCCCTTTCACGCTAAGTGAAGTGTAAAAAGGGGCCTTATTTACAAGGCTTTGTAAAAAGAAGGTGATGTTCTGGTGGCGATATCCCCTTGTAAATATGCCCCAGGGTTTGAAATTAGCTCCAAAGTAGCTTCCGTATTGGAATGAGGCCCTAACTAAGCAAGATATTTGTACCCCCTCAAGGGCATGTTGAAGGCTCATGTGTCGTCTTAACCAAGCTACTGTTAACTTGATTCAATCAGAATCTCTTTCTGAAACTCACCAATGGCACCAAACACTTTCCACATTGGGTTGCTCCTCAACTTGTTGGCTAAGATCAAGTGCAGTTTCCAATTGTCTCCGCCCCCCTCTCGCCCCCATTCAGTGGGGGTAGGGTTGCCCCCTGGCACCTGGTCCACCTTTCTCCTTCCAGGGACTGGTGAAATGCAATCCGCATGGCAGGTGCTGACCTCAGGGCCGGCTTTAGGGCGATGCGACCGGTGCAGCTGCTCTGGGCGCTGACCTGTAGGGGGGCACTGATCTCTGGGGGGGTGGCGGGGCTGTGTTTAGCAATAACATAGGATTTAAAAGCACCTGCTGCAGAGGTCCTTGTGCATCCAGCTTTAAGGCAGCAATAAAAATGTCATGACACCTCTTGTGACTAACATTCCTTCTAGAAAGAGAGAGATTGGAGTTCTGTCTAGTGGCCGTCTTGACTCACCATAAAGTAGCTCAGAGGGTGAATATGCCTGCTGCAAATAACAGATCTGTATTTCATGTGGAGAGCTGAGGGGATTGGTAAAGCCAGCCTTTACCAGTGCTTTAAAACAAATTAAATGTATTTGAGAGAGGGGCTATGGAGAGATGTGGGACTCTTTTGCTGGGTGGTAGTGAGGGAATCTGTGGAGGAGGTCATGGGGGGGGGGGGGCAAAAATATTGTCGCACTGGGCGCCACCAGCTCTAAAGCCAGTCCTGGCTGACCTATTGAGGAAGTGACCTTGTGTTTCATTCACACTGACTTAGGATTTTGTTTTAAAACTGCTGTACTCATGCACCTCTCCTCCGATTTACCAAGCTGACTCTACCATTCTACCTCTTGGGACAGCATGAGGCTTTAGCCAGAGCAGAATGACAATGGCAATCAATGAAATAAGCCACTTCTAAGTTTTTGCTTTAAGGAGCCCCGGAGACCTCTTTCAGACTGAGCTAGTGACTTTTGCACACCTTCTTAACTGAGTATGAAATTGTGAAATATGCGGATGGTCTCCTATGTGCATATACCATCTCTTAGGAGCAAGATAAGAGAGATTGAAGAGTGAAATCTGCTATCAGCTATCACAACTATATCAGGGCTGGCTCCAGTCTGGAGTGATGGGCATGCGGGACCCCCCACAAGGAGAGGAAGTTGCACCAACCACCCCTAGATAGCAGCACATATCCTCTTATTGAATATTGGGACATGTTCTACTGTCGTTGGGGTGGGGGGTTACTGCCATTTCTTCTGTGAGGCGCCCCCCTGAACCGAAACAGGGCCTGAACTGTATAAGCTCTAAGAAGTCTTGAACATAATGGCTCAATTCAAAACAAACCCCAGTATTCGCCCTTCCTTGGGGTGTAACCTGATTCTAGCCCGAGATGGCTGTCATTAAGCATAGATTTAGGTTTAACTTTGAAATGTTGCAAAATTAATTGAGGGTCAGAATTGCATAAAAGTGATCAATGCACTGGTGGCTATTATTGCTTAGACCTGTTCCCCAACATGCTGTGCGCTTATAGGAAGTATGTGATTCCTGGCAAGCGTTGCCTGCTTCCATCAATTCAAAATAATTTTACCTTTCATATTGACTCAGCTATGGTAACTCTATGTCTCCTAAAGCCCTGGCTTTGCCTCCAATCTTGGTCTTTTTAAAAAATAAAAAAAAACAATAATTAATTTAATTATTTTTAATTGACTGTCATTTACTTATTTATTGTTTCTGTTGTCATTTTTTGTTGTTTGTAATGTTTGTATAAACTTAATGGTGATATAAATGAGTTACTTTGTGCCACATGAGCTCCAATTGTCTTAAAAACCCTAGGATACGATGGGTACACTGTAAGCTCTTATAAAATCTTTGATGAAACCTTTGCTGATCCGCAAACTGACTGCACTGTACAACCCTACGGCGGAGACCGAACAGGTGACAACTTGAATGTCCGAGGCAGAAATAGTGGTCATCCACAAACGAGGGGAAGATCCCCACTTGTGCTCTTCCTATGTGCTTGATAATGTGATAACGGATGTAACCTACCCAGACCAGTCTGGTTTTTTAGAGACAGGCAGGCCCATGACAATGTTAGATGTGGTTCACCTGGTCGCAAAGGTTAAAAAACACAGATACCATTGATTCCTTGAGAAGGTCATGGAGGAAATTAGCATGGGACAAAATTTCATCAAATGGTATTGACAAATTCTCACTTCTCCATTGCTGGAACATTACTAAACAGTCAAGACTCAGCTGTGATAAAGCTACATAGGGGAATCAGACGGGTGACCCATGTGACCTCTTCTTTATATTGAAATGTATGACTATATATTGAGCCATTCACCTGTCACATACAGCAGTGATATAACATCTGGGATATTCCCTTTGGTCCAGATAGATAAGCTCATTCTTTTACCTGACAATGACCACCTAACTTTAGGTTACTCCAATAGATCCATGCCTGCACTTGTCATTGAGTTACACATTTTTTAGGACTTCACAGGATATACAATTATCATGGGAAATCTAACGTTTTGAGTCTCACGTTGTCAGGGAACATTGTCTCCCATGCGAGACTGAAATATGCATTCCAGTCGGCTTCAAATGTATTATCTAGGTATCAAAATAACATCTGTGTTATCTGATCTCTATACGACTATTACCCTCCATTACTAGCTGAGATCCGGAAAGATCTGGAGCAATAGTCCTCACTCTCTGTGACATAGATAGGTCACCTAAACAAAATTAATATACTTTCAAGGGAACTATTGTTGCAGGGATTCTGTGGAGTCACAGAACTATGCTTGGGATCACAGGACCTTATTAGGCTGGGACTGAGTCATCCTACCACCTGAGTACCCAGGAGCCCGGGACCGACTAGCTATAGTGTCTCACTTGCCCTCCTACTCACTCACAGAGGCACAAGTGATTAGACACCCCAGAACACAACACTTCCTACCCTCTCAGGAATCATGGTTGCAGGACACCCCCTTTCGCTCTCACACTCGTACTAGTCCACAATAAGTTCTGACAGAGACACGAGAAAAGTTAAAAATGTTTTTTCAACTATCGTGCACTAGTATGCAGTATACGTGCCACAATAAGTAAGAAAATGCCTAACACAAATACGGGCAGCATAGTAAGTAGTCCATAATTCAGGAAAGGAGCTGTAATTGTATAAGACAGGATAGCCTAACCTCCCTCCCCTTCTACAGAAGCAAAATGATTATATATCAGAAGATCTCTGAGTGTTTGCAGCAGACCCCGTACCTTAGCATGCACAGATGAAAGTTCTACATCTCAGGTGCTGTCACGATCTCTTCCCTGGAAAGATCCCTCTCCAAGTGTGTGTTGTTACCTATTCGTGCATACCTATACGACAAAAGTATGTGTTCCCAAACAACAGCTGCATTTGTGTGTTTTGTCTAGGTGCTATGGCCTGACCAGAACAGAGTAACAAGGGGCATTGTTGTTTGACCTTGTCTACAGTGTTCAGACTAAATCCCAGGAAAGAACAGAACACAAAAACAACAGCAGGTTCTGTGTGAAAGTACAGTGTGGAACAAAGGAAAATATGTTTGTATATTAACGTGCGCAAAGCAGAGGGCAGTCTGCAATGTGCTCAGGCTAACATAGGGAAAACGACAATGGGCCTGCACAGGACATATGACACCCTCCCCTTGGTCAGGATAGTAGCACCAAGATGACGACAGAATTCAGGCAGTAAGCAAGACCAAAGCGTTCAGAACAGTTTGTAGTTAGTGTCTCTTAAAGGGAATACAGCCAAATTGTGGAAAATTATTTTCAGTGAAAAATATATCCAATTACAGCATATCGCTGGGACCCAGGATGTAGGATGCCAGATGAAAGGACAATGACTCCAGTAAGAAATCCGAACTTGCCATATTAGAAATATCAGCCATCCTGTTGAGCAGGTCAAAGGAGTAAATGTGCTCCTCGTATCCAGTAGTCGACAAGACCATGAAAGGGCAACCTGTGGTGATTTCGATGAAACTGAGATCCAGAAGACGCTGCGCAGTTGCACAGGGATCACCTCCAGCCACTGGCCACAATGGCGGGTGTACACAAGCCGCATACCCAAGGAACAGTCTTGGTTGTAGGCCACTACATGACCCATCAACAGTTTGAAATCTAGGGCAGCGTGAGGTGGTGTAGCCAGGCAGATGTCCAGTGCCCATTGAAAGGGGCACCGGATGCAATGAAATACAGGTTGCACACAGGTGAAGTAAGCATAGCGGAAGGTTAGACAAAATTCGGCATCCAAAGCGTCTAAAGGCACCACTCCAAAAAGTTGTAGCATTCGCTCAAGGTACAGTTGTAGCACTACCTGTCCAGGCAGGACCACAAATGGAGCAGCCATTGTGGAATAGAAGGAACAGCACGATGATGCTGCAAATTAAGCCGAGCATCAGCGGGAAGCCACCAAATACGCTGGAAAAAATAGAATGTATAAGTATAACAGCTGGGATTACTCCAAAAATAGTCTGAAATTATGTCACAGCGCCGAAGCCCACAAGTTTAAAATAGTGTGTCAGGCCCATAGTATCAGATGCATTAAATATTTGATGTTTCAATTCCCCGAAATGTAGGGGAAGATTTGAGTTTAACAATGACTGTATTTCACTAGATGTTCTCGCCACTTGCAATTTGAAGGTCTTACATGCTGATGTGAGAGCCACTTCTTGTTGAAACAATAACGCTTTGAGTCTGCTTAGCTTATTGAAATCTATTTTCAGAGTTGGAATGGAAGGCCTACACTCCCATGGGGGGGGAACAGGACGTATCTGCAACAAGTAACTAAATGAGAAATAGACACCACATACAGGATTCCCGCCCGCAGACCGCAACAGTCCTGATTATTAAGGACGAGATAACTGCCATTCGAAAGCACTGTGAGAGTGGGAATAATCGCGGGAACAAGTGTTCCTTTCAAATAACAAGCCAGATTGGGGGCAGAAACATTACAGACGCAGTGAATTTTTACTTGTTGACACAAGGGAATGACCGGCAGTGGAGTCACACCCTTCCCTTGTAGGAAAAACATCTCTCTCAGCTCGCTGACAATGATATGTAAAAGGCAGGGACCATAACTCATGTATGTAGCTGCTCCCAAGGGGTTCATATCTACCTACTGGGAATTGTTTCATGCAGGCAGTGAACTGAAGCATTGAGATGGGCAACGAGATAACCCCGTGTATCAACCACACCGCAGAATGAGTTTCCGCTACAGTGAATGGAAGTTGTTCGAGTTTCTCTGTATGCAGCATAGTGTAACTAGCATCTTTCATAGCCATTAATTGCTGTTTACCTGTCAAATTAAATGGCAAGAACAACGCGCTACAATTTAGGTAATGCCAAGGAACGTGGCCATTCTTAAGTGTTTGCAGTGTCCAGCCAAATTACATAACTGATCTAAGTTGATTCTGACCATGATACAAGGTAGACACTTCATTTTGTACAATATCAATTACAGATGACACAATATTATGTAAAGTATAAATACAAGATGATAATGTATTAACACTATTGTCCATGACAGCAAACACGTTATCTAAATCATCCTGATCAATTTGGCGTAGGCGTACTGCAGCCTCCATTTGAGACAATTTCCAAAATTCATTACATGCAGCATAAACAAATCATTTCGAATGAGGGATTTTGTACCCAAAAGGAAATCTGATAGGTTTATGTCATCCGATAGGAGAGAAAGATGTTGTTTCACAGCAGTCAACGTGAAATGTTCTAGGCATTGTTGACATAATTTACCTACAGAATAAGTAGTAACAGTGTTGGAATGCAGCATTTGTGGATAACGTGGATCAGGTCTATTTGATTTGAACTCAGAAGTAGTAATCACGAAACGAGAATGACAAACATTCGTGTCTGATGGCCATAGTGACCATCCAGTCAGAGCTATCATAGAAGAATTAAATGTACCGTTTTGCATCATACTATGTAGGTGGTCTTCACTATAATTTGTATAAGATTGCCAATTATCAAAAAGGGCCAAGGATGGAATAATGGGAGTATTCAATTAATTATTCTTTGCCAACCCTAGACAAGTAGTCTGTTGGATCGTGTAATTAAGAAAGATAATTTGCGTAAGTATCAGACATGCACGGAATAGAGATTCTGTACCTTGGACTTGCCATGATTAGTGCCCCATACTGATTTCAAATCAATATTGTCTTTCCAATAATCATATCCTTTCAGAGCTAAGTTGTCAATAAAAAGGGATGCATATATTAACTTGGTCTGAGTAAGCATATACTTTTTTGAAAGAGTCAGAACCAATTTAAAATAGTATGATGCCGGGTAAAATAAGTATACTTCTTCTTTTGTTTGTTGGAACTACTCTGAGATGGAGTTGGGCAATGTTCCCATTGAGTATAATTATATTGGGGATGCTGTCCGTTAGCCCTATGTAAAAAATGATGTCCATAATGTTGACAACAGAACAAATCGGCATAGTTAGCAGAATTTAAGTATAAATCCTCAGGGGTCGATTCCGATTCGGGCCGGAAAAAGCACCGACCGACTCGGATCCGGAAATAATACCGACCGACACGTACATGTGGCGCCCAACACGCCAAGTACGATGCAAGGCGTGAAAAATCCGACCGACACGTACCGAACCCAAGTCGACCGACCGAGCCGCACGGAAAACAGCAATCCGGCCGGAAAAACACGCGAATCCAACCGACCGACACGCACCCGGAACAAATCCGACCGAAACATACACGCGAACTCCAAACCGCAAAGTACGATGCAAGGCGCGAAAACCACGAGCGAGTCGGACGGAGGCCAAGCCGCACGACCGACACGCATACAAAACCGAGCCGAAGCAACACAAAACACCGCGACCGACGCGTACGCAGCATAGAAAACTGCACAAACACAGCGTGAACGAAACGGAGAAGACCGTATGAGACAAATGCAGGGTCCAACATACACAGACAGTACAAAGGAAAAATCACCCAAAAAAGGCCAAACAAGCAATTACCAAGCCAATAAATACTGGGGGGGTGGGGACAGAGAACAAAGACACACCCACAACTCCACCCATATAAAGGACACAAATCACAACCATGAGCCTTTGCAAATGCCATTCCACTGCCAGCACCCAAGAGAAAGCAACCACACACCCACAGCTCATCCCTCACACAAGCCACACACCATCAGCACACCAACAAATACCTACCTCACATACACCCAGCAAAACACACACTCACACACCCTCACCTGCACACCAACACACACATCACTCACCATCACCACCCATCACCATGCCCCCAAGAAGAATCCCAAGTTCCTAGATTGTGAATTGGAAGTCATGGTAGACGAGATCCTCAGGGTAGAGCCACAGCTGTTTGGCACACTGGTCCAACAGACCCCCATCTCCCAGAAAACCAAGATGTGGGAGAGGATCATCAACAGGGTGAACGCACAATCACCATGTCGGCGCACAAAGAGCGACATCCAGAACAGGTGGTATGACGTGCGCAGGAGGGTACGGGACCTGCTGAAGAAAGACTACATCAACAGCCAATACACCGGCAGTGGCCCTCCTGCCAAGCCAATATACCTCAGGCCCTGGGAGGAGAAGGTGCGGGCCATCCTTCCGCCAGTGAGCGTATATGGACTAGAGGACATCCCAGAGCCTAGTGAGTACACAACAAATGTACACAATATACTGCCACAAAACACACACATCACTGTCAAGGGGAGAGTCAAACCATGCACTCATAGCAATTACACAGCAACCAGAACAGAATCATCCCAAAATGTGTATGTCAGTCAGATAAACACAACACATGCCATCAAAAAAGTCACATCCAACTGTGCCAACACATGTACAAACACAACTACAACTACAGCTAGGCAGTGGCACAAATAGAACTAACAAACACATCCAGACATGTAGCCACCACAACAACACCAACACACAGTGAAGACCACTCAAAGGAAGTAATTCCGTGTATCCTGGCCAAGTCAGTGTAGCCAATAGCATCATGGGAGTCGCAGTCACACATATTGCACACACATATTGCCCCCCCCCACAACTGTCCCATCAACACCACCATGAACCATGCGCACATCACAGGGAGTGGAGAAGGACTCACAAGATGGCTGACACTGGCAACTGCTGTGGGGAGCACAAGGCCCTGCTGGCAACTGTGCACCAACAAACAGCAGGACACCACTGACTGACATCCTGAGAGACAACTTCCACTCCCTGCAATGCAAGCACGTTCCATGGTGGGATATCTGGCTAGCTGGGTGGGAAGGAGGACTTGCAGCACTGACCATAGTCACAAGCACCTCCCCTCACACACACCCCAACACAAACTCCACAGAACCCACCTGGTAGAATGCAATGCCCCCCATCCTAACACAAGATCCCACAAAGAACCACCACCCTGGGTTATGTTGTGTGAAGCACAGGGACACTCTTGGGACTTCTAGCCAAACAACTGCCAGGACAACACTCCCAGCCATCCCGTCAGCACAGCCAGCCCACCCCACAGGGAAGCAGAGTCAAAAGGAAGGAAGCATGGGCATGCTGGGAAGGGGGAGGAGGCAATAGCATGATGGGAGTCGTAGTCACAGCTCTACATCCCCCACCACATGGCCCAGCAAGCTCACACTCACGCATGCACATCCCACAGAGAGTGGAAAGGGCCATCAAAGATGTCTGACACTGTTGCTGTGTCGTGGGGAGCACAAGGGCATGCTGGGTACTGCACACCAACCAACAGCAGGACACCACTGTCAGCCATCTTGCCATTGCTCTCACACCCACACACACTGAACTCCCCACAAAAGCAAGTAAGTATGGGAATGCTGGGAAGTGGGGTGGAGGCAATAGCATGATGGGAGTCGTAGTCACAGACATAGCTCACCCCCACAACTGTCCCATCAACACCACCCTGAACCATGCTCACATCACAGGGAGTGGAGAAGGACTCACAAGATGGCTGACACTGGCTACTGCTGTGGGGAGCACAAGGCCCTGCTGCCAACTGTACACCAACAAACAGCAGGACACCACTGACTGACATCCTGAGAGACAACTTCCACTCCCTGCAACGCAAGCACGTTCCATGGTGGGATAACTGACTGGCTGGGTGGGTGGGAAGGAGGGTCGGCTGTCAACCAAACACAACCAATGCAGACCATGTTCACACCCCAAAAAATACATAGAAATGCCCAAATAATGCAGGACTGCTGTGGGGAGCACAAGGCCCTGCTGGCAACTGTGCACCAACAAACAGCAGGACACCACTGACTGACATCCTGAGAGACAACTTCCACTCCCTGCAATGCAAGCACGTTCCATGGTGGGATATCTGGCTAGCTGGGTGGGAAGGAGGACTTGCAGCACTGACCATAGTCACAAGCACCTCCCCTCACACACACCCCAACACAAACTCCACAGAACCCACCTGGTAGAATGCAATGCCCCCATCCTAACACAAGATCCCACAAAGAACCACCACCCTGGGTTATGTTGTGTGAAGCACAGGGACACTCTTGGGACTTTTAGCCAAACAACTGCCAGGACAACACTCCCAGCCATCCTGTCAGCACAGCCAGCCCACCCCACAGGGAAGCAGAGTCAAAAGGAAGGAAGCATGGGCATGCTGGGAAGGGGGTGGAGGCAATAGCATGATGGGAGTCGTAGCCACTGATATTGGTCACCCCCACAACTGTCCCATCAACACCACCCTGAACCATGCTCACATCACAGGGAGTGGAGAAGGACTCACAAGATGGCTGACACTGGCTACTGCTGTGGGAGCACAAGGCCCTGCTGCCAACTGTACACCAACAAACAGCAGGACACCACTGACTGACATCCTGAGAGACAACTTCCACTCCCTGCAACGCAAGCACGTTCCATGGTGGGATAACTGACTGGCTGGGTGGGTGGGAAGGAGGGTCGGCTGTCAACCAAACACAACCAATGCAGACCATGTTCACACCCCAAAAAATACATAGAAATGCCCAAATAATGCAGGACAATGTGCCACACCAATATCAACCCCTGACTGTGACGACTTAGGACAATGCAATGTACAGGCCCGCACCCAGAGGCACAGTCACAACTGTCATGTGTGTCAACCATTGATGCCTGCAGAAACATAACATACATTGTTTGTGTCTCCCAAAAACAGGTGATGATGGGGACACAGCAGCAGACGCTGAGGAGTCCCAGTCCCAGGCTCAAGAGGATGCGGAGCTCACTGGCGTCGTACAGCCTCTGTCCTCCTCGGACGATGAAGACCAACCTGGCACATCCGGTGCAAGTCAACATGCAGCACCAGCAGGACCACCAGCTGCAACACCAGCAGGACCACCAGCTGCACCCCCTGCACCCACCCCTCCAACGACTGTCACCACAAATACCATCCCTGCTGACATGGACAGAACAAGGAGCAACACCAGCACAGGGACCCTGGACCAACCTGGGGCCATGGACACCACCACCACCACCAACCCCCAAGGTGGCCCAGGGTTATCTGTGCGTGCCACTGCACACACTGCACATGTCAGCAGGGGTGGTGGGAGGGGTGGGAGACAGAGGTCGCTGCTTGCAGACGTTGCTGGTGTGCATGATGACCCACAACTGGTACGCATAGCTGATGCGTACCAGTCCAGCACCGGAGACCTCAGCCAGGTAGTGGGGCTCCTCAGAGACACGAAACAGCAGCAGGCTGCCCATCATGCCCGCTTGGACTCCCACATGTCCCACGTGGAGTCACACATGTCCCGCGTGGACTCACACATGTCCCGCGTGGAGTCCAAGTGGGATGCACTGCATGAGATGATGGCGGTGCACAGGGACATTTTACAATGCCTCCGCCAGATGAACAGCAACCAGTCCACACCTCCCTGTGTGCCAACAACATCTGGTGCCGAACAAACTGCAACTGCCACAGGGAGGGAGGATGACTCTGGCGGAGAGTCCCCTGCACCGCAGCAGCCTGTACTTGAGGGGCCCCCCAAGAAGAGGGGTCGTCCGAGGAGGGGAAAGTGAGAGGCCGATGGCCAAGCGCAACTCCCAGGAAGCCTGAACCTGTTCTGGATGTTCGCCTTTGTGCACAGACTGTTCACCCTGTTGACGGCAACACTACTCCCACACATTGCATGGGGAGTACAAGTTGGACTAATGTGTCAGACAACTGTGGCCCCGATACTGGGGATCCTGTCTACCAGGACTTTCAATTCACCTAGGAACTTCGGATTGCAAGATTTATGTACAGCACTACCCATCCTATGCACTATTAACACAAATGTATCACAATAAACACACTAATACACCATACTTGCCTCTGTCGTGATTCCAACATGGGTGCTGTTATGGGGATGATGAACTGCAAAATTACACTGTGTATGCGAACTGCAACAGCAAGGACAACACAGGCATGTGAGTAAAGGCAACGTGACACATATGAGGGAGACACACCACCAGGGCTACACAACACATACACACCTAGGCCATCTGACTCATTGCCTACACTGATGTTGCCAGGGAAGACGGTGCAATGCACAGACACCAGACCCATTCCCAGTTGTAGTCAAGTAGCCCACAGGTGCAGTAAGCAAATGGCACTCAAATGTGTGACCACAGACAACGCACATCACAAAGTGAAGCACAGGTTTATTACACAGTTGCAACATGTCGTAACCACTACAGATGCAAGGTAATCCCACCTGGCAGCGGGCACACAGTCAACAACTGTAGACGGAAGGAAGTCCCTGGGTGTGGCGCACATCACCTGTAGGGACACAACAGCTACCAGCCTGGAAGTGCAATCACGTCGTCGGTGGACACAGTTGACCAAACGAATCTGAAAGTACCCTGTGAAGGACAGAAATGACACACAGTCAAAAGCAATGGAGTACAGGACAGAACAGCAAAACTCATGCACAATACATGTTACAAGATACCCACCCAGAACCAAGTTAGCATGTCAACACTGTTGGGGAGTACAGCCCACCTGTTAGCACACATCGCAACACACATCCAGTCAAGTAGCCCATGGACACACTCCAACAGCACCAGAGCACCACCCACACATCATGCCAACTCACATCATTGACATGACACCTCAGGATACTCACATTCAGCTAAAGAAGTTGGTGATGAGCTGTGTGCGGACATCACCATCATCATCATCGTCACTGGCATCGTGGTCCAGGCCAGGATCCTCCACAGGTGGCGGATGTTGGTCATTGTCATCCTGGATGAGAGGCAACTCCTTCCGCACTGCCAGGTTGTGGAGCATGCAGCAGACGATGATAATCTTGCACACTTTCGCAGGGGCATATGGGAGGGACCCTCCGGTCTTGTCCAGGCAGCGGAAGCGGCTCTTCAGGAGACCAAATGTCCGCTCAATCACTCTCCTGGTCCGACCATGTGCCTCATTGTAGCGCATCTGGGCTGGTGTCACAGGGTTCCTGAGGGGTTTCAGCAACCACGGCATGTTGGGGTATCCCGAGTCACCTACGGACAGACAAGTGCACATTAGCTGACTTGGAAAAGTGGGCGGAATACTATAGATCAGATCACACACAATGGCACAAAGTCAGTACACACCAACAAGCCAGGCATGCTGGTTCTGCATCTGTGCCATCATCCTGGGGATGCGACTACTCCTCATCACAAAGGCATCGTGTGCTGAACCAGGGAAACGGGCACACACGTGTGTGATGGTCATGTCTGCAAGACACACCACCAGTGCATTGACCGAGTGGTAGTGCTTGCGGTTCCTGTAGGCCTGCTCCTGGGCCTGTGGTGGTACCAAAGCCACATGTGTCCCATCAATGGAGCCAATGACATGCGGCATCCTCCCCAGGGCATAAAAGTCACTCTTCACGTCAGTGAGTCGTCGCAGTCTAGGGAAATAGATGTACCGGTTCAGGAATAGCAACATTGCCGCCAAAACATCGCGGAGCACACGGCTCAACATGGTCTGTGACATCCCACCAGCAGTCGCCACAGTATGTTGGAAGGTACCGGTGGCAAAGAAGTGTAGGGCTGCCATCACCTTCACCTTGGGGGTCAGCGCTGTAGGATACGGCCGGCCAGGCTGCAAATGTGGGGACAACTGCACTGCCAAATCCTCAATCAGCTGCCTGGTGAAGCGGTACCGTCGGATGCTGTCCCGTTCCACCATCGTTGCCAGGTCTGGGAATGGTCGATGGACAGCAGGAGCCCTGCAGTGCAGAGGAGAAGTAAGCAAGATTGTCAGTCACCCCACATATGCGGCATTGAACACACTCAAGATCCCAACATACATCATTATGAGGCACAACTACATGAAGTGTGCAGTTCCGGAAGGACATGTATGGTACATACATGGCCAACATCTGTCAACACGGTCCAACAGGTGGCATCAATTAGTCCCAGGTTGGCCCATTGGATATCATGAGGCCGTGTCACAGTTCCCATCTCCTGCTGCCGTGTCACAATAACCCCCCACAGTGACATGTGAGGACAGATGTGCCCCAGGCACCACAGCTCAACGACAGGTACATTCCCAGGGACCCTGTATTGCCACATGGACACTGGCATTACATGGAGTATCATGTATACACCACATCAAAACAACCATGACCCCCACAGGTAGTGGCCCCACTTGCCACGGCAGGACAGACATGGACGTCTGTGACACACACATGCACAACATCAAAGTCCATGCACACACAACCTGGATGTGGAGACTGTCTCCCATTGTGCACATGAAATCAGAGACATTGTAAACACTACATGCACAAAGACTGTGGAGGACCATCACTATTGTGCCACTGGGACACCCTGGCTCAAACATACCGTCCCACATGGGACTCACGGGGTATGTGACATGACATACACATACACCACCGTGAAATGTGACCATGGCACATGCACAGATATGAACAGTTGCACATCACAGTGGTCATGTACACGTAACACCCAGGATCCTGTCCCCATGAACACGTGCACAGCCTGGGGGTGGCTGCCCACAGGTGACACCCACAGGACAACATGTACACCAACATACACACAATAGGAAATGCAGCCTTACATGCCTTATGATAAAGTTTGGACAGGCTGTCGTGATGTAGGTGTGCCCCTCACTCCCTGGGAGCTATCTGTGGCTGGCATATGTCCATCTGAGACAGGCATGCTGACATATGCCAGTCACATGTACAGTGATGCGTTGTACTGCAATTTACCGATCGGTGCCCCCGGCCGGCCCATTGCATTCAATGTGTGCGGGTACGCGTTGTACCCCTGTACGCGTTGTACTGCAATGGACCGATCGGTGCCCCGGCCGGCCCATTGCATTCAATGTGTGCGGGTACGCGTTGTACCCCTGTACGCGTTGAACTGCAATGGACCGATCGGTGCCCCGGCCGGCCCATTGCATTCAATGTGTGCGGGTACGCGTTGTACCCCTGTACGCGTTGTACCGCAATGGACCGATCGGTGCCTCCGGCCGGCCCATTGCATTCAATGTGTGCGGGTGCAGCGTTGTACCCCTGTATGCGTTGTACCGCAATGGACCGATCGGTGCCTCCGGCCGGCCCATTGCATTCAATGTGTGCGGGTACGCGTTGTACCCCTGTACGCGTTGTACCGCAATGGACCGATTAGTGCCTCCGGCCGGCCCATTGCATTCAATGTGTGCGGTACGCGTTGTACCCCTGTACGCGTTGTACCGCAATGGACCGATCGGTGCCTCCTGCCGGCCCATTGCATTCAATGTGTGCGGGTGCGCGTTGTACCCTATACGCGTTGTACCGCAATGGACCGATCGGTGCCTCCGGCCGGCCCATTGCATTCAATGTGTGCGGTACGCGTTGTACCCCTGTACGCGTTGTACCGCAATGGACCGATCGGTGCCTCCGGCCGGCCCATTACATTCAATGTGTGCGGGTACGCGTTGTACCCCTGTACGCGTTGTACCGCAATGGACCGATCGGTGCCTCCGGCCGGCCCATTGCATTCAATGTGTGCGGGTACGCGTTGTACCCCTGTACGCGTTGTACCGCAATGGTCCGATCGGTGCCTCCGGACGGCCCATTGCATTCAATGTGTGCGGGTACGCGTTGTACCCCTGTACGCGTTGTACCGCAATGGACCGATCGGTGCCTCCGGCCGGCCCATTGCAGTCAATGTGTGCGGGTACGCGTTGTACCCCTGTACGCGTTGTACCGCAATGGACCGATCGGTGCCTCCGGCCGGCCCATTGCATTCAATGTGTGCGGTGCACGCGTTGTACCCCTGTACGCGTTGTACTGCAATGGACCGATCGGTGCCCCGGCCGGCCCATTGCATTCAATGTGTGCGGGTACGCGTTGTACCCCTGTACGCGTTGTACCCCTATGCGCGTTGTACTGCAATGGACCGATCGGTGCCCCGGCCGGCCCATTGCATTCAATGTGTGCGGGTACGCGTTGTACCCCTGTACGCGTTGAACTGCAATGGACCGATCGGTGCCCCCGGCCGGCCCATTGCATTCAATGTGTGCGGGTACACATTGTACCCCTGTACGCGTTGTACCGCAATGGACCGATCGGTGCGCACCCATTGACAATGGGCTTGCCTGGCAACGGACGCGTTTTCGAATTTCGAACGAGTCGGTTGCTGGAAAATCAGTTGGTCACCCACAATAATGTTGCAAAATCATGTATGTCATGAAGTTGAAGATTTGAAGGATGCTGTGGGCGTGTTTTGGTGCTGCTATTCCATGGATTGGCCAGATTCAGAAGATGCAAACGACTTGGACCTATCACTTTGGACACAAGGGACAGTATCTGCCTCTCCAGCACATATATATTGCTGGCTGTTCCCCTGAGAGCTCACTTGCCTGCACTACATGCTCCAGGACGACATCTGCCACTGCACTGCTGCTGTCTCTGCCCCTCTGGACCCTGCAATGGCACGTACTGTGGAGAGAGCCCCAGCCTTCAGCCTTGAAGAGAACCAGGCCCTGCTGGACAGCCTACTTCCACAGTACAGCAAGCTGTATGGGACACCAGGGGAGCAGGTGAGTGTTCTGTGCACTGCCTTTCTGAATGTGCATTTTGTCTGACTAGCAAGGCTGGAAGTCTGCACGCCACTGGCTAGCAGGCTCACTGAGTAGTTGTCACCCCCATAGTGTGTAGTGACATGCACTGGACAGGTATGGTGCAGTGACAGTGCATTTGAACAAGGTTTTACTTCCCATGCAATGATACCATGTAGTGACGTCTGGCAAACTGTCCATGGGCAGCTTTGCACTGCCTGTGTACATCATGTGCCCCTGTGATTGAGACATGTATATACAACTGTGTCATGCACGGATATGTTGCATGTGTAGTAATGGCCTTTTCACTTTGTCATCCTGACAGGTTAATGCCCATCGGAAGCAGGAGATCTGGAAGGACATCGTCCGGGCCGTCCGGTCCGTGGGGGTCTACAAGCGCCGGATCCGCAACTGCCAGAAGAGGTGGCAGGACCTTCGGGGCTGGACCCGGAGGATTGCACGGGTCCAGCTGAAGCTGTCGCCTCCTCGCAGGAGGGGCGGAACACGGACCCTGACCCCCCACATGCTCCAGATCCTGGCGGTGGTGTTTCCAGACCTGGATGGGCAGCTGAAGGCCAGACAGCAGCAAGGAGGGGTGAGTCAAAGACTGCACTGTGAACTCTGTATTACATGCTTTGTGCCCTCCTCTGGCCTGGTTCAACTGTCACAGTGCAGCAGTCATGTTGTCCAGGAGCCATGTCCCTCTATTGTGCACTGCCCACTGCTCATCTGATACCCAGGTGTGGCCCTTACATTCAGGGAATTGTGTCACTTGGGACTGTGTCCTTGCAGTTTGCTTCACTAAAGGTGGGGGACAGCATCTGTTTCCCTAACTCTGTTGTGGGCATCATGGGTGGGTCCATTGTTCACACAACGCCTGTGTTCGGACATGTGATCTGCGTGTTGCTTTGATATGCGGTCCACTTGCTGAGCTGAGCCACCAAATGTGCCTGGGGTATGTGGCACACGCCCATGCAGCGGGTGGGAACAATGTTTGGGCCCCAGGAGTGTGCAGATTACGTGAGTCACACATACATAGCCAGCTATCCACTGTCCAGGGCACATCCCTCATTCATGTGGAGCAGGACAGTCATGCCTACTCCAGGCCATGCAATGCACTCTGTACTCCCACTCCCGTGTATCAGCTGACACATTGTGCACAGTGATTTGACCCCTCAGGTGTCTGCCTCTGTGTCAGTGTGCTGTGGATTAGTTGCCAGGACTGCTGGGGTGTTTCTTGGTAGGGGCTCAGCATGCCCCTGGAGATGTGACCATAGGAGACGATACTTGTGTGTCACATAGGTGTTTGATCAGCTGCCCGTGCAGACTGGGGTATGCAAATGTGAAGTTCAGGCAGCTGTTCCCCATTCACAGCAAATTGTGAGGGGCTCAGGTTCAGAGGGTAGTGTCACAGGTCTCCCATATGTCCAATAGGTATGACCTGGACAGATGAGGGTTAAGATGATGTGTTGTGTGGGGGATGTACATGTGCACTTGTGCAGCTCCAGGACTTGCATTCCCCATGACCTACTATTGTGACACAGTGCATAGTGTTGTTGTCTGGCTGCCAAGTCATACATCACTGAGACAGTGATGTATGACTTAGCAGTCATGCCTCTGCCATGGCATGTGTCAACTTATTGGTGGTCCTGCAGGGGAGTGACATGTGCTACATGCACACCATTGTGGCGATGGCTATCAGGACATGGGTGCATCATGGTGTCTGTTGCTGGTATGCATCACATGCATTTCCTATTTGACTCTGGGCATCCCTTTCATCCGGAAACCTGTACTGACTCAGTGGCAAAAGCTGTGATGTGTGCATGTCCACATGCCACACCGTGTCCTCTGCACTGTCCAACTACTGTGTACTTGGTGCATGTGTCCACACTGGGGTGTTGCAATCCAACAGACACCAGACAGATCGGTGCAAGGCCATGTGGGATGTGAGTGCCATGCTTGGCATCAGACTGACAATTGGCTTCTCCTGTTCAGTTAGGGCACTTTTAGCAATGTACAACTAATGATGCCAGGGCTTGCTCTGTAATGTGCTGTGCTCACAGTGGTGTGTGCGTTTGGTGCAGGTGACTGATGTCTGTCTGTTTCCTCATTGTTTGCAGATACATCCACGGCCATGGAAGGGGACAGCTCCACGGACCAGGAGGAGCCAGAGAGCCAGACTGGGTCAGCAGCCGAGGACTGGTCGGAGGGACCCAGTGGCATGGAGGGCGAGGGGAGCCACACCGAGGAGTCCTCAGCACCATCCACCTCAGCTGAGGACCAGAGCAACTCGGAGGATGACTCCCTTGTGGAGGCGGGTGTCAGCAGCCACCACACCCCAGCTAGTGTTGCTGTCCCCGCCACCACCAGCACCACCACCGCCCTCCCATCGGCTCCCATTCCCCAGGTGTGTGGAGGCTCCCATGTTCGGGAGCGTGTCTCCTTTGGGCCAGGCACCGCACCCCTGCCCCTGTGTCCCCTGCTGCCCTGAGTGAGGAGTCTGTGTACCTCCTTCGCCAGCTCCATGTAGGGCAGACAGCCATGCTGAGTGTCCTCCATGCGCACACCGCACTGTTGACTCAGCTGGTGTCGTTCATGGAGGGCATCTCATCGGGCATGTCTAGGCAATAGGTCCATGGACTCCTCCCTGACGGCAGCAGTGTCCCTCCTCAGACAGTCCCTCACCCCTCCTGCCTCTGCTCCATCCACACTCCCCAGCACCTTACCCGTCCCAAGCACACACACACCGGCACAGGCACACACCAGCACACACACGTCCAGCACACAGACACACACGCCACAAACAAAACGCACACGCACGCACAGTCAGGGGACTGAAACCAGACTCACAGGGGATGGGGCCCTGGTACACACACACGCATCCACGGGCACTGCGCAGTCCTCAGTTGCCTCTCCCTCCAAAGCACCCTCCCTTGCCTCACCTGCAACCCCAAAGACCCAGCGCCTCTTCCTCAGTGACCTCGGCCTCTTCCCCTCCGATCCAGCTGCTCCAGCATCCAGGGTGAAGAGGAAGCCCCCACATGGAGCAGAGTGCCCCTCGCCCCCGGACACCCTCCCCCAGGCGCAGACAGACTGAGGCCCCCACCCGCAAGTCCCCCGGAGTGGTAAGAGCAAGACCCCGCCGCCGCCCTGCAGCTCAAGCACCAGGTCTCCTTCCTCCATCCCTCAGGCCCCCACTCCACAGGTGCCCCCACCACACCCTGCCCCAGGTTCCCCCACCCACAGATATACCATCCCCAAGAGGCTTCGGCCTTCTCCCCCTGCCACTTGCTCTCCCGGCACCACACCCCCGCTGCGCTTGTCTGTGCCACTGATGTGGTGAGGGTGTCCTCCCCCTCTGTCCAGCCCACCTTGCCTGTTCCCCATTCTCCTCCCCTGGTGGTAGGCACTGCAGTGGAGTCCACTACCACCCTATCTGACTTGGGCACTGCAGTGGCGGACCTGTCCACTCCATCTGCAGGGTCCACTGCAGTCGTGCCGGCACCCACAACATCTGAGCCATGCCCCCCAGTTGTGCCGGCACACACCATGTCAGACACCTCCACTGCAGTTGTCAGTGGCTCTCCAGCACCCACCACCCCTTCCCTGCTTCCTCCTGGTGAGCCCTGATCCTGTCCCTGCGGTGCCTGGCCTACCCCCCGGTTGCCCCTCCTAGTGGATTGTCCCTGGTTTTGTGCAGGCATGTGTAGGGTGGCATCTGCCACTGTCACCCACTTGTGACTTTGTTGATGGACTGGCCATTGGCTTTTGTTTATGTTCTACCGGACTTCTACTTTTAATGCCACATATGCTGAATAAAGCAACTTTCTGTTCTCTAGTGCTTTTGCTTCTGATGTACATGATGTTGATGATGCTAACCATGCCCTTGCTGCAGTGATGGTGATATCTGGTCTCATGATAATGAAGTGTTACTGTGCAGGAACCCATGTGGTCCAGGGGGAATGTGTCCTATCCTGTGGTGTATCCATGTCATCCATAGCAGCATCTGAGGGTGTCATGTGTTCAGTATTTGGCAATGGGATTTCCTACTTAGATTGGCAATTTCACATCTGTGGCTTCCACCCCTGCACATCTGTTGTGCCTGCCATTGTTCAATTCATCTACTTCCCTGACCGTGTGGCCATCTCCAGTGGACATGCAGGTTTGGGCATCAATGGGGAAGGACTCATCTGTGTTGTCAGTGCAACATTGCTATACAAGTGTGTTGGATCTGTGCTGATGATTCCGTTGGCACTTCCATGACCAGGCTGATGTGACGGGAGCCCTCATTTGGTGCTAATTGTTGATTGTGTGACCAAGTGCTCAGCTGACATGATGGGGCCCTACTGAGGCAACATATGGCACAGCTTTCCTCACACAGGAGTGGAGTCCCCTCATGGCAGTGTGTACTCCTGTGACATTGCCTGCGCCCAAGGTGTGTGTTGTATGTGCATGTCTGTGTGTTCACTTCCGTTTAGCTGTGCATGCTGTGATCCCTAGTGTTGTACCTGTTTGTGATGCTAGCTGAGTTGAGCTATGTTCCCTCAAAGTCTTCTCCCTGGGTTCTCTGTGATGTGGGTGCATGGCACATTACTGGTCATCAGGGTGTCACCCATAGGTGTGTTTGCTGTCAGGGCTGAGTTTGTGTGCAGACGCAGATGGGTCACAGTCAGGTTTCCCCTTGGCACTTGTTGTTTGCCCCTGTCATGTGATTTCCAGTTTGTGTTATCTTTCAGTGATTGTGACACGTTGTGTGTGTGACTGCTGGCACTCCTCAGGGTCCGGGCTGCAATGTTGGTTGTTGTCTATGTGTGTTCTTTGTGGGTGACCTTGGCTTCTTCATTGGTGTGTGACTGTGGCTGGGATCCCATTGGTTGGTGTGGTATTGCCGTCATGTCCATGTACAGCGTAGTGTGCAGTGTGTCAGACATTCTGGAGTCTTGTTGAGTGTCCATGTGTGATGTGTTTCTGCACCTTGGTTCCCACCCACCACCCTGGAATAGTCATGGGTGCATGTGCAATGTCACCAGTGCATGTGTGCTTCACTGCTGCACATTGTTGGAGGTCGAGGGTGTGGTGTTGAGTGTGTGCAGATGAGAGTTGTTGCCCGGCTAGGCCCCTGCCTCCATGTTGGCCTTGGCTTACTGGCCATGCTGTTTGATTTGTGCTTGTGTAGGTGTGATGGTAGTTAGTTGCTCAGTACACATGACTGTGGTTCACAGTGTGAACCACATTTAGCTTTGTCATCACAGTGGGATTGTAATGCAGCCCAGGGTCACCACATTGTGGGGGCCCTGGGGGTGGTGCTGTGGTGTGTCTGTGTCTTGCTGTGTCAGTTGCTGTCCCTACGTGCCTGTGTGACATGTGTGATTTGTGCTCCCTCTCATCTGACAATGCCTGCTTGCCCACATAGGGGATTTGGATCCATGAGTTACCTTTGTGTGGCACTGTATGCACATCTGTATGATTGGTATTCAGGTCTCCTCATGTGTTGTGTGGTTGCCTGGGGACACTGGCACCCCCTCACCTGTTGTGTATGATGTGCAGTGTGGGTCTGCCTGTTTGTGTTTGTGCATCTGCACCACTGCATTGGCATATCTTGGGTGTGCCATTGGCTGTATGTAGTTTGGTGGGTTTCCCCTGCTGTCCCTGGGACTCCTAGGTCATCGGTCAGCACAATGATCATGGTTTGTGTGTCCCATTGCTGCCATGGTATGGTATCTGTTCACCTCACATCTGCAGTCTCCACAGGGTATCTGCATGTGTGTGCCCATTGGTGCAAATATGTGGGTCTGCATTCTGATGGTCACTTCTGTCATTGTGTCATTGATGATTGTTGACGGTGTCAGCCCCCATGGGTGTTGTTTGTCTGCACATGGCCAAAGGTATGTCTTATTTGCACTGCAGGATTTGGCTCCCCCAATTTATGTTGCAATGGGACACATACACTACTTTGCCACTGATGTGTTTGTTGTTCTGTGACCAGGAATCATCCATGCAGTTTGGCAGTTGCACCTCTTTCTTTGTCAACACTTACCTTTTGGTCACTGTGATGATGGGGGTTTGGACCCCATTGCCACAATGTTCGAAATGTGCTTCAGCTATGGACCCCACACTTACATTTTGGTCACTGTGATGATGGGGGTTTGGAACCCATTGCCACAATGTTCAAAGTGTGCTTCAGCTATGGACCCCACACTTATATTTTGGTCACTGTGATGATGGGGGTTTGGACCCCATTGCCACAATGTTCGAAATGTGTTTCAGCTATGGACCCCACACTTACATTTTGGTCACTGTGATGATGGGGGTTTGGACCCCATTGCCACAATGTTCAAAGTGTGCTTCAGCTATGGACCCCACACTTACATTTTGGTCACTGTGATGATGGGGGTTTGGAACCCATTGCCACAATGCTCAAAGTGTGCTTCAGCTATGGACCCCACACTTACATTTTGGTCACTGTGATGATGGGGGTTTGGAACCCATTGCCACAATGCTCAAAGTGTGCTTCAGCTATGGACCCCACACTTACCTTTTGGTCACTGTGATGATGGGGGTTTGGACCCCATTGCCACAATGTTCAAAGTGTGCTTCAGCTATGGACCCCACACTTACATTTTGGTCACTGTGATGATGGGGGTTTGGACCCCATTGCCACAATGTTCGAAATGTGCTTCAGCTATGGACCCCACACTTACATTTTGGTCACTGTGATGATGGGGGTTTGGACCCCATTGCCACAATGGTCATGGCCTGCTTGCATTGTGGGTGCCACACACATATATGTGTGGCACATGTGCTAGGGGGTCACATTGTATGTTCAAAGTCATGTTCGGTGTTGTAGGCATTTGACACAGTCTACACACGCTTGTCATGGTGTTGGGGGGATGTCTTCTTCTTGCATTCCCTAGGTTGTGGTGTGCTGGTTGTGTCATGCATTGTCCATCCTATGAGTGGGGGTGGTAGTAGTGGTAGGCATCCAGCCCCCCCTGGCTAAGGGTGGTAGTAGTGGTAGGAATCCTGCCCCCCCTGGCTAAGGGTGGTGGTAGGCATCCAGCCCCCCTGGGTGAGGGTGGTAGTAGTGGTAGGCATCCAGCCCCCCTGGCTAAGGGTGGTAGTAGTGGTAGGCATCCTGCCCCCTGGGTGAGGGTGGTAGTGGTGGTGGGCATCCAGCCCCCTGGCTAAGGGTGGTGGTAGGCATCCAGCCCCCCTGGGTGAGGGTGGTAGTAGTGGTAGGCATCCTGCCCCCCTGGCTAAGGGTGGTGGTAGGCATCCAGCCCCCCTGGGTGAGGGTGGTAGTAGTGGTAGGCATCCTGCCCCCCTGGCTAAGGGTGGTGGTAGGCATCCAGCCCCCCTGGGTGAGGGTGGTAGTAGTGGTAGGCATCCAGCCCCCCTGGCTAAGTTTGGTAGTAGTGGTAGGCATCCTGCTCCCCCTGGGTGAGGGTGGTAGTGGTGGTGGGCATCCAGCCCCCCTGGCTAAGGGTGGTAGTGGTAGGCATCCAGCCCCCTGGGTGAGGGTGGTAGTATTGGTAGGCATCCTGCCCCCCTGGGTGAGGGTGGTAGTGGTGGTAGGCATCCAGCCCCCCCTGGCTAAGGGTGGTGGTAGGCATCCTGCCCCCCTGGCTAAGGGTGGTAGTAGTGGTAGGCATCCAGCCCCCCTGGGTAAGGGTGGTAGTAGTGGTAGGCATCCTGCCCCCCCTGGCTAAGGGTGGTGGTAGGCATCCAGCCCCCCCTGGGTGAGGGTGGTAGTAGTGGTAGGCATCCAGCCCCCCTGGCTAAGGGTGGTAGTAGTGGTAGGCATCCTGCCCCCCTGGCTAAGGGTGGTAGTAGTGGTAGGCATCCAGCCCCCTGGCTAAGGGTGGTAGTAGTGGTAGGCATCCTGCCCCCCTGGCTAAGGGTGGTAGTAGTGGTAGGCATCCTGCCCCCCTGGGTAAGGGTGGTGGTAGGCATCCTGCCCCCCTGGGTAAGGGTGGTAGTAGTGGTAGGCATCCTGCCCCCGCTGGGTAAGGGTGGTAGTAGTGGTAGGCATCCAGCCCCCCCTGGCTAAGGGTGGTAGTAGTGGTAGGCATCCAGCCCCCCCTGGGTGGGGGGGTAGTAGTGGTAGGCATCCAGCCCCCCCTGGGTAAGGGTGGTAGTAGTGGTAGGCATCCTGCCCCCCCCTGGGTAAGGGTGGTGGTAGGCATCCAGCCCCCCCTGGGTGAGGGTGGTAGTAGTGGTAGGCATCCAGCCCCCCTGGCTAAGGGTGGTAGTAGTGGTAGGCATCCTGCCCCCCATGGCTAAGGGTGGTAGTAGTGGTAGGCATCCTGCCCCCCCTGGGTAAGGGTGGTAGTAGTGGTAGGCATCCAGCCCCCCCTGGCTAAGGGTGGTAGTAGTGGTAGGCATCCAGCCCCCTGGGTAAGGGTGGTAGTAGTGGTAGGCATCCTGCCCCCCTGGGTAAGGGTGGTAGTAGTGGTAGGCATCCAGCCCCCCTGGCTAAGGGTGGTAGTAGTGGTAGGCATCCAGCCCCCCTGGGTGAGGGGGTAGTAGTGGTAGGCATCCAGCCCCCTGGGTGAGGGTGGTGGTAGGCATCCAGCCCCCCTGGGTGAGGGTGGTAGTAGTGGTAGGCATCCAGCCCCCCTGGGTAGGGGTGGTGGTGCGCATTCAGGCCCCTGTGTGCATATGTGGCATTGGTGATGGGCATCCCGCCCCTATGGTGCTGCTGTTGCTGGTGTAAGTATATTCTGCATCCCTCTGTGTGTGTGTGATGTGTCGTGTACGTGTCGTATGTGTTTTGTGGTTGGTGTCTGGCTTACCTTCTGCGCCGTACGCGTCCGTGCCTGTTCCGGTAGTAAATGTAGAATATTGGTATGATCGGGACGAAGGGATTCATGGTTGGTTCGTGTCGTTCGTCCTTCTCGTTGCTTCGCGTCGTCCTCGTCGCTTCGCCTCGTCCTCGTCGCTTCGCGTCGTCCTCGTCGCTGGCGTGTTCGTCATGGAGCCGTGGATCGTGTTGTGGCGCGAATCGGAGCTTATGTGCGCCTCTCCCGGATGCTTTGACGTGCCGTGCGTAGCGACGGGTTCGGCGCGTACGGAAAGCGCATCGTACTTGTTCGGCCGGACGGAGCTGCATTTTCCCTTCCGTGCGACTCGATTCAGCGTTTCTGGATTCGCCTCGGTCGGGGAACAGGACCTGGTTTGGGTGAGTACGGCTCGGCCGGATTCTTTGCTGTTGTGCGCATCGTACTTACTCGTTCGGTGTGCTGTACGGATCGGTCGGGAAACAGGCTTTCGCATGGCTTTTTTCCCGACCGAATGGTGTTGGGTGCGCCTCCGACCGAGATCGGAATCGGCCACTCAGTGTCAAAGACAGTATAATATTGCAATTCGGAAAACATAGAATTTACAACATCAACATCCCAATCATCTGATTGCAACCCAGGAACTATCACATCACCCATAGAAACATGGAATACATATGGTATCTCCAGGGTCTCCGTCGGACCGAAGACATCGAATGGTACTTTGTCCCATACAATTCCATCAGTGACTGGGACCGCTGAAATGTTAACAAGGGACTGGTCTCGTTTAATTTTATGTGAGGAGGAATGTGGGACCCACACCCCGTCGACAAGTTCTGCAGCAGAACATTCTGGGAGGGAATGGCCATTAATCAAAAGGGAAAAAACTGCCACAAATCCAATCCACATGAACAGGAATACCATGGAAAACACGATCCAGACATATATCCAAGGTGGAACCAGATAAGTGTATTTTAACCAGGAGATAAAAACACAAATACGTGCTGGTGGTGGGGTTAAAACAGAAGACAATGAAGAACTGTCTGAAGAAAAATTATCTTGATCAATATAGTAACCAGAAGAACTCAGCTGGAATAATGGAGGCTGGGATTCTGGATGCAGACCTGAGGCTTTCATTCCCAAAGGGGCCTCTGTCCTGTACCAAGCTTATCCTCAGGGTCTTACCGATGCTCAGAGGGGTCCACCTCTCGACAGCCCCAAGTCTGGAGATATATTATACACAGACTTTAGGATGGTCAAGCTGGGGAAGGAAAGGATGGGGACAGTAGGGAGGGAGACCTGTGAAAATAGAAAGAGAATTATGTAATACACTCCTCTATGATCATAAGATAACTACACTACAGAACAATAGAGGAAAACAACACTCAAGTAACTACCTGTAAAGGAAAAAGACGTAACCCCCTAACAGGAGAGGAGAGCAGGTGATCTCGAATCCTCAACACCAATACCACTGGAAAGGAGGGAACAGGGAAGAACGTAAATATCTCCTTTTTTATACCTGCACAACATACCTAGAAGGAGCAATACCTATCAACCTACCCTCTGTATCAGGTTGAGATGCCCCCAAATGATGTACCAGCTTCTGGAACAGCAATCACCTACTACTGACCACCCCTGTTAAGTGAAACACAAGTATTTGCCAGCATGCTGATTATCAAGGTTTTGAAAAGATCCATGGATGAGCATACATCAAAGTGTCATCAAAGTAAATGCAATGGATATGCTCTTTCAATAGTAAATCAAGAATGAATCAACATGGACTACTGCTGAAGTAGATCATTTCCAAACGGAACTGCTCAGGTACGATAAGAAATAAATCTCTCAAATGGTGCAGAAATGTAAATAGAGAGTTGACTTCACTTTTCGAACTTCCTGTTTATCACACTGCTAGCCTTGAAATCATCTTCCCTGCATGAGCCACGAAAATGGGCTCGCCAACAGGGAAGATCAGGAATGATAATGTTGTCACACCAAATACTGAATTGTACGCAAAGCAAAAGAGCACTCGCTGCCCAGCCTCTTGCTCTCTCGCATGAGTCCTAGGAAAATCGGACTCGCCAACGAAGGGAGACACACCTATGTTTTATCCCAAATCGGAGCGTACATCCATAATCAAAAAGGAAACTGTGATTAAATGATACGGTAAAACCTGCACCCTTACCGGACCGGGACCTTGCCACCAAACGTCAGACTACGAATAATCAGCAGCTCCATCTGCCGTCTTCCCTGCTATATCCTGGTTTCCTGACGTCACGCACAACGGTGTGTCGGACATCAGAAACCCATGTGTTACTGGGAAGTGTAGTCCCCGTAGTCTCCGGGACAGCTCCTTCATAAGGAGCCTGTCAGTGTACATTGCCAGTGCTTCCTGACAGCCTCAAGGGGTGGATCAGAATAAACGATCTCCATTGTACAGTGTGAAGCAGGCAAAGCAGGTACCAGGTCAACTGAATACTCGACATCCCCCTCCGGTAGCCAGGGAGAATCAGAATCAATGGAGCTCACAGGCTGTAAAGGAATATCCCGTCTTGGGATACCCTGAGGCATACTATTGAGTATTGGCCGAATGGTGTAACTTGACATGTTCAAAGGAAACAAAGCTGTTGTCTTTGTTTCCCGGTAGTGGAGGTAAAATCATAGTTCGGGTACCCCAAAGCCCAAGCACTGGAACAGGAGCACAGTAGGAGGGACCACATTTTTTCTTGATCGCCACCTTTTCATAAACCAGATCTCCAACATTAGGAAGCTAGCCAGAAATAGGAATCAGAGCCGCTGTATCAGATGGCTGAGTCAAAGGCATATGGGTTTTAGCCAGAACGACACAACACTTTTGTAGATCCTGTAAAAGAGCACAGTGGTTATCTACGTCAAAGGTTACGGCAGCCACCACAATGTCTAGACCATCAAGGTCTGACACAAACATCTTGATGCAAAAGAGCATTTTGTACGGGGTCCGCCCTCCCAGAGCTCTTCATGGGAGGTTATTAAGAGCACGTTAAACCCCATAAAGATGAGTTAACTAGCCACGGCCCGTACCTAATACCCTTGCTGTTGAAGATTGCTTTAAGTCACGGTTCATCCGTACCACAACAGAATTGCCCTCGGGCATATATGGAGACGAGAAATGCACCTGCACTCCCATCGACATCATAGAATCGCGGTTTGCCTTAGAAGCAAAAGCCAGACCCTGGTCTGAATGGAAAGTGCCCCAGGCATAAGTCCCGACAAAGATATGCATATCTTTTATAACAGTGCGAGCGTCAGCCGAGCGCTGTGGCCAGACCCAGAGGAACCTTGTGCAAGAATCCACTGCAACCAAAATATATTTGAAAGCATTATCGGATATAAATGGACCGCAGTAATCAAGATAAATGCAGCCAAATGGCTGATTAGAAATGAAAAGATGAGTTTGGGGCGAACATGACACAGAAGAACTCTTAATTTGTTGACAAACATCGTAACAAAGGACATACCTGCGATTCTTTTGGTATCAGCCGCGCCACCAATAGCGTTGTTAGAAAAGAGAAACAGTGGCAGCCACTCCCGCATGTGCAGAAGCAATACCATCATGGCGGCCACTATTAAAGAGTGTCTGCGGTCAAGGTTGGGGGTCAGACAATCACCAACATTAGGAATCGTCACAAAGGGAGATTAATCCTAAGTACACTGATAAGAGTAGCGATAAGCAAACCCTTGAGGAAAGGGAGTACTATCCCGGGTAGCGATTATGGCAGCCAAAATGTCACCATCAATTTTAGTCGTAGCATGCGTAACTGCGGCTACTTTAACTGTGGCTACTGCAGATTTGGCTGCTTCATCAGCCATTGAATCCCCAACTGCGTGCGCTCCGGCACGTTGATGGCCCAATGTATGTGCAATGTGTGTAAGTTGCAGGCGTTCTTTAAGAGTGGCCACTCGAACCCAAAGCATTTTATGCTTTATCGTGCTACCTTTAGAATCCCGAAAATCATTTTGTTTCCAAAAAAACAAATTGTCATTAAAGGACTGTACACAATAGAAAGAATCACACACAACCTGGGTGGATAATTCAGGATTAGCATATTCGAGAGCTAAAAGGAGAGCTCTCAATTCGGCCAGCTCGGCCGTGCAGTCCCCAAGAGACTGGATATGAACCAAGGCAGGGTCAAAAACTCCATCTTTTATCAAACCTACGACAATAGTGCAAGCTGCGGAGTAAGCTTGTTTAGAACCAATGACCGGGTAAGCTGAACCATCAGTGTAAATAATACATTTGCTCTGGTCATGGGGAAGTACAGAAGAAGTTAGAGGGTGAACATGTTCATACTCTTACTTTTGCAAGGAAGGATCAAACACAAAGTTGACATCAGCCGACGTCAAAGACGTTGCCCATTGAATCGAACGAGGATGCAGAGCTTTAGAATTAGGAACACTAGCTTTTGTGACCACCTCTAAGGCGGGCACAGGAGAAACGACAAAAATGTGTTTACCTTGAGCAAGAGGGTGTTCTTTCAGAATAGCCATTTGCACAGCAGTCAAAAAAATTCAGTAGAAGGAGTATACAAATGTGATTTATAAGAAAATGGAACAGTGTCTCCCTCATTAAATGTCACATAAGTGAATCCAATTGCACCAGGCAAAATCCAGATGACCAAATCAGTAGTATTCAACCTAGTGTGTAAGTATTGCATAGCACGCAAATCAGACTGTAAAGCGTGCAAAACAGCGGTGTGTTCCGGAAGCCAGGAGGAAGCATAAAAAGGTTTGACACGCTGAGCATAGTCAGGAATGTAAGTCCTGCTGACATTTAAAAATCCAAGCAGAGACTGCAATTTTTTAAGGGTAGATGGAGGTTGCAATTGAGCACACTTCTCCAAGAAATGGGGTGCTAACCCCCGACCTTCATTTGTTAATTCATAACCAAGAAAAAGAACGGCCAGAAACGCAATATGCGATTTTGCAAAATTGAATTTGTAGCCCAGAGCAGCGAATTGCGTAATGATGCAATCCACTCTCACAAGATGGGGATTCAATTCATCATCAGTAAGGTATATGTCATTGACATAAGAGAAAGCGTCAGAATGGATTTCATGCAAAAGGGACACAATATGTGCCGCAAAAACCCCGGGGCTATTTCTTATACCCCATGGAAAGTCTTGCGTATCGCCTCTGAGAGCCGAGGGCGCTGAACACGGACAAGTTCCGGCTTTCAGGAGCCAGGTTATGACTGAAAAATACATTAGAAATATCCAGTGTAGTTTTGAACTTTTTACCCACGATTTTCTTGATTAATGCTGTACTATGCGTGTTTTGCACTGCAAAAGTACGATAATGACTATTCACATGTCTATAATCCAAATCTATGCAATAAGAACCATCTGGTTTTAAAATAGGAAAAAGAGGATTATTCATCGCAGATACACAGGGTTCAATCAAATCCTGATATTCGAATTGAGCGAGAATCTCTTTGATGGACACTTTAGCATCGCGTTTAATCGGATATTGAGGCTGCGGCTGCGGAGTAGAACGTATGGGAACAACATGCGAAGGAGAGACCTTATCCCAACCAGCCTGGTTGCAGTATAAGGTTGGAGCAAGAGCCCACTCAAAAGCATAAGCATGCTTAGTCTCATCGGGGACAAATTGCGAAAAGGAAGGTATAATTACATCCTCGCCCGAGGACATCCTAGAACAAACGGGGGAGGCCAATTGACCTCCGCCAGCAAAATGTCATAAGAAGACGTCAAGTTGTCCCAAAAAATAGCACTTATGGTGCGTCTAATGTCACCTTCAGTCTGAATTCTACTTGGTAAAGTCTATCAGGTGGAGCCACGGGGTATCCACGGTTTCAACCGTTACAAAGGTGTCAGTTGCTTTTGCCTCCAGAAACTGATGGAGTGTCTGGCGCACTACAGTAACTTCCGCTGCGTTGTTGAGGAGAGTCACCGCCCAATTCCTGTCCAGGAGGAGGGTTCCCACCGTCTGGAGCATACTTTGCTGTCAAAGCGGCAACTTTCTTCTTCTGGAACGGGGCTCTATAAGGAGGTGGTTCCTCTCTCTTAACTTTCACTTCAAAAGAGCGCGGTGAGTCCCACTTGGGTTGTGAGGACTCGCCCTGTGTGCGATCCTGCAGTCCTCCTCTGTCGTACTGTTGATCAGATGATTCCTGAAAGGAATGAGGAGAATGAGGATCAGGAACCTGAAACCTCTCAGGAGTTTTAATTTTAGGGCGATCATGTAAATCATATCTACATTCAGAAGCGTCCGGGGGTGGTGACCCACGCTGAGACCTAGGCTTCTGCTGCTACTTAGACTTGTCTCACGTCTTCTTTGGAAATACTGGACGACCCTGCTTTTCAGGACTGGGCTTACCCTGAGTAGATGGTCTGACCCCCAAGTTATTGCGACCTAAGTATGTATAAATATCAGCAATAATAACCGCCAACTCACGTTCCCGGTCAACGTCAGCCACCGCCGAAAGGCATTGACGAACCATTAAGGCCGCTGCTTCACCTTTAATATTAGAAAGAATCATTTCAGAGTCTATGGGAAAAATACACAGTAGCGTCATCCCCAAATTCAGGGTAGGACCCGCCCCATGTTCATTCTGTACTTGTTTGAGCACGCTCGAAAGAACACTGATAGAGGGGGTGCCATGACAAAGTGTATACACTGAGGCAAACATCATCCCCCAGGTGTTGCAGTCGGCCAAGGTGGGTATCAGACCACTAGGCAAGCACATATTAAGGGTCCTATGTTTCTCAACAGGACCTATGAGAGGGAAAACTGCATCAAGCTGATAAATTTGCTGTGCAATCCAAAACAGAAAGTCCTCACAATTCGGAGGACGTTTGCCCATCACCAAATTAATAAGAACGGGGCTAATAACAAGACCTCCACCATGTGCAGCCTGCACAGGAGGTGCAGCCCCAGGCGGAGCCGCCAGAAAAGCACAGGCAACACATTGAATCAGGCGTCTATAGAGAAGAACTACCTGAGCATACAACATACGTACATGCGCCAACCTGGTGTTAAGATAAATAGGATATGGAGTAAAAACCGGCCAAAACAGGCCATGTGGTGCCATCAATACTTAAGGGGCCCATTTGAACAGTTTCAATAGGATGGGGTAGGGCGCTATTAAACCAAATCTGGTGCTCCCAGGCCGTCAAAGGAACTTCAACAACGGCATAAGGGCGATAAGCAGTTGGAACAGAGGCTGCAGTGTAATAATGAAAAGCAATATCATTTGCATTCACTGCGGGAAAAAGTAACCCAGGAGTAAAACACTTTGAAACGGTACGCAGGATCCGCCTCGACGACAAAAACAACTGGAGGCTCTGCTTTGGGGACTCCATGCTGCAACAAATGTTGAGTAATTGCTGCGCGGCAATGAGCCAGAATCGCAACCGGTTGAGCCATAAAGCCAAACAAAGGGATTCATCAAATGGTAGCACTAAAACAGGTCAAAAATCTTTTCAAATTCAAGCTTGAAAAACCTACAGCAATAGGTAGTCCCTACAAACTGAGGAGGCAAAGCCCTCTCACCACGGACGTCTCTGGGAAACAGTGCAAGGGTATTGTGGGCAAGCACATGCGCTACTCGGGTCCTGTGAATAAGTACCCGACCAAACGTTGGCGGTGCCATGTTGCAGAGATTCTGCGGAGTCACAGAACTATGCTTGGGATCATAGGACCTTAGTAGGCAGGGAGTGAGTCATCCTACCACCTGAGTACCCATGAGCCCGGGACCGACTAGCTATAGTGTCTCACTTGCCCTCCTACTCACTCACAGAGGCACAAGTGATTAGACACCCCAGAACACAACACTCCCGACCCTCTCAGGAATCGCGGTTGCAGGACACCCCCTTTCGCTCTCACACTCGTACTAGTCCACAATGAGTTCTGACAGAGACACGAGAAAAGTTTAAAATGTTTATTTTATCTATTGTGCTCTAGTATGTAGCATACATGCCACAATAATTAAGAAAATGCCTAACACAAATACAGTCAGCATAGTAAGTAGTCCATAAATCATGAAAGGAGCTGTCATTGTATAATACAGGATAGCCTAACCTCCCTCCCCTTCTACAGAAGCAAAATGATTATATATCAGAAGATCTCTGAGTGTTTGCAGCAGACCCCGTACCATAGCATATAAATATTTCTACATCTCAGGTGCTGTCACGATCTCTTCCCTGGAAAGATCACTCTCCAAGTGTGTGTTGTTACCTATTCGTGCATACCTATATGACAAAAGTATGTGTTCCCAAACAACAGCTGCATTTGTGTATTTTGTCTAGGTGCTAGGGCCTGACCAGAACAGAATTACAAGGGGCATTGTTGTTTGACCATGTCTACAGTGTTCAGACTAAATCCCAGGAAAGAACAGAACATGAAAACAACAGCAGGTTCTGTGTGAAAGTACAGTGTGACACAAAACAAAATATGTTTGTATAGTAACGTGCGCAAAGCAGAGGGCAGTTTGCAACGTGCTCATGCTAACATAGGGAAAACGACAATGGGCCTCAGGAACTACTGGTTTAGGGTAGAATCAACTTTTTTAGAGGCAATACAGCATTCTTTATCATGCTTTAAATGTAGAGTGGCCAAGCCAAGTGTGAGACCTGCCAGCCGTAGGGAGGTCTTCCCCCAAACTTTTTACCTCGCCTCCTTCATTTTTGCTCAACTTATTTTTGTTGGCCTTAGGACTCACCCCCTTCCCCCAGAACATGGTTATATTGGCTCATACCTAATTGCCATCTTTAATTTACTTATAAGTTCTTTGTAGAGTGGTATACCATATTCCCAGGGCCTGTAAATTAAATGGAACCAGTGGGCTTGCAGCACCTTTTGTGCCACCCACATGAGTAGCACTGAAAAACATGTCCCAAGTCTGCCATTGCAGCCTGAATGCAGTTTTAAACTGCCATGTCGCCTTGGCATTTAAACCCCCTTGCCAAACCTTAAACTCCCCTTTTATTACATCTAAGCCATGCCTAAGGTAGGCCCTTGGCAGCCATAGGGCAGGGTGCTTTGTAATTAAAGGTTGGACATGTACTTTTAAGTTTTACATGTCCTGGTAGTGAAAAACTCCCAAATGTGTTTTTCTCTGCTGCGAGGCCTACCTTTCCCATAGGATAACATTGGAGTTGCCTTATTACATTATGTAAGTGTAATTTCCAAATGGGACCGGGTCACCATTTCATGTTTGATGTCTCTGGGATTGGAATTTAATAGCCTAACTTATGGTGAAGTTGGATTTTAAATTACAATTTTGAAAATGCACTTTTAGAGAGTTGGCATTTTCCTGCCCTTAGCCCTTTTGTGCCTGTAGCCTGTCTTGTGGCACATGACTGGGTGTAACTGTCAGACTTTGTGAATTCCACCAAGACAGTCACACAATAGAGGGATTAGGTATGCCTTGATGGGCCATCTGCTGACAGGATGGGGGGCGGAGCCGGGCACAGCCCCTCTTACAAATGAATAGCCTGTGTTCTGCCTTCCCACAAATGGAATAACAACCTCACATTGTTAATGCAGCCAACTTGGAGCCAGGGCGGGGAAGGCAGGAAATTCCATCCACTACAAAGCCACTGTCTAGAGGCTTCTCGCACCTTCCAGAGCCAGGGAACGAGGGTATAAAAAAGGGAATTCAGACACAAACTCTTCAGTACACTTCTGGACCTGTGGATACTCTGCCAGGAAGAAAGACTGTTGTGCTGCTAAAAGGACTGCCACTCTGTTGGACTGCTTCTCTGACGGAACTGCTGCCCTGCTGCCCAGAGCAACTACAAGGGCTAGTCGGCAGGCCTCCTGATTTGAGCCTCAGGGACATAAAAGGCTCCCCAATATCCTGCACCAGCACCTGGACACAGCTGCAGCGAGTTCCTGACCTCCAAGTGGTGCCTCTCAGGTTCTGAGCCCTTGGTGTGGCTCACAGGTGCTGAAATCAAGCTTTTGGGCTCTTCACGACCGCGAACGGGCCAGTTTGTACCAATGCCTCGCTGCTCGCCCTGCAAATCAGTGCGAAGCTCCATCGGCCTGACTCTTCACACTGCAGCATCGACCACCGCGAAGCTCCAGCAATGCCTGCACTCGATGCCGACCGACTCCTTCAGCTTTGCCAACAGCTTTCTGCGACGCTCTCCCTGATCCTCGTGGTCCTCTCCAACACTAATGGAACCCTTGGCACGAACTTTGAGAAGGTAAACTTTAGCGGGCCTAACCTGGGGACTGTATCTAGCCTGTGCTCCATCGCGGTTGGCCTCAAAATGTGACTTTCACCCGGTCCAGTGCAACCAGATATCCCTGGTTGGCTCTCTATACTGTTAGGTGCTATTTTTCACTTAAATCTGTAAAAAAATCATAACTCTGGATCTACTGATTGGATTTTTATCTTTTTGGTCCTGTTTTATTTATTACATTTTGCTCTATTTGTCTAACTTGGTGTAGGATCCTTTTTGTGTGCTGTTTCTCATTGTGTTACTGTTTGAAGTGTTGCACAAATATTGTACACATTGCGTCTAAGTTAAGCCTGACTACTCTGTTCCAAGCTACCAGGGGGCTGAGCACAGGTTAATTTAGGGTTGGCTTGTGCCTCACCACGGCAAAGATTGTGGTTGCTGCTTGACCAGGGATTACACCCCAGTCAACCAACAACACAATTTCTCACACCAGGTGTACTTATAATACTATTACAGCAAATTAAATTACAAATGCAACTAGCAGCGCCGTTTATCTACTTATACTACCAAGCAGCACAGATAAGCATGAAGACTAAGTGGTCTAAATCTGAAACAGACAAAATCTGGCCGCATATGGCCTACACCATGTACTCTGATGCACTTTAATCCAGAGTTCGCACCAGCACAAAAGTATGGCCCATTTCTCAAACGGAAAGGACGAGAATGTAGATTAATCTAGAACATGTTCAGTAAGGAGGTATTTAAATTGTTCATTCTAAGTCCACTACATTTTAATCTCAATGAGTCTGAACGTTTGCAATGTGCTCAAATACATAATTGGGTGATGCGCCAGGCGTAAGCAAAGCTGCTATTAAAGCGAAAAAGAGAGAAAGCTTGGAAGAAAATGAAATCAAGGTAGAAAAAGAGAAAGACAAAAATGAAGAGCTAGAGAGGCAGTCGTGAGAGTCCTTCAGCAGGCCAGGTTGCAGACCAACAGGAAGCTTTATTGAGAGTGGTTTGATTTATAGAATACACTACATGGAAATGTGGCTGAAAAGGAGGATATTGTTTCCTAAATTTAAAGACAAGAGATGTGCTGCCTCTGGGGTGGGCTCCAATCTCAGCACAATAGTGACAAGGAATTGAACTACTCCTCTGGGTGGAGTCAAAGTCCACTCTATGTGTTTTTTTTAAAGCATTGTTAACAAATGGACTACAATCTGCTGCTCTGTCAGGCCAGGCCTAAAACGTGATGATATTCCTGATTATTTCACAAAAGCAATAAAGAGAATTGCTAAATCAGTTCATGTTGTATATATACCCTGTGCTTGTAGTCAGGAGCTTTTCTCTTTTTTGGGGAGTTTTATATAGCGCGAACTAGACCCGAAGGTATCAGAGCGCTTTACATGAGCACCAGTTGTGTTAAAGACCGACACATTCATTTTTAGTCCCGGGGAGATTTAGGGGCATATTAACAAGGGCTTTATCTCCGCTTTTTTGGCTTAAAAAGCCAAAAAAGCGGAGATAAAACTATCGCCCTATTAACAAGAGGGTGCTAACATGCATAATCGCATGTTAGCACCCTTTTTCCCAACGCCTCCCTTTGCAACTCTAATGAGATGCAAAGTGGGCGTCACTGGGCGTACCCCGGATGGACAACCTTGTAAAATATCGCTGATGTTCACATCGCGATATTTACAAGGCAGCCCACAGGATTTTAGCACACGTTAGATTTTGGCGAAAACGGCGGTTTTCGCCAAAAACTAACGTCTGCTAAAATCTGACTTACCTATGCTTAACATAGGGGTGGATTATGCTGATACGACCACAGGGTCGTATCAGCAAGGTACATCGCCGTTTTGCAGGGAACATCGCTGGAAATCCAGCGATGTTCCCTGCATAACAGCATTCCCGCTATCGCTGGTATTTTTATCGCTTTTGAGATAAGCGTCGCTGATAGCGCGCTATCTCAGCGATAACATCCAGTGTTAGCCGGCGATAATTATCCTAGAGCTAAGTGCGCTTAGCGATAATTATCGCCGGTTGTTGCTGATATGCCCCTAAGTGACTTGCCCAGAATCAAAGGATGTTGAGGTGCCCTACTGAGGCTTGAACTCGGTTCCCCAGCTCCGAGGTCGACGGCTCTAGCCGTTCGGCCACACCCTCTGCCCTGTTTGCAAGTCAATTGATTCAGTGGAAGCAAATTAAGGCTACAACTTTGAGAAGGTGCAAGGTTATTAACACTAAGCACCATAAATAACAGATTATCCAAACAACACTGTAGATTACAAAATAACTCCATGTCACCAAGGACAAGAGCAGCTGTAATTGGCTTTCATTAAATAACCTTATGCATTTTGTAAGTTGTAGCCTTGATTGTAGGGTTGCCTAGCCATGAGAAGGCAAGACACTCTGGCTCTCTTTAGGAGAGGTGAACGCACTGCATCACTAATACCCCACCCAGAACTATCGGTGCTGCTGGGTTTGATAATTCTGCAGGGTAACATTACCATGATAACGAGTTTTTCA
Organism: Calotriton arnoldi; assembly: GCA_963921515.1. Taxonomy (NCBI): domain Eukaryota; kingdom Metazoa; phylum Chordata; class Amphibia; order Caudata; family Salamandridae; genus Calotriton; species Calotriton arnoldi. The sequence continues at coordinate 500,444 of CAWUFW010004874.1, read as the reverse complement.
ACATGGGAATGGGGAATAAATAGAGGAATGTTATATTCCTGCACAACTCTGAATTATTATTCAGCCGTAAACACATGTTTGTGGTAGAGCTGAAATTTACCATAAACCCCGGAATAAGGGACTTTGTGCTCAATACTGGCTGACATTTCACTCCCTAATGCATTCTGGGAATTGTTGTCATGTTTGGATTCCAGCGAGACCATTGCACTAAATCTACTGATAATAATGATTTGTTTCAGAAAGATCCTGGACTAGGAACATGGTGTCCAAACAATATGGGCCAGGTATATTTTATCTGCTAAATACACATTAAAATGTCAGATTTCTCTATTCAGACAGGCGGCTGGCCCTTGCTGTAATGGCATGGCCCACTTTAGGAAAGTTACTGCTTTCCAGTGGAAGCAAAGGCATTCCTCAGTACTCATTTCCTGCCTGTTTTCGTGGAAATTACCTAGTGGAGCAAAAACCCTTGTGTATGCCAATGACTTTAGAACCAATAATTCGGTTTTCTTTCCTTCCAAGGTTTTTCTGAATGTTAAATATGATAGATGTCTCAGCGTTCAATGTCTTGCTGATCATTACACTTGTAAATAACAGTATAAAGATCAGAAAATATCAACTCCTCATTAGAAAAGACAGAAATTCGTGGAAAGTGCTTTAGTGTTCTTGGAATGAAACTCCATAACACTCTCCTCCAAAAACTGTCTAAAGAGGAGAAACATCTTGCCCACCAGACAGCTATAAAAATCTTACAATTTCAGCGTTTTTAGACTTGGTCTAGTGGCACTCAAGAGGAAATTATTGCAATGCTGATACAAGAAAATTGTTCTAGTGCACAAAGTGACAACCCACAGGTCTTCAGATCTTTTTTCTACTGCTTTCCCTTAGTCTTCTTTTCACCAGTTCAGCTCTTTCCAAGTGTGCCCACCTGCATATGCCAAGTTCAGCCCTATTTCTCTTTTGCCCACACACACTTTCACCTGCATCACTGATGGGAAATGTGTTTTACCCAAAGGGTGCTAAAGCGATTCTTGCATTTGAGCCCTCGTTCTATGTCTGTGATCCTTCATTTCCTGTTGGTGACATCACTTCCTTTCTCGTGACTTGCAAGCCATGAGGCTTGGATGCAGAGGTGGGAGTGTACAATGTAGCACAATGTCTGCAAAGCATGAACACATGACCAACACTCTGGCATGAAGAAGCCATCCCTTCTCACTGCTTGGACGAGCAACTTATTTAAACCACCAAGCACGCTTTTTTATGCCTCTTTTAAGAGTTATATATATCAAGAGGGAGGGACTCGGAACGCATAAAGGTCCAGCATACATGCTCCGATTAGCTAATCAAGATCACAGAGGTATGCAGTTCCTAGTAAGTACGGATCTGTCTGCTTAGGTCAGTTAAGGTCCACAGAGTCTGCAGGGAGCATTACTCTGTAGGAACAAATGCCCTCACACACATGGATAGGTGTCATGCTTCATCATTGGGCTTTTGCTCTACTTCGGGCAGGCGCTGCAATGCCTGACGGGCACCCTCAATGGGGGCTCTTTACCGGAGATAAGCTGTATGGTGAAGTGTGGGTAATAAAATAAATAATACCAGTATTTGTAAAGCACACAGCTACCTCCTAAGTGGTGTCCCGGCGCTGGGGGCCGTCGGGAAGATTAAGCGAGCTATTGCCCAGAGTCACATGGTGCTGGGCTAACCTGCCGCCGGCACCGGGGATCGAACCGTGAACCCCGGAGTCAGGCACCCTGGCCGCTGCGCCACACCTCTTCCACTAAAATAGTAGATTGGTGTATTTTAAGTAAATATGTGAAAGAGTGGGATAAAAATAGGACAGGGGGTACTCTACAGAAATATTTTAATGATTGAGTCCTACTGCCCACTGTTAAAATATGTGGTGCCGCCTACTAGAAGTGAGTTCTTCAATGGATATTGTCATAAAACCACAGGAGGGCCCTGCATTTCGTTTGAGACCTGAGCCCCAAAAAAGCTTCTGACAAACCTGTCTACTTATCAAATGTCATGTGCCCCACATGAAGTACCCACTAGAGTTGTGACCTGATGAAGCTCTGTCCATCAGATGGGAGGATAGCTCAAGATTGTGTGCTTACAGATTTTGTGCCACAGATGCTGTGACCCCAGAATTCTTTTTTTAAAGTTATTTTTACTAAACAAGCTCATCATACAGTATAAAATCTGAGAATTCACTGCGAATACAATGGCACAATTCAGCATGCATATTACAATGAGAGTGGTCAAAGCACAATGACTGGATGGCTCAGGGACACTATAACAATTCCCAGGTTCGTGTGGATTCTTCTGAGTTGCCCACGTTCTTCAACATCCCAATACATAGCAGTCGCTGCCGCACATAAGTAAGTCATGACCCCAATGATGCACCACTATAGTTCCGCCAGGGTGTCCATATCTTCTCCCACTTTCTAGGGCACCCTCTGCTGTTATAGATCACCTCTTCCACCCTCTGGCTCCAATCCATATCAGCTTCCCATTCTGCCACCGACGGGGGAAGGGAGGCTCCTCACTGCCGTGACCCCGGACTGTTATTCCTGATGAAGGATGCCTTCATCTGAAGCTGTATCCCTAGGATGTATTTTTCCCTTCCTAGGCCCTTCTGATGGTGTGACCCCAGATTCGATCTTAAGATGATTTTACTAAGAACCAAAGACCGACCAACACTGTACCATTCCAAATCTACATGCAAATATGTGCTAATGTGCACCTTGGTGGGACCCTATTAGTGCACGGCTCACAGAGAGCAGTGTTCCTGGTGCCTGCAAAGTATTTTGGGGCCTTTTTTGTAGTTCCTGGTTCACAATCATGCTTTATTAAAGTGAGATGTACAAAGGATTTTATTAATGTATTTCCCCAACCTGCCATTCAGTTCTTGAGTAGCTTTCATGTGCGTGTTAACAATCTTGGTCCTGGAAAAAGATGTTTACCTGAGATCTTCTAATCCCATTTTATTTTGCTTATTGCATTTCAGAGAAAAAGCTCTATTTAGCATAGACTGGCTCACATTTGCGGGTGGTTGGCTCCCTTCTGTAACTCCACACAAAAGGGAACAAATAATTGGTTGAATTTCTACCCAATAGAGCCCCCAATTTTTAAGACTTATTCAAGCATTGTTGCACCCGTCACTTTTTAAAAATCGATTTACAAATTGCAAACCATGCCAACTTTTTCAGACTTGGGGTGTTTTTTAGGTCTTGCCTGAGACAGTGCATGCATTGTCGCTTGGAAAGATCTGTTATTACTTTAAAAGAATCTGAAAAGGGCCTTGGGCCCGCCCATTACTTACCATTTTATTGGCTTAGTTGCCACTGGTTTTCAGTTTGTCTCCGTTTTTCTTCTGTGGAGCATATACCAAGTACTGATTGATTTCTTGATTCATGTTCTTCTGCACTGCATGCCTCGGACTGTGGTCCTGTGTTTTTTATTTTGCTAGCGAGACAATTTGATAATTTTTTTATTTTCTGCTGGAAGACACCTTGATTATGGGTTGGTGAGAACTTTGTAGGGTCACCCTTACATCCATTTACCTCTACAAACCCCTGGTCCCTAAAATCACTCTTACCTCCATTTACTTCTACCTAACCTAAATCTTTAACTCTACCCACCCCGGAACCCTAAAATCACCCTTACCTCCCTTTAGCTCTACCCACCCCTGAACCCTAAAATCCCCCCTACCTCCCTATATCTCTACACACCCTTAAGTCCCTAAAATCACCCTTACCTTGCTTTACCTCTACCCACCCCCAAACCCTAAAATCACCCTTACTTCCCTTTACCTCTACCAACCCCTAAACCCTTAAATCACCCTTACCTCCCTTTACTTCTTCCCTATCCTAAACCGTAAAATCACCCTTTGTTAAAAAATGTTTTAATAAAAAGTATGTTATTTAAAAAATATACATACCTGCGTGGAAATGTACTGCGTGGTAAAGGTACAAATACTTACCTACATGTTACCTGCATGGTAAAAACTGTGAGGTAAAGGTCCTGCGTGGTAAAGGATGTTTCCCCTCAGTCAGGACACATTCATGCCCCCTCCTTAAACACTCTCCTGCCATCACGCTAGCACCCCTAAATGTTTTGTGGACACTGGTGGTTGTTTTATGCCTTTTGTATGTTTTATAGGCACCTATGCCTCTATGACAGTTTGCCCCTCCCTCCACCTTTCACACTCTATACTTTAGGTCTCCCCTGCTGCAGCACATGCCCTATCACTTGCAAGACATTTTGTCTACTTACTGGGGGCTTAGGGCTCACCCTTTGCTTACCATTAGTTGGCTTTATAGTCCCTCTCATTTCCTTCCTTCTCTTTGGACAGCGAGTGCCGGCTTCACTTTGTCTTTATGTGTTTGTGCCTACCCTGGAGCATGGCCAAAGTACTGATAGCTTTGCCCAGTCTATTGCTTCCCTTCCCCATGCCCTCCTGCCTTGTTGCTTGGCAGGTCGGCCCCTGCATCCTCCATCATTGTTGTATACCCTGTCCCCCCACCACTCTTACCCGTCCCCCTTCGTTGCTTGCTTCCTCTCATAACGCCAGAAAAAAAACAGCACCCAAAAGTCGCTCCAGCGGGTTTCAAGATGCGACAAAGATGCAGACGGTGCTGCGTTCGCTGCTCTACATGGCCTTTTTGGGCGCTGTCTTCATGCAGGGCCTACACAGCCAACTTCAGCTCAGAGGCAAGATAATTAAGTGAGTTTTTTTTTCCTTGAATGCCTTTTATGTATTTGTGAGTTTAAGACATGCAGCCATGCCATGATCCTTCTCGCTTTTGACAATTTCAGATCGCTTTAAGTAGATTGCAGCCCCCACACCGGTTGATTGACAGCAGTTATCATTTATTTTTGTTATTAATGCTTAAAGTGTGTTTTGCCCAGCGCCCTCAGCCATTAGCTGACATTTCCTGCCCCATTAAAAAAAGATTAATGCATAAATATGTATTTTAATTTTGTGTTCGTTTAAGGTTGCTGACAAGGTGCTATTGTCATTTATTCCTGAAAGAATTGTTTTTTGGAGAAGGCAGAGAAAAAATCCCATGCTAAGAAAACAAAATCACTGCTCCTCTAGGTCAGCACTGGCCTCATCATAGCGTTTTTTTCCCTAAGTTTCAGCCAAGCTGCACAACATTGCTGAAAGACCGTGATGAAGCCAATAGCTCATGCATAGTAGCGACCTATTGGCTTTGCCAATGTTTGTTTCATCTTTGCCACTCTGGAACTAGGTAATAAAATGTTTTTTCCTTTCCCGCACGAGACATACACAGGGCACTAATTGTCCGACTTGTTTCAGTATCAGTATTATTTAATTATGCTGGTTTCCTTTTCCCATCAATACTTATTAAATATTCATAAATTAAAACCATTGAACAGTTCTGACTGCATGGATTGGTGTTTCGCTGCATCGTTCATTACTTCCTGCTTCTAGTGACAGCAATCATCTACGTTAGGCACCAAGGGCCTCATTTATGCGTTTTTGCCATTGGGCAGTGCCGCAATCATTCTTGCGGTGCTGTCCTACTTCAAAAGAAAAGGGCAGGAATGCGCCGTATCTATCAGATACAGCGCATACCTGTGCTTTTCCCCAGCGCTGGCGCACAATAGGCTGCCGTGATGATTATTTTTGTGCAGGAAGGGAAATATTCACCAGAGGCTTTTTCCCCTTTCTATGTGTGCTGCAGAATGCAGCACATATAGAAAAAAGAAAATTATTTCTCCTCATTGTGCCTCCCTTACGCCTCCCCTGGGGAGGCATACATTTTTGGCGCTGCCTCAGAGTTACGATTTCTCCTAACTCTGGGGCAGTGTCAAAAAGCCATGGATGTTGCTGGGAATGCCTCCAGCAACATCATTGTATGCCCCTTTAACGCAGAAAACTGCATTAAAGGGAACAATATTTACAAGGCAGCATTAAGCCAAAAAAAGTGGCTCAGTGCTGCCTCGTAAATATGGAGCAGGCTCCTGCGCCACCGGCGCATCACAAAAAGTGACGCACTGGTGGTGCAATCTTTTATCAGGACAAGAAATGCCATACCGTATAATGGAAATTTATGAATATTGGGCTCAATCATCAAGTATAAAAAATCTATGCCAATATTTCTTAGTGGCACTTTTGCACAACTTAACAACTAGGGTACCTTCAAACAAGAGACAGCCCGCCACTGAGGATAAAACGGTTGCAATTTATAGGTCAACTCACTTTCAACAGAATCTATGTAATCTTGTCTTCATCCATTTGTTCTTCTAGAAGTGCAGAATAGATATATGAAGATGATATAGATCCATGTTCAGGAGCTGAAAGTTTTTACGGGGCTACGTCCTGCTTTTGTGGCACTGCTTTCATTTTATTAATATTTTGATTCGCAACACATATAGGGCCTGATGAGGATGTCTCCGACCGATATCCCTGTGGTTTCGGAACCGGCCGACTTCGGGTCGGTGGTCCAAAACCACAATTACGATGCGACCACACATGGTACTGTCGCAGACTCCCATTTCCCTATGGGAGCTTGTGCGGCGGTTGGAAACCGGCCGTAGCACCAGCTCCCATAGAGAAATGGGAGTCACTGTAAATCCCTGCACCATGTGGCAGGCACTTCATAGTGCCTGCCACACAGTGCAGGGATTTACAGGGGTGGTGCCCCCTCAGGCCGCAACCAGAGGCTGCGGAAGATGGGGGGCCCTGCTAGGGGCCCCCAAAGTCGCTTTCCGACAGGCTTTCCATGTCGGAAAGCCGACATGGAAAGCCTGTCGGAAAACGACATCATAATCCCGACGTTGGAAATGCAGTCCGTTCGGGATTATGTGGCGGTTCCATCTGTCCGGCGGGCTCCTTGAACCCTTTGGATTGACCAACCGGTTTCAAATCTGACCGCCGTCATTGTAATACGGTAGTCAGATTTGAAACCTTGGATGTCGGTCGACCAACATCCAAATTAGGGCCATAGTATATTAACAAACATCAAAATACTCCCAAACACTGTTGACCATTCCAACCCTATTTTTAATGGTTTTTGATATTGTTAATAAAACATAAATAATAACACTTTATGTCACCATAGTGTTGTTGTTGGCACCTCGAGGACTTCTATGCTTGGGCTGGGGTAGGTCATGTGAACCACCAAAAAGGGCATGTCAGATCAAGTTACTAATCAGTTAGTCCAAAATATACTTAGCATTTTTATTAATTTCACCTGTACACAGATTGAAAGTGATATATTCAAACCTAACCTAACGAGACCCAACTGAAACTTATGTGACTTAACCTACTCTAACCTAACTTTAGCTAACCTAACTAACCTATCCTAGCCAAATATGAAATAAGCTAACTGAACCAAGCCTAACAAAACGTAACTTGCGCTGCCCAATCCAAACATGTTGTAACCAAACAAGGCTTAACCAAACAGAACATGTCCTAACCTGACCAGCCTAACCAAACTAATAGCATAAGCTAAGCTAACATTTGTTTAACCAGGCCTAACTGAACATTTCTTTGACTAACCAAACCAAAGATGGCCTAACCACACCAAGCATGGCTTTACTTGGTCTGACATACAAACCTCGTCCACCTATCCTAAATAGGCCTAACCAAACCTGTTCTAACATACCCTTACCTAACATGACATTAAATAAACTAATCTAACCTGGCCTAACCAAACTGTCACAGGGATTCTGCTGGTAAGCAGAACTGTGCCTTGGGATGACAGGACGTCAGAATGTAGGGACTGTGTCTCTCTTCCACATCAGTACCTGGCTGCCCAAATCCGGGCAAGCTCACAGTGCCTCATCTGAACTCCTAACCTTCCCAGAGTAGCAGCTGATTTTGGCAAACCTAGAACATGAACCTCTAGTCCCTAAGGGAACCATGGAAACAGATTATCAGCTTTCGTCTCTCACTCATGCATGCCGTTAGGAAACAAAGGTTAGACACAATGAAAGTTTGCAATACATTTATTGAAACTATCGTAGTCCATTATGAAGCATATGCGATGCGATGAGTAGACAAATAGAACTAAGCAACGTAATCAGCATACAATGAACAACCCAACCATGGCAAATAACTATCTGCCTTGGCCTATTCTTACAGTGTAAGCAAAGGAATCTCTGGTAGTGATCTCTGGGATTAGCAACGGACCTCTTACCTGGCGTTGGTTCATTCCAGGACAGGTCTCTCTGTTGGAATTTTCCTCTTTGCCCCCAAAGGGACAAAACACAGTTTATATGATAAAACTACTGTGTTGGAAAGCTCCAGCTGGGCTATTGTGTTATGTCTAAACCATTAGGAGCTGTTGCTGATCGAGCAGAAAACAGTACAACATGGTGTTATGTGTTCTAGACGTCTTTGTACGAAATGTGCAGATGGAATCCCATGATGATTCACTGAATAACAAAACAGCATGTAAAGGGTATTTCTAAAATAATATCACAAAAATAAAAGTGTTATGTGTGGCTATGCAAGCAAAGGCATCCTAAAACATCTATTACGCTAAACTAAGGGAGAACCAAATTGGGCCCTGAAGGGACATCTCTACACCTCCTCCTCGATTGGGAATGTAACTTAGCAACTAACTAAATAAGAAATGTCACTAGCCAAGGAAAGTAAATGCAATGGTAATACGCTGAAAATGCAAATTTTTAGCATATTAAAAACGTAGCATGAAAGTTTTGAAAAGTGGGCCAAATTAGTCTCAGATGGAGGCACCCAAGATGTCTTCCAGAAGATCAATGTTTAGTCAATCCAGAAGAGGTTCAGTCTCCGCAGACGATGATTCCTGAAGAGCCCTATTCAAAAGCTCCAAAGAACAGACATGATCCTCGTTATCAGCCGATGCTGAGGAAGTAGTTTGTTGTCCTGCAGCCATGTTATTAGAGCCGAAATCCAGAAATCCTGGTGCTAAAGCATCCATCTCCCCAGTAGTGAGCAGCTCATACTATGCATCTTGAAGCAGCTGCAAGTTCATGGGACAACTCCAAAAATGGGTCGTTATCAGACTCATCAACAGTTTCATGTCCATAGGAACAGGCAATTTCAGTGCAAGGCAGACATCAAGTGCCTTTTTGAAGGGACACATTAGGAAATGGAACACGGGCTGTACACTGGTAAACCAGGCAGGTCAGAATGACAATGACCAGTCAGTGTTCAGTTCCTGGAGCAGCGGGACTCCAAAGAGTCATATTAAGTGCTCGTGGCCTACCTGAACCAGTGGTAGTTCCATTACCAGTGTGATTCGACACGGAACATCCATTGCGGAGTAACCAAAATAGAAACAAAATGCTGCATATGAGGAATAACAGCAAGGGGTATGCCCCCAAAAACAATTGAAAACAAGGAATGTATAAAAACCGGTATTACTCCAAACATTTTCTGAAAAGTACTGACTAAGCCAGTTCCAATTGTCTTAAAGTGTGCGATACCGGCAGTAATGGAAGCATTAAAGATGCGATGCACAAGCTCACCATAACGTTGTAGGAGATTTGTGTTTAAAAGTGACTGTATTTAACTGGATGTTCTTGCAACCTGAAGTTCAAAGGTTTCTCTGGCAGATGTCAATGCCACATCTTTTGAAACAATAAGGCTTTGAGTCGGCTTAGCTTATTAAAGTCTTCCTTCAAAGTTGGAGTTGAAGACCACAACGATCTATCAGAAACCACATGCGTAGGTGGGAAAAGCAAGTTATTGCTAGGCCTCAGCGGTAAACTCCACTCCGCCAGTGGAGTTCGCAGAGTTTTGCATCTCCGTGCTCTGATTGGAGTGCGCAGTTCGGCAAAAACTCCGCTCCGCCGTATGGGGGAGTTTACTGGCACCCACGCGACCCTAATTTATTCACAGTTAGAACAAGCACTGCTCCTCCGATGAAGGGTCTTGCTTTTTTTCCTCTTGTCATTTGTCATGCATTCATTGTAGCCCGGCCCTTAGTCCAAGCCCCTCCCCGGATTCTGCAGGTGTTGGAATAAGTAAAGGCCAACCTTCACTGCTCTCTGTCTCAGTGCTAACTTCTGCTAGCACTGTTCACAGTGCGCTTCCTGACTTGAGCCAAAATCCATGTGGTGAGTAGCTCGGGGTCCGCCGTTCTGTGATGTGTACAGAGACTGTCTGAACTTCCTTATTTGCACTTTGCTCACAGAGCAAAAGGGCCCCCGCTGCTTTGGGGTGGTAGTTTGAGGCAGCACAGGAAGGGCACTTAACACAGCGTGTAGATGAGTTGTTGTGCAAGGGCCCTGCTCACCTCGTGTGAGGAGGGGTAGCTCTGATCGCCGGCTGCACAGAAGCGCAGTGGTGTCCAGTAGACGTGCCAGGGTGCTCTCAACATGTGTCTCCAGCACAGAGATTCAGTGTCAGGGTCAGATGTCATGTTCTAAAGGCCAACCATGTCTACATTCCCCTCGTGATCATCTTTCACTTCGTCTAGATCTGCCCTAGAGGCAATTCAGAACCAAGCCTTTATCCCTTTATCTGTTGATCTAATGCTCCTCTTTTGTGAGTCCCTTGTGTTTGCCCTCCTGAATCTGGCAATGTAACCATAACTCCCTTGCTCTGACAGCAGCTCTCTGAAGCTCTTAAGTTATGAAGTGAGTGTTTTAATAAACATAAACGTGTTGTGAATGCATAGCAGGCAAATACTCGGTCTTTGACCTAGAGTAACTTACATAGAATGTAAAAATATTGTTATTGTAGCATTTATGTAGTGCTTCATGTGGGGAGCTGGAGCACATTTTTGGATGAGTCTCATGGTATACCATGGGCGAGTGTTAGGCTGGCAAAGTGCTGGATTTGTTGTGGACTGTTAATCAACCTAAATCATAGTATCGATTGGAACACCATTCTCTTTGACAACGAGGAGCATTTTCCAAACGCATGAAAATATGCAGGGCTATGTTTCACAATTGAATTTGACAAACAATGCATGCATGGGCAATCCATCACTGTGTCCTGGACGCAAATTAACCCAGGCTGGCGTGCTCTCGATAATGCTGCTAGATAAAGGGGTGCGGCCTTTGTTACAGAATCTTGCGAATAAAAAACATTCTAACTGCTCGAGTCGCCGTCTTAAAATTTAAACTAAAATATACGTGTGGAAAAGAACATACAGTTGTCCAAACCGACGTTGGTAAGCTAGACACCGACTCCACCCCAAAGCAGTGTCTATGGCACCATCTGCCTCAGAGAGCTATCTGGACTGTAACTACGTCACGTCATGAGTAAGTAACTTCCAATATCCCTCTCTGGCCCATTTCCCCTAGTGCCGCAAATGGTGCCAGGCCCATAGTGTGCCCCCGTCCTAACAGCAGAGTGGTACTCATGTGAGTAGGGCTTAGGCTGACCACCCTCTTCGTTTGGGTGTCTCCGACAACCCACCGTTGGCTTGCACTGCGGCCACTATGAAGCCGGTGAGTCTGACATGCGGGTGTTCAAGTAATTAAACACCTATTGGTTTTGAAAGCATTGCTACAAGAGGGTCTGAATAATATCCCTTATCACAACTGCTCTGAGGGCAAACTGTCATGGTACTGTAACACTCTGTTATAATTAGGGCTCCCGGTTTTATGGTATTTATTTTTTTAACATTTTCGTCTGTATTTATCCATATTTATTTTTGGTCATTTTATCTGTATTTATCCATATTTATTTTGTGTTTTGCATATAAATAAAGTTGTAAAACTGTACATTTCCATATTTATTTAACTGATAGACAAGCGCTCATACTTTGATGTCTGTCATGTTTTAGCTATTTAAGTTGCCAAATATTACATAACAATACATCCACTGGTAAATACTAGCATTATACCACAAATGTATATTGGCACATGCCGTTATTTAAAGAAATTTAATCCTGTTTTTTAATTTCCCATGCTGTCCATCTGCTCAGCTGTTGGGCTATAATTAATGAAAGACAACACGGAGAGTCAATTTAAAGCAGCACAATTTTCTGTATTTATCCACTTTTAAAAATAAATGCAGACAGAAAACACATCGTTTTCTGTCTGTATCTATCTGTAAAAATCCGTAAAAACGGAAAACAGGGAGCTTTAGTTATAATGAACGTAGTTAGATGCATTGTGCCCAGGTGGGTTTGTAATGCTTTAGTTCTGATCAAACACATAACTTCACCAGGTGGGCGGAACTCTGTGGAGTCAAGCGGTGTTTAAATATGACTCAGCGGAATTCCGCAGAGTACAATTCCGCAAGCTCCGCCCACCCCTAGTTATTGCAGCAGGTCACTATCCGGGAAACAGACATGACATACGGGATTCCGGCCTTCATTCCACAACAGTCTTGATCGCTTAACATTAAATAACTTCCATTGGAAAGGACAGTAATTGAAGGGGCTGGTATTCCTTTGAGAAAACAGGTCAACTTTTTGTAAATTAAATGCTACTAATGGGCCTGCAAGACTGATTGTGCCACCCACTTAATTAGCCAATTAAACATGCCTCTGGCCTGCCATTGCAGCCTGTGTGTGCAGTTTTAAACTGCCATTTCGACCTGGTAAAATAAACCTTTTGCCAGACTTAAACCTTCCTTTTTAATACAAATAGGCCATCCCTGGGGAAGGATAAATCATCAGCAATTTAAGGCTGATGATACCCTGCCCATCTTTAATCTCTCATCTAATAACTTGACACATGAGGAGACAAAACTATTAGGTAGGGACTTATCTTTTGTTCCTAGCACTAGTCCCAATCTGTTTCAATTACATCAAGACATGTTTTCGTTCTTCAGAAAGGTCAGATTTAAAAAATTCTTTATGCACAGACCTGTAGAAAATCAAGAAGAAAATGTTTCCCAATGCAAACCACCATCTACCTTTACTCCCACCTTAGATATGGTGGGCCCAGAGGTAGAAATATTTGAGAAAACTGTATTGAAAGAAATACAACGTGTGACTAAGTAACCCCTTTATAAACAACATAATCTGTCCCTCCAAGACCACCAAGCTCTCAATAACATCAAAAACAATCAAACCATTGTCATTAAACCTTGTGACAAAGGTGGGGGAATTGTAGTCCTGAACAAAACTGACTATAATGATAAAATCCTTACTATGTTATCAGTACAAGAGCACTACAAAAAATCCCACCCAAGAGAATTAGGTAGATTGAATACCCGCATTCAAGAAATGACTAAAAGAGCGTTAGAACAGGAGGTCATCTGCCAACAAGAATATTTGTTTCTGAATAAATCCAGTCCTGTAGTACCAGCGCTTTATGGAGTCCCCAAGACTCATAAGAACACATCTGAGCCTCCTTTGCGTCCCATTATCTCAACCATAGGATCTAGTACGGAACCCCTCTCCAAGTATGTTGACGCTTTCCTGTGTCCTTTTACCAGGAATTATGCTTCTTACATCCGAGACACTGGGGACATTATTGGACAAATTGAGGGAATGCCGGTTGACCACCTCTATGACATCTTGGTAACGCTTGACATTGAGGCTTTGTACACCAACATTCCTCAGTGTCAGGCGTTACGAGAAGTGGCCACACTCCTGAGTAGAACTCCAGGCGACAGACCGGATGCCTTCATACTCGAATGTTTAGAAATAGTCTTATTGAATAACTATTTTGATTTCAATGGCGTGGTATATCAGCAGATTAAGGGCACTAGCATGGGCGCTTCATGTGCGCCCAGTATCGCGAATATCTATATGGGTGAGTGGGAACTTATTAACATCTTCAATGAAGCAGCTCCTTTTTTGAAAATGTGCGTTTCTGGAAGCGCTTCATTGACAATATTTTCTTTATTTGGAAAGGAGATAACGACACCCTACAGGAATATATCGCTTGGCTCAATGCCAGCGATTGTAATTTGAAGTTCACAGCCAACCATAGTCCCAGACAAGTGGAATTCTTGGATATAGTCATTAAAAGCTCAGATGAAGGGCTCCAAGTAGATTTCTTCAGAAAATCCATGGCAAAGAATAACATCTTACAGCAACAAAGTTTCCATCCGCCGTGTCAAAAAGACTCTATCCCCTTTGGGGAATTCTTGCGTGTACGCCGCAACTGCACGAATATCGGTGATTTTATGTCTCACGGTGAGGCTCTTAAACAACGCCTCCTTGCTCGAGGCTACCCCCGTCGCCTAGTTTCGATGGCCTTTAAAAGGGCTAAATATTATAACCGAGAAGCCCTACTGCAGGGTAATGCTCGTACCCCTAAAGACCAAATAGTATGCGTTGTCAATCATTCGCAGCTAAACTACAAAATAAGAAACATCATAACCAAGAATTGGAAAATTCTTAATGCACATGGAGATGAAGACTTGAGATTACCCTTAGTAGCCTATAGGAGAAACAAAAATCTTCGTGACATGCTTGTACATACAAGACAAGAAGTCCGCAACACACATCAGCAGACCACGCTCACGGACCTTCCTCCCATTTTAGGAAACCACAAATGTGGTTGTTGTCATGCATGTGACACTGCTATAGTTACTGACACTCTCATTTACAAAGGGAAAAACATCAATCTTAGAGAGCTCAGCAATTGCAGAAGTCATAATGTTATATATATCATCTTGTGCCCGTGCGAATTGGCCTACATAGGGGAAACGGGTCGCGTGTTTCGCACCAGATACAGTGAGCACAAATCGGCCATCAGAACAAATAAACTTTCGGCTCCGATTGTTGCACACTGCTCAGAAAAGGGCCATGGAGAAAAGGACTTACGGTGGTGCATCCTGGAAAAGGTTAAACCTAAACCAGGTCTATCTATCGAAATAATCCGGAAAAGGAGGAAAACCTTCTGGATTTTTACCCTCAACAGTGTAAAGGAGGGATTAAATGAAGAAATAATTTGGAACATTACTGACCGGTATACATAGTTAGTACACCCGTGTGGGGTTTACATAGGCCCTAGTCTCCCGCTGTTGTTTTTCTATCACGAGTAGATACTCTGTCTATATCAGGCGCTAATAGCTCTCATTTCTTATTGCTTGCTGGACTACTGCCTACTATTTCTATCAGTGATTTCTGTCATTATTTCTGGCATTACATTTGCCAACAATTTATCCCATTTCTAGGTTAGCTACTTATACAAATAGGCTCTGCAAGTTAATCAGCTAAAATGGAAATCTGATAATGCATGTATTGCGTATGTTGTTTGTTTTGGCTGTATCTTTATTTCCATACAGGCGGCAATAGTTTCTATTTCTGTATTGCCTGCTGGATCATTGCCAACTATGAATTTTATTAGTGAGTTTTGTTATTCTTTCTAGTATCATTTGCCAATAATCCATTACATTTCCATGCTAGCTATTTTTATTTGGCTTTGCATGGTCATTAGGAAAATTAAAAACTTTGATATTATGCATCACGCATGTTGGTTGTTTTAGCTGTACCCTAAATTGTACCTGCATCGTGACTATTGCTCTAAGCCTTCGAGGTTAGTATGGTTTCCCCTCGACAAGTGTCTTGTAGATTTCTGTTAACCTTAGTGACTAATTTCTTATTTTCGGTTTGGTGATAGCCGTAGATCAATCAAAACGGCGGCCCTGTCATAATTATTTAGGTTCGGCTTCACATGTGGGAGTGTATACCACATATAATTACTTTAGTGTGTGATCCATGTATGGATTGACAGCGCGTGATATTCTAGAGTTTGTAGCTAACATATTGCATGTCTTTATTTGATATGTCCTATGGGATCTTAAGTCGAACATGCTTTCCGTCTTTTTTGTGTAAGTAGTTGCATAGATGTTCTTGACAAACTGATACTGTGTTCCAAGCATTGTCTTCCGTTTTGGAATTTTCTTTTACCCGCCAGTTATACACCACATCAAGACGCTGTTACCTCGTTGTATTTGCCGCATGTGACCTCTACGTACATACGTAACTACTTACGGGACGTTCTGTGCATGCGCAGTTCATTATTTAAAGACCGATCCCACTACCGCTAAGATCTGCATTTGTGGAGGGACGCGGAGCATTTTGAAGGACCCCATCGTCAATTCTGGTGAGTCTTCGGCATGGGACTTAGTTAGGATTACCTGGCCCCTTAACTAGCATGGGTTGTTATTTAGCGGGTACCGGGTTGCCTTTATTATTGTGTGATGTTACAACTGGTAGACCTTACGTTATAATTTTGCTCCTCTACCAATTTTGGGCAGTTAGTTTGCGCTCCCGTAAGCCAGAAATAGGCAGGCTAAGAGCCGTTTGGTATTTGGCGTTCATTTATAGCCTGCACATATGATGACACTATTATAAGATCATTACAATCATCATTATAACTTATGTTTACCTTGTCCTTAGGAATTGCTATTACTGGCTTCATCCATTGAGTATTCTGACCACCTTGTGGGGTTGTTACCTCCTATGGTGGCTGACAACGTCTTTCAGTTAGTAACTACATAATATATAGAAGATAACAGATCCAGTAATATATATTATTATGTAAGTATAAGTACACAATGACCTTATAAAATCATAGGCTATCCTAGGATTAGGAACTGTTCTCACAATTACATAATATCTCCCTTTTAGAATATTTGCGATTTTTATCCTTGCCATGGTCCTGCTATTACCTATACAAGATACGTTGAAGGTCACACGTATATTCTAACACTTGGTAAGGATTCACTATCACGTTAGTATGCAGTACTTAGTGTCCTTAGAGATTCCTTGAGAATAATGTGACATCTTCTATCCATTGTAGAAAATAAGGCATAGTGGCCACCACCCTCGATAAAAGACTCTGTCGTTCCAGTCCTGAATATTGGAATTTCAATATAGGAAACCTGTAAGTTAAGCCTCAGTCTACTCTAAAACCTACAGATAACAAAAGGTGAAATCGCACTGTGGGCACTTTGGCGGTCTTGCATGGGGGGCTCTATCATTATCTATACTGATGGTTTGCCTCTTACTTTCACTGCACTAATACATCTCATCCTTATTTCTTGGAGCACCTCAAAGTGAGTATGAGAGGCTCCATGAATACGTGCACCTATGATAAAGAAGTTTATATATCATAATCAGTACTACCACGGTGAAGGGATCACAGACGGTTTGTTTCTGTAGTGTTAATGCTGGTGTGCAACGCAGTGGTCTGATCAAACATAGAGTCTCAATTTTGGTCTCAGTGTACGGGTTAATAAATTTCACTATTTATTGTTCCTTAGGTTCCCCTTGTGTATTTGCCTGTGTGATACTGTGCCCGATTTGGACAAGGTCCTGAAGAAGGTGGTTCACACTTGTGTTAACCCACCGAAACGCGCGTCGACCTCGTGTGTCCAGACCTTATTGGTTTTTTCATCTTGGTGGAAATGATTCACATCCTATGTTTCCCTTTTAATCCAGATGTGCATAAGTGTCTTGTATGAATGTGAACGACTGTGAGGAATGTATGAGTTGTAAGAAGATTTGTCATTTTGGGGATCAACAAAATTGCATTTTATTTTGCACAATTGCTTATATGTATATAAATTTTTATAAAAAAAACAAAAAAAGTTTTTTGTACCTATTGAGAAAAATGACATTTAATGCATTGGTAAAAAGGAAAAAAGAAGTCAATGATTATAATAAATATGACCTCAAAAAAATAATGATGTTGTTGTAATGTTATAAATATTTGATGTTTGGCATATTTTTATACCCATACTAGATTCAATCTTTTGTAAAAGAAATATAGGTCTAAGGGGAGTGTTTCCTAGTTCAATTTGGTCTGTTTAGTTCCCCTCTTACTCCCAAATGTCATTCGTCCTTTAGAGGGGGTCCCTTGCTCTCTGATTGCATCCCTGGGGAAGGCGCTAAACAGCCCAGAGGGAGGGCAGGGTGCAGTGTATTTGAAAAGTAGGACATGTGGTTTTCAGTTTTACATGTCCTGGTAGTGAAAAACTCCTAAAGTCGTTTTTCACACCTGCAGGGCCTACCTTTCCTATAGCATAACATTGGAGATGCCTTATTACATTTGATAAGCTGTCATTTCCAATTGGGAGCTAGTAGACAAGTTGAGTTTGGTTTCTAAAGAATTATAATTAAACACCCTGGGGCAGATTTACAAGCCCCTTGCGCCACTTTTGCGTCACTTTTAACATGGGAAAAGTGACGCAAAAGTGGCGCAAGGGGCTTGTAAATCTGCCCCCCTCTTTCCTGGTGAAGTCAGATTTTTAATCACAATTCTGAAAATGCCACTTTTAGAAAGTTGGCATTTTCTTGTCCTAGCCATTTGGTGCCTGCAGCCTGATCCTCGGTCACATGACTAGGTGTAGCTGGCAGTTGAGCTTAGTGTATTTCTCCCAGACATTGAGACAAAGTGAAGAAAGGTTTTGGCGGGATGGGCCACTCTGAGTGAACGAGGGGGAGGAGCTGTCACCTACCATACTTGCACATAACAAAGGCTCTGCCTGAGCACTCTCACAAAGAGTTTGTTGTTAGTCTGTTGTGACCCCAGACAAGCAGGGGCCAGGGTAGGGAGAAATGGGATGCCTGACACCCAGTGAGGTGGAAACCTCTAGAAGCTTCCTCCACTTCAAAGGAAGGCCCAGGTATAAATGTTGGACCCCAGGCACCAACTCTTCAGTACGCTTCTGGATCAGTGGATACTCTGCCGGGAAGAAGGACTGCTACACTGCTGAAAGGACTGCCACTTTGCTGGACTAGCTCTGAAGGACTGCTGTCCTGCTGTGCTGACCTGCTGCCTGTTGCCCTCTTGCCTGAGTGAGAAGGACTAGATCTGCATCTGTTGAACCCAGGACCCCAAAGTGACTACAAGGGCTAGGTGGTTGGCTTCCTGACTAGAGCCTCAGGGACAAAAGGCTCCAACAGCCTTGAACCTAGCACCTGGACTCTGCCATCTGTGATTCCTACCCTGCCAAGTGGTAACACCCCAGTCCTTGACCTTAGGAAGTGGGCCTGAAGGGACTGTGCCAGCCCATCTGTGGATCCAGCAGAACCAAAGTACCTCTTATGCTGCACGGCATAACCCCGAGCAGAACCAATGCATTGTCTCTGCGGTGAGGTTTCTCCCAGCGCAATTACTCTGCATTGACCTTGCAGCCTGCATCAGAACTGCCGCTATGTGAAGCTTCATCGATGTAGGCTCTTGCATCGCAAATCTCTCATCGATGACAGCCTCGGCAACGACGCAGGTTCTCACATCAGAGTCTCACAGCTCTTCTGAACGGACGCATTGCCCTGACTGCTCAACACATCCTTGATGCTGGATTTCACAACACAAGCCCTTATCGATGGATTCTTCGACGAGGATGCAGGACCTCGCATCGCAGCCTTGCAGCTCTTTAGAACCGACTGCACTATACCTCCTCCGCGTTGGAGCTCACAACGCCTTGCAATCAGGATAGCAGTTACTCTTGTTCAGCAAGCCTAACTGGATCCCTGTAGCTGGCCCGTGCTCCATTGCAGTCGGCCTAAACTTGTGACTTTATAGCACGACCAGATATCCACATTTACCGCTTTGTGCTTTATGGCGCTATTTTCACTGAAATCTTCAAACTTTCACGTCTCCGGTTCTACTGATTGGATTTTTGTCGTTTTAGTCTTGTTTTATTTATTGAGAAGTATTCTATTTTTCTAAATTGGTATGGGATTTTTCTTTTGTGTTGTGTTTTCATTTCATTACTGTTTGAAGTGCTGCATAAATACTTTACACATTACCTCTAAGTTAAGCCTGACTGCTCTCTGCTAAGCTACCAGAGGGTTGAGCACATGTTAATTTGGGGCTTGCTTGTGCCTCACCCTGACAAGGGTTATGGTTGCTGCTCGAGTAGGGTTTCACCCCTTCAAACAGTAACCCAATTTCTCACATTGTTGAACAGCGAGAAGGATTAGGACTTTTTTTGTGCAGTGCTATACAGCAATTTTGTGCTACCCTAAATCTCCTGGATAAATAATCGGAGACCAATTTGAGTTTTAAATTGTCCCTGATTGGGCTTTTTGTTTTTTTCCAAATTTAACCATATGCTGCCTGACTGTATTTGCCTGGGACTTCACCTGCAAAGATGGAATTTGAGCACCTCAATTTGGAGAGCTACACAATGGCTGAGCTCAAGGATCTTTTTAAGGCGAGGGGCCTACCCGCCAAATGGAACACCAAGAAGGAGATGCTGCAAAAGGCTTTGAGGGCATGGGTGGAGGCCCACCAGCTGCAAGTCACCACAGATGACCAGGATGGAGAGGATGATGTGGAGGGCCAGGTGATACAGCAGTCAGCTGAGGGGAATAACTTGGTGTCCATGTTGGAATGTCCTGCCAGAGCAGAGAGCAGTGTGTCCTCTTGAGGCCTGTCCCCAGAAAAGCTGGCAGACAGGAAGGCAGAGAGGGAGTTTTGGCTGCAGATGGCCTATTTAAATAATGGAGGAGAGAAAAAAGACCATGAAGAATAAGAGACTTGCCATGGAGGCAGACAAGAGAAAAATGGCTCATGAGGGGAGCCTCTGAGAGCTGGCCATAAGAGCTAGGAAAGCAGAGTCCAGCAATCTTGGAGCCAGCATTCCTACAGTGGTGCCCTCTGGAGACAGGAAGGTCATATTCCTAAAGGTATCGGGGCATATGTACAAGCCCCTATCGCCACGGGAACGTCACTTTTTTGATGTTCCTGTGGCGATAGGGGCTTCGCCTTATTTACAAGACAGCGTTATGCCACTTAAAGTGGCTTAACGCTGCCTTTTAAATAAGGCCCCCTTTCACGCTATGCTTAGAGTGACAGGGGTGGGCATTGGGTGTTGCGGTGGGCGTTTCACCGCAACACCCATTGATTTTGAAGCTGACCCCTATTTACAAGGGTGGCGTAAATAGGAGGCAGCACCAAAATTAAGACCAGGGAAATCCTGGTCTTAACTTGGCGAAACGAGGAGAAATGCTTTATTTCTCCTCGTTTTTGCTTTTTCCATGTGTTCTGCCTTGTGCAGCACACATGGAAAAAGCAAAACGTCTTGAATTGTTTATGTGTAGGAAGGTGTCCCTTCCTGCACATAAGCAATCTTTAAAAAAAATGACATTTTGTAACTTCCATGTGTGCTGCATTAAGCAGCACACATAGAAGTGACAAAACGGCATTTAAAGATTGTTTATGTGCAGGAAGGAACACCTTCCTACACATAACAATCTTCCCCTGCACGCAGACACCCTTGCACTATGGTGCAAAAGTGCCTGCGTTGGCGCTAAGCTGCTAAACTTAGCGCCAGCGCAGGGGGAAACGCAAGGCTGCACCATATTCTTGTAAATATGGTGCAGCCTTGCGTTTCTGAAGTGGCGGAGTGAGGCGTTAAGCCATGACGGCTAATGCCTCACTCCGCCACTTCTTTGTACATATGACCCATAGTGTCTGACTTTGTTGTGCGGGATGACTCTGACAAATGGTTTGCAGCTTATAAGGTGGCTATGCAGATGCATAGGATCACTGAGGAGGAATTGGGGGAGCTAGCCTCTGAAAGCATGTTCCTAGCAAGGAGAGGGATACCCTACTGGCCCTAGAGAAGGGAGGGGCAGGATGAGGTATCCCCTATGAAGTAAACCCCTGTCAGAAAAATTGGCCTCACCCCTGAGAAGTACAGGCAGAAGTATAGGGACAAGCAAAAGCTGGACCAGTAGTCCTGGGTGGATTGTGTATTCCTTTTGCAAGGCACCGGATGGTGGGGCAAAGGGCGGTCAAGGGAATGATTGCCAGAGCTGTACAATTTGATTGCAAGAGAGCACATGTTCAGTGTTGTTTTGCAGATCTGAGCCACCACCTTATTGATAGTAAGCTCACTGGTCCTAGTGAGCTTGCTTAGGGGGCGGACCTCTGGCTCAGCACCAGGGTCCATAAGAAGCTACCTGCGAGTGACCCCAAGAAGGGTGGTTCAGATTCCCCAAGCAGAGTGAGGGGGAGGTTAAAAGTGACCCAGATGTGTCCCAGAATAAGGGGAGAGGAAAGGGTTCCCATGCCCCTTCTGAGAAACAGGGAGGAGGTTCTGGTTGGGGGTGGCCTAGGGCGCCTCATTTCCAACCCCGCTGCTTTGATTGTTCTCAGTTAGGACACAAACAGGGGACGCTGTCTGTAGGAAAGTAGGATCTGCTTCTTATGGTTACCCCCACTTTTTGCTTGATGTGACACTGTTTTTGACTAGTCTGACTGGGATTCTGCTAATCAGGACCCGAGTCTATCTGCTTTCTCCCTAAACTGTTGTGTTAGTACCTAGGTACAATCCCATATTGGATACTGGGGTACCCTTATCAGTCCCTAGTATATGGTACACATGTACCCAGTGCATAGGTACCCCAGAGGTCTCCCATGGGCTGAAGCATGCATTATGCCACCCATGAGAGACCATGCAAAATGGAACTACAGGCCTGCCAATGCAGCCTGTGTACATTGGTGCATGTACCACTTATTACAGATATAGGTTTACTATATCTATGTGTCACTGCACTTAAAACCTATAAGTCACCCCTATAGCAGGCCTTTACAATCCTGAGGGCAGGGTGTGGCGTTCTAAGTGAGAGGGTGGCCCTGCATGAGCAGGACACCCCTGCAGCCTAAGGAGTCCATTCTCCCTGGTTGTCAGTGAAGCAGCCATATACTACATAGAGGGGCACCGCGTAAGTACGCGATGACCATCTCGAAACTGACTGCAACGAATCCTATCATGTTTGGTATCAAACATGTTGGAATCATAATGATTGTTTAGAAAAAGAGAGAGGGACCCTATATCACCACAGGGGTAGGGTGCCTATAGACCAATAGTCAAAAAAACAATCCCCTTGGGAACAGATATACCGCCACACCAACTTAATTCTTATATTCACCACAAAACTTAATATCAATCATCCAGAGTAAACCCAAAACAGAGGTGCAAAATAATATGAACTCTAAAATCAAGTCAGAAAAAACAAATGTAATTACTCTGTTCAATTTATTAAAAATATATATGTACATATACTAACAAATCACAATGTTAAAAACCATTTCATAAAAACATTTTCATATTCAATTATGACATACAAAACAACTAATCACAAATCCAGCGAATTTGAGAAACCACATTAAAAAACATATAACTACAGCGAGTGGGAAGACAGCAAGAAAAAATATTTTCAAATCAAGAAGACATCACAATAATCAGACAGTAAATTGAGTATAAATGCACACAATTAGGACAACAAATTCTTGTTCAATAATCGCTATAGAGTGTTGCACTTTGTCATTAATCCGTGTGAATTCAACTATAAAGCATCGACGCGTTTCGGTGGGTCCAACGAAATATCACCCCACCTTCTTCAGGAAAGCCAATATCTTCCCACCTTGCTTGAATTTTTCTAATCGAAGTACAAAAATATAAAACATATAAAACAACCATTAGGGGTTGATTAAAAGTTCACAATTTACATCCTCTATGGTTTACTCCCAAACACTCAAACATGCTAACTTTTAAACATACTTCCAAATCTACTCCGATTCTCACCTGGACCATAATAGACATCCATCATATTTCATTCACTCGATGACTCAACTGATTGTAACTACTAGGTTGATGGTAACTGCAAGTATGTTTGGTTCTTTATGTTTGAGAATAATTGAGTTGGTATTTATAAAATTACTCAAGTGGGGCAGTAATTTGATTCTGAGATGTGTGTGCCCTATATAGTTGAGTCATCGAGTGAATGAAATATGATGGATGTCTATGATGGTCCAGGTGAGAATCGGAAGTAGATTTGGAAGTATGTTTAAAAGTTAGCATGTTTGAGTGTTTGGGAGTAAACCATAGAGGATGTAAATTGTGAACTTTTTAATCAACCCCTAATGGTTGTTTTATATGTTTTATATTTTTGTACTTCGATTAGAAAATTTCAAGCAAGGTGGGAAGATATTGGCTTTCCTGAAGAAGGTGGGGTGATATTTCGTTGGACCCACCGAAACGCGTCGATGCTTTATAGTTGAATTCATCACGGATTAATGACAAAGTGCAACACTCTATAGCGATTATTGAACAAGAATTTGTTGTCCTAATTGTGTGCATTTATACTCAATTTACTGTCTGATTATTGTGATGTCTTCTTGATTTGAAAATATTTGTTCTTGCTGTCTTCCCACTCGCTGTAGTTATATGTTTTTTTAATGTGGTTTCTCAAATTCGTTTTCGGATTTGTGATTAGTTGTTTTGTATGTCATAATTGAATATGAAAATGTTTTTATGAAATGGTTTTTAACATTGTGATTTGTTAGTATATGTACATATATATTTTTAATAAATTGAACAGAGCAATTAAATTTGTTTTTTCTGACTTGATTTTAGAGTTCATATTATTTTGCACCTCTGTTTTGGGTTTACTCTGGATGATTGATATTAAGTTTTGTGGTGAATATAAGAATTAAGTTGGTGTGGCGGTGTTGGAACCGGTATATCTGTTCCCAAGGGGATTGTTTTTTTGACTATTGGAATCATAATGATTCCAAGCACTGGAAGAGCCCTCCGTTAGGCTCTCAGTGTCCCCAGTACCAGCCTTAATGACGCGGACAGCACAAAATGGTTGCTGCCAACCAGAGACACACTTCTGCCCTCCTGCTGCTGAGCCAAGCTCGAGCAGAGGAAGGTGGAACAATAGGCATCCTGTCACAGGGAGGTGTGACCACCTCCCAGACAGGATTTAGTGTTTTAGGGCAGGGTGGGTGCGCTTGCCAGTGCCAGAAAGTCTGTATGAGGGGCATATTTGGTGTCCCTGTGCATAGTCCAGTTCAAGCCAGTCCTGGGAGCCAATGGCTCCCCCTCTGGTGCGAAACTGGACAAAGGACATGGGAGTAACCTCCTCCCTGTCCAGACCCTCCCCTGGGAGGGTCCCCTGAATCTTCCTAACCCTTTCCCTAGGGTATTTAAAGGCTTACCTGGGTGTAGGTCACTAGATTCGTTGTGAGAAAAGATTCAGAACAGATACCACTGCACTTCTACCGTCTGGGCACTCTGGACTTCGTTTGGGCCTGACTTCGTCTCCCTTCCAGTCTGCTGTATCGTGTGTGCCCGTGCATCATACAGGAACCTTCCAAGGCCTGTGAAGCATCAAGGACAACCGAAGTAATCTCCCTTGGAGTGAAGGAGTCACTCCCCTGCATTCGCAGGCACCGCAACACTGCTGACTGGTCTGCTGATCCCGAGCTCCAACGCACTTCGAAGCATTCAACAACACAGGAGGTGGGTTTCTACATCCCTCGAGGCCTGAGCTGTCCTCTCACCCAGTGTGAGGCCAGAATCCCTTGTGGGGGCTGCAATACCTGAACCCCTGTGCACTCCGTACTTTTGCAAGTGCAAGTGCTTGTTGGCAATTCTGCAACGAGTGCATTGGGCTCCAAGTAGCCCCAACCTCTGGCAACTTTTTCTGCAAAGATCTTCAGCCACATCACACCGTGTGCTCCGTGGCCTGTTGTTTTGTAAAGCTGCACGAGGTCCTCCTGCGACTCCAGTGTCTTCGAACTGTGGGTCCTGTGGAGGGTCAACTAGGTCTTCTTTGGGCTCCCCTGATTGCTCTGGGCTTGCCCTGACTCCCTTATTTGTGGTGAGTCTCCTGGACCTTGCTGGTCATCTTCCTGCAACTTCTTGACCTCCTGCATAGGTTGCTTTTGCCAAGGCTTGTTGGTGCTCCCGCCAGACACCGACCCCTCAGCACTCGACATCCTTTGTGGGACAGCTCGTATCTGGCTCCTGGTTGTCCTCAGCATCGCCTGGTCCCCACATCTGCAGAGTCAAGGTCATCGACATCTATCCTGAAGCACCCAACATCGGTAGGCATTCGTCTACCGAGCCCCTGGTCACTCCTAAGTGACCCAGACTCTGTCCCCTCTGCTTTCAGGTACTCTTCATAAAGAATCCACGTTTGGATTCCCACAGGCACTTTCTCCTCTTCCAGCAGCGGCACTTTCCTGAAGTCCTTCATTGGGTTCGACAGCGGTTTCCGTCACCACTTCACACCTATGCACCCGGCTTCCCTGGTGTACGTAACGTGGGTACTAGGATATCCACGGGTGGGGTGGCTCTCCAACCCTCTGTCTTCCACAGGGTTTCTTCAGGGTACACTGGGAAGGGTCCTTAATCTTTAAAAATCCAACAGCGACTTACACGTAGAGTTGTACGGAGCCCGCGGTCGTGTTCTCATTCTGCACGCGTCCTCCGTGGTGTCTCTGTCTACTTACCTTGGGTGGTTCCTTGGGTCCCCAGCGATATTTCAGCCTCTCGACATTGTTCTGACTCGAGTTGTGGTTCTTATACCACTTTCTTAGTATATGGTTTGTCCCACCCCCGGGGCCCACTGTGTATTAGTGCTATTTACTATGATTTCTTTGCTAAAGTATGGTGTGCTTTGTGTCTATCTCTGTGTGGGAGATACTGTAACGTACCAGAGAGTGTTATATAACAAATACATATTTTTATAAATACTTTGTGTGGTTCTCTTTCATTTCATCTATACTATAAGATTGCATTCTGGTAAAACAAGCTGCTTTACACTCCTTCAAGACTAAGCCTGAAGGCTGCTCTCCACAGGTACCACTTAGAGAGCTTTCTGTGGTTGTCTAAGACCTCTTTAATCACCATAAGGGTTGTCTGGACTGGTGCAAGGTACCCACTTACATTAGTGGACATCATATACCAGGCCAGCTTCTCACACTGTCTGTCCTAAGAATCCACCCACTGGTGGGACCTCCACAGGGGTGGCCAATATGGCCTTAGGGGTAAGTAGCCACTAGAAGCCGGAGGAAGATCATGCCCTAATCTCCTTTAGTTTGGAGGCAAACTCAAAGGGTAGACTGGTGATCCATGAGGGTGGGAGTCATCACTTCCACCAGGTCAAGGTGAATGGGGTCCCTGTCACTGAGCCAAACCATGGTAGTGGAAAGGCTGGTTTCCCCTGAGCAGTAAACCGGCCAGGTGTGCAGCATAACTCATATCCAGGGGCGAGGTCCTTGTGCGCCTCATAGCCCTGGTATAATAATACGGTGGGGAGGTGACCCAGAGAAGAGTCATAGTTAGTCCCCAGATGCCCTAGACTGCTTTCTGGGGAGAGAGTTGCCCCCGGTGTCAATCGAGCTGGGAGGGTTTGTCGCCCGTTGTGCCCTGACAGTTCCATTTCCTGGGAATGCCACTCACAAGCGGGTGATACAGGAGCCCAGATGGAGGGGCAGGGCGAGGGAGGGCTCAGCCCTGACCCCTGTTCAGCCTCAGGGTACAGACCATGGGCTGAGAGGCCAGTTATAGGTTTTCACCCCAAACCTGTTGGGAGGGAGAGTGGAAGTAGTGTGCCTAACACCTGTGACTGTAGCCCCGTGCTCTGAGAAACCACAGAGGTCAGGGAACCCTGGATGGCCTGGGACCTGGCTCTTGACACTGACAGTTTTCAGTGGCCTCTGATGGTTACAGTCCTTATGGGCAGAGATTTCCTTGGGTTGAAGACAAATGTCTGATCCAAGGGGTGGCATGGACCACATCACTTTGTTTTTCATGGTGGTAAAGTCTGCCTACTGGGATGCATCTGTGAGCAAGTTAAGGTTAGGTGCTTCACAGATGGGGTCCACAAGTAAGGAGAAGGCCCCCATGGGTCAAGTCAGTGGCTCAGGAGAGTGTAGACAGTGGGATCCAACTGAGTTCAGAGAGGCATAGAACTCACAAGTGCCTCTGCATTACAGGGCCTTTGTCCATATTCTAGTGACTAAGCAGGGACCCCCATCAAAGTATTGATTAGTCTACCCTGGCTTTTGGCAGCAGTGGGGTCATGTTGGACTTGGCCCTTTCTGCAGGGTCCTACCTAACTTTTTTTACCTTCACCCTCCTGTTTTCTGAACCCGGTTTTTTGTTGGCTTCTAGGAGTCTCACACGTTACCACTGCTAACCAGTGATAAAATGCTTGTGCTCTCTCCTTTAAACATGGTCAAATTGGCTTACACCCAATTGGCCTATTTAATTTACTTGTAAGTCCTTAGTAAAGTGGTTCTAATGTGCCCAGGGCCTGTAAATTAAATGCTACTAGTGGACCTGCAGCACTGATTTTGCCACCCACTTAAGAAGCCCTTTAAACACGTCTCAAGCCTGCCATTGCAGCCTATGTCAACATTTTTAAACTGCCATTTTGACCTGGCAAGATAAACCATTTGCCAGGCTTAACCCTTCCTTTTTAATACACATAAGTCATCTCTAGGGTGGGCCCTGAACAGCCCAGAGGGTAGGATGCAGTGTATTTAAAAAGTAGGACATGTACTTTTAAGTTATACATTTCCCAGTAGTGTAAAACTCCTAAAGTCATTTTTCACTACTGCAAGGCCTACCCCTTCCATTAGATAATATTGGAATTACCTTATTACATTTAATAAGATGTAACTTCCAATTGGGAGCAGGTATCCAGGCCAAGTTTGGTATCTAACAAATTGTAATTAAGCCCTTTTTAATGGTAAAGTCGTATTTTTATCAGAATTCGTAAAATGCCACTTTTAGAAAGCTGCCCTTTTCTTGTCTTAACCATTCGGTGCCTGCAGCCTGATCCTCGGTCACATGACTAGGTGTAGCTGGCAGTTGTTTTTTGTGTATTGTTCCCAGAAATTAAGCCAAAGTGAAGATAGGTGTTGGCAGGATGGGCCACTCTGAGTTAACGAGGGGGAGAAGCTGTCACCTACCACATTTCACAAAATCTCTGCCTGATCACTCTCACAAAGGGTTTGTCACTAGTCTATTGTGACCCCAAACAAGGTGGAGCCAGGGCAGGGAAGAAGGGATGCCTGACACCTCAGGAGGGTGGAAACCTCTGAAGCGTCCTCCACTTCAAAGGAAGGCCAAGGTATAAATATTGGACCCTAGGCACCAATTCTTCAGTACACTTCTGGACCTGTGGATACTCTGCCAGGAAGTAGGACTACTGTGCTGCTGAAAGAACTGTCACTCTGCTGGGTTGCTGCTCTGAAAGCCTGCTGTGGTGACCTGCTGCCCTCTTGTCTGGGTGAGAAGGACTGGGCCTGCATCTGTTGAACCCAGGACCCCAAAGTGCCTTCAAGGGCTAGTTGGCTGGCCTCCTGACTAGGGCCTCAGGGACAGAAGGCTCCAACAACCTTGAACCCAGCACATGGACTCTGCCATCTATGAGTCCTACCCTGCCATGTGGTGCCACCCTAGTCCTGGACCCTGGGAAGTGGGCCTGTAGGTGCTCTGCCAGCCCAGCTGTGGATCCAGCAGAAATGATGCATCTCCTCTGCTGCGTGCACAACCCCAGGTAGAACTGATGAATCGCCTCTGCTGCAAGGTTTCTCCCAGCGCAAGGATTCAGCATCGACCTTGCGGCCCGCATTGGAACCGCCGTTGTGCGAAGCTTCCCTGATGCAGGCCCTTGCATCTGCAATCTCCCACTGACAGCAGCCTCGATGACGACGCAGGTTTTCACATGGTAGCCTCGCAGCTCTTCAGAACTGAGGCATCGCCGCGACTGCATGGCGCATCCTTGACGCCTGACTTCACATCACAAGCCTCCATCAACAGGATCCTCGGCACAGGACCTCGCAACACTGCAACCAGCGGGCCTTACTGGGTCCGTGTAGCTGGCCTGTGCTCCATTGCAGTTGGCCTGAACTTGTGACTTTGTCCGGTCCGGCGCGAGCAGATATCCATAGTTGGCGCTTTCATTATTTACACTGAAATCTTCAAACTTGTATATCTCTGGTTCTACTGATTTCCCAGATTATACTGATTAGATTTTTTTCGTTTTGGTCTTGTTTTATTTATTAAAAATTGCTCTACTTTTCTAAATTGGTGTGGTGTTTTCTTGTATTGTGCTTTCACTTTATTACTGTTTGAAGTGGTGCATAAATACTTTACACATTGCCTCTAAGTTAACCCTGAGTGCTCTGTGCCAAGCTACCAGAGGGTTGAGCACAGGCTAATTTACGGTTTGCTTGTGCCTCACCCTGTCAAGGATTGTAATTGCTGCTTGACTAGGGTTAAATCCCCTTTCAGCAGTAACATTTCAGCCGGTACCTAGGGTGCACTGGTGCAGTAGGTGCAGTTGCACCGAGCCCAGAGCCCAGGGGGGCATTTGAAGCATGACAGTTGCTATATTTTACTACACCAACTGCAGTCAAATGGGCCATTTACTTTGCCTGCACCAACGGTGGCGTAGCTAGACCTTTGGCCGCCCATGGCTGTCCCTGCGTTTGCCGCCCCGCGGCGGCCGCATTTAAGAGTGGAAGGGGGGTTGCTAGCGATTCCTGTTTGCCGCCCCACGACGGCCCCGGGTAAGAGCAAGGGGGGAGGCCGCCGCCCTCAAAACACATGCCGCCGGAGGCGGACCGCCTCCCCCTTGCTACGCCACTGTGCACCAAGGCGCGTGGCATCCTCGCCTCGCCAATGCCCGCACCCTGACTCTGAAATCATTGAAACCTCTCTCTTCAAGAATACATTATTTTATTTCTTCATTCAAACCGTGGATTACTGTTTAGCTAAAATAAAAAAAGGACTTGGCTCTGTCCATACAGATATAATGACTGCTGGAAACCCATCCCTCCGTGAGCGATGATCTCGAATTATCGGTGCAATCCTCAGCGCCTCCCGAATCCCGGAACTAATTCTCTGTGATTCATTTACACATGAATTATTAAATCCTATTTATTCTCTTGTGTTTCCAACTAACTTGAAAGCAGTCACATCTCCATCACGGGCGCTGCTGACTAGATTCTTTCCTCTGCTCCCCGCCGCCTGGGCCCTTGGAGGAAAACTCCATCATGTTAAATTAAGTGAGCAAACACACATAAACCCTAGGCTGGGGCTCGGCGCGTCACACTGCACACATGTTAATTTGCTTTCCCCTGTTTTACAAATGATCTGCCAGGGCTGGATGGCTCAATGACTTCTTTCCCGAGTTGTTGTAGAGCCATTTAGCACCTTGACGCTGGCTAGCGTCCAGGCCAGGTAAGCAATGAACACAAGTGGTTAGCTTGTCATGTCTGACCTCGTATACTTCCCAGACAACATCGTTTACACCATCTGATCTTGGTCCCAGTGCTTAATGTTTAATCAAAAAAGTGCATGGTGTTCAAAGATGGAGAGGACGGGGCTTAACGGCCAGAGCTGCCGACGCTGAAGTTGGGGATCCAGGTTCGAGTCTTGGCAGTCGGCTCAAGCATCCTGTGATTCTGGGCAAATCACTTAATCTCCCCGTGCCTAAAAAAAACAAGCATTGGCATAGCCAATAGGTCTCGCCTTTGGGACCTTATAAGTGTTTAGTTATCCAGCACAATATCCTTGGTGGAACAACATCAACTGTTGCATGGCTAAACACTTATAAGGTCCCAAAGGCGAGACCTATTGGCTATGCCAATGCTTGTTTTTTCTCCTGTGTGTATGTAAAGCGCTCTGATACCCACGGGTCAAGCTAGCGCTATATAAAACTTGTAAAATAAAAAAAATAAAAAAATCTACTGAATGAGACAAGCTAAACAGAGCAACAACTGACAATTGGGCAGCACAGAAAGGATAGGACTAGAAACCACACCATAGAACGCGGTTAGGATGCGACTTAAACATGAGAGGAAAAGCAAAAGGAATCTAAGTCTCACAATAAACTGACCAGAAAAAAAGCTGAAAAAGAGAAACTGGACAGCGACACAAGTGCGAGGCAAAAGCAGGGGGTAAGGATGAGCTACACCAGAAGAATACATCAAGAGAAATCAATCCATTTATGACCAAACACGAACGTGAGGATAGTACGCGACTAAACCAATGGTGCAAAGAACGGACCAGAACCAAGAGAGGAGCACAGACGGGACCTGACGAGAGCCACAAGTGACCGACTGCACAGCAAAGATGGGCAAGGATAGTAATTACAAGTAAACAGAATAAGGCTGAAGCGCTAAACCGCATCTCTCCGTAGGGGTCGGATGCAGTGGTTCTGGGTCAGGGCACAATAAAAACAATCTGATTTTAATTCCAGCCTGCTTTCAGCTTTGGGACACTTTGCAGTTTGTCGAGGCCAGGAGGCTGCGTAGGCCCCGCAGCAGTGATCACAACAAGATGTGCGGA
Source organism: Calotriton arnoldi (assembly GCA_963921515.1). Lineage (NCBI taxonomy): Eukaryota > Metazoa > Chordata > Amphibia > Caudata > Salamandridae > Calotriton > Calotriton arnoldi. The sequence continues at coordinate 468,439 of CAWUFW010004874.1, read as the reverse complement.
CCCCTGGCTGGTGCCTGCCCACGCCCCTGGCAGCACCTCCAGGAAGCCGAAAAAATGCAAAATATTCCACTCACCGAATCCAGAAGTGCACATTGCACAATTCCCTGTGCGGGCCTGGGAGGGGGGAACAATAGAGGCTGATCTCACCTCTCAAGGAGGGGGAGACTGGGAAGACTGCCGCAGAACCGGGGAGGAGAAGGGGACAGCATGAGTGAAGAGAAAAGATGGTGAAGAGAGAAGAAAGTAATGAGGAAGTTACTATGAGACTAGCAGAGAGGGGAGGGGGGGCAGTGAGAGAGTGAGAGAGTGAGCACAGCATGAGGGGCGAGAGGGGAGAACGCTCACAGGTGAGTTACATGAGGTTGAGGGAATAGGAGTGGGGGAAGAAAGACGTGGCAGGAGGGAGACAAGGAAGAAAGAAGGAAAGGAGACCTTAGAATACAGAAGGAGACATCGGGGGAAGGTGAAAGGCGCAGAAGGGGGATAGCGTGAGGAAAGAAGGGTCAGGAGGACTTCAGGGCAATAACGGGAGCTGAAAAGTGGAACCTGGAGGGGGCAAAGGGCATGACCTGGTGGAGGAGGGAGAGCAGAGAAGCATAGGGATGTTAGGGGGCAACCTAGCACGAGAGAAGTTCGTAGAAGCAGAAGAAAGAGTGGGATAGCTTGTGGTAGAGCAAAAGAGGGGCGACCGGGCGAGCCAAATGGGGCATAACATGAAGGGAGGGTGGAAGAAGTGAGCAACATAAACGGAAAAAAATAGAGCAAATGAGGACAAGAACAAGAGAGAATGGCATAGGGAGACTGAATACAGAAGACAAGAAAGGGTGACGTGCAAAAGAGTAAAGAAAAGAGATAAAAAAGCATTTGAGAGCAAGAGAGAATAACCGAGGGGTAGAGACGAGGAAACAAGTGAACAACAACCGTAGCAGGCATGCAAACTCCAGCTGCTGACACTCTGGGCCGAAGCAAAGCAAGCGCGCGCGTCTTGATTGAAAGCAGAAAAACAAGCGTGAGGGAGCGAGCAGGCAAATGCACTCGTGCTTGTGCTGGCATCCGCCTTGCGGGAGCGAGCAGCGGCGGCGCGAGAGCCATATGTTTTCAATTACCATGTGCGCTGCTGCTCGCTCCCGCAAGGTGGATGCCAGCACAAGCACGAGTGTGGGGAAAAGGAGCCGACCGATGGCTAAAGACCCTCCTAGAGCAGCGCATGCGCGCTGCCTAGGCGAGACCTAATGAATGTGCCCGTCTGTAATGCAACTGGTGCTCATGTAAAGCGCTCTGATAACTTCGGGTCGAGTTCGAGCTGTATAAAACAAGAAAAAAAGATACACTTAGGAGTCCGAGCCGGTATTGGGTGCACTTCTGTTAGTTTTTTGTTATTGTATCTCGACATATTGCACAACAAGGAACATGTACCTAAAACAAGCCAGACCTATTGTCTTTGCCAAGGATTGTTAAGTGTATCAGATAAATGAGTAACACCAATGACATTCTGTGAAAAATTTGAACTGAAAATGTTTCACTTCTGAAAATCTGAGACTGTGAATTAAACATTGCTAAGAGGTGATCGTTTTCAGAATACCCCAATCACTCCCGTTCTCCCCTTCACACTACTTTTCTCTACCTCTCACTTTCTATACACTTGCCGTCTTTTTCCCCGTCATCTTTCTGAAATTCTTCACCTGCGTATGTCACACGTCATCTCCTTCCCATTCATCGATGTCTTTTCTCACTGTCCTTCTGCATGCACTCTCTTGCATATGTCACAGGGCACCCTCTCTCACAGATACCCATGCACTCTCATCACCTGAAAACACAGGGGGATATGTACAAGGAAGTGGCGGAGCGTGTCGTTAGCCTCCTGGGCTTAACGCCTCTCTCCGCCACTTCAGAAACGCAAGGCTGCACCATATGTACAAGCATGTGGTGCAGCCTTGCGTTTCCCCCTGCGATGGCGCTAAGTTTGGCAACTTAGCGCCAACGCAGGAACCCTTGCACCATAGTGCAAGAGTGTCTGCGTGCAGGGGAGGATTGTTTATGTGTAGGAAGGTGTCCCTTCCTGCACATAAACAATCCTAAAATGCCATTCTGTCACTTTCATGTGTGCTGCTTTATGCAGCACACATGAAAGTGACAAAATGGCATTTTTAAAGGTTTGTTTATGTACAGGAAGGGATACCTTCCTGTACATAAACAAACCATGGCATTTTGCTTTTTCCATGTGTGCACATAAACAATCTTTAAATGCCGTTTTGTCACTTCTATGTGTGCTGCTTAATGCAGCACACATAGAAGTTACAAAATGTCATTTTTAAAAGATTGCTTATGTGCAGGAAGGGACACCTTCCTACACATAAACAATCCAAGACGTTTTGCTTTTTCCATGTGTGCTGCACAAGGCAGAACACATGGAAAGAGCAAAACGAGGAGAAATAATGCATTTCTCCTCGTTTAGCCAACTTAAGACCAGGGTTTTCCTGGTCTTAATTTTGGCGCTGCCTCCTATGTACGCCACCCTTGTACATAGGGGCCAGCGTCAAATATGTTATATGTTATTGAATTTTATAACGCGCACAGCTACTCCTGGGAGTGTCCCGGCGCGAGCCTATGAGGTGCAGGTAGAGGAAGTGATTAAAACAGAAAAGTTTTGAGCTGCTTCTTAAACTGCCCCAGATCCTGGATGCAACGCAGAGAAAAGGGCAGCGAATTCCAGGCCGTGGCTGCCCTAACTGCCAGGGACCTGCCCCCCACTCTCTGTAGGCCCACACGGGGGATCTGTGCAAGCAGCTGGGATGCTGACCTCAAATGTCTGGCAGGTGTGTAAAAAGCAAAACGCTTCCTGAGATATTCAGGCCCACCAGCATACAGAGCACGATGCGCTATGACCAAGGCTTTGAACTTAACACGTTTCGCAACAGGTAGCCAGTGCAGCATACGCAGATGTTGCTTGACGATCTTTCTGATGGGAATGTTGAACACAAGCCTAGCTGCCGCGTTCTGGACCACCTGCAGTTTTCTGAGAATATAATCAGGAAGGCCCATATACAAACCATTGGCATAGTCGATGCGAGAAAGGATCAGCGCCCGGGTCACTGTTTCCTTCGCTGTCCTTGGAAGCATTGGGAGGAATTTCTTAAGGGACTTGAGTACCCCAAAGCAGCTCCCGGCCAATTTTTAAATTTGGGTCAAGAAGGACAACTGCTCGTCAAACCAAACACCAAGATTTTTTACTGGAAGGCCAGAGGATGATGGCATAGGATAATCAGGCGGCCAGAGAAATTCTCTGAACTGGGAGGGGGGGGGGGGGGGAAACTTTCCATAAAGAAGGATTTCTGACTTATCCTCATTACATTTGAGCTGAGCAGCACAAAGCCATTGAAAAACAGCTGTCAAACACTCTTTGGCCTTCACAGTAGAGAATTCCGATTTACCCCAGGTGAACAAAAGTTGAGTATCATTGGCGTAAGCAACGATCTTGGCACCCTGCTCTCCCGCCAACTGGACCAGAGGGGTGACGTAGATATTAAAAAGCAAGGGGCTCAAAGAGGACCCCTGCTGCACTCCAGTGGTCACAGATTGATGCGGGGACGAAAAAGTTGGGAGCCAGACCTGTTGCGAGCGTCCCTCCAGGAAGGATTTCAGCCACATCCAAGCCAACCCAGAGATACCTATGTCCGCCAGCCGGGCCAGAAGCAGCGAATGGGGAACAGTATCAAATGCCGCCGACAGGTCCAGCATTATGAGGGCCGCACTTCCACCAGAGTCCAAACACTCTCGAATAGCCTCAGAGATTTCGACTAAAGCGGACTCAGTGCTGTAGGCAGCCCTAAAACCAGATTGCGCCGGATGAAGTAGGCTAGCATCTTCCACAAACTCAGTGAGCTGTTTGTTAACTGCCTTTTCACAGATTTTCGCCACACAGGGGAGCAGGGAGATAGGGCGATAGTTCCCTGGGTCCCCAGGGTCCAGCAATGGTTTTTTTAGCAGCGGGAGGATTTTCGCCTGTTTCCACTCCGCCGGGACAACTGCCTCTTGGAGGGAAAGATTAACGAGTGTATTAACCTCGACGCTGACCGAATCTGCGACGGAGGCCAGGAGCCTAGCCGCGCACAGGTCCGATGGCGACCCGGATTTCATGGACTTCAGTATTTTCAGGGATTCTAACAAGTCGATGGGGGAGAATACTTTCAACATAGAGGCTGGGGCCAATACCTCAGCAGAGGGAGCGGCGTCCAGCCTAAGCGAGCTTTGGCTAACGAATGTTGCTTGGATAGCCCGAATCTTATTGATGAAAAAATTAGAAAGCTTTTCGCACCAAGCAACTGATGTAGGGAGTATAGTAGTCTCTGCCTTCGGGGCCATAAAGCTCTGCACAATGGAAAAGATTTGCCTTGAATTATTGCTGGCTGACTCAATCCGCTCGGCATTATAAAGGCCTTTGGCCTCTCTAATAGCCGTATAGTATCTTTTCTGGGCTTCCCTGAGTGTCTTCTTAGCCCCTGGACAGTAGTCCTTACGCCAGCAGCGTTCCAAATTTTTACAGTGTTGCTTAAGTTTTTTCAAGTCTGCTGAGAACCAGAGTTTGGAGGGGGAAACCCTGCGACGGATGCGACGCAAGGGTGGTGAGACTGTCCACTGCCCGCAAGATCCAATCAGTGAAGCAGGCCAGGGCCCCTCTCAGATCGGAGGGGAGGGCGGGTCTTGAGTCTTTCAAGGCGAGGCCAAAGGCCACTGGATCGATTTTAGCGGTGGCAGGGCTAAGTCTAGACAGGTGATCTGTGGGGCTTCCTTCCACAACCCACGTAAAACAGGATAAACAATGGTCTGACCAGGGGACCGGAAGCGGGTCCTCGATAGTGACAGGAAAATTGGAGCAAATGGGGTCTAGAATATGGCCGCCACTTTGGGTGGGAAGACTAACCCACTGGGTGAGTTGTGCCAAATTCAAAAAGTCCAAGAGGTCGCGAGTATTCCCTAAATCCGTCTGGTCCAGATGGATGGTAAGATCCCCCAGGAAGAGATATTGCGAAAAACGCAACGCACGGGGGACAATCACATCTTCTAATCCACTAAGAAAGGGCCCAGCAGAACCAGGGGGCCTGTAAACTAGGGTCCCTCCCAACGTGGATTGAGCAGAAAGAATAATAGTGAAATCTAGAAATTCACCCTCCCCCAGTATAATGTTCTCTCCCCGAATGAACTCCCAGATATCCCTATACACAATGGCAACAGTGGGTGTTGCGGTGGAACGCCCACCACAAAACCCACTGCACGCCCCTTTCACGCTAACCATAGCGTGAAAGGGGCCTTATGTACAAGGCAGCGTTAAGCCACGTTAAGTGGCTTAACGCTGCCTTGTGCATAAGGCGCAGCCCCTATCGCCACCACAACGTCACTATTGGTGAAGTTGCGGTGGGGATAGGGGCTTGTACATATGCCCCACAGTATTTTATTTTCCTTTACACACTTAACATAAAATTGCAATTGCAATTGGCATATATGTGTCCTTCGCACTGTACAGAGAGGCCAAGGATTGGATGCGCATGTAGTCTAACACCTTTATGACCCAATGACAGGCACTGTGAGAATCTTATAGTCACTCTACTCCTGAGCTCTCAATCATGCACTGCCATTAACACCCACCCCCAACCTGAACTCGTCCAGGTATGTGTAGGTGACTCAGTTCACAGAACACATTACACAAGAGTCATATGCAGTGGCGGTTGGTGACATTCCAAAATGGTCGGGAGCACAGTCAAGCTCAGAAACACACACACACATACAGTCACAATCATAAACACAGCCACACAGACACACATAATCAATCACACAGCGAGTCAGGAAGGCAAAAAAACATAAAAGTTTCACTTACTTTGCAGCACGTCCTCATGCTCTCCAGTCCGTGACTCCGACTCCTCCGAGCACAAGGTGACGTAGCAAAGCAAACTACACCTTATCCAATCCAGACGCTGCTCAGAGCAGCATCTGGATTGGCTGGAGCAGGCTGCCTCAGCGCTCCGAAAGGCACTAGAGTTTTGTGCCTGCTCTCCAACACAGCTGGGTTGGAGAGTTTGAACTGCGCATGTCAGTTTGGCCATAGCAAGGTAGCCGGCCAAACCGACATGCGCACTTCATAGTGAAGGGGGCCACTCGTCATTGCTGTCAATTAGCAGCAATGAAGGGACTGGCTCTGCCCTGCCCTCTTCGTTCGGCAGAGAGCTGGAAAAGTAAAATGGTAATACAATTATTATTATTTTTTTTTTCCAGCTTTCTACGCAGCAGTGTGGGTGGGCGTCGCTCCCCCACTCGTATGGAGGCACAGCCACTGAATTATGTTGCATGGCAAATAAATCACAGAAACAACGCATTCTGAGTAGGAAACTGTTTCAAAGTCATTTTGTAATTGCTGGTGGCTCTCAGACCCAACATGACCCGCTGCACTTAAAGCCCAGCAAGGGGAAAAGGTGATCTGCCACTTTGTGCCTTCCAGTGAGCACCTGAGGTAGTTCACTGATATCAAGTGTTTGGTACATGTTCAACTGTTGCCTTCACTGTACTTGGATCATTTGGTTGTTCCATTTTCAAATGTAAAACATATTGCACCTTCCTTGAGCCGTTTCACATATGTGGAGCAGTCTAAAATAAATTATATTTTGAGCCACTGCACAGAACACACATATAACCCTTTGTGGGCCACGAGGTAAGCCCTACTAGGTCACAAACCTTACGGTTGTGGTCTTTTACCACTAGTGTCCCATGGCCAGACCTACTTAGCGCAATGCAGATTGGGTGCTAAATACATACTTTCTACACTTGACTTTCAGGGTCACAACAGTGAGCTGACCATCACTTCTCAGGGAGGCAGTGGAGGGCCGAGACTCAGGGCTCAAGCAGTCAAATGACAGAAGCAATAAGGAGTCCCCAGCCCCGTGCTTTTCTTTCTAAAAAGAGAAGTACTTTAATTAGTGTTTAATTTGAGCTGGTGGTTGCCAGTGCTCGCACCAGCACTTAATTGGTTTCCGGTGCTCGGCACCAGCACTTAATTGTCATCACCACACTTATGACAGTCTGCCACATGGTGGCGCTGCTCATCTAATTTAGAGATGAGCAGAACAACAGTTGTTTATGAATGCAATATACATTAAAAAAAAACTAATACCTGCCTCCCTAGCCATTCCTTTAGCTTTGGGGACCTGGAATAATCTGAACTGTTGCACTTGCACGGGAGAGAGATAGTTAGTAGTCGTTTTTGTACCGTCATTAGCAGCGATGACGGGGCATTGGGTGGTGCAAGCTGCAGTGACCTCCTGGTCAGGGCCCTGGGACTTCATACTTCACAAATTAAGCACTGACTTTGATCATATACCAAAATATAATCCTACACGTAGAGAACACTGATCAGGTACACAGTTCTGAGACGAGTTCTAAGAAATTCTAAACACACAGAAATATTCAGGCATAAATTTAGCACAGATAAGAGATCAATGTCATATGGTGGAAGCAGCGTCCTGGGTTCTCGGATCTTTAGTCCTGTCCATGTAGGTCTCACCGTCAGAACCCCTATCAGAGGGCCACGGGGTAAGCAGGGGCTATTGGCCCCAGCCATTGGAATAAAGGCCTTTTATTACTGTTGTCCCAGGGCCTGACTTACTATGGGCTCTGACCAACTGGGCCAAGTAGCCCTTCAGTACTTGATTGAAGAGCGGGCCGAGCAGTCCAAGGCTTCTCAGGGTGGGCTGAGAGCAGGGGAGGTAGGTGCAAGGTACATGGACTCAAAACACGCTCTGCAACCCCAGTAAATGAATGTTCAGCCAGATACTTGCTTTTATGAAAAAGTAGTAATAATAGTGAACTGCAGTACACCACAAACAATATATAGTCTTTGTAAGGCTGGTTGTCCTGGTAAGGTCGTGAGTCCCATTTCCCTGTCTAAGGACTTTAGTTATTCCCCATTTACAGGCGACAACATTAAGGCTATTAGTACAACTCTTAGAAGTCTCAGCACTGAAGCACTTTAGTCAGAATAAGTTCCCCCGTAGGCCCAGCTGCCCTGTAATCAGCCTTACCAGTTCTCGCTGGAGTTGCGGTATTAAAGGCCCAGGCAAGTGTCAGTGGCCCGGCAGTGAGAAGAAGCCTGGATGATGATGGAGGTTAGGCATCCGGCATCCATGGCACTCCTACAGTCATGCTGTAAGTTTTCCTGAGTCCGGTAGCAGGTCTACGGTGCTTCTAGGTTCAAGTAGTTGAGTCGATGCTCTGCTTTCATGGGTCGTAACTTAGTATGCTTCACTGTTGCATGCTGTTCCAGGGTGACGGTCCTCTCTCTTCACTGTGGCACCATCCTGACATGGAGATTGCTGATAACAACTCTGAACATAATGATAGCTCTCTTCTGTCACAGCGCTATCCCAGGGTGACAGCTGTTATTCTTCACCGCAGTCCCCACCTCGCATATCGGTGTTGCAAATGACAGCACACAGGGCAACGCCAACTTTGGGTCCCAACACTGCACAGGGTGGTGGCCCTCTTCAGTCACAGCACTCCTCCAGGGTGACAACACTTATTCTTCACTGCGGCCCCCACCTGCCATACGGGGGGTCACGAGCAATGACACATGGGCAGATGACCCATATGGTGTGGTGTCCTGATGGGGACTGAAATCACACAATCCTATTCATGGATCCACTCAAGTGGATCCCCACTGGAACTCACTCTCTTGAGTCACTGTCCTTCACCTCACAGGGTCCTCTGATCTTGGCAGGCAGGCAGATGCTGGTGCTCCAGGTTCCAGGGCAAGTGGTCTTTATTCTTCTAGGTAATGTCCACTTTCTCAGAAGGGAGACTAGCAGACCTTGGTCCCCAGTCCTGGTCACAACAGGCAGAAGTCATGCAGAGCTTCTCCCTGCTGATATACCACTTCAGGTTGACAATTTTGGAAGGCTCAAGCTCCCTTGTTTATAGTCCGTTTCCAGACACAAATGTGATTTAGTGTCTAAGTCTTCGAAGTTCATGTTGTGGGGGTTGTTCACTTTGAAGTGCCCACTCATTTGTCCTGTCCTTTGTCCAAGAAACATTCTGTCAATGATGGAGCAACTCCAGTCTTGATAGCCTCACAAAATAGCCCATTGGAGTGACTTGAGAATTACACCTGGATGTCAGCCTCAATAATATAAAAGGTTAGAAAAGCCAATAGCCCTATTCTTTATGATTCTCTTATCAGCCCCATTTCCTTCCTGGAATGTGCCTAGGCCCCACTGACCAGTGGCATTTTCAGAATCAAAGAGAACTTCTGAAGTGTACAAGAGAGCCTGGCTCTCCTTTCCTCCAGTATGTGTGTCCGACCCAGCTCTCAGCCATGCAGGCAATCCACAAATCTGTCTGGGATGGCTCCTTAACCTCCACATGTCTTTGTAAGGCCCTGGACTTCCAATTTAAAAAAAAAAAACATTTACCACTTCCAGGGTAACACTTTGTGAACCTCACCTGATCTGACAAGACCGCAATCCATGAAAGAGCCTAGGACATGGCATGGTGCACATGCATGATCTGTGTACGCCCATGAGGAAAACCCGGTACCAAGGATCCAGATACTGCTGCAGCTGGGGCACTCAGGGCAGGGATGCACCTCCATCCCCATCCAGGGAGCTTTTCTGTCATAACAACCACTATTAAGACCCCGCTCCAAAATACCACTATGGAGGATTAATACCGAGGCGCTTTCGGACCCGGTCTTTAAGGCAACATTAGATACGGAGTTGAGAGGATACTTTGCTGAAAATTGGAAGACAACAAATGCTAGGGCGACAGAATGGGATGCAATGAAGGTGGTACTGAGGGGGGTATATATGGCAACAGAGGCAGGAGTTAGGAAAGTGTTAGAATGCGACTTACAGGAATAAGAATGTTATTTGGCCACACTAGAAGCATCGCTCCCCACTGCTGTAAGGCCCCCAAAGATGGACAGAGCAGAGACAAAAAATAGGAGAACTGTGGGATAGGCTGGACAAGTATGAACGTAATAACAGCAGGAAGCGCTGGTATAGGGAAGGGGACAAATCTGGTCGACTGCTGGCGCATCTCATTAAACACAGCCCAAACCAATATTGGCAATTAGGGAGGGGGGAAATCATGATGTGAAATACACCCAACATTAAATAAATGCAGTGTTTGCGGATCATCTTAGGAAAGTATATACAGAGCCCCAAGTAACAGCTCCCACCTCAACTATGGAGACTTTCCTGGAGGGGATTGAGTTGCCCAGGTTAGACCATGAAGCTCAGGAAGTCCTAGGCGCCCCCATGACTAAAATAGAACTAACACATGCGATTCAACATATGAAACCTTCAAAGTCGCTGGGCACGGATGTCCTTATGGCTAAATTTTATAAGCAATATCCAGATATAATAGTGGATAGACTGCTCGAGACCTGGATGGAGGCGCGCGAGAAGAAAGAATTACCGAGATCTATGCGGGAAGCGCTTATAGTGCTGATCCCTAAGGCGGGGAAAGACCCGATACTAACTAACTCATACAGGACCATATCAATGTTGAATGTGGATCTGAAACGTATAAGTCACGTTTTGGCCTCTAGGTTGCTCCCGTTTCTACCCCAGATCATTCATGAGGACCAATCGGGATTTATTCCCCGTAGAAATACCCTGCGGAATATTTGCCGTCTTGCACAGGTCATGCAGACCTTGGAAGGGACACCAGAGGATAGTGCCCTGGCTTTTTTGGACATAGAACAATCGTTCGACTCTGTAAGGTGGGAATATATTTGGCTGGTACTAAGAAAAATGGGTCTGGGTCAGCAGTACATTGAGCGGGTAAAGTTATTATACACAAAGCCAGTGGCTCGGGTCCGTATGGGACGCTATGTGTCTGACAATATAGGGCTCCAGAGAGGGACACAGCAGGGGTGCCCGCTCTCCCCGCTAATATTTGCTCTTGCAATGGAACCACTAGCCTGTTACCTACGATTGGTACTCAGGGGACACGGAATAAGGGTAGGTCCAACTGTCATTCATTCATAAAATCTTTATTTCGGTTTATAATACCATAAAAGATACAAACATAGACTTCCTTTTCAATGGTGCTCGAGATAAAATTAGTTAAAAGTCTTCCGTACACCAAATTCTAAGAGGTCAGGTATTCCAGGTTACAATTTTATAATCACGAAATAGATCAACAAAAGCATAACTCATTTTGATATTTCAATTAAAAATAGTTAAAATAAAAACTACAGTGCAAATGCATTCATTTAACTGGCAAATTTCACAGTTGTTACTCAGTGGGGCGCATCAAATCTGTGATAATCATTAGGGTCCAACTGAACATGTAGTCTCCCTTTATGCGGATGACGCTTTAGTATATCTAAGTCACCCGATGCAGTCTACTGCAATTTTAATTGGTGCGCTGGACAGTTTTGCGGCAGCCTCGGGATTAAAAATTAACAAGTCGAAGTTATATCCGATTCGTCGACCTGAAAGCGGAGAGGAGTCTCAACCTCCACACTTAGAGCTCCCCTGGGAATTGGAAACAGTTTGATATCTGGGCATACAGATTGCCAGGGGACCGGGGCGGTTCAATGAGCTGAACATAGAATGGATAATAAGGGGAATACGTGGGAGTGTCATCTTCTGGAACACCCTAAAATTGTCCCTTATGGGAAAAGCAGCACTAATAAAAATGGTGGTACTACCTAGATGCCTCTATGTTATGCAGGGGTCCTTCTATGAGATCCCGCGTAACATTGTTGTTATGGAACGGGAAGCGCTGCAGTGTAAGCCTATAGGTAATGAAACAGCAGTGGGACAGAGGGGGGTTGAAAATCCCAGACCTAGACCTATTACCTGGCATCGCAGCTACAGCACGCAATATCGTGGCTGGACACAGAACCCCCCTGGGAGAGAACCCTGATGGCGGGTACCTACGGGAATCAACAGCTGGCGGCCCTATTAATGAGGGGAAGAGACATAACAGACACGACCCCCCCCTGATACGATTAATGGCCAAACTATGGGACAGAACGGTAAAAGCAGTAATCAGGAGTAAGCCCTTTGCACCGGAGCCAGACGTCTGGGCCATATCACAGTTCACCAAGATAGAGCAAGCAATGACAGTTGCGAAATGGAGGGAGGGCAGCTGCCTAATGTTGGCAGACCTATACCCAGAAGGGAGGTTCATAACCTATCAAGACGCGGTCAAAATATATGAGTTAGGAGAGGGACAATTCTTGCAATATGCAAAACTAGCGGCAACAGCTAGACAGCTGTGGCCGTCTTACCCAGAAGCTCCAGAACATTTGCAAACGTTAATCACCATGATCTCTATGGCGGGAGGGCGTAAGTTTGTAACTCATTTATACCGGGCATTGAGGGAAGATAGACAAGGCAAGCCCCTTAAGATAGAAGAAAGGTGGCAGGGGGTTAGCGATCATCCACTAACGCCGTCCGATTGGAAGAAAATCCATGAGGGAGTTCGTAAGGTGTTGATAGCTGCCAGATTCAAGCTCGTACAATATAACATAGTACATATGACATATCTCTCCCCCAGGCGACTACACATGATCAATGCAACACAAGACCCCCAATGTCCTAGATGCCGGTGCACGCAGGCCAATTTTGTGCATATGGTTTGGCAGTGCCCCCGTATACAAGAATACTGGACAGAGGTACTAGATCAACTCAATACGGTGACAGGGTGGAGGATAGCACTGGAAGTATGAACTTGCCATTTGGGACTGATACCTAGCAAACCTTAGCGTAAAACAACTAGACGCTTTCTGATACTGGGACTCATGATAGCTAAGAGACGAATAGCAATACATTGGCTGTCTCCGCAGGGCCCCTCCATCGACAAATGGAGGACAGACCTTAAGGAATGGGCGACGGCAGAGGAAGAGCACATGAGGAAAACTAGACGGGATGAGAAACTACCAGAAGTGCTGCTGGCTTGGGGGACGATGATTCAGGAGATAGCGGCCACACCCCAGTCTACGCAACTAGACTCAAGGGAGGAACAGCAATGTGCTAGAGATGACTCCCAAAGTCGGGAAGGGCAAGCTAGAGACACATTAGAGGCCTCCTGAAAAATGAAACGTTGAATAGCATACACCTAACATGGACAGCCGCAAGTTGGTTAGGGGGTGGGGAGTAATAATAATAATAATAATAATAAAGGCATTTATGGAGCGCACAGCTACCCCAGATGGGGTGTCCCGGTGCTGTAGTGGGATGTGTTAAAGTTATGATCTCCAAGTTTTGGAGCACAGAGAAAAAGTGGAATTGTTATTATACTAAATTGATTGATATACAGTAACAGATGATGTGATGTATCAAATATCCAACGTACACTTGTTATTTACTGAGATTTACGTGATAAAATAGTAAAGAAATAAAAAAAAAACAATCACTATTAAGTTTCTCTAGGGTGATTCATTCTCACTTGGTTAAATAACCAGCTGAGCTGATGTTTTTGCAAGAGGAGACACAGTCAAGGTTATGGTTCATGTGGCTCAAGTTACCTGGTGGATGGATGTTCGGAACACACAAGTGTGCAGCATCTGGTAATTGGAGCACAGGGTAGTGGTTCTGCTTGTAGCTCTTAACAGTGCAGGGTGGCTGTTTCACCTCCTCTGACTCTTGGTTTTGGTGTTTGAGTATGAAGTTCCAGGTGGGAGAAGCACAGGTCTAACAGCACCCCAAGGTCCCTTGCCAACAGATTCCTCCTGCTCAGAAACTAGTTCATTTCCTAGGGCACATTCAATGGGTATCTTGACTAACAATGACCATCCTCTGGGCCACTCCCCCCCTGCCCACCCTCATGCCAGGGAGACCAGTGCCATAGCGTGGGCAAAGTTCTGCCCATGTGCCTGGGTCACCCTGCATACCTATCCTGGCAGATTTTGCTCTGTAGAAAACAGCCTTTCCACCACTATGGTCTGGCTGACACATATATCCCCCAGACCGGTGACAGGGACCCCATTCATGATGATCTTGTGGAAGTGACGACTCCCACCCTCAGGGATCATCAAAGTACAGTCTGGGTCCACCTCCCAACTGAGGAACATGAGGCATGCTCTACCCTCTGCTCCTGGGGATTACCTCCCCTCAAGGCAACATGGGCCAGACCTGAGGAGTTCCCACCAGTGGGTGGTTTCCCGGTACAGATAAGGTCCTGCTGCTTGTGCCATAACTGGAAACAGTCAAAGCACTAAGGATGGAAAATGGTAGCCCTGGGCCACCGCCCATCAGAACCTCCCACCCTAAGTCTCAGAGGGGGCTTGGGAATCCTTTCACCCCACATTACTTTACGGCCATTTTTGGAACTTGTATATTTTGCACTGGACCACCCTCTTCCGCTGCTGGGAGGACCTAAAAACCCCTTCTTGGTGTTATTCCAAGGTACCTTCTGAGACACTCAGGTACTGATCCAAGGGTCAGCCTTCTTTGTGTACAGTGAGATTTTAATCAATCGGGTGTTGGTGCAGCTCTGTAAAGCAATTACTGAACATGTGCTCTTTCAGAATTAAATTGTATGGGCCATTATGGTCATTCACTTTGCTGCCCTTCAACCAAACATTTAGTGCCTTACTGGAGTAATCCATGAAATCAACCCAAGACTTGTTAGACACTTTCTGACTGTCCCTAAACTTTAAACGGTATCTCTCTGGGGGTAAGACCACACTTGACAACAAGAGCTTCCTTCAGGGGGCATACCTTATCCTCCCAGCCCTATCCAGGTCCAGTAGGGTATCCCTCCAAGTGACTGGCATATGCTTCCAGAGACTAGCCCCCAAGCCTCTTCTGGGACTCTGTGTGTACACATGATCACCTCCTAGGCATCCCCTCACTTGTCTATGACATCCCCCACCACAAAGCTATGCACCAGGTCTTTGGGGATATGGGCCCTTTTACCTCCTCAATGGCGCCTGTGTGTTGCTGCCACCATCTTCACTAGATTCAGAAGCCCTCCTGGATTTCAGGTTCAGTTCTTTCTGGCTCATCTTATGTGCCAGCAGACATTTCTTCTCAAGAGATAGCCTTTTTTCTTCTAAGGCTCTTCCAGCTTTCTTTTCTTCCATGGCCAGAGTGGCCAGTTGCAACTTTAGGATGCTCTCCACCTGCCTGTCTTCTAACCGCTCTCTGCTCTGCACAATGCAGGTGACGCTGGCCGAGCCATCTCCTCCTCATCTGGCTCTTGGGCCCCCGCCCGGTCATTCTTCTCTTCCTCCTCCTCTGCTCCATCATCTTTCTGCTCATGTGCAGTAGACTGTATCCTCCCTGGCTCTGAGGGTATTTCGTAGTCATCCATCTTGAATCCCTTCACCATCTTCAGCCTCCTCTTCTTGAAAACCTTCTTCAACTCTGCTACCTTGAGCATGTCAAGGCTGCTCAGATCCACTTCCATTTTTGCAAAAATCACAGGCGCAAAAGGGTAGGATGGGAATGAAATATAGGAAAAATCCAAATAATGACGAATTCACAATAAGAGGAGAATTTTAAAATCAAATGTCTGATCAAACAAAGGGATTTGTGGTTTTAGCTTAAATCCCGGAGTGGTACTACAAAACACAAGTCCTGGATCCCACCGCTGAATACCAATGTAAGAGATTGGGGTATTATTTGAGGGGTGGATGAGAACCCACCCCACTTATTAGTCATAGTCCTTGTCATGGTGCACCACAAAAGTCACTAAATAAACCTGCGCTTAACCCTCTGATAGCTTGGCACAATGCAGTCAGGCTTAACTATGAGGTAATGTGTAAAGCATTTATGCAATACTAAAACAGTAGTAAAGTTGAAATACAAAACAATAAAAAAAACACAACAAATAAAAATAGAGTGATATTTAAATTATAAATGAAATTACACCAAAATGACAAAAATGCAATAAGAGGAACAGGAGTTATGAATTTTTAACAGCTTAAGTAAAAATAGGGCCAAGAACAGAAAGTGCCAATAATAGTCAATGGGCAGGGCCTAGATGCAATTTAATGCTGACTGCAAGGGAGCACAGGTCAGAAACACCAGCATAACCAATGGGGTAAAGGTTCCCTGAGCTACCCCTACCCACTTTGGCCATTTTCAGGATGATGGAGGTCTTCAGCACCTCAAAACTTGGACTCTGAGGGCTGGGTGTGTGGTGTGTGTGTGGGGAGTATACTATGTTAATCATAGTCTCCTACCACATTTAACACCAAAAGCCAGTTTTATGTAGTTTTTATTTTATTTTTTTTAGAGTTTTATATAGCGCGAACTAGACCCGAGACATCGGGTATCAGAGCGCTTTACATGAGCACCAGTTTCGTTACAGAAGGACATATATTTATTTTGTTAGGCACGGGGAGATTAAGTGATTTGCTCAGAATCACAGGATGTTGAGCGTCGTTGCCGAGGCTCGAACCTGGTTCCCCAGCTTCGAGGTCGACCGCTCTAGCCATAAGGCTACATCCTCTCCCTCTCTCATCTATCTTATAGCTCATGAAGCTCAGAAACAGCAGTGAGGTAGAATAAAAGCTGGCCTTTCAACCATGGTATTCTGTCCTTGCCCGTTTGAAGTGCGTCCAAAGTGTTAAATGTAAATCTTTAGCAGACCTGTCACTGTAATGTCAAAAAAGTATCTCACTGTGATTGGAGCCTGACTGGCTAGCTGGACAAGAGAGGAATCAGGCATATGTGTTAGCTGCATCTGCCTGTGACAGGAGTGGCCTGGAGAACAGCCCCAAGCCATCCTGTCAAAGGAAAGGCCAACACCTACCCACACCCAAGCCCTTTGTTCTCTGTCTGGTAGCAATACACATACACTTATAGGGGCTATCAAGGGGTCAGGTGACACTAGACACTGACAGCAAAGGTTTAGGCAGGAAAACGATAACTTGCAGGCTTTAGTCTGGAAAATGACAACTTTCTAAATGTGTAATTTCCAAATTCGTAATGCAATATCTGACTTTACCATTACATTGAATTTTTAGTTACTATTGAAATGAGTCTTTGGAATATTTCTCTAGCTGCTCCCAAACTGAATTTAGCCCTTACTAAATGTAATAGTGTGAGCCAGTGTTAGTCTATGGGGGGGGGGGCAGCCTTGTCACAGTGAAAAACGACTTTGGAGATTTTTCACTTCCAGGACATGTAAAGCATTAAATATACATGTTATACTTTTTAAATAGCATGCACCCTGCCCTAAGGGCTTTTGAGGCCTACCTTGTGGGATGTATTATTATCAAAAAGGAAGGTTTAGGCCTGGCAACAGGTTTATTGTGCCAGTTCAGCATTGCAGTTTAAAAAAAAAACTAATTATAATTCTGTTTATTGATAACTTGACAGGGTACAGTACAATTTGTGCAATTCCATTGCCTTATATCAGGAAGAGTAACTTACAGTTATAAAAGCAAACACCACATTGCCGTCACCTTACATTTGTTTGACAGCAGTCAGGGACACTCCCAGGGAGCCACTCCCCGTCTGTCCATTCCCCCATGTAGTCGCCCTACCGGGTTCCCGCATGGGCTCCCTCTGTAAATATTCCATTTGCCCCCGACCTGTTCCCATTTCCTCATACACTATTTTCTCAGCTATTATACACCGATCCTCCATCCAATCTTGTAGTGTGGTGTGTTGTGTGCTCCCCACATCTTTGCTATATTGGGCTTGGCAATTACTAGTCTCAGTGTTACCCAGGTTCGTTCTTTGGTACTGAGGTCGGTAGCCTCCCACACATTTAGGAGGCACCATTTCGGAGAAGGAGTCATCTCTACTACAGAAACTTCACTCAAGCTCCGGACAATGGCTGTCCAGTACTGCTGTATAGTTGGGCATTCCCATATTGTATGATAATATGTTCCTTCTTGGTCACACCTCCGTCTACAATTAGGATCTGTCCCTCTACCCATTTTAGCCAAAATTTGACAGCAGCAGTATGTTCTATGTAATATTTTTAGTTGTAGTAATCGAAATTTGGTCGATATGGCCACTTCTCTTGGGGATGCCAAAGCCTCCTGCCAGTCCTCGTCGCCCAGTTCACCTATATCTGTTTGCCACTGTTCCCGAAGCCTATGGAGGGAGTCAGGGTAATTATTGACTAATTTCTGGTATGTCAGGGAAATTGCTCTACGGTTCATATGATCTGTCAAGATTCTATCCTCTAATGGGGAAAATTCAGGAAGCTCCCTGCAGTCTGAAGTGCGTGCCTTATTTGGAGATAGCGGAACGTCTCTGTAGCAGGCAGCTCATATTCTTGCTGCAGTGTTGTGAAGGGTATCACTTGTGAAGGGTATCACCCACCCCCCCCTTGCCCACAGGTCACCCACGTGGGATATACCTATTAGGTCCCATTTGTCGAAGCCGGGGATTTCGCTCATGGTACCCAGACTTTCAGCCCCCCACAGTGGAGTGAGCTGTGTTATTTTGTTGTCCCATCCCATGTGCTTCTAGACTGTGTGCCAGATTTTGACTGTGATTTTTGTTGGGTCCGTCAGTGGAAGATGTCGGGGTGAGGTGTAAAGTGCTCTGGTATAGCCCCTCTCCCCAAAACATACCTGTCCAGTCTATAAGCTGGTTCGTCTGGTGGCCGATGAATATACTGGTTGATGGCCACTAGTTGTGCGGCCCAATAATATGTCCGTCAGGCAACGCTATTCCTCCATCGTACCACCTCCGAACCAGCTTCTGAAATGCTATCCTCTGAGGCTTCCCGTCCCAAACCAGCGTCCTTTGTTCACTTTATATTAACATAAAGTAATTGGAGGGGATTGGGTATGGTGTGTTTTGCAGTACATAAGGAAACCGGGGAGAGCCATCATCTCGAAGAGGGCGGCTCTCCCCAATAGGGAGAGTGGCAAAGTCCTCCAGTGACGCACGTCACCTTGCAAGCGCAATAGTGGGGGCAAGAGATTTTGTTGGTAATAAAGATCAAAGTCGGTGGTAATGTGGACGCCGAGGTAGCGGAAACCCTTCATCACCTCTTCCACCTCACATTCTTTGGGAAGCGAGGGGAGCGCTCCACATAATATATATATGGTGGACTTTGACCAGTTAATGTTGTAGCCCGAATATTTGCCAAAGTTGGGAAATATATTCAGTATTCTGTGTATTGAGGTTTTGGGAGATGCCAGATAAAGAAGCACTTCCTCCGCATATAAGGATATTCTATCTTCCCAATTCTCGGTCCAGCGTAAGCCCCTTATTAATGGATCCCTTTGGATCCAGGTAGCTAGGGGTTCTAGCATTAGAGCAGAAATCAACGGCGATAAGGGACAGCCCTGCCTTGTCCCTCTCCGTAGGGGAAATTTGGGAGATGTTCTAATATTTACCACCACCTGTGCTATTGGGTCTGTAAAGAGGAGTCTTACCCATGCCATGAATTTGGGGCCGAATCCCATCCTCTCCAACACTGCAATCATGTATGGCCATTCAACTGTGTGGAAGGCCATACGAGCATCGAGCGACATGACTACCGCATCTTCCCTCAGCGTGTCTACTCTCCCCAACACTCCTTGGAGCCTCCATAGATTAAGCGATGTATTCTGTTCCGGCATAAAGCCAGATTGGTCGGAGTGTACCAGCTTTGGGGTAATCTGAATCAGGCGCATGGCGAGTAGTTTGTCTAGGATTTTGACTTCGGCATTAAGCAGTGAGATAGGACGGTAGGATGTACAGCTGTTCCTCGGTTTACCCTCCTTATGGATCACCACTATAGAAGTAAGTTGTTGGTCTTCCGGAAGTTTCCCGACCGCTCGACTTTCTAGGTACATATTCTTAAGGTGAGGGGCTACCTTGTTAGCTGCTAGTTTATAGAGCTCAATCTGGAGGCCATTAGGCCCGTCGTTTTTCCCAATTGTATGCTCCGGATTGCTTGGGCCACCGGTTATGTCGCCCTCGTTAGTGCTAGGTCTTCCGAGCTGAGGATGGGGAGTGAAATGTCTGCCAGAAGTTCTCTGGCCTCAGCATGGCAGTTTTAAACTGCACACTTAGGCTCCAATGGCAGGCCTGAGACATGTTTTACACTGCTACTTTAGTAGGTGGCACAGTAGGTGCTACAGCTTACTGGTAGCATTTAATTTACAGGCCCTGGGTACCTGTAGTACCATATGCTAGGGACTTATAGGTAAATTAAAAGTGCTATTCATGTTTATGCCAATTTTACCACATTTAAAAGACAGAGCACAAGTACTATACCACTGGTTAGCAGATTAAAGAGTCTTATGGCCAACAAAAACGGGGTTCAGAAAAGGAAAGCGAAAATCTGGGATGACCCCGTTGAAAGTGCAAATTTTCAACATGCACAACAAAGACTGGAACGTGACTATCTGCTTACCTCTAGGAGTTTCCTAATGCAATATTGAGGTTGTTTCTAGAGCTTAAGGCCATGTGTTGGGACAGTCATTTGGAGCCGGATCTGCTTGGAGGCCATGATTCTGCCACAGAGACACTGTTCAGCTACCTGATTGTTTGCATGGGTTATATGCCCTCAGAAGACTTTGTGCATCAACAAATTAGATTGGAGCCCACAAAAGGACTCCTTCCTTTACGCTTTGTTATATAGTGCTTGAGTAAATGTAAGCAACTCACTTAGATCACTGCTGGTTTCTGAGGACCCCTAAGGTTTGAAATCATTTTCTTCCAACCAGGTACATGAATGGGCTTGGATAGCTGGTATTCACGTACATCAAGAGATGGCATTGTCAGTCCAGATAGAGCCTTCATAATCAATGAGCTTTACATGGCAATAATGTTCAGGTAAGTAAAAGTTACAAAGTAAACTAAAATCTGGTATAGGTTGTCTGTAATCATTGTCTTTTTGTTTAAGTTAGGGGAAACAAGGGATTTACTTTCGTCAGTTGTGGATAAGGAACAACAGCAACAGAAGTTTATGCTTGGACCGGAGGGCAACCAGGTGTGGATGTTAATTGGTGATCACTCCAATATTAGAAGTAGCAGATAGCTTTGTGAAATGGTTGTATGTTTGTATGTATGTATTTACATAGGGCTTGTAGGAAATGTGATTACTCAATTAATCAAATCAATTTGTATAGTGCAGCTACTCATCCGAGAGAGTATCCAGGCTCTTACTGGTTGAGGGGGTGAAACCCTACTCAAGCAGCAACCACAGTTCCTTGCAAGATGACTTCACAAGAAACCCTAAATTAACTTGTGCTTAACCCCCTGGTAGCTTGTCACAAAAGCAGTCAGGCATAATTCAGAGGCAATGTGTAAAGTATTTATGCAGCACTTCAAACATTAATAAAGTAAAGCACAACACAAGAAAAATCCAACACCAGAGTAAAATGTAATACATTATTTCAAATCAAATTGACATAAATTCAATCAGTAGAACCGGAGATATGCAATTTTTAAGATATAGGTCAAAATAGTGCCTAAAAGCATAAAGTGCCAACTCTGGTTATCTGGTCGCGCTGGACTGGGACAAAGTCTCAAGTTCAGACCGACCACGATGGAGTGTGGGCTGGGTACAGGGACCAAGTTAGGTCTGCTGAAAGGATACCTTAAATCCTGGTTGCGGAGCCTTGCGACATCCTGCGTTGAAGATCCCTCACGCAATGGAGGTTTCAATGAGCTGTGGGTTGTGATGCGAGGTCTTCTGTCAAGGATACGTTGCGCAGCGGCGGTTTGGATTAAGCTGTCGACGACGCTTGCATTGGGAGGTCCTGCACTGTTGTCGAGAATGTCGTTGATGGAGGTTTGCGATACGAAATCCTGCATCGGGGATGCGTCCCACTGCGGCAGTTCTGATGAGCTGCGGATTGTGATGCAATGTTCGCGCATCTGGGATGAGTCGCACAGAGGCAGTTCTGATGTGGAGCTGCAAGGAGATGCATCACACTCTATCGGTGTTGCCCAACAGACCACAGCTGGGCTGGCAGGGCACCTTCAGGCACACTTCCTAGGGTCCAGGAGTGGGAGGGCACCATTTTGGGGGGCAAGACTCACAGCAGAATGAGTTTGGGTGCAGGGTAAAAGGTGGTTGGACCTGCTTATGCCCCTTAGGCTCTGATCAGGAGGCCCGCCAACTAGCCCTAGGAGTCACTCTGGTGGTCCTGGGTTCAAGATGCAGGTCCAGTACTTATCACTCAGGCAGCAGGGCAGTAGGGCAGCAGAGCAGCAGTCCTTCTTGAAGCAGAGCAGTACTTCTAAGTCTTCCACAGGTCCAATATTTATACTTGGTGCCAACTTTAAAGTAGGAGACGTTTCTAGAGGGTTCCGCCCCAGAGGTGTTTGGGATATCATTCACACCTGCCCTCATTCCAGCTTGTCTGAGGGGCACAAAAGACTAGAGTCAAACCCTTTGTGAGTGTGCTGAGGCAGAGTCTTTGTAATGTGCAAATATGGTAGGCAACAGCTCTGGTCCCTATCAAGTCAGAGATGGCCCATCCTGCCAACACCTGTTCCCACTTTGTCTCACTGTGTGGGAGTAATACACAAATAGCAACTGCCAGCTACACCTAGTCATGTTATCCAGGATACAGGCAGTAGGCACCAAACGGCTAGGACAAGAAATGGCAATTTTCTAAGAGTAGCATTTTGAGAATTGTGACTTAAAATACAACTTTACCATTAAAGAGGGTTTAAAATTAAAATTCTTTAGATACCAAACACAATATTCCTACTTGCTGCCAATTGAAAGTTATCACATATTAAATGTAACAAGGTAACCTAATGTTATCCTGTGGGAGAAGCCGACCTTGCAGTAGTGAAAAGCCAATTTAAGAGTTTTTCACTACTAGGATATATAAAAGTTAAAGGTACAAGCCCAACATTTTGAATACACTGCATCCTACTCCATGGGCTGTTAGGGGCCTACCCTAGGGGTGACCTATATGTATTAAAAAGGACGTTTTAGGCTTGGCAAAAGGTTTATTTTGCCAGTTCGAATTGGCAGTTTAAAACTGCACCCAGAGGCTGCAATGGCATGCCAGAGACGTTTAAAGGACTACTTAGGTGGTTGGCACAATGACTGCTGCAGGCCCACTTGTAGCATTTAATTCACCAGCTCTTGGTAAATGTAGTACCACTTCACTAGCGACTTCCAGGTAAATTAAATGTGCCAATTGGGTGTAAGCCAATTTCACCATGTTTAAAGAGAGCACAAGCACTTTAGCACTTGTTAGCAGTGATAAAGAGTCCCAAAAGCCAACAAAAACGGGTTCAGAAAACAGGAGGGTGAAGGTGAAAGGTTTGAGGATGACCCTGCAGAAAGGGCCAAGTCCAACAGGGCTAATTTAACTTAAAGGAAGTGAAGAACTTAACAGAGTCAAGTGAAAAGATGCAGTCAACGTGTTATTGGAGAGGTAGCAGGGTTCTGAGAGCAGGTTTGGACTGATACTGCATCATGATGTAGTGTTGTTTAAAGAGGTGTGACTTCAGCTTTTTTCTTAATTAGAGGAGGGTTGAGGTAGTCCTAACGGATGCAGCTTTGTCATTCCAGATCCTGAGTACATAGATGAATTTGCCTCTGTTTTTGGCACATTCTTGCCTCAGAATGATGGTGCCCTGGCTGCAGGTTTGCCAGGATCCCGGGAGGTGACAGGCTTTTGAAGAGGTGTAGGCCCACAATATAGTGATCACCACCCTCAGGGTCAAAACGCACACTGCTTCCAGGCCTGTTTTTGTGTGATAGCCTAATGCATTCTGGGTTTTGTAGGCTTGTTTTGTTTCTGTTGATCAATTAGACTAACACACCTGAAATCATTATTTATTGGTGAAAAGTTCACTTACTGTTTGGGTTAGGTTGAAACGTATTTTCTATCTGTAGGAAGCTGGCTCTGTATATGCTATACCAAAGTAAGGTATAGTAAGCACAGAGTCCAGTGGATGCCCAGAGGTATAGCAGAGGATAAAGTAGACAATACCTTACTCTCTTTTGTGGTAGTATGGTTGAGCAGTCAGGCTTATCAGAGGGTAGTGTTAAGTATTTGTTGTACACACTCAGGCAAGAAATGATGTCACACACTTAACAACTGAATCCAGACCAATGATTTGTATAAAAAGTTGTTACTTTGTTATTTTTATTACTAGAACCAAGATTTACTCAGTAGCAGGTAAGTGATACTTTCCATACAATGACACTTTCCAAGATACAGTGTGTACTGGTTTTGTAGAAGCATACAAATTACTTTGTAGTCGAGAAAATGGGTTGTAAGCTCGGACCGCGCTCAGTGCCAGCCACTCTGCCATTTTTGTATTAAAACACCAGCAGTATACACAAGAGGAGCTGCTTCAGATACGAGACTCTTGCAAACGCTGCTCGGGCCCTACGCTGAATCCTCAGTTTTCCCTGACCTCGAGACCCTGCCCACCCTGCCCGCATTGTCGTCTTACTCTTACAAACCTTAAGATTAAAGATCCGTCCCCCTCCACTACTATTTCTTCCCAGGCCAACCCAAAGCTTACAACCACCTGCTAAGACAGTTTTCAGGTGCTTTAAAGCGACACTGGTCAATGCTAGGTCACTGATAAAAAAATGCTCTGCCTTTTCAGAATTTTTAGAATCAGATGAATTTGACCTGGCATTTGTTACAGAGACCTGGGCAGATGCCGGTTCAGACCCAGACCTTATCATGGCTGTACCCCCAGGCTTTGCCATCTCCAGACTAGATCGGCCTCTGAAAAGGGGCGGAGGGTTAGCAATTATTGCTAAGGAACATCTGAAAGTCTCCTTTGAGCCTCTACGAGAAATGCCCTGACAAACCAATACTCCTTTAATGGGGTTCTACTGTATAGACAACCAGGTCCTAGTGCAGCGTTTTTACATAATAGCAGTCAACTGCTGGACATTAAAGTTCTGTCTCCAGACTTCACTATCCTTGGGGATTTTAACATCCACCTAGAAAACGCCGCAGCTAAAGACACTGCGACCTTCACCGACCTGCTTGGAAGTGCGGGCCTCACACAACTTGTGAATAGCCCTACCCATTAGGCCGGTCACGCTTTAGAAGGCATTTTCTCAGACAACCTGTATCTTACAATCTCCTCCATTATCCCTCTAGCCTGGTCCGATCATTCAGCAGTAATGTTCAGCATCTGTCCAAAAGCAGTAACTGAGCCAGGACCTCCATCCGCCAAATTACTGAAATGCCCATGGCATAAAATTACCTCAGAAATCCTTAATACTCATTTACACTACTCTAAACCTGGTCTCCCGGCAGATCTAGACGAGGACACCAATATCTATCATAATTGGATTTCTGATAATCTAAATATTTTAGCACCGTTAAAAAGCATAACCAATAAAAGGACCACCCCCTCCGAGCCATGGTTTGATGACAGTTTGAGACTTCAGAAGCAAACGTGTTGTAGGCTGGAGAGGAAATGGTGCACACATTATGAGCCTAACGACAAGACCATTTATAAAAAGCCATCTTGGAATACAAAACAAAAATTTTAACCGCGAAAAAATTCTATTTTTCCTTTAAAATTAGGACTTCCCTAAATTCCTCCAAAGAACTCTTCTCAACAGTTCAGAAGCTGAGTAAACTCCCCGTACAAACAAACACGGGTGTAGATCAAGAATTCTGCAATCTACTAGCAGACTCCTTTCAGGCAAAAGTGAAAGCAGTCGCGGATTCTTTTTTTTGCATCTTTCGGATGACGGATGCTCACATGAAGGGACCTCTCTCCATTTCCTCGGAGGGACTAAGGGGCTCAGGTTTTCCAGCAGTGACCATCCCCAGCTTTAATACCTTTAATTCCATTTCGGATTTACAGGTCATGACCATTCTTAATCAGACCAAAGCTGGATCCCCCTGGGACCCGTGCCCCCCAAAAGTCCTCCACTCATTCGCTGAGGTTACAGCTAACTATCTGAAAGATATCTTCAATTCTATGTTCTCCGAGGGATACTTTCCTCTACAATTGAAAAGGGCGCCTATTCTCCTGCTGTTGACAAAAGCAAATCTGGACACTAAAGACCAGAACAGCTATAGGCCAATCTCCCGTTTGCATCTGTCGGCCAAGATCGTGGAGAAGGCCATGAATATAGAGCTTACCCAGTTTATTAATGAGAATACACTTCTGGATAGCTCTCAATATGGTTTTAGGAGTCTACACAGCACGGAGCTGGCCTTGATCAATGTGTCGAAGGAAATAAGAGAGGTCATGGATAAAGGCGGGAAGTCGGCCTTGATCCTGCTGGACCTCTCGTCGGCCTTCGACGGTCAATCACGACCTTCTTATAAACCGCCTTTTCTCCCTCGGCATCAGGGGTATGGCGTTGGATCTACTGAAGTCTTTTCTCAGTGATAGAGAGCAACTGGTGGAGCTTGGGGGATACAAGTCCCCGTTGTTCTCTTTTCCTTGCGGGGTGTCACAGGGTTCCTCACTGAATCCGACCCTTTTTAACCTCTATGTCACTCCACTTTGCTCACTTATCAAGTCCTTTGGCTTTAAGACAGTATCATACGCCGACGACAAGCAAATCGTGGCATCCTTTGCAGGGGATCCAACGAACACTGCATCAAGATTCCAAGATTGTATGCGCAAAGTAGGTAATTGGATGTCCCAAAACTGCCTGAAGCTGAATTCAGGTCAAACTGAGGTGCTTCACTTCGGACGAGATAACTCCTTCTGGACACCAAGTTGGTGGCCACAGAAATTGGGAGAAATCCCTGAGCCAGTCACAAAGGTGAAAAACATAGGAGTTTACTGTGACACCAATCTGTCCTTTGGAGGACAAATCAATGTGATCACCTCCTCCTGCTTATGATTAAAACCCTCAGGAAAATATTATCTTTCATTCCACCAGAGCTCCAGAACGCTGTGGGCGCGGCACTCATGCTGTCTAAAATTGATTACTGCAATGGGCTTTTTCTCAATATACAATCACGGTATCTGAACAAGCTGCAGGTCCTCCAAAATGCAGCAGCTCGTCTGCTGCTTGCTATTCCAAAACATCAGTCAGTGACCCATGCTCTTCCATCCCTGCACTGACTGCCAGTTAAGAGACAAATCAAATTCAAGTCCCTCTGTATTGCCTTTAAAGTGCTACATGGGCTTGGCCCCGATTGCTTCTCACAGAGTTTCAGATGGTATATCCCAGAGAGGCAGTTGCGGTCAATGGCCTCCTCCAATCTGGTAATTCCGAGGGCTAAAACTGCCTCATGGGGGGGGAGAGGTTTTCTGGCAGGCATTGCTAGCCTGTGGAACTCTCTTCCTCTGACACTTAAGAAGAAAAACAATCTTCTGGCATTCCACAAACTCTCAAAAACGTGGTTCTTTAACAACTAGCCCAAACGCACTTATCCAACATCCACTCTCTGGTTAGCCAATTCAGCAGTAACACCGCGTCTAGACACCCTCGGGTATTAGTGCGAGTTATAAATCTTACTTTCATTTCATTTCAAGCTCTTTAGAATACTTGTAATTACGTTAGATTCCTTTCTAGTTACTTTTCTAGTTTGGGGTGAAACAAACTCCTAACACAGTTTAGGCATTACAGTACACCAGTAAGCAGGTTAACTCTTTTGAAGACAATAAGTTACTTTTGTTGTAGTACAAGACAAGTTCAACACTTAGAATATTTTTCAGAGAAAACCCACCATGCGATCCTATGGAGGAAAAAGCAGTGTTAAGTTTGCAGGTAAGCAAATGGTTTTGGTAAGTGAGTTTTGGGGGGCAGAACCAAGGTTCCCCAAGGTTCAGGTTAGCACTCCAGGTGCACCACCAGCGGCACTAGGGCGGCCGGGCGGCCGGGTGGAGAGCGCAGGGCGCCAATGTTAGCCAATGAGGCACCTCGGTTGGGAGCTGCTCATGAGCAGGCCACTCGGTCTTGGGAGGCAAGCTCCTGGGGTTAAGGTGAGGGCAAAAGGGGTCCCAAGTTAGCATCTAGTCTACACCACTAGCGGCACAGGGGCGGCCGGGTGCAGGGTGCTTAGGCGGTGTCGGGAGCCTTAATACAATCCAATGGGGGTTGTCATCTTTGGATTTCGGCTGCAGGCTCGGTCCAGCAAGTCTTCCGGGAGGAACCAACAGCTGGGCAGGTAAAAAGAGATGTCCCTCGACGTCAGGACACTTGGGATCTGGTCACCAGGACGCAGGTTCAGAGACTGCATGGGTGCCTTTAACGTCGGGAATTCGCTTACCGATCAGGTTGCGGTGGAGGGGGGTAGTCGTGAAAAGGCTGCAGGGGTCGACACGGAACCTTGGAGTTGGCACCACTCTATGGTTTGGAGGTCAGAACCTCTGGGGGCCACTTCAGGACTGGTGGACCCTTGGGACAGGGGTCGTGGACGACAGGGGCAGAGGTAAGTCCTGGAGCAGGGTTTCTTGGTCCCGCAGGGGCTGGATCTTCTTCTGTGGACAGGGCCGCTGTCCTCAGGAGTCTCAAGTCTTTATTGAAGAGGGGGATCAGTTCTCACCAAGTCTGTAGGTTGCTAATCCTTTTTGGAGCCCTCGTTTTCTTCAGTGCTGCAGGCAGGCCGGTAGGGCTGGGGCCAAGTCAGTTGGGCCTGGAGTCTTCACTGCTGCAAAGCCTTCGGGATTCCAATCTTCTTAGGTCCTCGAGCACTAACTTCTGGGTTCAGGGCTGCCCCCTAAATACTGTATTTTAGGGTTTTAGGGGTCTTGAGGTAGTAGCCAATGGGCTACTGACCTTAGGGTGACTACACCCTCAGTGTGCTCACCCCACGTGGGGGAGTGGGCACAATCCCTGATCCTGATTGGGCGGTGCCTGCCATCTTCAAGATGGCGGGAACTGAAGAGTGGGCTTCACCTCGCCTCCCCAAACTAAGGGGTGGGGTTGGCAGAGGTGGGCACACCTTCTGGGCTGTCCTGATTTTTCCCACTTGTCTTCCTGCCAAAAAGGGGGTGAGACAGGAAGGGGACCTGCTTCTGATAGCAAGAGAGGCTTTGGGTCACGTTGCAAACGTGGCAAGGCCTTTGAAGCTCCCTTGCCACGGATGGCTCTTCCTGACCTGGGGAGGTGTGAACACCTCCACCCAGGAAAGGCTTTGTTTCTGTGCCCTGGAAGCAACAGCTCCAAACCCCAGAAACCTGTCTTGTGGTGGCAGGCTCGTTTTCACCAGTCAGGAACACACCAATGGTTGGTTTTGTTCAGGGGTCCCCTCTAGAAGGTACCCCTGAGTGCATGGGGTAATAAATCTGACACTGGAATCAGTGCAGGTTTATTATTCTAAGATGTTTGATACCAAACATCCCAGGATTCAGTAAGCCATTATGGTGCTAAGAGACTCGTAGTGACCAGCAGTGCTTAATTTGTAAAATATTAAGTGCCAAGGCTCTGACCAGGAGGCCACTGCAGCTGGCACCACCACCCATCGCCCTTGTCATCGCTGCCAAAACAACTACTAACCATCTCTCTTGCATGTAAATGCAACAGTTCGGATTATTCCAGGTCCCCAAAGCTAAAGGAATTGCTGGGGAGGCAGGTATTATCAATTTTAATGTATATTGTATTCCTAAACAACCGTTGTTCTGCTCATCTCTAAATTAGGAAACAGCGCCACCATGTGGTAGACTGTTCTATGTATGGTGTTGACAATTAGGTGCCAGGTGCCGAGCACCGGAAACCAATTAAGTGCTGGTGCTTAGCACCAGAAAGCCCCGGCTCAAATTAAGCACTGGTGACCAGTTTCCAGACAATATCCTCAGTATGCCATTACTGGGTACTTACAATATCTAAGAATGGCCTTAGATATTATAGGGACCTGTCTGCTCATGCAGATAGGCCCTCACATGAGGTACAGTTCACCCTGCCTTAAGGGTGACTTACCTAGGCCTCATGCAGTGCTGGGCAGGCATGGCACACAGAGATTTGTGCTGTGTCGACTCTTCACTTTTAGCTGCACCCAAACATGCAGGCTGCAATGGCAGTGGTGCATATTTGTGGTGCGAGGTCTCTGAGGGTGGCATAATACATGCTGCAACCCTCAGAGGCCTTTCCCCGGCTACCATGCCCTTGGTACCATAGGTACCCTTTTCAAGGGACTTACAGGTGGCCAGAGTTGTGCCAATTGTGGAAACAATGGTACAGGTTAGGGCAGTGCTTTAAATGGGAAAAAACAAGTGCAGGTACTCATCAAATTGAGCTAGGGGCGGGGCAAGGGGCGGAGCTGAGAGCGGGCATGATTATATAAAGACACTACTGCCATCTGTCAAGTAATCATTTTGCCCTTGAATTACACTTATCAATAGTCTCAAATTTCCTGCATGTGCAAATTCCCTCTGCACATGTGGGCATGGCATATGTAGACAATTAATAACCTGTCTCCTACTATGCCCCTTTCAACTGTGTAAGCCGCCCATTGCGTTTAAAGGGACATGTTATGATTGGACTAAGCTTTCTATGCCACAGGATTTCCAGTACAAATTTACGAGCTTTAGAAATATGCATATTGACCTGCTCAGTGTGATATTAGTAGTGCCGTGACCATGGCCAAGTATTGTTTGATTTTGGGCCCTCGCTGTTTGATCATGGACCAGCAGTGTTTGATTTTGTGGCAGCATTTTGCGTTGTTAAGCCAGAGATGTATGCTCTTGCGCTTGTGTTGAGTAAGATTGGGTCAGCAATAGGAAAGACTGAGCCGGCACTATGTTGGATTGACTCAGTGCTTTGAGACCTTGACTCACTCATGCATGATTTTGATTGTTCTTTTTATCACCAGTATGTGATCTTGCCTAAGCTGTGTGTGATGTTGATCCAACATTGCCTGTTCTTGGGCCATCAACTAGTCGATTTTGGCCAAGCAGTGTCTGATATTGGTTCAGTACTGTGTGACCTTGACTCACAGTGTATGATGTTCTTTGGCCAGTGTGTTCCTGGTTCAGCACTGTGTGAACTTAAGCCATCCAGGCCTGATCTTGAGCCATTGGTGTGATATTGGCCAATGCTGGATGATATCTTGTTCCAGTCCTGTGGGGTGTTGGCTCAGTCCTGTCTGATCTTGGCTCAGTTATTTCAGATCTTTCCCAGGGCTTTGTTACCCATTGAGGCACAGCCTATGAAAAGACATGGGAGAGCAGTACCCGGTTCCGGATGGCAAAACTCATGATGTAGGTGAGAGATTTTTAGCTTAAAATTATGTTTTAACTTTCTCATAATTTTCCTTTCATTCTGATGAAAGCTAACTGGAAATTAACATGTTATTGAAATGTAGGTCATCTCTAAAACTATTCCCAAGTATTCCCAATATATTGCCATGCAAGCAATGACCTCTGTATTGTGAAGTGTCATGGTCCTTCCACCTATCGTTACTACCATGGAAGGGGATTGCAGGGGCAGTTCCTACAGAACAGCTACAACACACACACTGACATCACTGCTTTGCCAAATTTAGTTTTCATTTGGTAATACTTGTACACTAGGTAATATCTGTACAGTTCTAGGCACCACCCCCATCTGCACCACAGTTGTCACGTGGTCCTCATTTGAATGGCTCCATCCTCACTATCTCTTAAACACACTGGGCATATTTATGCAGTTTGCTGTGTGTATGGGGACAGACCACACCAGACCATGCCAAAGGAACCTCAGAATCAATTTGACAGATTAAGAACTGTGCACAAATCACTGTGGGTGATGTTGGGCCTGCACAATGTTGTAGGCCAGCATATGTGACCGCAGGACTTTGGGATATTGGGCATTGGTGAGATGTTTTGTAAAGTTTGGGCCATTGATGTATATTGAATGAGTGTAGTATCAAAAGGGGGCTGTGCTTTGTAATACCAGGTCTGCGCTTTGTGATACAGCAACAACGCTGTGTGACCCAGGCCTAACTCTGTGTATTTAGATGGACTGGGCGTGCACAGTGTATTGAGATTGGTGCTTTTCATACACCAACATTATGTACAAGGAATTGTCTGTACATCTCATTAAATGTTGAAAAGCGCCACTTTGATTATGAGCACAACTCTGCTCTATTTGAAGAGAGCCTTTATTCTTTCAAGGTTAACTCCAAATAGAGAGTTATTATAATTACTGTTTGTACATATTTCCTATCCAGTGACTTTCTATAGACATTTCATACGAATGTGGATTATTTCAGGCCGTCATTGTATACCAAGCATAGATAGTGTGATAAAATAAGCTATTTTTGCACCAGAGGTAGACGCATATGTATCCTCATGACAGAAAAGTATTTCAGTTAGCACGATGCGCTGATTGTATCAGTGATTGTTATGAACTTACAACATAACTGCCATTATAATGAGTTAGTTTATTAAAATTAAGTAAAAATGCATCCCTGGTTCTCTGGTTGTTGAATTAGAAAGCACCCTGCAGGGGTGGACCAAACTGTTCCAAGAGGATGTAGCTATACACTGTGAATAAAGTGTGAAAGAATGCCTTTCAGGGCCCAATCCTCCTTTACACAGTGATATGGAGAATGGTTTAACTTTAGATATGCTAAAGGGGGGTGTGAATACCTGCTGAGGCGAGCCCCCCCATTCAAAAAAGAAGGAGCCTCTTAACCTTCAGTGCAGCCACTCTCTCCCAGCAATATCACTATTAGCACTATTGAGTTAATGGTCAGCCACCTCAGACTTCGGATTAGCAAAAATAATAAGTTACAGCAGTTTCAGCACACACCAAAACACATGATAAATGTATGAACATAAAGTGGTTAACTCCTTACAAAAAATTAAATGACGGCCAAACAATGTGTTATGCTTTAGTTTCTGCGTTTTTTTTATATTTGCAGCTTCAGTTCTTATTTGTTTGTATTAGGTACAACATTCATACATTCTCTTGCCCATGAGCACGTGCTCACACACAGGCACAAGACCAAGTAGACATGCACACACAAAACATTCCTCACATTTTCTTTAAAATACCTTCAGATAATGTCCTGATGCTCTCTCTGTTGCTTCCGCTCTCACACACAAAAGCAGACATTCACTGGCACAAAAGGCTCACAACAGAATTAAAAACGTTGTTTGCACGGCTTTCTTCTTTCAGACTCTCAGCCAGTTGCCTGGACTTTCAGTGCCTGCACAATTTCACACCTGTGATTTACAGTGCAGGGTCTGATCGGACCCTGTCACTCATAGCGTGATACTGAGCTTGCTACACCTGCCACACTAAGAAAATGTAAATGAGCCGCTGCTGAATGATTCAGCAGCGGCTCGGCACAGGGCTACAGTGGCGCTTTGGCTGAGAGTGGCGTTCAGACAGCCTCATCCTCAGCAGCACAAGTACCACTGAGCCTACCAGTCATGAGTACCGGTACGCTCCTTGGCAATGAAAAAGTGCCGGTACTCAGGAGGATAAAAATAAAAAGTGCTGGTACTCAGTACCGGTGAGTACTGGCCCATTTAAAGCACTGGGTTAGGGATAGAACACAGGCCTTGGGAACCTCATTGGGAGGGACCCAGGGCACACTCAGTCAAAGTGCATCAGAAATCTGGCAAAAAGTGGGGAGGGGGTTACTCCAACAGAAACCCACTTTCCTACACTATCCATCCTGTTTGTTGTGATTGTGTTGCAACTGAGAGGCTTCTAACAAATTAAGTGTGGCCATCTACAAATATAGCAATAAATAAAAATGCCATATTGTGTTTTCTTCGCTGGTTGTCAGAAGATATATCGCGGTATTAATATCCCACAAGGCCACACCACGTTTAGCGGTAAAAACTGGTGTAAAATTACACTCTCCCTGATTCCTCCTCTTTCAACTGATTTCCATGTCACCTGGATTTTGTTTGAATGGGAAGAAGAACAAAATAAATAATTGAATCGGGGGTGGAGGGAGGCAGAAAGATATTCATTTACCACCAATTGATGCTGGCAGCAAGCAATTTGGTAATTGCGGATTTGGACTAAACATGAAAACATGTTATTTTCTAGCGCGCGCAGGTAGCACGTTACTGTAAACACCGGTGCAGCGCGAGCCTTGAAACCGTCCCTCCTGATGGCGCTGCGTCTG
Organism: Calotriton arnoldi; assembly: GCA_963921515.1. Classification (NCBI taxonomy): domain Eukaryota; kingdom Metazoa; phylum Chordata; class Amphibia; order Caudata; family Salamandridae; genus Calotriton; species Calotriton arnoldi. Next base: position 434,541 of record CAWUFW010004874.1, on the reverse strand, counting down.
TGCCAACTTGTGGAAATGATTTCATCATGCTCACCCAGGTGCTTTGTTTTCCACCTGAGGTCACCTGGAGGTAAACACTAATTTGTTAATGAGGGGAATTCATTATCTCAGCGAAACAGATCGCGGTGATTACCGGCGTGTTTGCCAATTGGAGACGATAATATTTTCTTCAAGCGAATGAAATTTGTTGTGTGCGTCGCGCGCCGGGTGCTGTTACGTCGGTCTATGAATAGCCGCGTGCGTCCTGTGAATGGGCGACTCGGGTTTTGATTTTTAATTGGCTGTCCGCACTGCGAAGAACAACGTTTCGATTTTCATGTGGGGCTCCTATTTCCTCCTTAAACTTACTTGTCCTCTTTTAAGTCTTCTTTTTCTGTTTTTTTTGTGCTACCTGCGATCTCCCACTTATCGCTCACAATGCTTAATGTGAAAATGAATAATAATATTAAAACGCCGGAACCTACAGTTAATCTCAGGAGATCCCAGCGCTGCCGAATGCCAAGGATGATCAGAGTTGTTTGTAGTACATGTCTCTGTCTTTCACCACCTAACATTTCCGGTCTCTGTGTCTAACTCTTAAAGTTTCGTTTTCTTCTCAGCTCTCTCCAATTGGCACTGTATTTACTATAGCTTTCTCACTCCATTTTCTGACTTTCACTCTTCTCTTGCTCTAGGTCAAAATAAAATAAATTAAAATAAGTCCCGTTCCACAAAAGAAATGAGCGTCGGTGTCCTCCACGTGCAAGCACCGGCGCAAATTAAGCATGGACATTTTAGACACAATGAAGGGATGGAAAAACATTTTTCGGTTTGTTAAACAAAAGCTCTGAGCTATAAGATATGACAGTTTTCCTGATATATTCTCTACTGGAATGATTCTCAGGGGTTTAAATTACCCCTGGCACTACAGAGCTCTCGGGTTTCCCACTTGCAAGCATTAGTAGCTCGTCTTCTCCAGGTTCCCACAATGTATTATGGTACTTGAAATACTGAATTTATAACGGCCTAAACATGAGAGCAATGCTTCCCACACGTTTAGAATCACGACCCATATTTTAGGACAAACTTTAGCGACCAACCCAGCTTGCTTTTGACCCCTGTTTGTGCAGAAGCTGAAACCAAGCTCCTTCGAGGGATGGCAAATATGCAATATCTGCCTTTCTGTTGTTTTTGCAGCTCAGTAGCCTTGCCCTGAGTTTGGGCTGCAGCCTGCAGTGTCCTGATCTTGTCAGCTGCACGTGCCTCTCTTTAGGGCCTGAGCAGGATTAGGCTATGTAGAAAATTTAATGCAATTACTTACAGGCCAGACCCGCTGGAAGACAAGTAGAGCTGAGTCAGTCAGTCGCATTTGAAGCTTGTACCTGATTTGTAATTCACTCCTCTCCAGTCCTAATATTTTGTTTGCAAAGTAAATACAGCATGATACGAGCGGATAGGTGCACTCGTGTTTCCTGTGGTGTGTGTGTTCTGGCTGTGTCCTATTTAAGTCATGTTACAGCAGATTAACCAATGACATATTTCTATGTCTTCACATCTCCCCAACTTCAACACATCTTATCTTAGTAATGTTCTACAAATCAAGCACAAACTTTAAATGTGACTGACACTGAGCCAGCCCAATGTGAATGGGTGACTTTGGCTAAAGGTCTCATTTGGACACTACAGAAGAGAGGTGACAAAACAGACAACACACCAGCGAGACCCAACAACAAGACGTCTTGGCCATTGCAGTGTCAAATGTGAATTTACTGCAGTCAGTCTGATTATAAATCCAGGGAAAAGTAGTGTTTTAGATTCCAATGAACCGATGAAGGCATTGAACCTGTATATGGAATAGTTCACATTGCAAATGCAACTCTCTGGCAAAGCAGTTTCCGTGCTCTGGAACAGGGTTCTCCAAAGTCAGTCCTGGAGGGCCGGATCCATGCCAGATTTTTAAGATAACTACATTTATCTAACTGGGGATATGCTAAAAATCTGTCATGGATCCGGCCTTCAGAACTGACTTTGGAGAACCCTGCTGGAAGGATAGAGGTTGCACTGTTTGCAGTGAAGAAGGTAATCAAAGTCAAGGGCACAGACTACAAAGAGTCCAATTTTACGCCAACAAATTACTATTCTATAGATTAAACTGGTGTTTTTTTAAGCCAAGTGCACCGATGGAGAAGTGCTAAAGCAACATTTACATCGACTGAGCTGTTAAGAAACAGAATTCTGCTCCAATCAAATGGTCTAGATGGTGCTAAATTGCTTCTGCACCAGTGTAATTTACATTATGCAGCCCTACGTATAACAATGGCATAACTTCAGGAAAATCTTAGGAGTGGCTGAACTGACTTCAGAAGACTTTGAACCATAAGGACATTAAGCAACGAGAATATGTGTCTAAGGACCAGAGCCGCCTACCTTAGAACTGTGGAATCAGGCTTGAGTCCCGGGCTCGTCTCAATATCCTGTGATTCAGGGAAAATCCCTTAATCTTCCTGTGTCTATATCAGGTGCTTATGTACTGCACTCCAATGCCCTTGGCCCAAGTGTGCCTATATATATATATACACATTACCCCGCTATGCTGCCAATGATAGTAACAACACAACTACTAACCAGCACACTCCTAACAAGTGTGACAATTCGGACTCTTTCAGGCCCCCAAAGCTATAAGAATGGCATGGACGGCAGGTAATAGTAAGTTTTAATGTATATTGAATTTATAATTAACTGTTGTTGTGGTTATCCCTAAATGAGTCAGACAGCCCCACCTTGTGGCAGACTGTCTCAAGTGCCGGTGTTGACAATTAAGTACCAGTGCTGAACACTGGAAACCACTGGCTCAAATTAATAACTGCACTGTTTTAAGTTCTTAGCAGCCTAGTTCTCCTCCAGTTGTGCTATCCATGGCTACAGTCTTGCTTGCTGCCTCTGGTGTCTTTGTGGCAGTTGTGGGACCAGCAGCAGAAATGGTGCAATGCTAAATTGATGCGGGTGGTATTGGCTAAATTGCTCAGGCAGCAGGTCTTAGTTATTTTTTTTTTAGTTTTAAAAACCTTTATTAAAAACAAGGAGCATTGAACACAGTGTGGTGCCTACAACCCTGGCCGGGCCGGCAGCGTAAACACTGAGAATGACACCCAGCCAGTAAGCCGGGAGATACACAGCAAGTCGCCTACAACCACTTCGGGCCGGCCGCGTAAACAGAGACATTGCTCACAAAGTAAAGGGGCCGAGGGATATCAAACCATGTAAAGCAGGAGGGCCTGAGCCATGATCTGCAGCAGTAAATGTGATGCACGTGTGTCCCCATGTTGGCATTGTCAGGGCGCATGCTATCCTGAATCCCAACTGCGTCCCTGATGAGGCGTCTGCTCCCAGGTATCCCCCACCATGCGCGCAAAGATGCGGTGTTAAGGGCAACACTCAGGTGAACATGTGTTAGCTCCGAAGGCCAGGGTGGCTCCAAGAAAAGGGGGAATAAAAACCCCAATCATGTCAACTTATACAAAACAACTAAACAGGTCGCGGTGTAATACCTGGTGTAGGTCATCTAGCATATATCATATAAGGGTATGCAATAGAGGGGGGTCTCGCTCAAGCAATAATCAGGGTGTGTCATGCAGACTGGGCGCGCATGTTATTCAGTCGCTTGGGAAAAGCTGGAGGGCTCTAAGTTTTGGAGTATTTAAGCATGTGAACTCAATGCGCATTAGATAGGATATTAAAGGCTGCCAAACGCGCTGAAATTTCGTTTCGGTGTTCGCCAGGCTGTGGGAGAGTCGTTCCATTGCCAAAATGTGCCAGACTCTGGCAAACCATTGGGCCACAGAATGAGGGGAGGTGCTCTTCCATGTGCATGCTATAAGTTGTCGTGCTGCTAGGAGCAAATGGCTGATTAGGGCCCAGTCAGCCCCGGTCATTGCCTTAAGGGTAGGGGGGCGTATGCCAAGGATAGTCATGTGCTGTAAGTGTGGAAGCGGGTATCCCGCGATGCCCTTAATGTGTCCCAAGACTTCCTTCCAAAAGGTGGCTATTACCTGGCATGACCACCAAATGTGATAGAGCATGCCTTCGCCCTTTCCACAGCGCCAACAGAGGCTGGGAACCGTGCGGTATATAGCCGCCAGATGGGAGGGTGTATAGTACCATTGGAGCATTAATTTGTATGCAGTTTCATGGGAGGCAAGGCTGCGATAGGTCTTGGGGATGTTTTGCCATACATAGTGTGTCCCACTGCTTGGGGAAGATGCCCTCCGGGGTTGCTTGTTGCCATGCAGTCTGGTATCTGTGGGTGTGAATCGGGGTCGAATGCTGTAACACCTGGTAGGTTTTAGAGATCAGTCCCCTAGTGCCTGCAAAGGCCCGCACTAGTTTCTCAAATAGTGTAAAGGGGTGCGCCGCTGCCGCTTGGATCCCCGGGGGGGGGACAGCCAGTGTCGTAGCTGTATGTATTGAAACTTCGCCGTGGGGGGGAGTGTGAATTCCGCCCTGCAGGCTTCAAACGTCTTCATATCATCTCCTACTAGTAAGTCGCGGAGCGCCCGACAATCCCCGTCGCTCTATTTACTAAACGTGAGAATCGGTAAGCCCGACCGGAACTCCGTGTTACGTGCGATAGGGGTATTTGGGGACGGGAAAGTAGTTAAGCCCTTTTTTACTGCTATTCTATCCCAGATGTCCAGTACTGTTTTGGTGGAAGTCGCGACATATGCACTTCGGGGGCGAGCATGTTTAGGTAGCCAAGCAATGTCCCACAATGGCCGGCATGCCACCGCACGGTCCATGTGGTACCAATGCTTTTCGCTTTCACGCACCACCCATTCAGAGATATACCTTAGGTGGTCCGCCCAGTAGTATTCTAGCAAATTAGGGCAAGCTAGACCCCCCCTATCCCGCGGGCGCATCAGTAGTGAGTGTGCTATTCGAGGTCGCTTCCCATTCCACACAAAGGCAAGCAGGTCTCCCTGGAGGCGCTGAATGTCCACCTGTGGGACCGGCGTCGGCAATGTCTGAAACAGGTATAAGAGCTGTGGTAAGATGTTCATTTTAATAACATTAATGCGCCCCAGCCAAGAGATATGCAGAGGCCTCCATCTCTGGAGATCGCCCAGTACTGAGCGGCGAAGAGAGACCCAGTTAACACTAGACCAGGAGGTAAGCGAGGGGGTGATATGCAGTCCCAGATACTTGATAGAGTCCGAGATCCAGCGAAAGGGGGTCAGCCCCTGCAGTACTCCAGCCTCCGAGGCCGGGATGTTAATGTTGAGGACGGAAGACTTAGAAAGATTGATCTTGAAGCCAGAGACAGCTTCAAAGGCCTGTAAGCTTTCGACCACACAGGGTGTGTTCAGGCTGTGTCAAAGTGAGGAGAAGGTCGGCCGCAAAAAAATTAATTTTGTGGGTCTGACTGACAAACAACAGGCCCCTTATCCCTTCCAGTTTTCTCACCCGTATGGCCAGAGGTTCTACCGCTAATGCGAAAAGCAGGGGCGAAAGAGGACACCCCTGTCGCGTGCCTCGATGAAGGGATATCAGCCTCGTGGTCCGCCCATTCACCCTGATGCAGGCTGATAGGGCCACGTACAACGCCATGATCTTGGAGATAAACTCCCGTCCGAGGCCTATTTTTTCCAGGACGGCGCAGAGGTAAGACCAGTCCACCCTATCAAATGCTTTCTCCGCGTCAAGCGAGAGATGGCAGGTGGGAATATTCAGGCGTTGCGCCTTCTCGACTAGGTGTGCAATACGATGAACGTTACCTGCACCCTGTCTGTGGCGGATAAACCCCACCTGGTCTAGGTCAATAAGGCCAGGGAGGTAGGGGTCGAGTCGCGTGGCTAATATTTTAGTAAACAGCTTAGCATCGGTGTTAAGAAGGGCTATGGGACGGTAGGAAGAGCATTGTGCTGGGTCCTTGCCAGCCTTGGGGATGAGGGAGATCTCGGCCATTGCCATGGTGGGTGTAAGACCCACATCACCCGAGAAGGAGTTAAACAAGCGCAATAGGTGTTCCTGTAACTGAGGGAGGAAGAAGCAGTAAAAAAGCATAGGAAGCCCATCTGGGCCGGGTGCTTTACCTAGGGGAAGACTTTGGGTAGCTGCATGCAATTCCTCCACTGTAATGGGACCGCCTAAAAGAGTTGCATGATGTTTGGGCAGGGGTTCCCATTCACAATCGGCAAGGTAGGAGGGAAGCCCCGTGGGAGAAGGATCTTCCTGAGAGTAAAGTCGTTGGTAATAATCGCGGAAGGCCTCAGACTTATCCTGTTCCGCGGTTGCCCACGTATCAGTACCCGTCTGTATCTTAGCGATATGTGCCTTGGCCTGACGCTGGCGCAATCTACGAGCCAACAACCTGCCCACTTTGTTCCTGCCCTCATAATACTTCTGCTGCAGAGACAGAAGAGCACGTTCCGCCTTACCCGAGCGGTGCGCGCGTAACTGACCACGCAGGATAGCTAACTGTCTTTTGGTCTGCTGAGTTGAGGCCTCTTTGTCCACCCGCTCAGGCTGCTTAATCTCGGCCGTGAGTTTAGATTCCACCAGTTTCGCCTCCCTCCCTCTGGCAATGGCGATAGACATTATCGTGCCCCGTATCGTGGCCTTAAATCCATCCCACAGTTTGTGTAGGGAGTTGTCGGGGGAGGCATTGAGCTGAAAATATTCGGTAATCCCCTTCTGAATCTCCTCTACATCGACTGGGTCACGCACTAGGTGTAAGGGCATGTGCCATCGGGGGGGGGCTGGACGGGCAAGTGGCCTGATCTGCCCATATGAGCTCGAGATGGGCATGGTCTGAGATGGATATATCTGAGAGTTCTGCTGTGCGAAGGCATTTAAGAAGGGAGAGGGTGACCAGGGCATAATCAATGCGCAAATAGGAGGTGTGTACGTGTGAGTAGAATGAGTAGTCTCTAACACCAGGGTGTTTATATCGCCATGCATCTACTAAGCCCCAGTCCTCAATGTCTTGCTTAAGATGTGCCGACATGGCCCCAGTGCTGTGGAATATTGCGCCGGTTCTGTCAAGGGAGGGGTCCCAGACTAAGTTAAAGTCGCCGCATACTATGATGTCCCCCTCAACTCCGGTGAGCTGCTCGCGCAGAACACGTCTGATATATGCGTCCTGCGCAGTGTTAGGGGCGTAAAGATTAAGCAGTGTCAGCTGGCGCTACCCTTGTAACAGCTGTAGACGTAAGTATCGCCCCCCCATCCCGGGTCTCCCTAGTGACAGAGGTGTAGAAGTTCGCCTTACATAGCATCCCCTCCCCCAGAGTTTTAGAGGTTGTATAAGCCCAGTGCCGATGAGGGTATTTCGGGTGGGACATACGGTGCAAGTCTGCCTTCATTAGGTGGGTCTCCTGGAGCATTATGACGTCTGGTTCGTGGTGGAGAATGTAACGCCATATTTTTTTCCGTTTGTTCGGAGAGTTGAGGCCCCAGTCGTTTAGTGAAAGCAGTTTGATGTCTCCCATAATGAAGGTGAAGACAGGTGAGGCTTCTCCGAGTGGCATGGAGGCACCTGCTCATAATTCTAGCATGTGGTGTGTTGTAAGCCAGATTTCCCATGACCGTGATCTGCGGCAGCCCCCTCCCCACAGCAATCTCAAGCGAACCCCAACCAATCAGTCCCCATTGGCAGAGGAGACTCCACTTTATAGGTAATGATTGTCCCACTGTCTGTGTCCCCCCTCCTTCCCATAGCAGCAAGCGCCCCACCAGTATCCCTGCTGTGAACATCATATGTGACCTGCGAAAGAAACCAAAGAAATACCAAAAGCAACAGCGGGCCAACAGGGCCCAACAAGGTCTTCTCAATACGCGGAGATCGGCACTGAGGCGCTCTAATCCCGCTGGGGGAGTCACCCTCTAGGAGAGAAGATCTGGGGGAATGGGCCATCGAGGGCATAGCCAGAACGTCAGAGCACCATCAGGACGGGCCCCGAGTGCCCCCCGGGGCCCACCAAGCATAGTCACAGTTCCCGGGATGGGGGCCCATGGTCGTCGCTACCTGCATTTGGATCCCCCGGTCAGTCACAGCAGGCTCTGGGTATGTTGCAAGCAGCCACTTCCATAATGTCCCATCCTCATATAGAGACAGTAGTTGAGTGGGCAGGTGAGGGCCCCCCGCTGAGGCTGCACAAGTGATCGATAACATCTTTTCTTGCCTCCTGGGACGATAGACCTGCATGCTGCTTATGTTAGCGTCGCGGGGGAACTGTGGCCCATCCGGGCTTAATATCGCGGCCCAAGGTGCCCAGGGAGGGAGAGCTTTCATCTGCCGGGTGCTCATCAGGTAGGCCCAGTAAGGCCTTGGCCTCCGCCAGCGAGTGCAGTGAGTGGCGCTTGCCCTCCCAATGAAACAAGAGCGCGAAGGGGTAGCCCCACTGGTAACGGATGCCCTGTGCACGTAGTTTATCAGTAACAGGCTTAAAGTCTCGCCGTTTACGGAGAGTGACATCGGAGAGGTCTTGGTAGAGTTGGATTGTGTGCCCCTGATATTTGATCTCTGTCTTGTTACGGGCCGCCTGTATGATTGCTTCCTTTTCCGTTAAAAAGTGCACCCTGGTGAGGATATCCGGTCCACTGTCTTTGCGAGCCGCTCCCCCGAAGACTCTGTGAGCCCGATCAAGGGCGGGCGGGGAAGCATCCTCATCTCCTCGTACCGTCTGCAGGAGCTCAGCAGTGAACGCCACTATGTCTGTGCCTTCAGCGCCAATCAGGACCCCCCGTATGCGAATATTGTTGCAGCGGCTCCTGTTTTCAAGGTCCTCCTGCTTGGTCTGAAGCTCAATGTGTTGATCTTCTAATGCACTAATGCGCCGCAGTAGCATCTCGTGGTCCTCTGACCGAGCATCAACAGTCCGCTCCAGGTCATCAACCCGGTCCCCAACCTCAGTTACTTCTCTTCGGATATCGAGTCCCGACTTCAATTCCTCTTTGAGGGAAGAGATATCGGTACGTATCTCCTGCAGGAACCGGTCCAATTATCCTTGGGTGACTGGCGCCGAAGGTTCCCCGCCCATCAGGACCGGCGTCGAAGCTGAGGACTGTATTGCCACTTCCGGTGGGGGCACCTTGCTCCACAAAGATGTTACCAGGTTTTCTTTACGTGCCTGGGAGTGCGGCATAGCAGGGGTCAAGAGGCGCCAAGTTATGGAGTCTCACGTGGAAGATCGTCACTGCGGTGGAGTTCGCCCACTCAACGTGTCGCTAGGAGCTCGTGAGAGCAGCTCTCACTGTGCCGTGTGTTTGTGCGCCATGAGGGGTTCCCAAGGGTGGGGATGTTCCACGCCGCTCAACGCGTCGGGTCTCAGTGTGGTTCATGCGTCTACCGTGTTCACAGCGATGTCCAGGGTGATCCGCGCTGAACCTCAGAGTGTTCCCCTGGGCCGTCACACTCGCTGTTAGGCTGCCTCTAGTCTCTGGTGCGCCAGAAGCTTTCATGCGCCCAATGCGCGCTGTAGTGGTGGGCTTTCTCCGTTGCCACGTGGCCTTCAGTCTCCACACCCGCCGCTAGGGGAGGGCGAGTCCTCCTCCAAAATCCACCCTCTGGGCGCCCCCGGTGTATCAAGGGCGAGGGGGGCCACAATCTGGTTCAGATTAAGCGAAGCCCAGTGTGAGGTGCATGGGGCCACCCACTCTCACGACTCAAGATCTTGTGTGGCAGTGAGGAGCGATGCAAGCCGGGCCTTGGCACCAACGAGAGTCCCAGAGCCCAATCCAGGCTTATTCAGATGGCCGCCAAGAAGTTCCGCCCCCTACAGTCCTTGCAGCTGTCTAAGCCGCCGGGGGGCCCCCAAGAAGAGCGAGCGCAAACTCAGCCCCGGCGCATCAGCAGAGCCATCCACTGCGCCCCTGATATAAGGGAGGGGGTGGGCTTGCCCCGGATGCCTGGGTGAAGATGGCAGCCACCGACCCCCCGCAGTTGCTGTAAGTCCTGACGTGTAGGCCAGCGCGGTGGCCAGGTATGCTGCGGCAAGTTTCAAAGCCGTTGATTCCGGTGGCGGGGCGCCCCCGATGACAGCCAACGTCCCGCCAGCACGGGGCGCAATCAATGGCCTGGCCTGCCCCCACAGCTCACGGGAGCAGGAGCCAACGCCCCAGGTGGCCTCCCCCGGAGGGATGGGCGTGCCCCAGACCAGGGACACCAGGCAAGTGCTGAAGCAATGGAGGAGGGGACGGGTGCGCCGCGAGTACCTGAGCGAGATGATGGCCGCCGCCCTCCTTTACAGCTTCTCTCGATCAAGAGGCGCCAGATGATGTCGGCCAGTTCGGGCGTGGAGGCAGGCTGCAATCCGAGGAGCCGCGGCAACATCCCGAGAGCCCCTGAAGGCGCCAGGGGCAGTCAGCGCTCCTCCAGGCTCGTCCGCGAGCCTCGAGCGGCGACCTCAAAATGGCGGCTGACAGTCACCGCCTCCGCTCGTCGCTGTCCCCAGCCGGGGATCCGGCCTCACGGGGCACGATCGGTGGACAAGTGAGCCCCCACGGGCTCCAGGTGCAGGAACAGGCACCCCAGGTCTCCGCTGCCGCTCCGGAGTGCTTTAATTGCCGTACAGCAGGCTCCGGGGAGGCGGAGCACACCAGAGGCACGTCTCACACCATTGCTTCCGCGGCCACTCCCCCCGTATTAGTTGTTTAATGCATACTGAATTAATAAACAATTGCTGTTCTGCTCATCTCTAATTTATATAAATAGCGCCACCATGTGGCAGCTGTCATAAGTGCCAGTAACGACAAGTAAGTGCTGGTGCCGAGTCCCGGAAGCCACCGGCTCAAATTAAGCACTGCATTGACCACAAGCAAGAAACATAGGCAAGTCCCAGAGCCCTTGGTCGTGACAGCCTTCAGCATGGCATACACAGCAACATGAAGTACTGCAAAGCTGGAGTCACTACTCTAAAAACAGGGAAACTATGGACTCTGATTTTTGATGCTGCACTACAGCTAGCTCAAATGTTTTTATATCCCGCTATGCACAAAATTCAGAGTTGCTCAGCAGCTGTTAGCTGTAGGCCCTGCCTTTCGCCAGGCCCTGTATCTACCACCCAAAAGTCAAGAGTTCCCAACCCCTGCACAGTGCAGGTGTGCTGCAGAGCCTGGCCCGCAGCTATGCCCTGGACCCACCTCTTGTGTGCCCTATTCACACAGTACATGGCTTTTGGCAGTGCACAGTGGAGTTTGGCCATTCAACCTGTGTCCGACCTCCCATGCACCCAACAATGATTATTAGGATAGCTGACAGAACGTAGATCAACAATGTAAATCATATTGTCAACCTGCAAATGACTTAGGTTTCACAAACATTTGCTTTGTGTGTTGTGTTGTAGCAAAGGCCCCTAAGGGTGAAGCTTTTGAATGTCCTATGTGTTGTTAAAATTAAAGTCATTAATGCCCTATCTTTTGAAATCAGTTACACCTTGGATGAGGTTACATGTGATCTCATTAGTGATGTCATCAATGATGTCCTTTGAGATGTCGTCAGTGTTGTCCTGTGTGAGGTTGAGACCTGCGCATCGCTGGGCATAAAATATGGTTTGTTCAGCTTCTCATAAATTAAGAATTTCAGTAGTTTTTCGGCTGTGCTTCAAAGCAATAGAGGTCTATAAATAAAACATTAATTTATTATGAGCAAAGGTATCCATAACCTACCATAAACAAGTTTTCAGTGACTATTTGTTATTTTCATGATATACCTTACTCCAGCGGGTCTTAACCTTTTGACTTGTGTGGACCCCCACTGAATTATTACTGGAATTCAGGGACCCCCACTGAGTCATTATTGGAAGCTGGGACCCCCAGCCTAAGCAATTTGTGTGATTTGAACCTCAAAACAAAGCACAAAAATATAAAACAAGCATACACCATATAAATTCTCAAATATTGAAAGATTTTGATTAATTCACAATCAAATATAGAAAGGTTTTCAAATTGTTTGTATTGTTGCTTATTTATTTTTATATACTTTATTAATTTTAATTTATACCTTTTAATATTATTTAATTTTGTAAAACAGATACGGACCACCTGAATAGGCCTCGCAGACCCCCAGAGGTCCTCGGACCACAGGTTAAGAACCACTGCCTTTGATTTAAGCCCAGGAAAGAACATGGTGGGCATTGCACATTGAGCTCTAGTCCCAGGGCCAGGCTTAGGCCGACCTTAGGCCACCTGGCCTATGGCTGTGGACATTGAAGAAACAGTGCTGGATGTGGCCTACCGTATCCTATAGGCAGCCCCTTTTCTAATAAACCGGCTTAACAGACTTTGATTATGCACAGTTGGTATAGTAGGCAATAATTCTGGACATGTGGATAAAGAAATTCCGCCAATCTATAAACCCAAAAGTGTAAATGCCACAGAAATAACTGCACACAGCCTTTGGCCATGCTCTATGTGGACTGGGCACAGAAGGTGGCCTTCAGTCACACCCTACGTCCAGGCCCCATGATTCACAAATCACCAACTCAGGGTCTTTGGCCATCTGCCACTTTCAAAGTGTTTTTCTAATAACCCCTAAAAATTCCAAGTCTACAGAACCCACTGCTCACAGTCTTTGGCCATCCACAGCGAGGTCTTAGTGCATTGCGTGACATTCGTCTAAAAAACAAGAGAGCGACCCAATAACCCATAGGGGCCTGGGTATGAATATATCAAGAATAACTATGTTCCATTTCCTAATTTTTTTATTTCTGAAATGGTATGTGTGTTAGGCCTTAATTATTCTTAGATCCTATTTATTGCATTATTTGTATCAAGTTATGTATAGCAATTTTAACTGGAGAGTGGCATTCATTCACCCTCTCTGCAACCAGCCCCATAGCTCCCAAACCTGTAGGGAGATATAATTTTGGATGAGCTGTGCATGGCCTTTGGCTGTGCACGAGTGTCCCAGATTTCATTTTACTAACTAAAAGCAGCACGAGATCACAGGCATGTGGCTTTTAAATGTGCACAGTAATTATGCCTTGGCACAAGGGCGTGGTCTGTGCTCAGCCTCGGTATCTATTGACCCAGGGGCACACTGCCTTAGTCAGTGCAGAGCAGTCTCTGACTGCAGGATCCCCATGTGCACAGAGCCATGTGCAGTTAGTTGGGTTTGAAAGCAAGGGCATGCCTTGGGCCCAGTAGCTACTGAAACAGCTGCACATGGCCAAACCCTTTTAAACAGTTGTGTCTGTGGGTATGGAGGCACTGCACCAACATTTTTTGGGACTTAAAAACCTCTACATTTTTTTTGACACCATGTTTAAATTCCCTCCTTGGTGGAGTAGAGCAAAAACGGATATAAAAATAAAATCCGAACACAAACAGTGCAAATGGTATTACAACAAATGTAAGATTTTTTTTACCCTCTCTTTGCCTTCCTACACAGTTTCATTTGAATCTTCAGATTTTAAAACGAATCTATTGCCAAATGTCTTTCAAATGTTGTGCAGGATTGTCCAACAGCACCAAAGCTATAAAGAATTTAAACAATACGCTTAACCATGACAGTTCCATGTTTAAAATCAGCATTTTGGTTTAAGATGGCGATAAAAATGTAAACTTTTCCCAAACCAATCACATCTTTCATAAGTTTAATTTGAGTCAGTGAAGTTACAAACACAGCAAGATTATCTTCTGCAGCAACAGCTGCATGCACAGTGTACATCACAAAAGCTTCTCTGAGGGTACAAACTTAAAGCACAGTGGAATATCTGCCTCTGCTGGCGAGCCTCACTGGTGCATTTGTGTCCTTAGTAAGTCGTCAGTGAGGAGTTCCTGGGCCTCTAAGCTCACGTGACTGCCCTTACACCGCACAACCAGCGCCTTCCAGGCAGGAGGCACCTGGCTGTAACACCTTCTCTCCATATCCGTTGGGGTTCCAGAGTTGGGAATGGGAAGAAATTACAATGTGGGGGAGGATGAAACGGGAGGAACAAGCATTGGTAAAGCCAATAGATCTCGCCTATGGGCGAGCTATTGACTTTGATAATCTGGTGGGGGTGGGGAACCGGGGGTGTGTGGGCAGGGTCGGATTGGAAAGGCGGGCAGTCGGGCATTGAGCGATGGACCGGTGCTTCAGGGGCACCTGTGGGCCGTTTTTTATGGCCTCTGTAAACTGGCCCAAGAGACTTCTTGTCTTCCCCGATCCCCGCCAGGCCACTGTAATGTGGCACCAGCATCACGGGGCACTCCTCTGACATGCTGTAAATTGAGGCTGGGGGCCTGGTGTTGCTCTGGCCTTTGGGACATTCTCGCTTCTGGTCCCTGCCTCATGTGGCCTGCCGGGCCAGAAGCAGGGTCATCCCCACTATCACCTCAGCCCCCTCTGGAGCAGCAGCTGTGTTGCTTTCTTGCCATGTCATTCCCTGAGGCTATGGTGGGCTGGGGAGAGGATAAGAGAAGCGGTCTCCCTAGTGGCCAGGTGTTGTCCCCTCCAACCCAGTGCCTTTTAGGCCTTGTTGGGGGTGAGGGGCTTAAATAGTTTGATGTGGCATTAAGGTCAGAGCTTCCTGGCGTCAGCTCAACATCATGTGATTCTGGGCAAATCACTCAATCTCCCATCTTCAATAAAAAGCATTAGCAAAGCCAATAGGTCTCGCCATTGGGCCCATTGTCTTGGCCAATGGTTTTTAACAATCCTGACAGCATCCCCTCAGGTGCTTGAAAAGAGAAAGGGGTGTAGTAAGAACGGTAAGGTTAATATGAACCTGGAAAGAGGAGGAGGGAAAGCAAAGAGATTAAGTGTGAGAGGATGGAGAAGCTGACTGTAAGAGAAAAATTGTTTATTTATAGATTGTTTTCTGTAGCACAATCTCGACACGTCCAAGTTTCAGAGCGCTGTACAAAACTTTGATATAAGAAGTGCATAGGAAGCACTTGGTGATATAAATACAGAACACTGTACAATGCCTTACAATAGCAGAAGTACAAGAAACAATTGAAATTCAGCAAACAGGGGGCGATCATAGAGTAGGACATAGCAAAGATGTAATAACATGGGGATAAAATACACAGTGAAACAATCTTGGAGCGCTGTACACATCGTGTCCCTAACAAAAGTTCAGAAAGCAATGAGTGGAACAGTGTCAAAGTGCTGTAAAAGAGCATTTAAAAAACAATTGTACAGAACAATGCAATTCAGGAAGTAAAGCAAGTGCACACATGTGGCAAAACCAGATGGGCCCCCGATTGGAGGAAACTGGGTAAAGCTGAATTAAGTAGAGTATTATATCATGAACTGAGCATCACCTGTAAACCGTGAACTCACATAAGGCAAGCTTTGTAGATCTAATATCAGAGGCTCCTATACTATCAGAAAGAAAGGGTGACATGCAGCCACAGGAAGGGGTTCCTGAACCAGTGTGTTTTTAGAAGATATTTGAAGCACAGAAAGGAGGGGTGTTCCTGACTTTGGTAGAGTTACCTGCGAAAGGTCTGTACAACAATTTGCACTTTTTGAAAATTTGGATACATGTATTTTTTTATTTTCATTCTTGTTTTTTGGATTGCAGGTCTCGAACGTTCAGGCATGGATAACTTCTGTGAATGGTAACTAAGAGTGTTGACGTATATCCAGATTTCACATTTTTTGTCACAACGCAAATTTGTGGCTACATCGAGGCATTGAGAAGGGCAAGGGGTGGCGCTGTATAAAATGCATACATAACACATTAGCCCTTTGCATTATACAGGAGACATCGGGGCTCAGAGGGGGGCTTCCCCCATCACATTTTTAGAATCTGTCCTTTGCCGCCTTGAGTGGTCCAGGGGTGTTGCTAAACCAGAAATGAGTGCCCCAGCAGTACTCACTTTTAGCGCTTATATTACTGGAAAAACTTGAGAGAAAGTGGTGCGTGGACTTCTTTCCACTGATTAAGTATAGCACAATTAATGAGTTTTCGTACATTTTCAAGCCCAGAGCCACAACTGAAAGTTAAAATAAAAAAAATCTCTCCACCTTGGAACATATTGGCAGCTTGAAAAACAAGGAAAACACAGCGTAAATAATATGGAGGGAGCACCAGGCAGGTGGAGTTGGAGGGGGGAGAAATAGTACCTCAATCTCGTCAAGAGCAGCGGATGGGTACAGATTAACTAGAATCAATCTGTGCTTGGTCCCTGGCCCACAGAAATGACCGGAAATGATGTTTCGCCTGGACTGGCCAATTGAGGAGCCTGTGAAGTGGAGTGATATCAAGCTAACAAATAGTAGGCAATGGGCGGGCTCCAAGCCCTTTTTGTATACAATAGCTAGCGCATGGTCTCGCAGGCTCGACCCTAAAGATGAATTTTATCTTGTGTAATGTAACTGGCGCTCGTATGCCTTTGGGCCTAGTTCACACTATATAAAACTGCAAACAAATAACAAGAAATAACCAGCCAGATTTTGCAAAGGCTGGTGAATGATAATTAAAGAGGACTCTTTATATAAAAAATATCCCATTATCTTTTTAACATGTTTTTTCTGCCTTTGTTTAGCTGAATTATCGGTCACAGATCATTAAGGCAGCTTTAGAACCCATTTTAACGTGCTTTCGCCTTACATTTACTATTTAATGTACATGCCGGCCAGAGGAAAAAAACACCGGTTTTGGGTGATTTTCTTACATTTCGTACCGTCCAGGTGGCAACCCTTGCCAGATCAAGTGTTGTGGCCCCTAGGCTATTTTATTTCTCCCTGCACTTATGCAGTGCTTCTAGCTATACCAATGTCACTGGCTCTAGAAGCCAGTAACATTGGTATAATGTAAAATATTTAATTTAACAAAATATGTAATTTAACAAACATTCTCAAAGGAATTAGTCCAATGAGACTAAGCAGATGGTGATCCATGAAAGGGACGACCCAGGAATGTGGGTCACTTTTTTAAGAGTGCCCGGGCATAATTGTGATCCCAATCCGACCCTGCGGGTAGGGGTGAATAACGGGGCGGTTACAAAAAAAACAATATTCCTTCTGTCTGTTGGGCAGGGGGAGAATAAACACAGATGGAGGTGGGTGGGAGTGGAAGAAGAAGGATGAACGGGGCTGGTGGGAGAGGGGAGAAGAAACAGGATGGGGGAGGGTGGGAGGAGAGAAGAAACAGGGGCGGATGAGGAAAGAAGAAATGAATGAAATGAAATGGAGATTTGTAGAGCGCGAAACAATCACCCAAGGGTGTCAAGGCGCTTGCTCATCAGAGACAGGATTTAAACTAGGAGGTTCGCAGATATGTTAAAGATTAAACAGCCATGTCTTTAGTGATTTCCTAAAAGCTAACAGATGTGTTTCTTGTTTCAATCTTATTGGGAGGGAATTCCATAACTTAGTTGCGCCAAACAGAAAGCTTCTACCCCCCCAGGAGCATTTTTTTACCCTGGGAATAATCAAATCATGGGCAGAGGATGAGCGGAGACAACGAACTGGAATGTAGGGTAACAAGTTCCTCTTAAAAAAACCTGGTCCTATATCCTGTGTGGTCTTAAAAACAATGCATAGAACCTTAAACTCTATACGTCTTTTTATAGGCAGCCAATGTAAATCCCTGAGCACCTTTGACACAGATTTGTGTCTTGGAATGTTCAGCAGCAGCCGAGCCGCAGCATTCTGTACAACCTGCAGTTTAGACAGGCATTTTTTCCGAAGATTGATAAAAAGCCCGTTACAGTAATCAGCTCTTGACTGAACGAGTGCGGAGACTACCAGTTTACGTAGCTCAACTGGAATAAATGGGAGGATCTTTCTCAAAAGCTTTAGCGTGTAAAAAGAAAGAGAAGTAACCTGGTTAACATGGTTTTCAAATGAGAGTTTGGAATCAAAAATGACTCCCAAATTCTTAACCTTGGTCACTGGCGTAGGAAATGGCCCAAGCTCCAAGGGCCAGAGATCAGGTGACCAGAAATCAGTGTGAGCACCAAAAAGTAAGACCTCCGTCTTACCAGAGTTAAGTTTTAGACAATTGGCAGCCATCCAGTCCCCAACCTGACGAAGGCAGGTATGGAACTGTTCCATAGTGTTAGTGGGGGATCCTGACACTGAGACGATGATCTGCGTATCTTCGGCATAGGAAACAGCCGAAAAGCCTAGGGACCTGATTAACTTCACCAGTGGTGCCACATAAATGTTAAAAGAGTCGGGCTCAAGGACGATCCCTGTGGCACACCGCATGGAAGTGTAAAATTGGGTGATTTAAAATTTTCTAGGGCCACAAATTGTTCCCTGATAGCCAGGAATGATTCAAGAAGGGAAAGTGCATTTCCTTTGACCCCAATTCCCCTCAGAACTTCTAAAAGTTTCTGATGGTTCACCGTATCAAATGCGGCGGAGAGGTCAAGCAGCACAAGTGCTGCACTGCCCCCAGCGTCGACTGTCTGCCTAATCAGTTCAGATGATGTGATCACCGCCAGTTCGGTACTATGATGTTTTCGAAACCCGAACTGAGTGTCATCGAGAAGGCCATGCTTTTCAATATAGTCTGATAGAGTATTATTCATGGCCTTCTCCACCATCTTTGCTGGCAGCGGAAGTCTGGAAATTGGGCGGTAATTATTGGGGTCAGTCTCATCAAGATTTGGCTTCTTCAAAAGGGGAAGCACGGATGCCAACTTCCAACTAGTAGGGAATAGACCAGAAGAGAACATTTGATTAAAAATGGGCAACAGATGAGAGGCAAAGATCTCTGGTAGAAGATGGAAGATCTTTGGAGGGCATAGGTCCAGTGGAGAGCCTGATTTAGTGGATCTCAACAAATTAATTGTTGCTTCCCTTGTCAGCATTGGAAAGGCAGATAGTTCAGGATGGTCCTTGTATTCAGCGTGGGTACTGGGAATGAGTCCGGTAATCCCAGGTCTAGCAGCAGCCTCTAAAGAAGGAACCATTCCTAGATCCGCGGACTTGATGAGTCCATTATAGACCGCCTTAACTTTATCCTGGAAAAACTTAGCCACCCTGTCACAGAATGCCTGAGTTTTAGGTGAGTCAGCTGCTACAGAGCAATTGGCTAATCGTTTAACCGTCGAAAAAAGTTCCTTTGACGAGTTTTTTGCTGAAAGTATAGCTGTGGTAAAATAGCTGGTTTTCTCCTTCTCGATAAGTTTTTTATACTCAAGCAAAGCCGATTTATAGTTAGCTTTATCCTCCAAATCGTCTGAGGATCTCCACTTCCTTTCCAGACGGCGAAATTTTTGTTTTTGTATCCTAAGCTGTTCTGAGTACCAAGGTTCGGTAAGTCTGGACCTATGACTAGAGATGCATTTAGCTGGTAGTACTTGGTCTATTGACTTTTTTAGCCAGTCCTCAAAAGCAGCAACAGCTTCATTTGAGTCTCCTAAGGGAGATGGAGAATTTTGGGCTAATGCAGATTCAAACATACCCACTGGCAGCTTATTCCAGGGCCGGATCATTTTCCGCTGCCTATTTATCAATTTCTTTGTCTGGGGGTATTGTACCGGAAATGAAAACATAATAGCTTTGTGGTCCGACCATATAATAGGCAATGGAGGAAGACATTGTAGATGATCATTACTGGTAAATATTCCATCCAGTAAATGACCCCCCAAATGTGTACTGCCAATCACCTGCTGAGTAAGGCCCATACTGTTTGCAATATCAATAAAGTGTACAGCATCACTATCCAGTGGATCCTCCAGGTGAATGTTAAAGTCACCTAGGAGTGTAAAGTCCGATGACTGGGATATAACATCCAGAGAGGTACCAATATTCATCAGAAAGTTAGCCTGGGGACCTGGGGGTCGGTAGCATAACAAACCATTAAAAGAAGATACAAGGAAGGGGGCATGGCGGGATAAGAAGGAACATGGACGGGGGTGGAAAGCATAAGAAGCAACATCACAGAAAATGAAAAAAAGAATTCTTGACCAGTGAACGCCAAGTGCTTTTTTTTGTTATTCAACTTGGACAACAGAGGCACAGCAGGTGAGGCTAGGGGAGCAACACGAATTAGGAAAAGGATGTAGGGCAGTTGGGGAGAAGGTACATTTTTAAAAAAAAAGCTACGACACGTCAGTTTTGTCTATACCATAGTGCTATTTTGGTATGGTGAGTTGGGGGGCAAGATGACAACAGTAGGGAGGGGCAACACGAAAACAGGTGGTAGGTAACAAGTAAACAGGACAATGAAAGGGTGGGAAGAGATGGACAGGGGACACATTGTTTTCATGTGTTTAAAAAGTAAAATGTGCATAAAATATATTCTGAGAATGGATGCTGTATATGGAATAATCGTTGTTTTTACCATTACGTGCAGCACTCGAAGGACACAAGTACTCCATGAGAGGACCACACATAAAAAGAGGAAATAGCACTGACCAGCAGGAAACAAGCACTAAAGAGTGGCATAGAAGCCAGCCAATGGGAAGTAATGGGTGGCCTCCAAGCCCACTGATAGTAAACAAAATTTCTCGAAAAAACAGCGCATGTGCAGTCCAGGCAAGACTTAGAAAGGCAGGTTAAACAAAAGACATGTTAGATAAGAGTGATTGGGGAACACAACTATTTAACAGGCAGGGCCCACAGGGGAGTCTCAGATGTGACAGCTGCAATAGGTCCACAGTGGTTCCTGTCAACCACTGCACTGGATCCTAGGTCCGTGCATACCATAAGCAGCCACCCTGGTCATTTAGCATCTGGCCACAGTACGGGACTCTTAAGCATCACTGAAGAAGTCCTCTTACTTCCACCATACAGTGCTAATCTATGTAGTAAAATGTTCCCTGTCTGCATTAAGTCAAGAATGCTAAGAGTATCCATTGTTTCCCAGAAAGGTATCTCTTTCCATTCTTCGCCAAATTGATCTTCAGAGCTTCAAGATTCCTCGATTGGGTTCCCCATTTGACCGCAGTTTTTTTTTTTGTTGCAAAAATCACTGAACAGATTTTCCGGGCCACGTCACCACATCCAAGTTTGGTGAAAATCTGTCCAGCTGATTTTGCTGTAAATGGGACAGTTTTGACAGGGGCGGCTTCACCTCATGAAGGAAGTGACCCGCTTGGGGGCACTCGGTTCTCCTCGGACCACCTCTCAGCCTTCCATACTAAATGAAGAGGCGGAAGAACAGTGGAGAATATACCAATAATTGTTTAATCAGATACACTCAGAGTGGAGCCCCGTCTGCACAGTCTCGAGGAGTGGTACAAAGGGAACTGAAGTCAGCAAGCATAGAGATACATTATGTACATTTCATAGCCGGGCAAAAACACGCCCACAGTGATATTTTCCAGGCAGATGCAGCTGGACAGTGAAATACAAAGAAAATAGGTTTCGGTTCTCGTATATCACACAACCTAACACAATCCAAGGTCGTTCCACCCTGCGCCCGCTGCCAGACAAGTGGGAGAGGGCCTCTATCTAGTGAGAAAGGTATGCGCTAATATGAACAGTCTATTCATTGCTGAGGCAAAACTTCAACATTTAAGAAACGAAACTTAACAGAGGCTTTTTCTCGGAAACGGCAAGGGATTAGTTTCAATCGTCATTCAAAATGGCGTCTGAACAGAAAATGGTGCCGCAAAGGCTAACTTATGTAGGGCACTGCGTAAGCAGTCTCGGGTCTATTCTAACAGACCCTCCTTTTAGCATGAGTTAAAACATTTTCAACTATAGCAAAAAGAACAGAATTGCAAACGGTAACAAAATAGCAAATTAGGGTACAGTTATGAACACTCCATATCCTCAACATCAGAAAGCGAAACAGCAAGGAGGGATGAATTCTCAAATATTCCTTCATCAATATTCATCAAATCATCAACATCTTTCTGAAGCAATATGGCCGCATTTGTGTCATGAATTGATATTTTCTTTTTGGGTGTGAAAACAGTGGTACAATAGGAACAACAAAAAGGGAGACACTGAACGAGTACACAGCAGAGCATCAATACCACAATAAGATAAATCACTTTTTCAAATATCCAGCCCCAGCAGCCAAAAAGTGACCAGCTCCAATTCCCACTCTCCATTCCCTTGACGTTTTCAAGAATATCTAAAATGTGTTAGGCAATATTCTTTTCCATATTCTTGATCCCGACCACACACTGATCGCCAACTACTGCGCATACACCGCCACTCTTGGCTAGAATAAAATCCACTGGATATCTAGTCTGTTCCGAATATATCCGTATACTTTCCAACTCAGTGGTGATGTCGCGCAAAGCTGCCACTGTAGTATTAGATAGAATTTTCAGCTTACATCCAAAATACTCTCTAGCCTTTTCACCCCTGGCCATGGAAGTACCACCCAATGTAAAAATAGAAGAAAGGATGTATCCAAAGGTGATACCATTACTGTAATTATTGACCTCTATATTGGTCACTCCCTCACAGAATTCTTTCGTTAATGTCCTTTTAACCCATCTTATATTAGGCTTGGCATATTTACAGGGCACACCCAAAGGCAACACCGCTCCAAGAGCCACATCGTCTGTACCATTATAGACATTGGAATAAATCCCATTAGACAAGAAGAAAAACCCTGGGGGTCAATTCACAGAACTAATCTGAGACAAAATCCTAAACTTACTACTTCTGGTATTCACAGAAGGCACTTACGATTTTTGGTATTCACAGAAATCACTTACGACCCCTGGGCCCGATTCACAAAAGTAATCTGAGCCAAAATCATAACTTTATGACTTTCGGTATTCACAGAAGGCATTTAGGAGTACTAAAGTTAGGATTCCTTTTCTATGGTATAGACATGGCCCCGGATAACCAAAACCAAACACTCCTTTCACTTCTGTAAATTGAGGTGGTCGAGTATATGTATAATTTACGAGTGACAATGGATATGCAGTCCATAGACCGGAGACAGATTGGGTGGGGTAACAAGCGGTCCCTTCGCCAACGAACCTCTTATGTGTCTCCAAGAATACATTACTCGGGGCAGTTCTTTTATTTCGTCTCAGGGAAATGACCTTACCCTTACTGCGTAAAGGCACGCTTTGAGCATCTTCCAAAACCCATGACACCCCCACAATACTATTATCATCAGAATCAAAAGAACAACACATATTATTTTACTTTTCTTTGACCACATCATATTGCGTTGTGTAGTAACCATTGGCTGCTCCTCCTCAGAAACGGCTTGGGAGTTCGGGCTGGACTGTTCCCATGAGGCACAGGGTCAAGACTGATTTGCATATGGCTGGGTTCAAACTGGAATGGCATGGTGAGCAAAAAAACGATGGATTTAGGCCCAGATCTCTGTACTGGGGTGAATGTATGACATTGTTCTGCATTCTGTCCATCAACTGTTGTTTTTGCATTTGTCACCCCGAGTGGGACGGGTATGCCCAGACGTGGGTCCCGTGCTCTCCATGCCACTGGAATCAAGCTATCCTGGCTGAAGAGGGGTGAAACCCCGAAACCGGTCCTAGGATGCTTGTTTCCAGTCCAGGAGGACATGGCTTGGCAGTTCGGGCTGGACTGTTCCCATGAGGCACAGGGTCAAGACTGATTTGCATATGGCTGGGTTCAAACTGGAATGGCATGGTGAGCAAAAACGATGGATTTAGGCCCAGATCTCTGTACTGGGGTGAATGTATGACATTGTTCTGCATTCTGTCCATCAACTGTTGTTTTTGAATTTGTCACCCCGAGTGGGACGGGTATGCCCAGACGTGGTCCCGTGCTCTCCATGCCACTGGAATCAAGCTATCCTGGCTGAAGAGGGTGAAACCCCGAAACCGGTCCTAGGATGCTTGTTTCCAGTCCAGGGAGGACCTGGCTTGGCAGTTCGGGCTGGACTGTTCCCATGAGGCACAGGGTCAAGACTGATTTGCATATGGCTGGGTTCAAACTGGAATGGCATGGTGAGCAAAAACGCGATGGATTTAGGCCCAGATCTCTGTACTGGGGTGAATGTATGACATTGTTCTGCATTCTGTCCATCAACTGTTGTTTTTGCATTTGTCACCCCGAGTGGGACGGGTATGCCCAGACGTGGGTCCCGTGCTCTCCATGCCACTGGAATCAAGCTATCCTGGCTGAAGAGGGTGAAACCCCGAAACCGGTCCTAGGATGCTTGTTTCCAGTCCAGGGAGGACCTGGCTTGGCAGTTCGGGCTGGACTGTTCCCATGAGGCACAGGGTCAAGACTGATTTGCATATGGCTGGGTTCAAACTGGAATGGCATGGTGATCAAAAACGATGGATTTAGGCCCAGATCTCTGTACTGGGGTGAATGTATGACATTGTTCTGCATTCTGTCCATCAACTGTTGTTTTTGCATTTGTCACCCCGAGTGGGACGGGTATGCCCAGACGTGGGTCCCGTGCTTCCATGCCACTGGAATCAAGCTATCCTGGCTGAAGAGGGGTGAAACCCCGAAACCGGTCCTAGGATGCTTGTTTCCAGTCCAGGGAGGACCTGGCTTGGCAGTTCGGGCTGGACTGTTCCCATGAGGCACAGGGTCAAGAATGATTTGCATATGGCTGGGTTCAAACTGGAATGGCATGGTGAGCAAAAAAACGATGGATTTAGGCCCAGATCTCTGTACTGGAGTGAATGTATGACATTGTTCTGCATTCTGTCCATCAACTGTTGTTTTTGCATTTGTCACCCCGAGTGGGACGGGTATGCCCAGACGTGGGTCCCGTGCTTTCCATGCCACTGGAATCAAGCTATCCTGGCTGAAGAGGGGTGAAACCCCGAAACCGGTCCTAGGATGCTTGTTTCCAGGCCAGGGAGGACCTGGCTTGGCAGTTCGGGCTGGACTGTTCCCATGAGGCACAGGGTCAAGACTGATTTGCATATGGCTGGGTTCAAACTGGAATGGCATGGTGAGCAAAAACGATGGATTTAGGCCCAGATCTCTGTACTGGGGTGAATGTATGACATTGTTCTGCATTCTGTCCATCAACTGTTGTTTTTGCATTTGTCACCCGAGTGGGACGGGTATGCCCAGACGTGGGTCCCGTGCTCTCCATGCCACTGGAATCAAGCTATCCTGGCTGGAAGAGGGGTGAAACCTCGAAACCGGTCCTAGGATGCTTGTTTCCAGTCCAGGAGGACCTGGCTTGGCAGTTCGGGCTGGACTGTTCCCATGAGGCACAGGGTCAAGACTGATTTGCATATGGCTGGGTTCAAACTGGAATGGCATGGTGAGCAAAAACGATGGATTTAGGCCCAGATCTCTGTACTGGGGTGAATGTATGACATTGTTCTGCATTCTGTCCATCAAATGTTGTTTTTGCATTTGTCACCCCGAGTGGGACGGGTGTGCCCAGACGTGGGTCCCGTGCTCTCCATGCCACTGGAATCAAGCTATCATGGCTGAAAAGTGGTGAAACCCCGAAACCGGTCCTAGGATGCTTGTTTCCAGTCCAGGGAGGACCTGGCTTGGCAGTTCGGGCTGGACTGTTCCCATGAGGCACAGGGTCAAGACTGATTTGCATATGGCTGGGTTCAAACTGGAATGGCATGGGTGAGCAAAAACGATGGATTTAGGCCCAGATCTCTGTACTGGGGTGAATGTATGACATTGTTCTG
Source organism: Calotriton arnoldi (assembly GCA_963921515.1). Taxonomy (NCBI): domain Eukaryota; kingdom Metazoa; phylum Chordata; class Amphibia; order Caudata; family Salamandridae; genus Calotriton; species Calotriton arnoldi. Next base: position 409,080 of record CAWUFW010004874.1, on the reverse strand, counting down.
CATTCTGTCCATCAACTGTTGTTTTTGCATTTGTCACCCTGAGTGGGACTGGTATGCCCAGACGTGGGTCCCGTGCTCTCCATGCCACTGGAATCAAGCTATCCTGGCTGAAGAGGGTGAAACCCGAAACCGGTCCTAGGATGCTTGTTTCCAGTCCAGCGAGGACCTGGCTTGGCAGTTCGGGCTGGACTGTTCCCATGAGGCACAGGGTCAAGACTGATTTGCATATGGCTGGGTTCAAACTGGAATGGCATGGTGAGCAAAAACGATGGATTTAGGCCCAGATCTCTGTACTGGGGTGAATGTATGACATTGTTCTGCATTCTGTCCATCAACTGTTGTTTTTGCATTTGTCACCCCGAGTGGACGGGTATGCCCAGACGTGGGTCCCGTGCTCTCCATGCCACTGGAATCAAGCTATCCTGGCTGAAGAGGGGTGAAACCCCAAACCGGTCCTAGGATGCTTGTTTCCAGTCCAGGGAGGACCTGGCTTGGCAGTTCGGGCTGGACTGTTCCCATGAGGCACAGGGTCAAGACTGATTTGCATATGGCTGGGTTCAAACTGGAATGGCATGGTGAGCAAAAACGATGGATTTAGGCCCAGATCTCTGTACTGGGGTGAATGTATGACATTGTTCTGCATTCTGTCCATCAACTGTTGTTTTTGCATTTGTCCCTCCTCAGAAACGGTTCTGCCAAAAGGATGCATAGTGAATTCAAAAGAAGGAAAATGCAAGAAAATATAAAAGTTCCCAGTGTCCATTAGAGCCTCACTGGCAAAGGCTCCTATTGTCCATCAATACGCTGGCGCTCTTGAGCACCGGCGATGGAGCTTGCTCTGTCCTAAGCTCGTCTCCTAATCTATCCCGCGTCGATAAAGGTGGTATACCCTCAAAGTATACTTCTTTCTTTTTTTCCCTATCTAATGTTCAGACAGCAAAGGCAAAGCAAACACAGAATTTTCACTCATTTCAATTATTCGTTGGTACTGTTACTCAGTACTACCTATCTTGTACAGTCCATCCCTAATCTTTTTTCTCCTTAGACCCAGTAGCCCCCAGCCGAGGACGCAAATTATACCTGGCAGCCCCAGGCACTGTGTGATCAATAAACAAAGGCTCCTGAATAGCTCGTATTTCTGGTGGGACAGCCTCATTCAAAACATCGTCGTTCTCTTTATCTGTTTGTGTCCAGGTCAACTTAGCATCGCTGAAGGGGACAAACCTGGGCACTTGCTCACATTCAATGTCGCCAATACCCTCCTTGACCCAATGGTCGTATGGCAACGGTAAAGGAATCCTCTGACAGTGGGTGGCATGTACCCAGTTCTTTCGACCAGCAACCTTTACAGCCGTCCGTGTCACCAACAGAACTTGCTCAGAGCCTTTCCAGCGGGGCTCCAAACTTTTCTTCCTCTGAAAATTTCTGACCAGGACGTAATCCCCTGGTTGAATGTTGTGGCCGAGCCCCTCTGGTACAGGAGGTAGGGATTCCCATACCTGTTGGTGAATAGAACGTAAACATTCTGTCAATTGTCCAAGATAATCAAGCAACACAGGATATTCAATATCAGAGTATTTACGAGGACGCGGGACACCCCAGACATTTGCCGGGATTCCAAACACGACCTCGTAAGGTGACAAGCCTGTTCGAGAATGAGCTGTAGTTCTCGTTGACAAAATAGCTAACGGTAGAGCATCTGGCCATTTCAACCATGTCGTCTCCAGTATTTTTGCCAATTTCAATTTGAGATTACCATTGTACTTCTCAACCAAACCTGCCGACTGTGGATGATTAGCAGCATGAAATTTCTGTTTAATGTGTAAACCTTCACAAATCAATTTAATCACTTTCCCATTAAAATGAGACCCGTTGTCACCCCAGTAATTCGGGGCAAGCCAAATTGAGGAAAGTATTCTTTAAGGAGTACTTTTGCAGTTGTAATGGCCCTATTATCCTTAGTGGGGTAAGCCTCAACCCATTTGCTGAACGCACATATGACCACTAAAACATACTTGAGATTATTACATCGTTCTAATTCAATGAAATCCATTTGAAGGACTTCAAACGGGAAAGTGGGTTGTGCAAAGTTACCTAGCGGTGTAGGGGTACCTTTCCCTGGATTATGTTTCATACAGATCATGCAATGTTTCACCAAATGCGCTGCTGTCTTGGGGATGGTATCATTATGCCAAACAGGGGCTAACAATTTACAAATGCCTTTCGCACTAATATGGGCTGGACCATGAGCCATAGTAACCACAGGAAGTACATATGCATCAGGCAACATCCATTTCTGTTCTCCAGATTTATCAATTCAACATTCTTCCTCACTTAACTGTGCTGTACTCTCCTGCCATCTTGCTAATTCCTCTATCGTGGCTTTGCTTTGTATCTCCTTTACACTTTCAATGGTATTTTCAAACATAGCAACCTCAGGAACCCACCTAGCTGGACCTGCAACAAACATGCGTTTCATTTTACTTCGGGCCGTCTCCTTGGCTACCTGATCTGCAAATGCATTTCCTCTACCCACGTCATCAGTAACCTTCCTATGAGCGCTACACTTAATTATTGCTAATCTCTTGGGGAGCTTTAAAGCAGACAAAAGCCGCAATATAAGGTGCCAATGTTGGATTTTGGTACCAAGAGAGGAAAGGAATCCTCTCTCTGCTCACAGTCGCCCAAAGTTATGCGCGACCCCAAATGCTACTTGCTGTCTGTATAGATATTGACAACCAGCCCTTCACTCAATTCACAAGCTCGGATAAGGGCAGCAAGCTCAGCGGCTTGAGCAACTGATAGGAGACCCGTGATGTCTCTACCACCGTCCGCAACGTAGTAATAGCATAAGCTGCATCTGGTAATTTAAAACAAGAGCCATCGACATATAGTTCTCCTTGGGGGTCACATAAGGGAACATCAGTCATGTCTGCCCGTACTTTCGTCTCTTCTTCCGTCCGGAAAATACAGTCATGTTTGTCAACTGCATCATTCTCAGAAGGGAGGGGTAGGAACGTGGCTGGGTTCAGAGTGGCACATCTTTTGATCGTAATATGTTTAGCAAACAATGTCAATTCATAACCAGTAAGACGTGCACTGGTGAGGTGCTGTGTCTTTGCCTTACTCAAAGTGTATCCACAGCATGGGGTACCATAACTGTGAGTTCTGTATCGAGTACGAGTCCAGCTGATTGCCTGATTGAAGTGGCCACAGCCGCGACCGCTCTCAGACAGCTTGGAAGAGCCCTAGCAACAGGGTCAAGCACAGCAGAAAAATAAGCGCAAGGCCTCTGTTTATCCCCAAATTTCTGTGTTAAGACAGAAAGTGCACAACCAGCCATCTCATGAACATAAAGCACAAACGGTTTCCTATAGTTAGGTGTGCCAAGCACCGGAGCCGAGCAAAGCGCAGTTTTTAATTGCTCAAAAGATTGCTGACATTCTGGCGTCCAAGGCAAGGGCTCATGCACTGCTTTCGTTATAAATGCACGCAAAGGTTTAATTAGTAAAGAATAATTTGGGATCCACTGGCGACAGTAGGAAGTAATACCTATAAAAGCGCGTACATCTTTTTGAGTTTGCGGAATGGGCATTTTAATAATGGTACTGATGCGCTCAGGGGCCAACCTCCTACCCTCCTTCGACAGTAGGTGACCTAAATAGGTAACCTCCTGTCGACAATACTGAAATTTCGAAAGAGAGACCTTATGTCCATGTTGCGCCAAATGCAACAACAATTTCACTGTACTGTCCTTGCAACCTTGTTCCGTATCAGAAGCAATTAACAGGTCATCGACATACTGCACCAATACATTACCTGGGGAAAGCGACAGTGAATCCAACTGACTCTTTAATGCTTGACTATAAATACTAGGACTCTCCGTATAGCCTTGAGGAGCACGACAGAATCTAAAGCTTCTGCCGGCCAGTGTAAATCCAAACAAATACCTACTGTCCGGGTGTATAGGAGTACTGAAGAATGTATTTTTCAAATCAATAACAGAAAAGAACTTAGCAGTAGATGGGATCATCGTTAAAAGTGTAGTGATGTCAGGAACCACCGGAAATTGTGGAACTACAATTTTATTAACCTGTCGCAAATCAATCACAAAGCGATAGACATCATCAATAGCATCAGAGGAACCCGAGGGTGTCCTCTTACGAACCAGAAGAATAGGACTATTACAAATGTTGGCAGACGTTTCTCCAACTACTCCCTTTCGTATCAAATCCTGAATAATCTGAAGAAGGGCCCGTTCCCCTGCCTGCGGTATTTTATATTGAGGAATACGGGGCAGAATAGCATTATCTTTAACTTGTATAGAAACTGGTGATATATGCAACAGACCCACGTCTGTATCACCTGTGGCCCATAGTGTGGGGGGTACCTGAGCAAACTCATCTGGAAGGGGCACATCCTGAGACAAACACTGTCTGGTGCTCACATCCGGACCCATGGTAATATAAAGACCATCAGGAGAATAATAGATAGTAGCATGCAACTTCTTCAATAAGTCCAAACCCATCAGATTTTCACCACAATTAGATGTTAACAAGAATGGAGACTCCACAGTGAAAGGACCAACAGTAAGTGCAAGGGGGCGTGAAATGGAGCTGACGACCGGTACACCGGAAAACCCTACCGAAACATTACTTTAGCCAGACAGGGCCTCCCCAGGGACCATATGTCGAGAAACAGAACTTTTTGTCGCACCTGTATCCACCAAACATTTCTTAGTCGAACCTTGCAAATCCGCTGTGACATAAGGACCACGCTGATCTACAGGTATCTGAACTGGTCCCTCACCCTGTCCCTGGCTGTCCTAGCTGTAAGACATACCTGTCACATCATCAATATCATAGTCATCATGATAATACTGTCCATCTCTGGGGTCATCAAAATAATTATTGTCAGAGCGGCCCACAGGAGCCGGAGCATTCTGATTTCTGCCGATCCCACGGCCTCTACCAACCTTCTGTAAAAGCACAGGGTACTGGCTACGCCAATGTCCTTCCTCCTTACAATACGCACACTGATTTTGCCCCAAAGGTGTCATGGTAGGCTGCCTAGTACGTGGAAGTTGTCGAGAAGGACCTCCCCGTCCCCTGTTATTTCCCTGAAATGCCTGCTGCAATAACACTTTCGTCTTTAAATCCTTGTGTTTTTTATCAGTTTTATCCTTCTCCTCCTGATCTCGATGTTCATAATATTGAGTCATATTCAAAATAACAGAGGGAGAAGACGTAGACCAAGTACTTTCAGACGCCTGCAAACGAGTCGTTATTTCAGGAAGAAGATTAGTAACAAACCTGTCAACAAACAAACTCCTCCCTCCGTGGACATATCCTGCCCACTGTAATCCAAAAACATATCTTCAAACCTAGTAAAGAAATCAGATACACTCTCATCCTTCTTCTGTTGACAGGCCGTCAATCTGTCCCAACTTACTTTCTTAGGTGGAATAAGTGTATGCATATATGTAATATTGTGACCAGGCAAAGCGAGTATCTCCGCATACGGCTTATCTGTTGGCTTCCTTTCTTGATCCCATCTCTTAATCACATCCCATGTACCACCCAACTCAGCAACATGATCTTGAGTATGCACCTGCCGCCAAACACTGACCGGAACAAGAAGACCAAAAAACACTTCAATATCAGCAAGAGTCATTACTGTAGAAGAGGCCACTTCTGTTAAGTCCTTATAATAGGCTGTAGGGTTTTTCCTAGGATCGGACAAAGTAGCCTTAAGGGCTAAAACCTCACTTCTTTTCCATGGAGTATAAACCCATTGCTCCTGGAAACGGGCAGCCACGGCCGGTCTAGTGGTCACACTGTGCTGATCCGTCAATGCAGGTATTTCTGGATGATAAAATGGGTGGACTTCTCGCATAGGGAACTGAGTTATTTGAGTGGTGCTCTTATCATACAACCGACCTCTATAAGAAACTATGGTAGAAATATTACCAAACACCTGTTCTGGCGCTAAATCAGTAACATAAACGCGATCTCTAATATCAAATAATATCTGGGGAGCCTCCGACTCAATGTGTGCATGCCAAAGATCAATCAGTGTAGCAGACATATGTTGAAGCGCATGCTGTTGTAAAAAAGGCTCAAAGTCACGTATAACTCACCAAATATCTTCCACACTATAAACTGCATTAAGAGCCCACCGCATTGCCTGACTCGCTTTTGTCCTCTTCTCATCCTCCTCTACTCCAGATCGCATCAACGGAACTGTTCGTTCCCTAAATCTCGCCAAATCCCTGTCTTCAAAACCACGTACAGGGGAATCAGCATCTAAAAACGTCGGAGGATGAATAACTGCAGGAGGAGGGGTAATTGGAGTAGTAGGTAAAACTGTAGTCAATGGTTGCACCGCAGGAGAAAAAACAGAGGGCACAAGAGTTGGGGCAGTGGATGTAACAGAGGCCACAGTCATCAAGGATTGCATGGGGAGAGAAAGAATAGGGGGTACGGTAACCGGAGCTGTGGGTATAACAGTCGTAGATACAGGGGCAGCTTCAGCGGAAGAGACAAGCTGCTGTGTCGGCAAAGGAACAACAGGGTATATCCTCTGTGGGCATAAGGAGGCGGGGTCGAGTATCCAACAACTCCTCCACAAAGGTATCATCGTCCTCCTTGGCCACATAGGACTTGCCAATCTGCAACCGAAATCTCCTATCCTCACATTCTATTCCTGTCTCCTGTTTTTCTCTATCATGCACCACAGCTTTCTGTGTAAGAGTCTGCATCCTCCCTTTCCATGCATCTTTCTCCATTTTTAACCGCCATTGTTTAGCCTCCATCTGCCAAGTACGAAGAGAGTCAAACATCGACTGTCTACTTTGTCTCTTAAACAACTGTTTCTGTAAAAAGCCAATCTTCTGTTCATCAAAAGAGCCTGCCAAAGGCCACTGCAACTCTGTATTGTCCCTCGTAAATTTGGGCTATACTGTACTAAACATAATAGGGCCAAGACCATGTTTCACATACATATCAAAATTAGGGCTGCCTTCAGGGACGCAGGCTGAGCTTCTTCTAACCGAGCATCTGCAGAACAACAACCACAACACAAACTCCAAAGTTTACTTAGGCCAGGCATTGCAAAGTAAAAACAAAATTGTTATTATTACCTGGTAAAGTATTTGCAAACACTTTTTATCAAGACAGTCCTTATACCGTGGACTACAGGAACCATGCAGATAAAAAAAGGGGATATCCCTTTTTAAGGACTGTTCCCCTCACACACCAGAGGTGTCATGCTTCATCATAGGGGTGCCTCCTCGCATCAAGACCTAGTCTTAGCACGGGCTACAACCCCCTCTCTACGAGGGAGGAGCGAAGGGATGTTTTCAATTTGAGCACATGGGTTGTCCTAAAAACCCTATGTGAACGTGGCGTGTGAAAAACTGATGTGTAGTGCTGAAGTGAATGTGTAAGTGAGTTAAGACTGCCTACAGAGCTAGCAACCAACTTTATTCAGCTACCCTGTGACAGGATTAAAAACAATAAACTGAATAATGAGTCTGTCAACATTAGAGACAGCTACATTAGCGAGATCGACATGTTTCGGCCTTCGTGACCTATTAAATTGTCATGGCCTTCATCAGGATAAAAAAAAAAGAACAGCTACTGCCAAGGTGTACGTGTGCACAAAATAGAAAGAAAATAATGTGGAACAACGGTGTGTTATACTGAACCAGGAATCCTTGTATTCAGTCTAGTCCACTGATGGAGCCTACAATAAAAACAAAAAGAAAAAGAACAACAGTGCATATGCAAGGTTGTGCCACATACATACTGACCTCTGTTTTACAAGAACCGTACTAGGCATGGCCAAGTCACTGTTATGTTCAGTAAGTGACAGAAGAAGTGGCACTTACCTATTTAGGTCAAGAAAGTTACCACTTCTGTCCGGGGCTAAATAGCCATTGGTACAAACGCCAACCAACCTAGGAAAGAAAGGTGGTGGCGTCAACCCAAGAGAAGAAACAAGAGGAGAGGAGTAAAGGTGTTGGATATCAGTCAGTCCAGTAAAGAAAATGTGGTGAAGTGGACCAATGTTTAGGTGACAGAGGAGTGGGGCGCTCATACCCCAGTTTAGAGCCGGGCACTCAGCTCGGGGGTTCTAGCAGAAGCTTGTATTGCAATAGTAGGAGAGCAAGGACGCTCATGCCCAATTAACCCAGTGGGAAGCAACTAAAAAATACCAAGCATTGGCCCGTGTAAGCGGGAATGAGTCTAGACTGTAAGAATGCCAAATGAGACTCATGTGACACCCGGGAGGCTATTGGAGACTGCGCCTGGGATGATCTATAAAGCCAGACCTCATTTGTCTGCGAGTCGAAAGGCAAGATGCCAAGACAGCGTCGTTATCTCAGAAAGTCGGGGGGCTGGTGAAAGGTATATCCACGGGTGGAGGAAGACTCAGGATATGGCGACATCCAGGCAGGACAGGAAACATAAAGCAAGACTGGAGGGGAGATATCCCCAAGTGCCGGACTATAAAGGGAAGGGAATTAGAGACCCGCATAGGTGATATGTGTCTGTGTCTGGTGCCGACTCAACGCGTGTGTGAGCCCGAAGTATAGAAATGATTTAAGAAATCAAAAGCCGGAGTAGAATGGGAAAAAGCGGTAAAAAAATCCCCGTCTGTCGGACTGGGGAAAGGGGGAGGCCCATAATGGTGATGCGGGTCATGTCAAGCTCTAAGACGAGTGAGAGCCCGGGCATGAGGTAACTTACGCGGGGCTACTAAGAACGCAAGACGACCACAGCCGGGCCAAGGAGAAAGCCTGTGTGCTCGGCGGAAAAGTGGAGGGAGGAGCGGCCCCGTCAAGATAATACGGGGACAGCCCCTAAGAAGAAAGTGCCTGGAAGCGTAGAAGAGACTTACCGCTCAGATGGAGTGTTGTATCCAGGGGCGTCAGTCCAGCCGGCAGGGTGCCTGCTGCGTCCGGAAGGGCCGTATTTCACTGCGCAGCGGTTTCCGTGATCTAGTGCAGAGGATCACGGGAGGTGTAGTCAAACGTGCAAGTGCGGCGGGAAATGTAGTTTATATGACGCCGAGGGAGCACGGACTGTCCGGAACAGAAGGGAATGTGGACAATAAAGTGTCGTAGTGAGCCAGGAGGGAGGCGGTCATAGAGGGCAAGGTTGTCAACCTCTCAGAAGAGCAATCAGAGGCACGGCAGGCCTGTGGAGATGTCGGTGTCAAGATCGCAGAGACCAGTGCACAAAAGGAGTGTGGCCCAAACCAGCGCGTGTAAAGTGCATGGTGTACTGTCAATGAGAGATCGCTGGTGAGACACACGGGGACAGCGAGTCCCCCCGGTACAGAGTCAAAAGGGGCAACTCTGAAAGTTGGCAAGTGTATGAGCCAAGGTGACCTTATGAAGGAGACAGAAAAACCCCAAAGGGGAATGACACTGTGAGAAGCAGGGTGACAAGATGAAGTGTGTGCACCCTGCAGATATTCAGGTTAAGGCAAGCCATGGAATATCATCATTGAGTCCCACTCTGTAGGTCTTAAGTCTAAAAACCCATCGCTGCTCTACCCGTAGAAGTTTCAGGGTAAGGTCAGGTGTTGTGGCAGCAAAATTGGGCTTGTCTAGTACTGTCCAGGTGAGAGAATCTGCCTGGTGATGCATCTCAAAGAAGTGCTTGGTCAGTTGCGTATTTTGTTTAGCACAACTAATAGTGCTCTTGTGTTGCTGTATACGTGTACGTATTTTGCGTGTAGTCATCCCGACATATCTGAGCCCGCAGGGGCAGGTAATGAGGTAGATGACACGGTCACTATTGCAGTTGGTGTGGTGTTTCAGCTCCCATGGTCTGATGGTGCCGATGTCTATGCTTTTGGTGGCGCGTGTCTGGGCACAAACCGAACATGACCCACAAGGGTAGTGACCTTGAACGGGTGGTAATTGCCAGAGAGTGTTGGGTTTTTGTGTGATCTTAGGTGGAGGTCTTGTGTGCACTAAAGTGTCCCTCAGGTTCAAGCTTCTTTTAAAAGCAAACAAAGGTTTTTGTAATGTGAGTTGGCCTTTGTTAAGGATCTTCCAATCACGCAGGGGATAGACTTCTTCACCGTATTGGAGAGGGAGCTAAAGGTGTTGACACATACCAATCTTGTTTGTGTTGGTTTGCTAAACGGATTGTCCAGTAGGGCGTCTCTGTTATTGTTGAGTGTACGTTTGGCTGATTTCTTCACCAAAGCCCTAGGATACTGTCTATCCAGAAGATTATTTCTTAATGTCTAGGCGTGTTTTTTGTATTTGTCAGTATTGGAGCAATTCCGCCGCAGCCTCAAAAATTGGCAGAACGGGAGATTTTCACGGAGCGATTTAGGATGATAGCTCTTGTAATGAAGCAAGGCATTGCGGGCCATCGGTTTTGTGTATAATTCAGTCTCCAAATGGCCCCCTGAAGGGTAGATTGAGAGATCCAGAAAAGCAAGTTTGTTTTTGCTATATTCGCATGTAAACTTGAGATGGTCGTTACGAGTGTTAAGCCAATTATGAAAGGTGTTGATGGTTGTCTCATCACCTCTCCAGACCACCAAGATATCGTCGATGTATCTCTTCCACATTTGGATGTGGGCCAGGAAGGGGTTATTGGATGATAACACAGTACCCTCTTCGAAAACGTGCATGAACAAATTCACCAGACTCGGCGCAAAAGTACTCCCCATATACGTCCCGGACACCTGGAGATACAGTTGTGTTTCAAAGAGAAAGAAGTTCTCTTTCATTGCCATGGTGGCACACCTCATAATGAATGGAATAGGTGTAATGGTGTCCGGTGGATGGAGAGTCAGAAGATGTTCAATCGTGGCCAGTGTCTAGTCCTGAGGGATGCATGTATACAGTGACTCCACATCAAAAGAAACTAGATAGTCAGTGTCAGGGTCGAATGGAACACAAGAGCACTATTAGATGTGCTAAACAAAATGCGCAACTGACCAAGCACTTCTTTGAGATGCATCACCAGGCAGATTCTCTCACCTGGACAGTACTAGACAAGCCCAATTTTGCTGCCACAACACCTGACCTTACCCTGAAACTTCTACGGGTAGAGCAGCGATGGGTTTTTAGACTTAAGACCTCCAGAGTGGGAATCAATGATGATATTCAGTGGCTTGCCTTAACCTGAATATCTGCAGGGTGCACACACTTCATCTTGTTACCCTGCTTCTCACAGTGTAATTCCCCTTTGGGGTTTTTCTGTCTCCTTCATAAGGTCACCTTGGCTCATACACTTGCCAACTTTCAGAGTTGCCCCTTTTGACTCCGTACCGGGGGGACTCGCTGTCCCCGTGTGTCTCACCAGCGATCTCTCATTGACAGTACACCATGCGCTTTACACGCGCTGGTTCGGGCCACATTCCTTATGTGCACCGGTCTCTGCGATCTTGACACCGACACATCCACAGGCCTGCCGTGCCTCTGATTGCTCTTCTGAGAGGTTGACAACCTTGCCCTCTATGACCGCCTCCCTCCTGGCTCATTACGACACTTTATTGTCCACATTCCCTTCTATTCTGGACAGTCCGTGCTCCCTCGGCGTTATATAAACTACATTTCCCGCTGCACTTGCACATTTGACTACACCTCCCGTGATCCTCGGCACTAGATCACGGAAGCCGCCGCGCAGTGAAATACGGCCCTTCCGGACGCCGCAGGCACCTTGCCGGCTGGACTGATGCCCCTGGAAACAAGGCTCCATCTGAGCGTTAAGTCTCTTCTATGCTTCCAGGCACTTTCTTCTTTGGGGCTGTCCCCGTATTATCTTGACGGGGCTGCTCCTCCCTCCCCTATTCCGCCGAGCACACAGGCTTTCTCCTTGGCCCGGCTGTGCTCGTCTTGCTTTCTTAGTAACCCTGCGTAAGTTACCTCACGCCCGGGCTCTCACTCGTCTTAGAGCTTGCCATGACCCGCATCACCATTATGGGTCTCCCCCTTTCCCCAGTCCGACAGACGGGGATTTTTTTACCGCTTTTTTCCATTCTACTCCGGCTTTTGATTTCTTAAATCATTTCTATACTTCGGGCTCACGCACATGTTGAGTCTGCACCAGACACAGACACGTATGACCTATGCGGGTCTGTAATTCCCTTCCCTTTATAGTCCGGCACTTGCGGATATCTCCCCTCCGGTCTCGCTTTATGTTTCCTGTTCTGCCTGGATGTCGCCATATCCTGGGTCTTCCACTACCTGTGGATATACCTTTCAGCAGCCCAGCCGACTTTCTGAGATAACGACACTGTCTTGGCATCTTGCCTTTCGACTCTCAGACAAATGAGGTCTGGCTTTATAGATCAGCCCAGGCGCAGTCTCCAATAGCCTCCCAGGTGTCACATGAGTCTCATTTGGCATTGTTACAGTCTAGACTCATTCCCGCTTACACGGGCCAATGCTTGGTATTTTTTAGTTGCTTCCCACTGGGTTAATTGGGCATGAGCGTCCTTGCTCTCCTACTATTGCAATACAAGCTTCTGCTAGAACCCCCGAGCTGAGTGCCCGGCTCAAAACTGGGGTATGAGCGCCCCACTCCTCTGTCACCTAAACATTGGTCCACTTCACCACATTTTCTTGACTGGACTGACTGATATCCAGCACCTTTGCTCCACTCCTGTTGTTTCTTCTCTTGGGTTGCCGCCACCACCTTTCTTCCCTAGGTTGGTTGGCGTTTGTACCAATGGCTATTTAGCCCCAGACAGAAGTGGTAACTTTCTTGACCTAAATAGGTAAGTGCCACTTCTTCTGTCACTTACTGAACATAACAGTGACTTGGCCATGCCTAGTACGGTTCTTGTAAAATGGATGTCAGTATGTATGTGGCACAACCATGAATATGCACTGTTGTTCTTTTTCTTTTTCTTTTTATTGTAGGCTCCATCGGTGGACTAGACTGAATACAAGGATTCCTGGTTCAGTATAACACACCGTTGTTCCACATTATTTTCTTTCTATTTTGTGCACACGTACACCTTGGCAGTAGCTGTTCTTTTTTGATCCTGATGAAGGCCATGACACTTTAACAGATCACGAAGGCCGAAACATGTCGATCTCGCTAATGTAGCTGTCTCTAATGTTGACAGGCTCATTATTCAGTTTATTGTTTTTAATCCTGTCACAGGGTAGCTGAATAAATTTGTTGCTAGCTCTGTAGGCAGTCTTAACTCACTTACACATTCACCTCAGCACTGCACATCAGTTTTTCACATGCCACGCTCACATAGGGTTTTTAGGACAACCCATGTGCTCAAATTGAAAACATCCCTGAGCTCCTCCCTCGTAGAGAGGGGGTTGTAGCCCGCGCTAAGACTAGGTTTTGATGCGAGGAGGCACCCCTATGATGAAGCATGACACCTCTGGTGTGTGAGGGGAACCGTCCTTAAAAAGGGATATCTCCCCTTTTTTATCTGCATGGTTCCTGTAGTCCACACTCTTACTTGACTGGTACCCTGGACCCGTGGGCTCTTTGTGTGTTAACTATTACGAGTGGGGAGTGTGCCCACGCTGGTCCTAAAACCTCCTCTTGGCCCCCCTTTTGTGAGTGACATTGTTCGAGCAGCGGCTCAGCTGCGGGCCGTTAATTTCTTCTTTCTCTTCTATCTCTCTTCTGCTCCCCTATTTTCGGTGAGCTACCATCACATTACACCATTGACATCATGGCAGAACGCACCGGGCTATCTTTTGACGCTGCAATGGTGCTGGATATCTTAACAATACCCAGCATATTAGACACACCACTTACTCAAACCATCACGACATCTGACGACTGGAACAAACTGCAAAATCTTAAACGACTCCATATAAGAACAACCACACATGGGTCTATAATGACCGAATACCTGAGGGGTAACTGTGCTCCAACTGGCCTCATAGTAACTAATGCTCCCAGACTTTTTTAGACAACAAGATCTTCCTCAAAGACTGGTTCCTCATCGCATGGCGATGCACGAGGGACTGGCTTATCCTAATTATTAGCACCGCTAAGAAGGTGGCCGATACCATCCTGATAGAAATTCAGACTCTGGAATCTGAAATAAGAACCATAGTCAGTGCCACACTTTTTAAGAAAAATTTGGAAGAAACCAACAAGACAACTAAAGACTACAAGGAATCTCTGCTTACAAGCAAGATTACCAAATTCAAAAAGGACTTGGCCAAATTTGCACTAGAGAAGGTGTACCCATATACTGATGAATCATATAAACCCCCGGTTTTCAACAAGGGAGGCAGACGTTATGGTTCTAATTACTCTTCCTCAGACAGAGAAGATGGTTCGAGCGACTCGGATAACAGTTTAGACACAACACACCAGAGAACGCCGAACCGAGGCAACAGAAATTGGCGTGGTTCGCGAGGTGGACCCCAACCGAACCAGTGGTGGCCACCAACACCATGGGGCTATCCGCCTTCCCCAGCATTCGGTCCAGGACCTCAAGGTCCCATGATGGCATTCCCACAACAACAAGGTTATATCCAGCCTTTTTTAGGACAGGGCCGCGGCCGCTCACGGGGAAGAAGAAGATCCCAGCAACAGGTCCACTGGAGCCCCCCGAACTCCCCATCGAACATGAGGAGCATGATGAAGACAAGACAACGGGCAGGCCCAAGCAGGGACCCAGTCTCGTAGTGAACCTGAGTCAACGACCACTAACACAGACGAAACCACTGTCCTTGAACGCGGCCTGGGCTTCGTTCCCACGAACTGCGGAGATCCTTTTATACTGCAACAAGAGGTACATCAATTCTTCCGCAAAGTGAGGCTTCACTTTTTCTTTGCAGATAAGACTCCCATTGAAACCAACCAGGCTATAACTAACACCAATCTACGCCCCAAATCTACCTTTAATACAGCTATCGGTTCGATACCAGTAGAGGTAGCCACCTTCGAGAAGGCTGTCCTTAAAGATCTGGATTTGAGTACATCTATACCATCCCGGATCTATCAGAACATTCCCAAGCGGGAGCAGCAAGCGTTACGCATTCTGAAGATGGACAACACCATCACCATAAAGCCGGCAGACAAGGGCGGTGCCATTGTACTAATGGATGCTACATCCTACAGGACAGAATGTTTACGCCAGTTGGGTGTGATTACTTCTTACCGCCCATTACATCAAGACCCTACGGAGAGGATTACTGAAACCATCGTCTCCATGACAAAGGAGGCCACAGATAATGGATGGATCACACATAAGGAAGCCGAGTTTCTCTGCACCAAAGAACCGGTGACTCCCTAGTTTTATATACTGCCAAAAATTCATAAACCACAGAGACCACCTCCTGGTAGACCGATCATCTCGGGCATCGGTTCCGCCTTGGAGCCACTGTCTCAGTTCGTTGATTTCTTCCTACGCCCTCTAGTCCGAACGATGCCAACATATTTACAAGACACAAAGGACGTCCTCAGGCTACTTAGAGGGATTGCATTCGACCCTGACACTGACTATCTAGTGTCTTTTGATGTGGAGTCACTGTATACATGCATCCCTCAGGACCAGACACTGGCCACGATTGAACATCTTCTGACTCTCCATCCACCGGACACCATTACACCTATTCCATTAATTATGAGGTGTGCCACCATGGCAACGAAAGAGAACTTCTTTCTCTTTGAAACACAACTGTATCTCCAGGTGTCCAGGACGTCTATAGGGAGTACTTTTGTGCCGAGTCTGGCGAATTTGTTCATGCACGTTTTCGAAGAGGGTACCGTGTTATCATCCAATAACCCCTTCCTGACCCACATCCAAATGTGGAAGAGATACATCGACGATATCTTGGTGGTCTGGAGAGGTGATGAGACAACCATCAACACCTTTCATAATTGGCTTAACACTCGTAACGACCATCTCAAGTTTACATGCGAATATAGCAAAAACAAACTTGCTTTTCTGGATCTCTCAATCTATCCATCAGGGGGCCATTTGGAGACTGAATTATACACAAAACCGATGGCCCGCAATGCCTTGCTTCATTACGAGAGCTATCATCCTAAATCGCTCCGTGAAAATCTCCCGTTCTGCCAATTTTTGAGGCTGCGGCGGAATTGCTCCAATACTGACAAATACAAAGAACACGCCCAGACATTTAGAAATAATCTTCTGGATAGACAGTATCCTAGGGCTTTGGTGAAGAAATCAGCCAAACGTGCACTCAACAATAACAGAGCCGCCCTACTGGACAATCCGTTTAGCAAACCAACACAAACAAGATTGGTATGTGTCAACACCTTTAGCTCCCTCTCCAATACGGTGAAGAAGTCTATCTTGCGTAATTGGAAGATCCTTAACAAAGGCCAACTCACATTACAAAAACCTTTGTTTGCTTTTAAAAGAAGCTTGAACCTGAGGGACACTTTAGTGCACACAAGACCTCCACCTAAGATCACACAAAAACCCAACACTCTCTGGCAATTACCACCCGTTCAAGGTCACTACCCTTGTGGGTCATGTTCGGTTTGTGCCCAGAAACGCGCCACCAAAAGCATAGACATCGGCACCATCAGACCATGGGAGCTGAAACACCACACCAACTGCTATAGTGAACGTGTCATCTTCCTCATTACCTGCCCCTGCGGGCTCAGATATGTCGGGATGACTACACGCAAAATACGTACACGTATACAGGAACACAAGAGCACTATTAGATGTGCTAAACAAAATACGCGACTGACCAAGCACATCTTTGAGATGCATCACTAGGCAGATTCTCTCACCTGGACAGTACTAGACAAGCCCAATTTTGCTGCCACAACACCTGACCTTACCCTGAAACTTCTATGGGTAGAGCAGCGATAGGTTTTTAGACTTAAGACCTCCAGGGTGGGACTCAATGATGATATTCCATGGCTTGCCTTAACCTGAATATCTGCAGGGTGCACACACTTCATCTTGTCACCCTGCTTCTCACAGTGTAATTCCCCTTTGGGGTTTTTCTGTCCCCTTCATAAGGTCACCTTGGCTCATACACTTGCCAACTTTCAGAGTTGCCCCTTTTGACTCCGTACCGGGGGTACTCGCTGTCCCCGTGTGTCTCACCAGCGATCTCTCATTGACAGTACACCATGTGCTTTACACGCGCTGGTTCGGGCCGCACTCCATATGTGCACCGGTCTCTGCGATCTTGACACCGACACATCCACAGTCCTGCCGGGCCTCTGATTGCTCTTCTGAGTGGTTGAAAACCTTGCCCTCAATGACCGCCTCCCTCCTGGCTCACTACGACACTTTATTGTCCACATTCCCTTTTATTCCGGACAGTACGTGCTCCCTCGCCGTCATATAAACTACATTTCCCGCCGCACTTGCACGTTTGACTACACCTCCCGTGATCCTCTGCACTGATCACGGAAGCCGCAGCGCAGTCAAATACGGCCCTTCCGGACGCCGCAGGCACCCTGCCGGCTGGACTGAGGCCCCTGGATACAACGCTCCATCTGAGCGGTAAGTCTCTTCTACGCTTCCAGGCACTTTCTTCTTAGGGGCTGTCCCCGTATTATCTTGACGGGGCCGCTCCTCCCTCCCCTATTCCACCGAGCACACAGGCTTTCTCCTTGGCCCGGGTGTGCTCGTCTTGCTTTCTTAGTAGCCCTGCATAAGTTACCTCACGCCCGGGCTCTCACTCGTCTTAGAGCTTGCCATGACCCGCATCACCATTATGGGTCTCCCCCTTTCCCCAGTCCGACAGACGGGGATTTTTTTACCGCTTTTTCCCATTCTACTCCGGCTTTTGATTTCTTAAATCATTTCTATACTTCGGGCTCACACACGCGTTGAGTCTGCACCAGACACAGACACGTATGACCTATGCGGGTCTGTAATTCCCTTCCCTTTATAGTCCGGCACTTGGGGATATCTCCCCTCCGGTCTCGCTTTATGTTTCCTGTCCTGCCTGGATGTCGCCATATCCTGGGTCTTCCACCACCTGTGGATATACCTTTCACCAGCCCCCCGACTTTCTGAGATAACAACGCTGTCTTGGCATCTTGCCTTTCGACTCTCAGACAAATGAGGTCTGGCTTTATAGATCATCCCAGGCGCAGTCTCCAATAGCCTCCCAGGTGTCACATGAGTCTCATTTGGCATTCTTACACTCTAGACTCATTCCCGCTTACACGGGACAATGCTTGGTATTTTTTAGTTGCTTCCCACTGGGTTAATTGGGCATGAGCGTCCTTGCCCTCCTACTATTGCAATACAAGCTTCTGCTAGAACCCCCAAGCTAAGTGCCCGGCTCTAAACTGGGGTATGAGCGCCCCACTCCTCTGTCACCTAAACATTGGTCCACTTCACCACTTTTTCTTGACTGGACTGACTGATATCCAGCACCTTTGCTCCTCTTCTCTTGTTTCTTCTCATGGGTTGACGCCACCACCTTTCTTCCCTAGGTTGGTTGGCGTTTGTACCAATGGCTATCTAGCCCCGGACAGAAGTGGTAACTTTCTTGACCTAAATAGGTAAGTGCCACTTCTTCTGTCACTTACTGAACATAGCAGTGACTTGGCCATGCCTAGTACGGTTCTTGTAAAATGGATGTCAGTATGTATGTGGCACAACCATGCATATGCACTGTTGTTCTTTTTCTTTTTGTTTTTATTGTAGGCTCCATCAGTGCACTAGACTGAATACAAGGATTCCTGGTTCAGTATACCACACCGTTGTTCCACATTATTTTCTTTCTATTTTGTGCACATGTACACCTTGGCAGTAGCTGTTCTTTTTGATCCTGATGAAGGCCATGACACTTTAATAGGTCACGAAGGCCGAAACATGTCGATCTCGCTAATGTAGCTGTCTCTAATGTTGACAGGCTCATTATTAAGTTTATTGTTTTTAATCCTGTCACAGGGTAGCTGAATAAAGTTTGTTGCCAGCTCTGTAGACAGTCTTAACTCACTTACACATTCACTTCAGCACTGCACATCAGTTTTTCACACGCCACGCTCACATAGGGTTTTTAGGACAACCCATGTGCTCAAATTGAAAACATCCCTGATCTCCTCCCTCATAAAGAGGGGTTGTAGCCCACGCTAAGACTAGGTTTTGACACGAGGAGGCACCCCTATGATGAAGCATGACACCTCTGGTGTGTGAGGGGAACCGTCCTTAAAAAGGGATATCCCCCTTTTTTATCTGCATGGTTCCTGTAGTCCACACTCTTACTTGACTGGTACCCTGGACCCATGGGCTCTTTGTGTGTTAATTATTACGAGTGGGGAGTGTGCCCACGCTGGTCCTAAAACCTCCTCTTGGCCCCCCTTTTGTGTGGGACATTGTTCGAGCAGCGGCTCAGCTGCTGGCCGTTAATTTCTTCTTTCTCTTCTATCTCTCTTCTGCTCCCCTATTTTCGGTGAGCTACCTTCACATTACACCATTGACATCATGGCAGAACGCACCGGGCTATCTTTTGACGATGCAATGGTGCTGGATATCTTAACAACACCCAGCATATTAGACACACCACTTACTCAAACCATCACATCTGACGACTGGAACAAACTGCAAAATCTTAAACGACTCCATATAAGAACAACCACACATGGGTCTATAATGACCGAATACCTGAGGGGTAACTGTGCTCCAACTGGCCTCATAGTAACTAATGCTCCCAGACTTTTTTTAGACAACAAGATCTTCCTCAAAGACTGGTCCCTCATCGCATGGCGATGCACGAGGGACTGGCTTATCCTAATTATTAGCACCGCTAAGAAGGTGGCCGATACCATCCTAATCGAAATTCAGACTCTGGAACCTGAAATAAGAACCATATTCAGTGCCACACTTTTTAAGAAAAATTTGGAAGAAACCAACAAGACAACTAAAGACTACAAGGAATCTCTGCTTACAAGCAAGATTACCAAATTCAAAAAGGACTTGGCCAAATTTGCACTAGTGAAGGTGTACCCATATACTGATGAATCATATAAACCCCAGGTTTTCAACAAGGGAGGCAGACGTTATGGGTCTAATTACTCTTCCTCAGACAGAGAAGATGGTTCGAGCGACTCGGATAACAGTTTAGACACAACACGCCAGAGAACGCAGAACCGAGGCAACAGAAATTGGCGTGGTTCGCGAGGTGGACCCCAATCGAACCAGTGGTGGCCACCAACACCATGGGGCTATCCGCCTTCCCCAGCATTCGGTCCAGGACCTCAAGGTCCCATGATGGCCTTCCCACAACAACAAGGTTATATCCAGCCTTTTTTAGGACAGGGCCGCGGCCGCTCACGAGGAGGAAGAAGATCCCAGCAACAGGTCCACTGGAGCCCCCCGAACTCCCCTCCGAACACGAGGAGCATGACGAAGACAGGACAACGGGCAGGCCCAAGCAGGGACCCAGTCTCGTAGTGAACCTGAGTCAACGACCACTAACACAGACGAAACCACTGTCCTTGAACGCGGCCTGGGCTTCGTTCCCACGAACTGCAGAGATCCTTTTATACTGCAGCAAGAGGTACATCAATTCTTCCGCAAAGTGAGGCTTCACTTTTTCTTTGCAGATAAGACTCCCATTGAAACCAACCAGGCTATAACTAACACCAATCTACGCCCCAAATCTACCTTTAATCCACCTATCGGTTCGGTTCCAGTAGAGGTAGCCACCTTCGAGAAGGCTGTCCTTAAAGATCTGGATTTGAGTACATCTATACCATCCCGGATCTATCAGAACATTCCCAAGCGGGAGCAGCAAGCGTTACGCATTCTGAAGATGGACAACACCATCACCATAAAGCCGGCAGACAAGGGCGGTGCCATTGTACTAATGGATACTACATCCTACAGGACAGAATGTTTACGCCAGTTGGGTGTGATTACTTCTTACCGCCCATTACATCAAGACCCTACGGAGAGGATTACTGAAACCATCGTCTCCATGACAAAGGAGGCCACAGATAATGGATGGATCACACATAAGGAACCCGAGTTTCTCTGCACCAAAGAACGGGTGACTCCCTATTTTTATATACTGCCAAAAATTCATAAACCACAGAGACCACCTCCTGGTAGACCGATCATCTCGGGCATCGGTTCCGCCTTGGAGCCGCTGTCTCAGTTCGTTGATTTCTTCCTACGCCCTCTAGTCCGAATGATGCCAACATATTTACAAGACACAAAGGACGTCCTCAGGCTACTTAGAGGGATTGCATTCGACTCTGACACTGACTATCTAGTGTCTTTTGATGTGGAGTCACTGTATACATGCATCCCTCAGGACCAGACACTGGCCACGATTGAACATCTTCTGACTCTCCATCCACCGGACACCATTACACCTATTCCATTCATTATGAGGTGTGCTACCATGGCAATGAAAGAGAACTTCTTTCTCTTTGAAACACAACTGTATCTCCAGGTGTCCGGGACGTCTATGGGGAGTACTTTTGCGCTGAGTCTGGCGAATTTGTTCATGCACGTTTTCGAAGAAGATACCGTGTTATCATCCAATAACCCCTTCCTGGCCCACATCCAAATGTGGAAGAGATACATCGACGATATCTCGGTGGTCTGGAGAGGTGATGAGACAACCATCAACACCTTTCATAATTGGCTTAACACTCGTAACGACCATCTCAAGTTTAAATGCGAATATAGCAAAAACAAACTTGCTTTTCTGGATCTCTCAATTTACCCATCAGGGGGCCATTTGGAGACTGAATTATACACAAAACCGATGGCCCGCAATGCCTTGCTTCATTACGAGAGCTATCATCCTAAATCGCTCCTTGAAAATCTCCCGTTCTGCCAATTTTTGAGGCTGCGGCGGAATTACTCCAATACTGACAAATACAAAGAACACGCCCAGACATTAAGAAATAATCTTCTGGATAGACAGTATCCTAGGGCTTTGGTGAAGAAATCAGCCAAACGTGCACTCAACAATAACAGAGACGCCCTACTGGACAATCCGTTTAGCAAACCAACACAAACAAGATTGGTATGTGTCAACACCTTTAGCTCCCTCTCCAATACGGTGAAGAAGTCTATCCTGCGTAATTGGAAGATCCTTAACAAAGGCCAACTCACATTACAAAAACCTTTGTTTGCTTTTAAAAGAAGCTTGAACCTGAGGGACACTTTAGTGCACACAAGACCTCCACCTAAGATCACACAAAAACCCAACACTCTCTGGCAATTACCACCCGTTCAAGGTCACTACCCTTGTGGGTCATGTTCGGTTTGTGCCCAGAAACGCGCCACCAAAAGCATAGAGATCGGCACCATCAGACCATGGGAGCTGAAACACCACACCAACTGCAATAGTGAATGTGTCATCTTCCTCATTACCTGCCCCTGCGGGCTCAGATATGTGGGGATGACTACACGCAAAATACGTACACGTATACAGGAACACAAGAGCACTATTAGATGTGCTAAACAAAATACGCGACTGACCAAGCACTTCTTTGAGATGCATCACCAGGCAGATTCTCTCACCTGGACTGTACTAGACAAGCCCAATTTTGCTGCCACAACACCTGACCTTACCCTGAAACTTCTACGTGTAGAGCAGCGATGGGTTTTTAGACTTCAGACCTCCAGAGTGGGAATCAATGATGATATTCCATGGCTTGCCTTAACCTGAATATCTGCAGGGTGCACACACTTCATCTTGTCACCCTGCTTCTCACAGTGTAATTCCCCTTTGGGGTTTTTTCTGTCTCCTTCATAAGGTCACCTTGGCTCATACACTTGCCAACTTTCAGAGTTGCCCCTTTGACTCCGTACCGGGGGACTCGCTGTCCCCGTGTGTCTCACCAGCGATCTCTCATTGACAGTACACCATGCGCTTTACACGCGCTGGTTCGGGCCACACTCCTTATGTGCACCGGTCTCTGCTATCTTGACACCGACACATCCACAGGCCTGCCGTGCCTCTGATTACTCTTCTGAGAGGTTGAAAACCTTGCCCTCAATGACCGCCTCCCTCCTGGCTCACTACGACACTTTATTGTCCACATTCCCTTCTATTCTGGACAGTCCGTGCTCCCTCGGCGTCATATAAACTACATTTCCCACCGATCTTGCACGTTTGACTACACCTCCCGTGATCCTCTGCACTTGATCACGGAAGCCGCCGCGCAGTCAAATACGGCCCTTCTGGATGCCGCAGGCACCCTGCCGGATGGACTGACGCCCCTGGATACAACGCTCCATCTGAGCGGTAAGTCTCTTCTACGCTTCCAGGCACTTTCTTCTTAGGGGCTGTCCCCGTATTATCTTGACGGGGCCGCTCCTCCCTCCCCTATTCCGCCGAGCACACAGGCTTTCTCCTTGGCCCGGCTGTGCTCGTCTTGCTTTCTTAGTAGCCCCGCGTAAGTTACCTCACGCCCGGGCTCTCACTCGTCTTGGAGCTTGCCATGACCTGCATCACCATTATGGGTCTCCCCTTTCCCCAGTCCGACAGACGGGGATTTTTTTACCGCTTTTTCCCATTCTGCTCCGGCTTTTGATTTCTTAAATCATTTCTATACTTCGGGCTCACACACGCGTTGAGTCTGCACCAGACACAGACATGTATGACCTATGCGGGTCTGTAATTCCCTTCCCTTTATAGTCCGGCACTTGGGGATATCTCCCCTCCGGTCTCGCTTTATGTTTCCTGTCCTGCCTGGATGTCGCCATATCCTGGGTCTTCCACTACCTGAGGATATACCTTTCACCAGCCCCCGACTTTCTGAGATAACGACACTGTCTTGGCATCTTGCCTTTCGACTCTCAGACAAATGAGGTCTGGCTTTATAGATCATCCCAGGCGCAGTCTCCAATAGCCTCCCGGGTGTCACATGAGTCTCATTTGGCATTGTTACAGTCTAGACTCATTCCCGCTTACATGGGCCAATGCTTGGTATTTTTTAGTTGCTTCCCACTGGGTTAATTGGGCATGAGCGTCCTTGCTCTCCTACTATTGCAATACAAGCTTCTGCTAGAACCCCCGAGCTGAGTGCCCGGCTCTAAACTGGGGTATGAGCGCCCCACTCCTCTGTCACCTAAACATTGGTCCACTTCACCACTTTTTCTTGACTGGACTGACTGATATCCAGCACCTTTGCTCCTCTTCTCTTGTTTCTTCTCATGGGTTGACGCCACCACCTTTCTTCCCTAGGTTGGTTGGCGTTTGTACCAATGGCTATCTAGCCCCGGACAGAAGTGGTAACTTTCTTGACCTAAATAGGTAAGTGCCACTTCTTCTGTCACTTACTGAACATAGCAGTGACTTGGCCATGCCTAGTACGGTTCTTGTAAAATGGATGTCAGTATGTATGTGGCACAACCATGCATATGCACTGTTGTTCTTTTTCTTTTTGTTTTTATTGTAGGCTCCATCAGTGCACTAGACTGAATACAAGGATTCCTGGTTCAGTATACCACACCGTTGTTCCACATTATTTTCTTTCTATTTTGTGCACATGTACACCTTGGCAGTAGCTGTTCTTTTTTGATCCTGATGAAGGCCATGACACTTTAATAGGTCACGAAGGCCGAAACATGTCGATCTCGCTAATGTAGCTGTCTCTAATGTTGACAGGCTCATTATTAAGTTTATTGTTTTTAATCCTGTCACAGGGTAGCTGAATAAAGTTTGTTGCCAGCTCTGTAGACAGTCTTAACTCACTTACACATTCACTTCAGCACTGCACATCAGTTTTTCACACGCCACGCTCACATAGGGTTTTTAGGACAACCCATGTGCTCAAATTGAAAACATCCCTGATCTCCTCCCTCATAAAGAGGGGTTGTAGCCCACGCTAAGACTAGGTTTTGACACGAGGAGGCACCCCTATGATGAAGCATGACACCTCTGGTGTGTGAGGGGAACCGTCCTTAAAAGGGATATCCCCCTTTTTATCTGCATGGTTCCTGTAGTCCACACTCTTACTTGACTGGTACCCTGGACCCATGGGCTCTTTGTGTGTTAATTATTACGAGTGGGGAGTGTGCCCACGCTGGTCCTAAAACCTCCTCTTGGCCCCCTTTTGTGTGGGACATTGTTCTGAGCAGCGGCTCAGCTGCTGGCCGTTAATTTCTTCTTTCTCTTCTATCTCTCTTCTGCTCCCCTATTTTCGGTGAGCTACCTTCACATTACACCATTGACATCATGGCAGAACGCACCGGGCAATCTTTTGACGATGCAATGGTGCTGGATATCTTAACAACACCCAGCATATTAGACACACCACTTACTCAAACCATCACGACATCTGACGACTGGAACAAACTGCAAAATCTTAAACGACTCCATATAAGAACAACCACACATGGGTCTATAATGACCGAATACCTGAGGGGTAACTGTGCTCCAACTGGCCTCATAGTAACTAATGCTCCCAGACTTTTTTAGACAACAAGATCTTCCTCAAAGACTGGTCCTCATCGCATGGCGATGCACGAGGGACTGGCTTATCCTAATTATTAGCACCGCTAAGAAGGTGGCCGATACCATCCTAATCGAAATTCAGACTCTGGAACCTGAAATAAGAACCATATTCAGTGCCACACTTTTTAAGAAAAATTTGGAAGAAACCAACAAGACAACTAAAGACTACAAGGAATCTCTGCTTACAAGCAAGATTACCAAATTCAAAAAGGACTTGGCCAAATTTGCACTAGTGAAGGTGTACCCATATACTGATGAATCATATAAACCCCAGGTTTTCAACAAGGGAGGCAGACGTTATGGGTCTAATTACTCTTCCTCAGACAGAGAAGATGGTTCGAGCGACTCGGATAACAGTTTAGACACAACACGCCAGAGAACGCAGAACCGAGGCAACAGAAATTGGCGTGGTTCGCGAGGTGGACCCCAATCGAACCAGTGGTGGCCACCAACACCATGGGGCTATCCGCCTTCCCCAGCATTCGGTCCAGGACCTCAAGGTCCCATGATGGCCTTCCCACAACAACAAGGTTATATCCAGCCTTTTTAGGACAGGGCCGCGGCCGCTCACGAGGAGGAAGAAGATCCCAGCAACAGGTCCACTGGAGCCCCCGAACTCCCCTCCGAACACGAGGAGCATGACGAAGACAGGACAACGGGCAGGCCCAAGCAGGGACCCAGTCTCGTAGTGAACCTGAGTCAACGACCACTAACACAGACGAAACCACTGTCCTTGAATGCGGCCTGGGCTTCGTTCCCACGAACTGCGGAGATCCTTTTATACTGCAGCAAGAGGTACATCAATTCTTCCGCAAAGTGAGGCTTCACTTTTCTTTGCAGATAAGACTCCCATTGAAACCAACCAGGCTATAACTAACACCAATCTACGCCCCAAATCTACCTTTAATCCACCTATCGGTTCGGTTCCAGTAGAGGTAGCCACCTTCGAGAAGGCTGTCCTTAAAGATCTGGATTTGAGTACATCTATACCATCCCGGATCTATCAGAACATTCCCAAGCGGGAGCAGCAAGCGTTACGCATTCTGAAGATGGACAACACCATCACCATAAAGCCGGCAGACAAGGGCGGTGCCATTGTACTAATGGATACTACATCCTACAGGACAGAATGTTTACGCCAGTTGGGTGTGATTACTTCTTACCGCCCATTACATCAAGACCCTACGGAGAGGATTACTGAAACCATCGTCTCCATGACAAAGGAGGCCACAGATAATGGATGGATCACACATAAGGAACCCGAGTTTCTCTGCACCAAAGAACCGGTGACTCCCTATTTTTATATACTGCCAAAAATTCATAAACCACAGAGACCACCTCCTGGTAGACCGATCATCTCGGGCATCGGTTCCGCCTTGGAGCCGCTGTCTCAGTTCGTTGATTTCTTCCTACGCCCTCTAGTCCGAATGATGCCAACATATTTACAAGACACAAAGGACGTCCTCAGGCTACTTAGAGGGATTGCATTCGACTCTGACACTGACTATCTAGTGTCTTTTGATGTGGAGTCACTGTATACATGCATCCCTCAGGACCAGACACTGGCCACGATTGAACATCTTCTGACTCTCCATCCACCGGACACCATTACACCTATTCCATTCATTATGAGGTGTGCTACCATGGCAATGAAAGAGAACTTCTTTCTCTTTGAAACACAACTGTATCTCCAGGTGTCCGGGACGTCTATGGGGAGTACTTTTGCGCTGAATCTGGCGAATTTGTTCATGCACGTTTTCGAAGAAGATACCGTGTTATCATCCAATAACCCCTTCCTGGCCCACATCCAAATGTGGAAGAGATACATCGACGATATCTCGGTGGTCTGGAGAGGTGATGAGACAACCATCAACACCTTTCATAATTGGCTTAACACTCGTAACGACCATCTCAAGTTTAAATGCGAATATAGCAAAAACAAACTTGCTTTTCTGGATCTCTCAATTTACCCATCAGGGGGCCATTTGGAGACTGAATTATACACAAAACCGATGGCCCGCAATGCCTTGCTTCATTACGAGAGCTATCATCCTAAATCGCTCCTTGAAAATCTCCCGTTCTGCCAATTTTTGAGGCTGCGGCGGAATTACTCCAATACTGACAAATACAAAGAACACGCCCAGACATTAAGAAATAATCTTCTGGATAGACAGTATCCTAGGGCTTTGGTGAAGAAATCAGCCAAACGTGCACTCAACAATAACAGAGACGCCCTACTGGACAATCCGTTTAGCAAACCAACACAAACAAGATTGGTATGTGTCAACACCTTTAGCTCCCTCTCCAATACGGTGAAGAAGTCTATCCTGCGTAATTGGAAGATCCTTAACAAAGGCCAACTCACATTACAAAAACCTTTGTTTGCTTTTAAAAGAAGCTTGAACCTGAGGGACACTTTAGTGCACACAAGACCTCCACCTAAGATCACACAAAAACCCAACACTCTCTGGCAATTACCACCCGTTCAAGGTCACTACCCTTGTGGGTCATGTTCGGTTTGTGCCCAGAAACGCGCCACCAAAAGCATAGAGATCGGCACCATCAGACCATGGGAGCTGAAACACCACACCAACTGCAATAGTGAATGTGTCATCTTCCTCATTACCTGCCCCTGCGGGCTCAGATATGTGGGGATGACTACACGCAAAATACGTACACGTATACAGGAACACAAGAGCACTATTAGATGTGCTAAACAAAATAAGCGACTGACCAAGCACTTCTTTGAGATGCATCACCAGGCAGATTCTCTCACCTGGACTGTACTAGACAAGCCCAATTTTGCTGCCACAACACCTGACCTTACCCTGAAACTTCTACGTGTAGAGCAGCGATGGGTTTTTAGACTTCAGACCTCCAGAGTGGGACTCAATGATGATATTCCATGGCTTGCCTTAACCTGAATATCTGCAGGGTGCACACACTTCATCTTGTCACCCTGCTTCTCACAGTGTAATTCCCTTTGGGGTTTTTCTGTCTCCTTCATAAGGTCACCTTGGCTCATACACTTGCCAACTTTCAGAGTTGCCCCTTTTGACTCCGTACCGGGGGACTCGCTGTCCCCGTGTGTCTCACCAGCGATCTCTCATTGACAGTACACCATGCGCTTTACACGCGCTGGTTCGGGCCACACTCCTTATGTGCACCGGTCTCTGCTATCTTGACACCGACACATCCACAGGCCTGCCGTGCCTCTGATTGCTCTTCTGAGAGGTTGAAAACCTTGCCCTCAATGACCGCCTCCCTCCTGGCTCACTACGACACTTTATTGTCCACATTCCCTTCTATTCTGGACAGTCCGTGCTCCCTCGGCGTCATATAAACTACATTTCCCGCCGATCTTGCACGTTTGACTACACCTCCCGTGATCCTCTGCACTTGATCACGGAAGCCGCCGCGCAGTCAAATACGGCCCTTCTGGATGCCGCAGGCACCCTGCCGGATGGACTGACGCCCCTGGATACAACGCTCCATCTGAGCGGTAAGTCTCTTCTACGCTTCCAGGCACTTTCTTCTTAGGGGCTGTCCCCGTATTATCTTGACGGGGCCGCTCCTCCCTCCCCTATTCCGCCGAGCACACAGGCTTTCTCCTTGGCCCGGCTGTGCTCGTCTTGCTTTCTTAGTAGCCCCGCGTAAGTTACCTCACGCCCGGGCTCTCACTCGTCTTGGAGCTTGCCATGACCTGCATCACCATTATGGGTCTCCCCTTTCCCCAGTCCGACAGACGGGGATTTTTTTACCGCTTTTTCCCATTCTGCTCCGGCTTTTGATTTCTTAAATCATTTCTATACTTCGGGCTCACACACGCGTTGAGTCTGCACCAGACACAGACATGTATGACCTATGCGGGTCTGTAATTCCCTTCCCTTTATAGTCCGGCACTTGGGGATATCTCCCCTCCGGTCTCGCTTTATGTTTCCTGTCCTGCCTGGATGTCGCCATATCCTGGGTCTTCCACTACCTGAGGATATACCTTTCACCAGCCCCCGACTTTCTGAGATAACGACACTGTCTTGGCATCTTGCCTTTCGACTCTCAGACAAATGAGGTCTGGCTTTATAGATCATCCCAGGCGCAGTCTCCAATAGCCTCCCGGGTGTCACATGAGTCTCATTTGGCATTGTTACAGTCTAGACTCATTCCCGCTTACATGGGCCAATGCTTGGTATTTTTAGTTGCTTCCCACTGGGTTAATTGGGCATGAGCGTCCTTGCTCTCCTACTATTGCAATACAAGCTTCTGCTAGAACCCCCGAGCTGAGTGCCCGGCTCTAAACTGGGGTATGAGCGCCCCACTCCTCTGTCACCTAAACATTGGTCCACTTCACCACTTTTTCTTGACTGGACTGACTGATATCCAGCACCTTTGCTCCTCTTCTCTTGTTTCTTCTCATGGGTTGACGCCACCACCTTTCTTCCCTAGGTTGGTTGGCGTTTGTACCAATGGCTATCTAGCCCCGGACAGAAGTGGTAACTTTCTTGACCTAAATAGGTAAGTGCCACTTCTTCTGTCACTTACTGAACATAGCAGTGACTTGGCCATGCCTAGTACGGTTCTTGTAAAATGGATGTCAGTATGTATGTGGCACAACCATGCATATGCACTGTTGTTCTTTTTCTTTTTGTTTTTATTGTAGGCTCCATCAGTGCACTAGACTGAATACAAGGATTCCTGGTTCAGTATACCACACCGTTGTTCCACATTATTTTCTTTCTATTTTGTGCACATGTACACCTTGGCAGTAGCTGTTCTTTTTGATCCTGATGAAGGCCATGACACTTTAATAGGTCACGAAGGCCGAAACATGTCGATCTCGCTAATGTAGCTGTCTCTAATGTTGACAGGCTCATTATTAAGTTTATTGTTTTTAATCCTGTCACAGGGTAGCTGAATAAAGTTTGTTGCCAGCTCTGTAGACAGTCTTAACTCACTTACACATTCACTTCAGCACTGCACATCAGTTTTTCACACGCCACGCTCACATAGGGTTTTTAGGACAACCCATGTGCTCAAATTGAAAACATCCCTGATCTCCTCCCTCATAAAGAGGGGTTGTAGCCCACGCTAAGACTAGGTTTTGACACGAGGAGGCACCCCTATGATGAAGCATGACACCTCTGGTGTGTGAGGGGAACCGTCCTTAAAAGGGATATCCCCCTTTTTATCTGCATGGTTCCTGTAGTCCACACTCTTACTTGACTGGTACCCTGGACCCATGGGCTCTTTGTGTGTTAATTATTACGAGTGGGGAGTGTGCCCACGCTGGTCCTAAAACCTCCTCTTGGCCCCCCTTTTGTGTGGGACATTGTTCGAGCAGCGGCTCAGCTGCTGGCCGTTAATTTCTTCTTTCTCTTCTATCTCTCTTCTGCTCCCCTATTTTCGGTGAGCTACCTTCACATTACACCATTGACATCATGGCAGAACGCACCGGGCAATCTTTTGACGATGCAATGGTGCTGGATATCTTAACAACACCCAGCATATTAGACACACCACTTACTCAAACCATCACGACATCTGACGACTGGAACAAACTGCAAAATCTTAAACGACTCCATATAAGAACAACCACACATGGGTCTATAATGACCGAATACCTGAGGGGTAACTGTGCTCCAACTGGCCTCATAGTAACTAATGCTCCCAGACTTTTTTTAGACAACAAGATCTTCCTCAAAGACTGGTCCCTCATCGCATGGCGATGCACGAGGGACTGGCTTATCCTAATTATTAGCACCGCTAAGAAGGTGGCCGATACCATCCTAATCGAAATTCAGACTCTGGAACCTGAAATAAGAACCATATTCAGTGCCACACTTTTTAAGAAAAATTTGGAAGAAACCAACAAGACAACTAAAGACTACAAGGAATCTCTGCTTACAAGCAAGATTACCAAATTCAAAAAGGACTTGGCCAAATTTGCACTAGTGAAGGTGTACCCATATACTGATGAATCATATAAACCCCAGGTTTTCAACAAGGGAGGCAGACGTTATGGGTCTAATTACTCTTCCTCAGACAGAGAAGATGGTTCGAGCGACTCGGATAACAGTTTAGACACAACACGCCAGAGAACGCAGAACCGAGGCAACAGAAATTGGCGTGGTTCGCGAGGTGGACCCCAATCGAACCAGTGGTGGCCACCAACACCATGGGGCTATCCGCCTTCCCCAGCATTCGGTCCAGGACCTCAAGGTCCCATGATGGCCTTCCCACAACAACAAGGTTATATCCAGCCTTTTTTAGGACAGGGCCGCGGCCGCTCACGAGGAGGAAGAAGATCCCAGCAACAGGTCCACTGGAGCCCCCCGAACTCCCCTCCGAACACGAGGAGCATGACGAAGACAGGACAACGGGCAGGCCCAAGCAGGGACCCAGTCTCGTAGTGAACCTGAGTCAACGACCACTAACACAGACGAAACCACTGTCCTTGAATGCGGCCTGGGCTTCGTTCCCACGAACTGCGGAGATCCTTTTATACTGCAGCAAGAGGTACATCAATTCTTCCGCAAAGTGAGGCTTCACTTTTTCTTTGCAGATAAGACTCCCATTGAAACCAACCAGGCTATAACTAACACCAATCTACGCCCCAAATCTACCTTTAATCCACCTATCGGTTCGGTTCCAGTAGAGGTAGCCACCTTCGAGAAGGCTGTCCTTAAAGATCTGGATTTGAGTACATCTATACCATCCCGGATCTATCAGAACATTCCCAAGCGGGAGCAGCAAGCGTTACGCATTCTGAAGATGGACAACACCATCACCATAAAGCCGGCAGACAAGGGCGGTGCCATTGTACTAATGGATACTACATCCTACAGGACAGAATGTTTACGCCAGTTGGGTGTGATTACTTCTTACCGCCCATTACATCAAGACCCTACGGAGAGGATTACTGAAACCATCGTCTCCATGACAAAGGAGGCCACAGATAATGGATGGATCACACATAAGGAACCCGAGTTTCTCTGCACCAAAGAACCGGTGACTCCCTATTTTTATATACTGCCAAAAATTCATAAACCACAGAGACCACCTCCTGGTAGACCGATCATCTCGGGCATCGGTTCCGCCTTGGAGCCGCTGTCTCAGTTCGTTGATTTCTTCCTACGCCCTCTAGTCCGAATGATGCCAACATATTTACAAGACACAAAGGACGTCCTCAGGCTACTTAGAGGGATTGCATTCGACTCTGACACTGACTATCTAGTGTCTTTTGATGTGGAGTCACTGTATACATGCATCCCTCAGGACCAGACACTGGCCACGATTGAACATCTTCTGACTCTCCATCCACCGGACACCATTACACCTATTCCATTCATTATGAGGTGTGCTACCATGGCAATGAAAGAGAACTTCTTTCTCTTTGAAACACAACTGTATCTCCAGGTGTCCGGGACGTCTATGGGGAGTACTTTTGCGCTGAATCTGGCGAATTTGTTCATGCACGTTTTCGAAGAAGATACCGTGTTATCATCCAATAACCCCTTCCTGGCCCACATCCAAATGTGGAAGAGATACATCGACGATATCTCGGTGGTCTGGAGAGGTGATGAGACAACCATCAACACCTTTCATAATTGGCTTAACACTCGTAACGACCATCTCAAGTTTAAATGCGAATATAGCAAAAACAAACTTGCTTTTCTGGATCTCTCAATTTACCCATCAGGGGGCCATTTGGAGACTGAATTATACACAAAACCGATGGCCCGCAATGCCTTGCTTCATTACGAGAGCTATCATCCTAAATCGCTCCTTGAAAATCTCCCGTTCTGCCAATTTTTGAGGCTGCGGCGGAATTACTCCAATACTGACAAATACAAAGAACACGCCCAGACATTAAGAAATAATCTTCTGGATAGACAGTATCCTAGGGCTTTGGTGAAGAAATCAGCCAAACGTGCACTCAACAATAACAGAGACGCCCTACTGGACAATCCGTTTAGCAAACCAACACAAACAAGATTGGTATGTGTCAACACCTTTAGCTCCCTCTCCAATACGGTGAAGAAGTCTATCCTGCGTAATTGGAAGATCCTTAACAAAGGCCAACTCACATTACAAAAACCTTTGTTTGCTTTTAAAAGAAGCTTGAACCTGAGGGACACTTTAGTGCACACAAGACCTCCACCTAAGATCACACAAAAACCCAACACTCTCTGGCAATTACCACCCGTTCAAGGTCACTACCCTTGTGGGTCATGTTCGGTTTGTGCCCAGAAACGCGCCACCAAAAGCATAGAGATCGGCACCATCAGACCATGGGAGCTGAAACACCACACCAACTGCAATAGTGAATGTGTCATCTTCCTCATTACCTGCCTCTGCGGGCTCAGATATGTGGGGATGACTACACGCAAAATACGTACACGTATACAGGAACACAAGAGCACTATTAGATGTGCTAAACAAAATAAGCGACTGACCAAGCACTTCTTTGAGATGCATCACCAGGCAGATTCTCTCACCTGGACTGTACTAGACAAGCCCAATTTTGCTGCCACAACACCTGACCTTACCCTGAAACTTCTACGTGTAGAGCAGCGATGGGTTTTAGACTTCAGACCTCCAGAGTGGGAATCAATGATGATATTCCATGGCTTGCCTTAACCTGAATATCTGCAGGGTGCACACACTTCATCTTGTCACCCTGCTTCTCACAGTGTAATTCCCCTTTGGGGTTTTTCTGTCTCCTTCATAAGGTCACCTTGGCTCATACACTTGCCAACTTTCAGAGTTGCCCCTTTTGACTCCGTACCGGGGGGACTCGCTGTCCCCGTGTGTCTCACCAGCGATCTCTCATTGACAGTACACCATGCGCTTTACACGCGCTGGTTCGGGCCACACTCCTTATGTGCACCGGTCTCTGCTATCTTGACACCGACACATCCACAGGCCTGCCGTGCCTCTGATTGCTCTTCTGAGAGGTTGAAAACCTTGCCCTCAATGACCGCCTCCCTCCTGGCTCACTACGACACTTTATTGTCCACATTCCCTTCTATTCTGGACAGTCCGTGCTCCCTCGGCGTCATATAAACTACATTTCCCGCCGATCTTGCACGTTTGACTACACCTCCCGTGATCCTCTGCACTTGATCACGGAAGCCGCCGCGCAGTCAAATACGGCCCTTCTGGATGCCGCAGGCACCCTGCCGGATGGACTGACGCCCCTGGATACAACGCTCCATCTGAGCGGTAAGTCTCTTCTACGCTTCCAGGCACTTTCTTCTTAGGGGCTGTCCCCGTATTATCTTGACGGGGCCGCTCCTCCCTCCCCTATTCCGCCGAGCACACAGGCTTTCTCCTTGGCCCGGCTGTGCTCGTCTTGCTTTCTTAGTAGCCCCGCGTAAGTTACCTCACGCCCGGGCTCTCACTGCGTCTTGGAGCTTGCCATGACCTGCATCACCATTATGGGTCTCCCCTTTCCCCAGTCCGACAGACGGGGATTTTTTACCGCTTTTTCCCATTCTACTCCGGCTTTTGATTTCTTAAATCATTTCTATACTTCGGGCTCACACACGCGTTGAGTCTGCACCAGACACAGACATGTATGACCTATGCGGGTCTGTAATTCCCTTCCCTTTATAGTCCGGCACTTGGGGATATCTCCCCTCCGGTCTCGCTTTATGTTTCCTGTCCTGCCTGGATGTCGCCATATCCTGGGTCTTCCACTACCTGAGGATATACCTTTCACCAGCCCCCGACTTTCTGAGATAACGACACTGTCTTGGCATCTTGCCTTTCGACTCTCAGACAAATGAGGTCTGGCTTTATAGATCATCCCAGGCGCAGTCTCCAATAGCCTCCCGGGTGTCACATGAGTCTCATTTGGCATTGTTACAGTCTAGACTCATTCCCGCTTACATGGGCCAATGCTTGGTATTTTTAGTTGCTTCCCACTGGGTTAATTGGGCATGAGCGTCCTTGCTCTCCTACTATTGCAATACAAGCTTCTGCTAGAACCTCCGAGCTGAGTGCCCGGCTCTAAACTGGGGTATGAGCGCCCCACTCCTCTGTCACCTAAACATTGGTCCACTTCACCACATTTTCTTGACTGGACTGACTGATATCCAGCACCTTTGCTCCACTCCTGTTTCTTCTCTTGGGTTGACGCCACCACCTTTCTTCCCTAGGTTAGTTGGCGTTTGTACCAATGGCTATTTAGCCCCAGACAGAAGTGGTAACTTTCTTGACCTAAATAGGTAAGTGCCACTTCTTCTGTCACTTACTGAACATAACAGTGACTTGGCCATGCCTAGTACGGTTCTTGTAAAATGGATGTCAGTATGTATGTGGCACAACCATGCATATGCACTGTTGTTCTTTTTCTTTTTCTTTTTATTGTAGGCTCCATTGGTGGACTAGACTGAATACAAGGATTCCTGGTTCAGTATAACACACCGTTGTTCCACATTATTTTCTTACTATTTTGTGCACACGTACACCTTGGCAGTAGCTGTTTTTTTATCCTGATGAAGGCCATGACACTTTAATAGGTCACAAAGGCCGAAACATGTCGATCTCGCTAATGTAGCTGTCTCTAATGTTGACAGGCTCATTATTCAGTTTATTGTTTTTAATCCTGTCACAGGGTAGCTGAATAAAGTTTGTTGCTAGCTCTGTAGGCAGTCTTAACTCACTTACACATTCACTTCAGCACTGCACATCAGTTTTTCACACGCCACGCTCACATAGGGTTTTTAGGACAACCCATGTGCTCAAATTGAAAACATCCCTGAGCTCCTCCCTCGTAGAGAGGGGGTGGTAGCCCGCGCTAAGACTAGGCCCTTGACGCGAGGAGGCACCCCTATGATGAAGCATGACACCTCTGGTGTGTGAGGGGAACCGTCCTTAAAAAGGGATATCCCCCTTTTTTATCTGCATGGTTCCTGTAGTCCACACTCTTACTTGACTGGTACCCTGGATCCGTGGGCTCTTTGTGTGTTAATTATTACGAGTGGGGAGTGTGCCCACGCGGGTCCTAAAACCTCCTCTTGGCCCCCCTTTTGCGTGTGACAGTCCTTAGACCGTAACAAACTCAAACCACAATGGTACCATATCCACATAGAACCAAAACAAACTCACCTGATATCAGTAGTACAAACGAACCAGTTCTCCACTGCCGACTCCTCAGACCAAACAGTCAGATCAAGGGTTTCGCCGTTCAGGACTCCTGTCGGGATGACCACTGGGCGAGGCACCGTCCGGCGGGACAGAAGGAGCAGCTGCAAGTAACAGAAACTCTTCGTGCAGGGATCCCTGAGCCGTCAGTCTGACCCGACGAAGTCCTCGTCCTCGACCCCTGTCTACAGAAAGGGGATGGATCAATCACCCGAAACAGTCCCTGTTCGGGCGCCAACTGAAGGAAGTGACCCGCTTGGGGCCACTCGGGTCTCCTCGGACTTCCTCTCAGCCTCCATACTAAGGGCCAGATGTACGACGCGTAAAATAGTGCCTCGCAAATTGCGAGTTTTTTGCGATTCGCAATTTGCGAGGCGCTATTTTGCATGTACAACAGTGTGTTTAACACTGTTTGCGATTCCCAATGGGATCGCAAATTGTGAGGCTCATGAATATTAATGAGCCTCTCGCAATTTGAAAGCCCATTGGGAGTGACAGGCCCTCCCAGGGATGGTGGCCTGCTGGGCTCAGCAGACCACCATGTCTGGGATTGCTTTTAAATAAAGCAGCCTTTTTTTTTTTTAAATGCAGCCCGTTTTCCTTAAAGGAAAACGGGATGCATTAAAAAAAAAAATGAAACATTTTCGTTTCATTTTTTAAGGGCTGGCCGTGGTCCCTGCCCTTAAAAAATATTTTGGAGCCAGTCACAAAGGGGAAGGGGACCCCTTCCCATTTGCGACTTCATTACCACTCTTTTGAAGAGGGGGTAATTTACGAGTGTTTTGCAACTGCACTTGCGGTCGCAAAACATTCATACATGGCTCTGCGGTCACTATTAGGAAGAGAACGCCCCTTCCTAACAGCGAGTCGCAATACACTATTTTGCGAGTCGCAAATTACTTGCGACTCGCAAAATAGTGTAAGTACATGGCCCAGACTAAAATTGCATGCGCAAACGGGTCGCAAACCCGTTTGCACATGCAATTTTACGTCGTACATCTGGCCCTAAATGAAGAGTCAGAAGAACAGTGGAGAATATACCAATAATTGGTTTATTCAGATACACTCAGAGTGGAGCCCCGTCTGCACAGTCTCGAGGAGTGGTACAGAGGGAACTGAAGTCAGCAAGCATAGAGATACATTATGTACATTTCATAGCCTGGCAAAAACATGCCCACAGTGGAATTTTCCATGCAGATGCAGCTGGACAGTGAAATACAAAGAAAATAGGTTTCGGTTCTCGTATCTCACACAACCTAACACAATCCAAGGTCGTTCCACCCTGTGCCCACCACCAGACAAGTGGGAGAGGGTCTCTATCTAGTGAGAAAGGTATGCGCTAATATGAACAGTCTATTCATTACTGAGGCAAAACTTCAACATTTAAGAAACAAAACTTAACAGAGGCTTTTTCTCGGACACGGCAAGGTATTAGTTTCAATTGTCATTCAAAATGGCATCTGAACAGAAAATGGTGCTGCGAATGCTAACTTATATAGGGCACTGCGTAAGCAGTCTCGGGTCTATTCTAACACTCATCCACATTTGCTGAAAAGCCACCCACCTGGTTTCACTGTAGGTGCAATTGTTTTTTTCCTATGGGAATGAACATGAGAAAATACATTTTGAGGCCCACCCGTACTACTTTTTTCCCTTTTGTTGCGGCTTTTTATGAAACTCTCCAGGATCGACCTGATGTTGATGAATCCAACTTTTGTAAAGGTTTGTGCAGTTTCATCAAATGGCACCAAAATTATTCCAGATTCAAGGAATGCTTTTCCTTTAGTGAAAGCAAAGCTCTGCACTACAGAGTCATGTTAATATAGAAGAGATGATGTGATGGATGGTTTGAGTCCTGCTTCATTTCAGCATCACCATGGACATTTAAGGGCTCAAGCCACCTAACATCCTCTTTGTACTTAGTGCTCAATTTGAGCCGTGGTTGCAGGTGGAGTGCACCAACACTCATTTTTTGAGGACAGGCACTTATTTATCCTCATTAGACTTTGACCCAGAGGAAGAGATGGAGAAACACACAATGGGGAAAAAAGAGAAAGGAAGAGATGAAAAAAACCCAGCGAAAATGCAGAAAGCAGTAACCTACAAGAGTGATTTAAATAGACAGGGAGTGTCTGATGGTGGATTAAAGAGGCATGGGGTGGAATCAAGACTACGCAGCCTTGGTATTAGGCAAGCTGATATTCAATAGTGCCTGCGTCGGGCTTCTGAGAAAAACTTTGAGTCTAGACACTTATACTTTTGTAAATTAAGCACTGTATGTACCTAGGCCATTACAAATTGCATGCATATCATTATGCCTAAAAATCATCCATGAAGGTTGACAGGGTCATTTTAGCCTTAGTCGGGATCTTAATTTAGCGTGGTCCTATCTCTGATGCAAGTGGTGTTGTCAGCAAGGAATGACTAGCGGTTGATTCTCTATGTCTTGGCTCTGTCTGCATTAGGATCCTGGGCACAACACCTCAGATTGGCTAGTGCCAAGACAACATTACCTCCTCGTAAGTCTACCTGGCCACCAGAGTTACAAAGTGAGCTTCAGCTCCACACCAAAACCCTCCAAAGCAAAGTTGCCATCCCATGCCCCAGTATAAGTCGGCCCATCCCACTACCTGTTTTTTTTGTTCTGCGCTGGACTCGTGCACGTGTCAGGTAAGTCGAGGTCCTGCTCTAGCAAGATCCACGGCCCTGGGGTGGAGGCCCTGCACGAGCTGACTCATTTCCTGGGGTATGCCCGTACCCACCCCCCCTCTCCCTCAACTTTGGGCTAGGCTCTGCGCTAGCGAGCCATGGGGGGTGTGGGGGCTCTGAGCCTGTGGCGGCCCTGCATAAGCGGGCTGTGGCACCTGGTCAGGCAGCTGAGCAGGGTTTCTTGTTTACTCGCGTCTCGGTTCCAGCTGAGACGTGAGTGCCCTTTTTGCACCGGCGGCGGCTCCAGCCCAGCGGGCTGGCTTTGTTATGCTCGCGTCTCAGATCCTTCTGAGACGCGGGCATGCAGCGCCTGATTCGATCTGGGCAGCCCCTGAGTATGGGGCTTGCACGGTGGGAAGTCCTGCTTACTCACCGTGCTCGGGTCTCAGCTCCCCCTGAGACGCAAGCGGGTACAAGCTGCGGTGGCGGCCTCTGTGCAGGTCAACGCCGTTTCCTCATCCTGCTTCAACATCCTCCGAATGCTCCGCAGGATCTTCAAGTGGATCCCCACCAAAACAAGAAAAACAGTCACCCAGGCCCTCGTCACCAGCAGGCTGGACTACGGAAACGCCCTCTACGCAGGAACGACGGCTAAGCTCCTGAGACGGCTGCAACGCATCCAGAACGCCTCTGCACGTCTTATCCTCGACATCCCCCGACGCAGCCACATCACACCCCACCTGAGAGACCTGCACTGGCTCCCTGTCAACAAGAGGATAACCTTCAAGCTCCTCACCCACGCACACAAAGCACTCCACAACTCCGGACCATCATACCTCAACAGACGACTCAGCTTCTACACCCCCACCCGCCAGCTCCGCTCGACCAGCCTCGCCCTCGCCACAGTCCCCCGCATCCGGAAAACGACCGCCGGCGGCAGATCCTTCTCCCACCTCGCCGCCAAGACCTGGAACACCCTCCCCACCAACCTCCGACAGACCCAAGACCTACTGGCCTTCAGAAGACTCCTCAAGACCTGGCTCATCGATCAGTAGCAGCACCACCCCTCTCTTCCCCCAGCGCCTTGAGACCCTCGCGGGTATGTAGTGCGCTTTATAAGTGACATGATTGATTGATTGATTGATTGATTGCAGCGGGCTTACCTTGTCGGCAGATATTCACTGCATTACGAGGCAGCTCGTCTCTTGCCTCTTTGGCTCCTGCTCTTCCTGCGGGGGGACACGAGTCGAATCTTTACTTCACCAAAAGTCAAGGGCAATAAAAGTGATATCACGCACCCTTTAACATCTCCACATCACAGGTTGACCTCTTGTCTCACCCCTAGCATCTCAGTAGCCTCCTGTTCACAACTGAGCAAGTTGACAAAGGACAAAGAGTTGAAGCTACAAAAACAAAACATTGTTCTCAAACCCCCAGTTTATTTCAAGCGATCCATAATGTTACCTACCGTGAGTGAAGGTTCGGATAGGTGGACATCTCTCTCTGTGCACTTTATAGCTCTATACTACCATGCCTGCCCATTTTAAATCGGAGGTCCTCTGCCAGGTGTTCCAATTTTATGTTTCTTTTTTCCGAATAAAATATCACAAAATCTGTCCAACAGGGAAGCGTTACTCTGGGCTCCAAAGGGTCCAAACTTTTGGTTAAGGTTGGAGAGCCTGTCTGATGACAGGTTGGACCATTTCATGCTCCCTTGTGCCATACGTGTGAGTCTTTGGTTCAGTGCTTAATTTGATCCAGTGGTTTCCGGTGCTCGGCACTGGCACTTAATCGTCAACACCGGCGCTCATAGTACGAACTCGACCCAAAGGTATTGGAGCACTTTTCATGAGCACCAGTTAAGGACACTTTTATTTTTGGTAGGCACGGGAGATTAAGGGATTTGCCCAGAATCGCAGGATGTTGAGCCTAGGCCGAGACTCGAACATGGTTCCCCAGCTCCAAAATCAGCAGCTCTGGCCACTACACCACATCGTCTCCCCACTTGTAGGGTTTCCTGGTTAGTAGTTGGTTCTGTTACAAGCGGTGCTAATAGGAGCAATGGGCTGGTGCAAGCTGCCTCCTGACGAGATCCCCGGCACTTGTTTTTTCACAAATTAACCACTGCTTTGGTTGACTTACTCTGAAGGCATTTACCAAAGCCAATAGTGCAGTCAAGTGCAGTTCATCTAGCCTCGTTGAGGAGTGAAGAAACATGTTTAAGATGTTGGCTTAAACAAACAAGGCCAGGTTGTATGTAGAATATTGAAGTAAAAAACGTTGACCTACAAGAATATCAACTGCAGACTACCACTATATTGTCAAGGTAAGTACATGTAAGTCAGTATAGATGTACTCAACTGCACATCTACATGGTGTCGGGCTAGGACCGGGCTGTGCCTGCAGCCCAGATCTCATACAATTTTACCATCTGGATTTTTCAGCTGGAAATAAATTGGGCCTGGTGGCGCGCGTATACTCAGTCTTTTGTAATCAGGTGGAGTGGCATCTTACTTGGGTACACCGCTCCCCCCTACTTGCAATCAGTGGAAGGAGATAGGAAAAAGGAAGGAGAAAGAGTAAAAGGAAAGGGGATGACAGGAAAGACAGTTGGAGATAAAGAGGAGAGAGGAAAGACAGGCAGAATGAGGAACTCAGAGACCCTTAAGTAGCAGTGTAACTATCATTAGTGCTGTAGGTGCAATAGCACTGATGACCGGAGGTTAGCTCGGCCCTCGGAACTCCAAATATTGCTGTCTTTTTATACCACCTGGAGGATTAGGGAACCCATTTTCTGCTTGCATTAGGGCCTGTGACACCCTTGCTATGCCACTGTATCATTGCGCCTTCGTCCCTTTTGTTGATCTCTATTACACTGGAAACATGGAACAAGATTTCGTGAGAGGACAAAAACGGAACCCCTATGGTTTCGACATATAACAACGGAGAAGTTAAAACAAGACCGCACACCACTCTGTGCGCTCCGCTCTTGCTCCAGATCCTAGTGAATGAAACCCAGACATCCAGATGAGACCTGGTTAATAAAATTGTGATGAACCACCAGCATGCAGCATGTGCTAGTAAGCCTTGTTAACATTCATTGTACAAGTCTAAACAAACCAGTTGTGCAGAGGATGCAATATGAAGGCTGCGGAGGGGCATGGAGAGGCCTTATGAGCAAATGAAAGCGCTATGACTGCTTCCTCGTCCTAACTGAGAACCAATGCATCCTCTTCATGAAACTCCTCTCGACTCCATTTCCAGAGCAGTAGTTAAGCTAATGCATTTTGTCTTTCCTTTAGATGTTGAATCAGTGTCTTCAGTAGACCTACTCTGAAGGTATTTGCCAAAGTCAATAGTGGAGTCAGCTGCAGTCCATCTAGCCTCAGTGAAAAGTGGAGAAACATTTTGTATGCAGAATACTGAAGACAAATGCATTGAATGCAACAAGAATATCGACTGCAGAACATCGACTACCACTATATCGTCAAGGTAAGTACATATTAGTCAGTATAGATTTACTGTTCTCAACTGCATG
This sequence comes from Calotriton arnoldi, assembly GCA_963921515.1. Taxonomy (NCBI): domain Eukaryota; kingdom Metazoa; phylum Chordata; class Amphibia; order Caudata; family Salamandridae; genus Calotriton; species Calotriton arnoldi. The sequence continues at coordinate 366,340 of CAWUFW010004874.1, read as the reverse complement.
TCCACGTATCTTGAACATATATCTATTATCAAGATGTTTAGATGTGGGGTTAAGAATAGTATGTATTTACTTACCTATACTTTTTTTGGGCGTTTCATATAGCGCCAACTAGACCCAAAGGTATTAGAACGCTTTACATGAGCACCAGTAGCGTTACAGACAGACACGTTCATTTTGTTAGGCACGGGGAGATTAAGTGATTGGCCCAGAATTATAGGATGTTGAGTGTCCCTGCCAAGAATCGAACCCTGTTCCCCAGCTTCGAGGTCGACTGCTCTAGCCATTATTCTGCAATCTATATTTTTTCGGTCGATGTTAAAATGTGATATTCTGATAGTACACGACGTAGGAACTGTAATATATGCCAGTAGTCTTCATCTCTCTTCCATCGGCCAACCAAACGTTTGTGGGGTATTATCTGCCCCTCTTCCTTCCTGCTGACCAAGACCTGTAGTCTTATCCTCTGTTGTTCCTGTTCTCCACGTGTTCTTCCTTACTAGTGCTCATGCCCCTTTATCCCGTGATATCCTTGCCCTCTCTTGTGCCCCTTAAGCATCATTTTTTGTTGGCCCAGGTGAAGTTTTTAAACAGTGGCACAATCTAACATACTTTCCAGCATTTTGCTATGTTTGCAAGCAAAATCCCTGAAATTACACCATTACGCCATGTTGCATAATTTCAAGTCTGTTCGGGTAAAAATAGTTGCAAATTAGCACAGCAACAATGTAAACAAACAGACATGAGCAACTGTTGTTTGCAGCACTTACTTTTTAGCACAAATTGTGTTCTGAGGTCGAAAACGCATCCAGGGATGCATTTCATATAGCACTAAATGGCAGGTGAGCATTTTGTGCCATTTCGCCTAATTTTTCAGAAATTTCGTATAATTACGCAAAAGGAAATTACATGAATTTCGCACACCCCTAGTTTTTTGTGTTTCAATTTTACGAATACTAGGCCTGTATTCCATTCTTTTCTCTGATGCATCCCCCGCCCCTAGAGACATTATGGGCTTTCCCGTCAACGCCCTGTTCCCTATTTGATTATTATGAGTCCCCGTGCAGGCGGTTGCTAAGGGAGTAACTCGCTGTTTCTGTGTATTACACACAGATCAATTAACTCAGTTGCTAGGTTTCACTTTGGAATCAATTAAGTGGAACTGAAAGTCGCTAAAAATATCCCTGCTTATTAACGGACTGAACTAATTGCAGGAAATGTATAGATATTTTTTAATTGCAAAGAGGAGAAACAATGGACAGGGATTTGATAAAGTAATGCGGCCTAAATGATATGTGAGTCTTTTCACATTGCCAAAGCGAATAATCATTTCTCAAACTTCAAATCAATAGTATAAATCTTTTTAAAAGACTTCTATTTCCATACATTGGTTCTCCATGTGCCTACCCTGTGTAAGAGTTGTTGCGGGGGATCTTTACACAAACAAAAGAAGTTTGGAGCTGTGGTAAGTGGTTAAATTGTGGGAAACAAGTAATGTGGAGGGTTCCTAAGATTTTATTAGAATTCACCCACAGCGCTGCAGAATGATATGATTATCAAATATTAGGGCTGCCTAGTCTTGATTCACCTTGTGTCTCTTTCTTTCACCACCCTACATGTCCTGTCTCTTTATCTCACTATTGCAGGATCTTTTTCTCTCCTGCGAGCTGCCTTTGTCTCTGTTTTTTTTCTTTGTTTTCTTACCTCCTTCTTTCTAATTTTTCTGTCTTTCTCTATTTTGTTCTGGGTCAAAAGGTGCTGATGAAAAATATGTCCCTGTCCCCAAAAATTAGTGCCTGTCCTTTTCACCCGCAACCACCTGCACAAGTTAAGCAGTGGCCTTATGTGGAGATAATACCCTTTGCCATCGCTCAGGTTATTCTTACTGTAGTTCAGAAGAAAGAAAACAAGCATAGTCTCTATTGCTTGGTGCTCCAACCAGCACTTTGAGCCTCATTTAAAGTTTGAATGATAGGTACTCCATCACAAACATGACAGACATCCCGACTGCCGTATTACAAGGGAATTAGGATATAATGCACTTGTAATTGGTTGCATGGGAAGTGTTGGAGTACCTGTCTGCCAAACTCTAAATCAGGCCCTTAATTTGTAAAACTGGTAGTCTTTGCTTTATGCCCACAGATTCAATGGACCCTTTTCCTCCAAGCTCCTTCGTTACTATTTTGTAACCTGTAGTCCATAGGACTGCAACCTATCAGCGCCATGCTGACACCTGTTCTGAATGCCTCCACCACTTATGCGACGTTCCCAGATGCTTCGAAACATGCAACTGTCCTCTCATTGCTGAAGAAACCCTCTGCGAACCTTTCAATGTTTGCCAACTAGACAGATCTCCCTGCTATCATTCCGGCCAACGTCTTAAAGAAAATCACAACCAGTAACCTCACTGAATACCTTGATGGCAACAACTCCTCAACACCACTCAGTCTGGTTTCAGACCCAACAGCACAGAAACTTCCCTCAACGCAGCCATGGATGACATCCTCAAAACTCTGTACAGAGGAGACATGGCAGTCCTCATACTTCTGGATTTCTCTACAGAATTTGACACAGTCTCACACCCCATCCTCATCCAATGCATACATGACATCGGAATCCAAGCACGCAAACTCAATGGATCTGCTTCTTCCTGACTGGAAGGACCCAGTCAGTCAACTTGGCACCATACACCACGGTCGCCCGCGATCTCATCTGTGGAATTCCGCAAGAATCCTCCCTGAGCCCGACCCTCTTCAACGCATACATGATCCCTCTAGCGAGCATCATCCGCTCTTACGATATCAATGTCCTCTCCTATGTTCATGACACACAACTTATTCTCTCAAGGTGCCCAGTACCCAGATTCTGTTCAATGTCTCCATGACTGAAATCGCCCACTGGATGAAGACCAACTGTCTAGAAGACTAACATTGTTATGGATCGAGACCCAGCCCCACCACCCACACCAAGAACCTCGGGATCATCATCAACAACAAACTTGATATGACTGCCCAAGTCAATGCCGTCACTGCCTCATCCTTCCCTACCCTGACGATGCTGAGGAAGATTTTCAAATGGATTCCAGTCAGCTCCGGGAAAACCATCACGCACACCCTGGACACAAACAAGCTGGACTACAGGAGCTCCCTCTATACCAGAATCAACGAAAAACTCACTAGTAGGCAGATCATCCAGAACTCGCAGCCAAAATCACTCTCAACCTCCCACCCTGCATTCACATCACACCACACCTGAAGGAGCTCCACTGGCTCCCCATTCACAAACAAGCACAAGTCAAACTCCTCATCCACTCTTTCAAAGCACTACATAACACTGGCCCAGCATACCTCAGCAATCGCATCTGCTTTCACAAACCTTCCAGACACTTCCGCTCGCCTGGACTCATATGTGCACAAATCCCATGCATAAGGTAAACCAGATCCGACGGTCGAGCCTTCTCCTATATTACTCCTAGAGCGTGGAACAACCTGCTGCTACACATAAGAGCATCCTCCTCACTTCTTGAATTCTGCAAGAAGCTGAAGACCTGGCTTTTTGAGTGTCTTACCTCACACCCGCTCAGTGCCAGGATACCCTCCCGGGTGATAGTGTGCGCTGCAAATCTGCATAATATAACCTTCCTTTCTCTCTGTCTCTCCTTGGGCCATTTATACTTACATCTATTCTAGTGGTAACATAAATAAGACCCCCCAACCCAGCTCTGTTTCCGTTTCCATACAAAACTATCTAAAGCAATACCGGTGCTTGCCTTCCCTGCCACTTGTCCCCACTTTCCTTCTCAAGCAGCAATTAGAGCTAATCAGATACTCGTGCTCTGCAATG